>OY728160.1:239476651-240676651 GCA_963277665.1 Viscum album | reverse complement strand
ATTTTTCAAAATTATTTTTCATATTAAATAAATATTTTCAATTATATAGAAATCATTAAAACAATTATTTTTTCATGATGGTGGTAAATAGCCATTATTTATATTATTTTATAAGAATGAATTTTTCACATGTTTTTTAAAGAAAAAATAGAATTTTTGGAAAACAACATGAATATTCATTATCTATTCTATATAAATTTAAAAATACGAGTAAATAATTATTTAATCTATTTTGTTTATAATTTTATAATTTTTCTAAAAAAACCAAAAAACATTAATATAGAAGAAGAAGGTGTTTTTACCTAAAGAGAAAAAGAACGGCATTACATAAAAAAATATTCTGGAATCATGGGTAAATAACGAGAGAAAAATGAAGAGAAAACGTGTTTTTTCATGACATAACATAATTTGAATAAAATAATAGAATTCCTTGAGATATGTATCAGAATATTTGATCATTGGATTCATATACTTCAATAATTCCAAAAAATGTTGAGATTATATCATAAAACTATTACCTATTTTGAAACATTGAATCATAATCCCAGAAAAATAAAAACATTAGTTAAAATATAAAATATCATAAAAATAAAAAAAATGAATGGTTATAACTATATAAGGGTTGTATATAATTCTCATAAAAGAAGTTAGGTCCATAATGTTACATTTATCTCAAGAAATGTAAGTTGAGACAAAAATCACTTAAATTAAGTCTCTAATATCATTTTACACATTCAATCCTCTAATATAATGTATAATTTTTTATTAATTTGTTCAACACCAATAATTATAGTTATCATAGAATATATTATTTACCTATGACCATTTATTAACAATTCCATGTTAATTTCACATTTTATGTGATAACTAATTTTTTTCACAAATGTTTTTAATTCTTATCATAGATCAAAACACATTGATCATTGATCCATAATTTTATGATTTTGAACTAGATATAAATATTATATATATTATATATATAAGTATATATTTTAATCTATAAAATATATAGATTTAAATGATATACAATGTTTATGGAGAGGGTATGTCATACGTGCACATGAATGTTATATCTATTTTTTAATGAATGAATAAAGTGTGATGAATAAAAATTATTTTTTATGAATTATTATGATATAATATATATTAGATATTTTTCTTAACACAATCATTATTGACCTCTATTCTAAGAGTTAATGAAATAAAAATCACATTGCTTTGGGAGGGGGTAGTTCATTATACACACGAATATTGTTATTGAATTCTATATGGAAAAGAGTGTAAGAAGTTATATATTATAAATTAATCCATCATTATAATTAAATCATAAATATCATATATATGAAATTTATAATTCAATAGATCAATCCATTTTATGTGGTTTTTGAAAGGGAATTATGTCGGTTCGTGAGATGGTAGACAATCGTATACATGATCTTCAAATTATTTCCCAAATCATAGATGAAGATATAGTTTCAGGTCACTATTTTATTATTTAAAAATATTTTTTTATGAAATATAATAATGTCATTTTATCACATTTTTTAATAGTAATACAATGATGTATAAGATGAAAATAAATATTACTCTCTTGTAGGTGTGTTACATATTCATCAGAAAGTGTCTTTTGGTACTCCCTAAAATCCATCCAAGGTATGACAAAAAACCAGTTCTAGGATGGGATGAATGAATTATGACAGTTACTTTTTCATATAATATATGATCCAATGGGTTTTTAAATATTGATGTTAAGAGGATAGTGTGAGGCCTTTTATTGGTGAGGTGAAGAGCACACTTGTAATTGTTTCTAATAAAATGCATTTCCCATTATTTTCTCATGAATCGAGTAAAAAAAATGGTAAAATAAAAAACATAAAGTTTTTAATGTCTAAATATGACATTAAAATAGTTTTTACACGTTTTAGGTCATATAAACCATATCTTTTTAAATTAGCTTCTAGTAAATCCATTTTAACCTTAACAATTGTCATTAAATTTTATTGTTTTTTATTTAAATAGTAAAAATTTAAGTTGAACTTATAATAAAATATAATTAATTCTAATTCAAAATATGGAATCCATTTTTAACAACTCTATTCACATACATGAAAAAAATACTTAATATTAGTCACATAGGCATGATAAAATAGTTGTTTTTGAATGAGAAATTTTTTAAATGTATAAAATGTTTTAATAAAAAAAGAATAAAAATTTGATTTCAAATGAACTAAATTGCATTATTAGAAAAATTATAGTACTAAATTTAATTTTAAAATATTCATAATTTTTTAAATTTTTTATCTATTATAAATCAAAATTGATTTCTTAATAAAAACTAGTATTTTCACTATTCACTAAAAAAATATCTTTTTAGAAAACCGTTAAAAATTTACTAAAGTGTGATTTAGCCACATATGTATTAAAAATTTATATTTTTTAATAATATCATTTTTATAAAATTAGTGAATAATAATTTTTTTGTTTTTTCATTAATTTTAATATTTGTTTTTGAAAATTATATTTTTGAAACATATGATTAAATTTCTAAAAATTATATTCATCTGATTAAAATATTTTCTTTATATAAAAATATATATTTAATATTTAAAAAATATATTTTACAATTCATAACTGTTATTCAACAAATATATTTTAATTTTCTTGTTTATGTAGTAACGTCAATAATATATCCTGGAATGTAAATACATAGGGTTGTATGTAATGAATGATCATATCAAAGTGTAGTGCAACGAATTATGTCATGAAAATATAATTTCATCCAAAATAATAATTAATAAAGTATCCTGGTGTTACATTCTACCCCTATTAAAATTAATTTTTCTTCAAAATGTCCATAATCCAATATAAAAAAATGAGGATGATTCTGCATCATAATTTTTATATATTTAACTGTATCTTTTTTAAACTGAGGGTTTTTACACAAAACACTAAATATGGGTCTGTTCTTGTTTCAAATAAAAGTCTATATACTATAAATAATATTTATTGGATGTTCCTCATGAGAAATATCACGATCCCATGGTATATCATATGAGTTCAACCCATATTATGGATTATGTATATAGTTCCTCAGAATAGATACACAAAACACATCCTGATCTTGATCGAGATTTCCTGGTAGTGAAAATTTATATTCTACTATATTAACAAGATAAAAAATCTCAAAATGGATTACGTATATGTAGATCATCATTTAGTTCATCCCAAACCACATAATCTCTATCCGTGGAGACAATATTATGAAAAAATTTCACCAACATCAAATTCTTGATTACATTAATAATTATCTACACAAATTTTCTACCAAATCTATGAATCCATTATGAGTTTCTCAAGGGATCTAACTATATCTACCATTTCATTATCTTTCTTAGTTTCCATTAGTTTTCTTTCTTGAACAAAATTTCTTTACGTTAGATTTATTAACATTGATCCAAATAGGGATTGAAAAGGAATCATATTAATTCTAATGTGAGATATATTATTATAAGAAAAAAACAACTAGGGAATGGTGTTTATCACACACACCTTTGTAATACATAAGAAAATATATCATAAATTCCTCTAGGGGGTCAATTTTTCTATCATAATGACCATCTATAATAAGATGATATAATGTACAGAAAATTATCTCTGTATCCCAATCTGATTGAACACTTCCCCAAAATATCTTTGTAAACCTAAAATCAATGTTATATACAACAAATTTTTTTCATTAATGTATTGTTTCCTCATTCATATTTTATATTCTTGAAATATGATCTAGTTATATGTCTTCTCTAACTGTGAGTAAGTGCGTTTCCTTTTTAAGGTGATCGACAACAACCACAGTAACATTATTCTTGTAACACCCCATGTTTTAAATAAAAGATTTATTAATTTTATTAGTATTTTTGTTAATTAAATGTTAATTTAAATGTAATAAAACATATTTTTAAATAAATATTAAATTATTATGAGACATTAATAAGAAATATTTAATTAAATAATTTTTTTCAAAATGTGATATTAATTTATTAATATATATATATATATATTATAACATGAGATTTTATTTAATTAATAATATTAAAAAAAGATAATTTTGGTTCTGAGAAGTATTATTATTAATTTGTGATTACTAAAACATTAATGTAATTATATTCTTGTTTTAGGAATAAGGAAATACAATATTAACTTTTTAAAAAATTATAAAAAATTACATAAATAAATTATACATTTGAAAAAACTATTATTATTATATTCAAAGATATATATATATATATATATATTAAATTTTATGACAAATATTATTAAAAAATTGATAAAATATATATATATATATATATATATATTATCATAATTATTTAGAAAGAAATAAAATGTTTCTCTAAAAAAATGAATATAAAACCAAAGGGATAATTTATTAATATACTTTAATTATAAATGTTTATGTGAATATTATGTTGAATTATAAGATTTATATAATATATACATATATATTTGAATTTCAAATATAGTAATTTAATTGAATAAATAAATTTAAACTGAAAATAATTAATTTGAAATAATTAAAATGATTTTAAAATTATAATAATATTAAAATGAAAATTGAATAGTGTTTTTCAGGTCGAGCTGGGCATCAAACTGATGGGGGGACTTGATGGTTCTTGAGGTTCATATTCATGATCTATGGTCAGGATACTTTATAATGTAGAGTGTCGAGTGATGCTAAGCGTGGAGAGAGGGAAAGTGTGCATCCATTCTGATGACTTCGTCAAGGTTGAAGACTACATCATTGTGAGTCAAGGGTTTCTTCAGATGATTTCTTATGAGATGAATTCCGAGCTCAGTTTATGGTTTCAAGAGATGGATAAGGATTGAGAAGAATAAAGATCCCCTCGTTATCTTCTTCCTCTTCTCAGATTCCCAAATCTGAAAGTAGGATTTTTTAATGTATTTGTTAATCTTGTATTTGTTTCCATCTTCGGTATATTAAATAAATAATCTTCGTTTTCATTCAATTTATTCTACGAAATTGATTTCCTCTTATTGTTTAATCCTCTAGTAGAGACATAATTTTTTTTATGTTACCAGAATCTTAACTGTAGATTTTTGTTTATGTATATTAAATGCGTAGATGGTTTTTTCTTATTATTTCATAGTCGAACTAGTGAGGAGTTTTTATTCCGTAATATTCTTGTTAAAATCATATATATTATCTACTACTATATTTGAGGCAATTTTGATTTTTTATTCAACTATCTAAAATAATATGATATTCATTTTGATTCTCAATATTTCTAATTGTTTATTAGTATGGACGAGTTTTGGTATGTCCTGTTGAAGAAATTACCGGTTTGAACTCATATTTGATCTGTTAGAGATTTTTTTTATTTTTATGTCTTTGATTATTCGATCCCAATTTATATCAGTATCAATTTCTGATCATTATTGTTTTTTGTGTCTATAAATTATTGCATCTCAACCAAACTGTCTCTACAGATGTATTGTTCCTTCAATGCATTGAATACTTTATCTGGGTTTTGTTTTCAACAACTCACAACATTCATTTAATTGAATTTATATTAAATTGGTGATGTTATTTTGTCCCCATATCTGACATAAATTATTAAATACTTATAACAATGCAATCTAGGCATTAAACTTGTTACCATAAAATATATTTTTTCTATAGAATACTACTCTATATAACAAGGAATTTCTACCTAATGTAAACACAATTGAAAATTTCTCTTGCATGCCGTACATGGTTAGTGGATTTCATTGTTTTGGTGTTGCATGAGTCAACCTCTATAGTTCTATTATAGGTAAGAGATTATTTATGATTTTTTTTCTTATTTCCTTCATAATTTTTTTGTACGAAACTTTGTTTATTTATCTCAATGTTATAATTTCTATTTTTATAGTTTTCCTTAGGACTTATCATTACTTATAAATTGTTTATTTATCTCAACATTTTAAATTTAGTTTTATATATTTGTTAAAGATAATATATGTTTCATAGTATATATTTCTCTAATATGCATCCATTAATTTCAAGGGAATTTTTTATTTTATTTTCCAATATATATCTTTCTTAATGTTTAATTGTAAGTGATTAATTATTTTAGGATACATTGATTTCCATTTGATTTTGAGGGAAGGGAAAATAATTTTTTTTTCAAATATTTAGTTCTATGAATGAATTTTAGGTTCAATGTTGAATTTTAAGGAATTTATGTTCATTAGAATTTATTTCTTGGAAATGGAAACATCAATATATTTCTTTTATTATTTAATTTTAATGAAATATAAATGAAATTGAAGGGGGTGATGTTTTCAAAATTTAATTCTCAATTTGAATCGATTTTTGTAAGGTATTACTTATCTCTTAAATTATCTACAATTTTACAATTGATTTTGTTAAATTTTTTCCCTATTGGTCCTCATGATCCTATGAATTTATTTAATTTTGTTTAAGGGAATAAATTATTATTATTTTAATAACTTATGAGGCTTCATTTTTTGAAGTTAATTTTTTGGTTTAGTTTGTATAATTACATTAAATTTATGATTTTATTTTTATAAATCAAATTTATTTTGGAAGGGTGATATCATTTAATATCATGTGAAGAATGTATATATATATATATATATATATTATTTCTTGATGATCCATTATATAATTATTTAAAAAAAATATTAATCAATTATTAATTCACATATGAAATTATAAATTAATAATTTCATAATTTTATCATGTTAATTTCATATATATATCAAAATTATGTCTATACATCGATGATTTTTATGTAATTTTTACATTAACATTTACATATATGTTTGATAAATTAAATAATATTTACAAAAAATGGATATTTCAGGGAATAAGGATGAAATTTTATAAGTTTTAATGTTTATTAATCTTCCATGTGACTATACAAAGTTTGTGCATCAAGAGATTTGATTGTACCAAGTCGAATATATAATTTTTGATGAATACTATTATTTATATAATTATATATAAATAAAAGTGAACATGTTTATATCATTTATGAATATATTTAATTAATATTAAAACTCTAGTGAAAATGTATATCTATGTAAAGAAAGTGTGAAAATGATTTTTAATAAAAACATATACTTGAACCTTATAAATACGATAGTGAATTGCAGACTGAATCCATCCCTCATGTGGGAAAGCAAAATATAGCCTTAAAAAATTCAAGTGGCTTAAGTTTTTTTTTCATAGATTGATTATTATGTTCAACCAAATCACTATATTACTTTAAATTTTTTTTCGAAGTATAACTATTATTTTTTAAAGTATTACTGTATCTTGTAAAATTCGTTTTACAAATTATTTTCTTATTTATTTTTTTGAATGTTTTATCAAAATGATATTCTTAATGGGATTTATCAAATGTTTTCAAAACTCATTACTAGGAATTTTAATGATCAACCTTTGTTTTTAAATGTTTTGATATGAATCATTGAAGTTGTAAATCGTGTTTTGACATATTTTCTATTAGCGCACGGGGAAGGGTATTATGCGGTTGTTTTATTTTTTATTTAACTCTGATAAATGTAATGTTTATTCTAATCCTCAAGAACTTATACTGACAAAAGGTCCTCGTTTGTGTGATGTGGCATGTATTGTTTCCGATTATTTTAAAAAAAATATTTACAATGAATTTTTAAGCACTGAGTCCAAAAGAGCAGGTTGTGGGGGTTATAATTTGTATCAGGGGAACAGTGTAGACAACTTTGGATAATTAGATGTTGTCTCTTGAGGAAAAACAAATGTATGTAATAGAATTTTTTTAGGTAGTTTTTCTTTTCATTCATTAATTATGAAGTTGACAATTCAGATTTTTTATGTCTCATGCATTAATTATGAGGGAACAATTTATTTAAGGGGGGATAATGTTACACCCCGAGTTTTAAATAAATGATTTATTTATTTTATTAGAATATTTTTTAATTAAAGTTATATTCTAATTTGATAATTCAATTTTTTAAATAAATATTAAATTATTAAAATAATTTAATAAAAATTTATGTAATTAAATAGTACTTTCCTAAATGTAATATTAATTTGTTTATATATATATATTATAACATGATATTTTATTCAATTAATATTATTAAAAAATAATTTTGGGTTTGAGGTGTATTGTTTTAAATTTTGATTATTAAAACATTAATGTAATTGTATTCTTGTTTTATAGATAGGAAAATACAATATTTACTTTTTAATAAATGATAAAAATTTACATTATTAATTATAACTTTTTATTTTAAAAACAATTATTATTATTTTCATTGAAATATACATATATATTCTCAAATTTCATTATACAATAGTGAATTATTTATCTAAACTGAATGAATATAAAACCAATGTGATCATTTATAAATATAATACAATTGTAAATGTATATGTGAATATTATTTCAAATTATAAGATCTATATAATATCTAAATATATATTTGAATTTAAAATATAGTAATTTAATAGAATACAAAATGTAGTCCAAAAAAATAATTTGAAATAATTAAAATGATTTAAAAATAATAAATAACTAAATTTGAGAATAAGATATATGATTTTGGGTCGATATGGGCTTCAAACTGAAGGGGTATTTGAGGGTGCCTGATGTTCAACTTCACGATCTGAGGTCATGATTGTTTATAACGGAGATTGATATGTGATGTCTAATGTGGAGAGAGGGAAGGTGTGCATTTGTCGTGAGGTTTTCATCGAGGTCGAAGCCATGATGTGATAAGTCATTATGAGTCAGGTGTTTCATTAGATAATGTCGTAGGATATGATATCCAAGATCGGTTTAGGGTTTCATGCAATGAATGAGGATTGAGAAGATGGAAGATCCCCTCATTTTATTCTTACTGTTCTCAGATTTAAAAATCTGCAAGTAGGTTTTGTTAATGTATTTTTGGATATTATTTCTAGTTTTTTCTTCGGTAAATTAAATACATAATCTTATATTTTGTTCATTTTCATCTCCAATATAGATTTCCTCTTATTATTTAATACATCAATATGTTCGTTATTTTTTTATTTGTTTACGTTATTCTAATCATGATTGTAGATTCGTGTTTAGATACATTAAATGCAAAGATGTTTGTTTTCTTCTACTATCATATTCGAACCAGTGAGGTGTTTATATTCCATAATTTTTCTCTTCAAATCATATATTTTATCTTCTAATGTATTTTTCACACTTTGGTTTTCCTCATAAACTGTACCAAACAATATGATATTCATTTTTATTCTCAACATTTTTTATTGTTTATGTTTGTCGAGGAGGTTTGTAATGTCGTGATAAAGAAATTACCAGTTTCAATTCATATATGATCTAATATATATTTTTAATATTTGGATGTATTTGATTATTCCTATCAAGTTTATACAAATATAAATTTATGATCATCGTTGTTTTTTTTGTGGTTATGGTTTTTGTGTCTCAAATAAACTATTTTGACATTTTATTTTTTTCATCATTGAATTCAATATATCATTCGGTAGTTGTTTTCAACAATTGAAAACATTAACTAAATTTAATTTCGAATCAAAGTGAGATATTATTTTGTCCCCATTTGTGATATAAATGATTAAATATATATATCTATATAATCTAAACATTAAACAAGTTTTTATAAAATATATATATATTGCTCTATAATAGTCTATATAATCGGCCATTACTGCCCAATTTAAAAAATATTCGAATGTCCTTTAGAATTCCTTATTTGGGTAGTGCATTTCGTGGTTTTGGTGTTTTATGATTCATCCACTATGGTTTCATTAGAGGTAAGGGATTATTCATGATTTATTTTGTGTCGTATGTTCCTCATAATTTTCTATAAGGAACATCATTTATTTATGCCAAAGTAATATTTTTATTTATCTAGTTTTTATATGGTATTATCATAATTTATAGATTATCTATTTATCTCAAAATTATTATTTTAGTCTTGTGGGTTTGTGTAACGGACTCTCAATATTATTGTATCTATTTTTCTAATTTTCATCCATTAATTGAAAAAGATATTTTAATTTTGTTTTCAAAAAATTTCTACTTATTAAAGTTGAATTGAAATGGATTATTTATTTTAGAATACATTGATTTCAATTTTATTTGAGGTAAGGGAAAATATTTGGTTTTCAAATATTTAGTTTCATGAATGAATTTATTGCTCAATGTTTATTTTGATGGAATTTAAAGATATTAAAAATATATTTCTTTGTAATGGAATCTTTAATCTATTTCAGTTATTATTTAGTTTTCAAGTAAATAAAATGAAATTGAAGGGAGTGATGTTTTCAATATTTAATTCCAAATTTGAATAGGTGTCTGTAAGGGGTTAATTATTTCTTAAATGATCATTAATTTTAGAGTTGATTTTGATAGAGTTATTATCTATTGTTCATCATGTTCTTTCGAGTTTATTTAATTTTGGAGAAGGGAGTTAATTATTATTATTTATAATCATTTATGAGTCTTCATTTTTTAAGTATTTTTTATAGTATTTTTTTCAATTATTTAAATTTATGATTTTTTTTATAAATAAAAATTATTTTGAATGCATCTTCCCATAAGAAATCATGTGAATAATTTATATATTTAAAAATAAACTTCCATTATGTTTAATTATATAAATATTTTAAATTAATTATTAATCAAGTATTAATTCACCAGTGAATTTAAAAATTAAGAATGTCATAATTTTATCATTTGTGTGTTATATATAAAACATGATTAGGGTCATAAATCAAGGATATTGATGTTATCTATATGTTAACATATACATATATTCATGAGGAATTAAATAATCATTACAAAAATGAATTTTTATGGGAATAAAGATGAAATTTTAAGTGTGTGAATGATGATTAATCTTATATGTGATTATGCAAAGTCATATATCCTTAGATTTGATCGTACCAAATCGAATATAAACTTTTCCAAGAAGACAAGTATTTACATAATTATATATAATTATAATTGAACATGTTTATTTAAATTATGATTATACTTAATTAATATTAAAACTCAAAATAAAATTTTTATATATGTAAAGCATGATAAAAAATTATATTTATACAAAATGCTACATAAACATTGTACATACGATAGGGAATTGGAGAGTGAATCGATCCCTCAAGTAAGTAGGCCCTAGATAGCCTTCAATTTTTCAAGTGGCCTCAGTCATTATTTTAGAGTTGGCATAATATTTTAAATGGAATGACTGGTTATTTTAAATGCATTTTCATAGTATAATTTTTTTAATGTATTATATTATCTTGTAAATTTTGTTTTTCAAAGGTATTTAAAATTGATTTTTTCAAATTTATTATCAAATGTATATTTTTAATAGGATTTATCAATGTTTTATAAACCCCTTACAGAGAAATTGAATTCTCACCATTTGTTTTTAAATGTTTTTCATTGGAATCAAAGAAGTTATAAATCGAGTTTTGACGTATTTAGTATAGCACGTGCAGAAACGTAGTATGCAGTTGTTTTATTTTTATTGAACTCTAATAAATTTAACATTTTGTCTCATCCTCCAAAACATAGATCAAAAAAAGTCTTAGTTTGTGTTAAGGGTTTTATAAATTTTCAGATTCTTATTATAAAAACTATTATACATTATTTTGAAGCACTAAGTCTTACAGAGCAAGCTTGGGGCATTATAATTCTATTTCAATGTTTTGGTGATTCTAAAAACAAAATTCATTGGGATGTTTCCAAATATTCTTTATCGTATGGGTAATAGATATATAAATATTTATGTATCATGTCTCTCAGTATTAACATGTAAATATACCAAAAAATAATATATAAACTCTATAATGTCTCTCTTTATTCCATCCCACATGAAATAATAATTCAAATATATATATCTATGTACTCACGGGATGAAAAGAAACTGAATAACTATGATCATCCACTAATATATATTTATTTAAATCATATATATATATATAACACATACACGGTTCATAAAATTATCATCCTAAAAAATTAATGTCAATCTCTTGAACATTTATTGTTATTTTCTACATTTCCAAATATTCCTTCTACACCTCTTTAGCTTTCACATTAAGAGATAGTTGAACACTAATTTGATAAATATAATATTTCTCACCTTCCATAAGGACTTCTATACCTAACCCTCTAAAATCCATAAATATTAGATAAATTTTTATCCTAATAATAGAAAATCAGGTTTTAACATTTTCACCAAAAGCATTTTATTTTATTTCAAAAAAGATAATAACATGTAAAAGATACTAGAAAATAGACAATGAGAAGGAGAAAACAAAGCGTAAGGAGTTAGGGGGTTTATAATAGTGAAGTCCAAGAGCATCACCAATGAATAGATCCATTCTGTCAAGTAGAATTGAACCCTAGCTAGAATATCATGAAATCCCTTTAGTGGAGCTATTCATGGTGGCAAAAAAATCAATAACTTTATTGCATTCCCAACATGTCAGAAGAACATCTGTATGGGTGTTAATACGACCTAATCATTTCCAATTTGCTTTAATTATATTGGTTATAATGTATTGATCATTAATAATCATTAATTATCTCTAACAAACTTCATTGGAATATTTTAAACTCTTTATATGTGAATATATACCATTACCTTTTATGAAAAAATATATATAATTTTTCCCCATAATATAAGTATTCCATATCATTATTATAAAAATATCCTTGATAACGAAAATTATATGATTGGGTAATTTTAATCATGATTACTCAATTATCATGAGGCATAAGCAATAAAAAATCATTCTTCTTGGGAAAAAATCTTAATCCATTTTAAATGCATTATTTTATATTAAAAACTATTATCCCTTACAAGGAAGTGTGAGGACATGTTCACTAATGAATATTATCTTCAGATCCAAGAAATTATCCTCACACCCATCTGTCCAAAAGAAAATGTAATAACCTAGTTTTTTCTATAAAAAACATTGGAATATTATCGATGTTATTCCAAAGAATCAACTTCAGACGGCGTGCGATTCCGAGCCCCGGTGTGACCGGAATTAAATTTTTAGTGCGTTTATACTGGGCATCGATGGTGTTTACCTCTGGGACTATTGGATACTCACTTTCTTAGGCTGATCTACGGGATTGATATCCCCTTAAGATCTTGTTTGGGCTTCTTTATTGAGCATATGGATATTTATATACCTTGTTCTAGTACCCACTCCTTGGGTTTTGGTTACTCTCTTTCCAGGAGAGGTGAGAACACGTGGGGTATGTCACGTGCTTTCTGTGTCTAGCTTCTCATGGTTGTATGAATCTAATCTACTACTATATGTAGTGAAGACTCAATGAGAAGTTCATATTCTCACCGCTTCTATCTCCTTGTGTTTGACGAGTCTACTTCCATCCTCTTGTTGGGTTGAGATGTACTCTTTACTGCACTCTCGGTTATACTCCTTTAATTTTCCCTATTCGATCTACTACTCACCATTTCAGTACCTCCTTTGTTTTGTCCCTCGAGCCTTTGGGGCATCGTACTGGGTATTTTTATACTCACCGATGCTTGGGATTTGCACGCACATGGTATGCCCTTGCAAATGACGGATTGGTTGGTCGTGACTTCAGCGTAGCTTAGGAGTTCGGGATCTTGGACCGCGTGCGGTGGTCGTAGTCTAGTTCTAGGTTTGGGAATCTCTAAGATATTTATATTTTTTCACCTCTTTCCGGGTTGTGGCACATTTCTTGTTGCGCACATGTCTTTCCCTTTTTCTTTTCGTTTACCTTCAGAAGTTAGATTTTACCTTTTATAGGTCGATGCACTTTTTTGGTTTTTTATAGTAGTTATAACTTTAATTTTAATTTTACTCTGCACTTCAGCATTGAGTGGGTTGCGTGTGTGTATACAGGTACTCAAGAAAAGGCCTCCCCGAGTTGTTTAGCCTTTGACACTTGTCGCCAGCCCCTGGCCTATGGAGGTGGGCTTGGGGTAATTGAGGCTCGAGCCTGGGCAGGGTTGGGTCGTGACAGAACATGACTCTTTTATGAGTTAATTTTTTTAGTATATTATGTATATGATTAAATTTCTGCACAATTAATCAATAATAACACACAAAAACAATAAAAAAAAATGGATGAAATTCATCATTTTTTATCTGTTCTGGCATTTAATAACTTCATTCTATGATAGATTCAGCAAATAAATTTACATGAGGTTATATGTTCCACAAATGATTCACTGAGTATATAAAATTCACAAATGGTAAATATTTCATATTTATTTTCTTTTCTTATGTTCCTCATAATAATGATAAAATTTTATTCATGATCTTACTTATTCATTTAGTATGAAATGAGTTTATCATTAAAGACCACCACAAACTACTCAAGGTAATCTAGAAAGTTAGTATTCATTAAATCCAGTAGGCGTGAAAAATCTCCATGGCGGGGAACCCCATGTGTATTTCATGGGGAGAGGGTATAGTTAAAATTTATTTTCTGAGGATGATGATGCTTGTCAGTTTAACTTCTTGATGCTCAGACAATGCAGGTTCACTCTGCACCCCTAGGACGTACATAACTGATACCCACCCACCCTTGGGTAGGGAAGTCATCTAAAATTCCATAGCATGACAGTGTTATAGAGTGATCCATTAAGGGGCTCAAGATATTGTGGCTATGTGAAAAAGAAATTTTCGTTATTTTGCCTACGCGAAGAGGCATGTTCCTATGAAACTAAATATGAAACACCCCCAAAGGAATCCTGAAATCACTCTATACAATCAAATAGGGTTGTATTAGAAAAGGGTTTGTGAAGAAAAAGGGATCATAGGAAGGGACTTTGGGAAGCTCCGCAACTCCAAAGAGTGGAAATACTCTGCCAGAGGTATACATGCTGATGTGGAGTGGCCTAGCATAGTCATGAAGTATAGATTCATATCAAAGGTTCTTCACAACGTTCAATGGATTTCTTGGAGTAGGAATACGCGGAGTATGTGTTCCTTGAAATGTGTATCACTGTGAAGCAATGTACTTCACGAAGCATAGTGACCCTGCCTTATTGTGTGGTTCACAAGTGCATGGAAGGTACATAATGAATCATGTGTTCTCTACAATGACCTCACACCCCCTAGGGGTCTCCCACTTTTCCAATAGCCTATGGGCTATGCAAATGAAATCCATGCTTGAAGAGGGGTTGTATTTGGGCTATGGGAAAGGTATTTCTCAATGCTGGAGTACCTTAAAGGGAACATTTTTTCAATGATACATAGAGAAAAGGTTTCATCGCAATTTTAGTGATGAAAAGAAAGAAGTTCGGGGCATCTATCATTTGGGTCTGAGGGAAGCTTGATATTTATAGGTAAGAGGTGGTGCAGATCTCTAACAACTTTATTCAAAGCCACATGGTGCTTTGCAATCGAAATCAGATTTCATCATGTTTTTCGTATTCGTAGAGTCGATCATCATCCCCTCCTTGGCATAGAGGCATCCTTAATCCCCTTCAAAGTTTATGTAGATGATTGCGTTCATTTTAATGGGATCGTAGAGTCAATCTAGTCCCTTCCATGGTGTGGAGCATTCCACAATTTGTGTAATAAATGCGGTGTCTCCCGCCACTTTTACTCTCCAGCGATCGCATAGGGGGATTTGTCTTAGCGCAAACCACAATGTTGATGGGATATGTGAAGGATCATCCTGAATCATCCCCTTGGGAATTGGTTTCCTTTCTTCATATTTCCATTTTCAAATATTTTGGTGCCACCAAATTCCCCACCAGACGTAGTATCCTAGAGAAAAATAGGGTCTAATTCTGAGGATAAATGTCTAAAATTTTATATACTAATCAAAACGAAAGATCGTAAAGCAGGGCCATGATAAAAAAATGCGACACATGGGATGAGAACAATGTAAAGAATATCGTGGCCAGGAGCACCGTGATTCTCAGAATACATTGCCTATAAATAGAATAGGCTAACCCTTCTTTTTTCCTTACTCATCTCAGTGTTTTTTGTGATTGTTCTCTCAATTCGTGAAGCTTTCAAACTCTTTGACCATTCTTTACGAATTTGGTCCTTTCTGATCTGTGGCGCACAGTGAGTCCTCTAACTCTACTAACGTGCAATCCACAAATTTTATGTGCAAGTTCTTTGGAAGAGCTCTACAACTTATTTCAGCAACCGAGCTCTGCGAATAGGTTCAACGAATGAGCTATGCGAATGAGATCTGCGAACCAAAACAAAATATTCAACAATTTTAAGACTTAATAGCTCACCAAGGAGCTTCTAGGGGGTCCAAAAAGATGCTACCCAGAGGGTAGAGCTAGATGATAACCTGGTAATTAGAATGTATGTCTAGAGCCACTCAGCCCATGAATCACTAGTCGGTCAGTTTTTAGACAGCCATATGTGTTACCCCTTCTACAAGAGACTTCTCCTATAAATATTTGGTCTGAGGGATGATTTTCTCTTCCCCAACGGGAGAATAGATGTTCCATTTTACTAGTTTTGGATCACACTGCACCATCGTCAATGGTTTAGGGAGGTCGCCAGTCTTACATGGGAGTATTATACACCTTTCAACACCAAATGTTTGTATAATCTAGTAAATCAATGTCTATGGGATGGATTTGTAGCCAGAGGTATCTCCCCTATAGAATAGAACCATTCCTAAGGCGGCCTTGGGGAACCCGGAGTAGGGATGGACTAATGAGTGGAACCTATGCCATGGTGGCAATTTTAGAGATGATTGGACATGGGCCTAATAGGTCTACACCTACTATGGGGAGTTTGGGGTAAATCTAGGGAAAGTGGTGTTGTATGAGGCGACACGGGCTTCCCAGGTCCACATTTATCAGCCAAAGAAACTCATGATGAAGATGATGAGTAGGTGGTCATTGAGGACAAACACTTTCAATTTTTACCATGGGGAGGTCGGTATCATCTACTGAGACCAACAAAAAATCCTGGGGATCCCGATATTGGGGGAAATGTATAATGATTTCACCCCCACTGCTAATACCTTGGAGGACCAAGATAAGATTTCACTGCTAGAAAGGGTATTGATAGACCTGATTCTAGGAGAGGACAATCATTCAGTGAGGGACGTCCACTTCAAGAAGTGGTTCAGTCATTTCTAGAATTCCCCTATATATGGGATGTTTCCCATGACTCATCCCCCAATCTCAAAGGGGTCCTAGTGCATAAAGGATCTCTTGTACTGGAGGCTCGTAGAAGACAACCAGTGGGAGGCAGGGGGACTTAGTGTCATCACTGAGAAAAAACTGGTGGTTAGGTTTGCTACATTCATTTAGGTTCTCATTTTCAGCTGGAAACTTCCAGTAATATATATGAACTTGGGTGTGCGGACGAGCACGTTTGTCATGGCTTCTATGATGGATATGAGGGAGTAAATCAACTAGGGGATCCTAATGTTGGCTAATATCTACATGTAATGGTGTCATATCATTGAGGGGAAGAAGACACACAGGGTGTATTGGTCATTCCTTCTTCATTATGGTTGGATAGTGTCACATATGGGCTCCTATGAGAACCCAAACCCCATTTATCCTCAAGGTTCAGACTTCCATCCTGCCATTGTGAATGTGGTGGGGTGTTTACCAACCAATTTTTACATACCCGTGGTGCTGAATAGAGTATGGAAGGATAACATGTTCAAATTCCTTATATTCCCATTTACAAAATATGTGTTCATATATGATTTCCAGTGAATGAAGGAACATTGTTTCATGCTCATATCCTTTCGTGATGGTTTCCTAGTGTATCAGGTTGACCATGATCCTCTCTGTGAGTCATACACCCCGTGTGGCTTCAAGAAGATCTACAGTGAAAGAAAATACTCACCTCATAGGTCTACATGGGGGAACGACACAAGGACCATCGATGTGTGATGTGGAAGATGTGGCTCGTGTTCATATGAGAGGAGAGGAAGATGCGGAATGAGTGGCTTTCGCCACCAGATGCCTATGAGTAAGTGAATGAGTACGCCAAGAGTTGAGTGGCAGCCTACCTGGGGGAGATTCTAAAGTGGTTGGTGGTCCATTCTAGTGACGGGTTCCCCCCTTATCCTCATGGTCGGTGCTAGAACGAAGTGAGGACATCCGACAGTGGTTGGGTTGTATTAGCGGGGAGGCATGCGTTGATCGAGAGGCAGGCGGTAACGACAGTCCCAGCTGGCCCTAAATCACAAATTCATCCATAGTTGAGGCCACACATGGGGTTCTATAGAATACCCACTCATTCTATGGGGAAGACAATATGCCACATAGATATTCATAAGGATACTGTCTTCCTGATTGCTTGGGACATCCGGGACATCGGCATAAAATTCCTCAATCCTTCCCAGATGTGGCGCCATATGATCCATCTTGGGATGAATTTATTGGAGATTGGTTGTTCTAGTTCAGGATTTTTAGTATCTCAGGTGGAGGGGTATCGGAAAATTACTGAGTTGGAGGGCATTGTGCACTCTCAGGGTGATCTCTGTCCAATGACAGATTGGGTGAACGTGATGATCGATTGGACAGTCCCTTAGCTGCTATCTTCCACTGACTCTAGGGAACTCAACCATGTACTGAAAGAATTAGAAGGGTCCTCTTGGGGGTAAGAGGCTAGTAGCAGGATCCCTCTAAAATATGGGGAGGTCATCAAATTAGACTCGGAGCTGTAAGAGTTTGAGGATGCTCTTGAAGAAAAACATAAATCATTTTTTGTGGTCCATATTCCTATAACATAGGCCTTCTAAAATAATATTTTACATTTTTAGGAGGAAATTATATTCAAGGCCCACTTCTATGCAATATTATATACAACTTCAAGAACATTAGGATCTGCACCTATGATGATGGCAATTGCCTTTCTTGGAAGGGCTATGACACCATGGGTGGTTCTCTGAGGGTAATCAAATTTCCCAATCATATACGAAGGGCCACGCCATGGGGTTTTGATAGCTATAACTCAGAGGAGAGACAAATTATTTTCTATTTGTATGTATTCTTCATCGAATCTACAAATTTCTTCCCTTTATCAGGTAAACTAATGTCTAAGTACGCTCACATTCACAGTTATTTAAATGGTCTAGGCCGTATTAGGGAGGATGACTGGGGCCCAAGGTGCTTCTATTCACAGGGGAATGCCGATGTTTATGGAAGAGGATGTCCATACTAACCAAACCACTACACTCTGGATCGTAGGTGGGACCATCAGAAAAATGGAACCTAACATGACACCAGATGAAGATCTTGATGACGCGTTCCTAGAATCATTCCCTACATATAAACCTACTGACCCTATGGATCGGGACAAGATGGCTTCTAATAAAGAAGATATAAATGTCATCTATCACCGGTAATGGAAACTAATCCAACAATTCATGAAGGAAACCCCTCCATCACAATGGATAGACTATATGGGGAGGCTTTGTTACCAGTTGTACGAACTATGCACTAGAGGAGTGGATGCCCAACGTCTTTATATTATCATATGAGATTTCATGGCAGAGAAGATACAGGAGAATGACCATGGCATCAGTGTGGGATGGTAGAATAGGATATTAATGAACATAATAAGGCTATTTGAGAAAAAAAATGAGATCTAGTGTCTGAGGGCACACACATATGAGTACTACACATTTAATGATATTCAATTGGGGCCCATATCGCATCTGAAGGCCTAGAAGGCAGCAAGAAGAGTAGATGAGGCGAGCCTCTCAGGAGATGGCCTTTATCCGACCAACAATGGTTGGTACTAAATTGAGGCTGATGAATTGCTCCCCATTTCCATCGAGGAAGAGAGATAGAGAGAGATTAATCTATGATAGCAGATCCAGGACACCACAAGCTAGAGAGCGGTGGATCTTGGATGCTCCATCGAAGATGTCAACCCATCCATGGGAGGGGCCAATAATTGGGTGATGTACTATTTGAAAACTCATATATCTTCCTTCATTATTTACATTTTTCAGTTTGTTGTGTGCATGAGTTCTATTATTTGTTTTTTTACTACATTTCCATAAAATTCATGAAATATCCAGTGATAAATCCCTAAGCACACATGGCTCATGCCTAATTTTAGAAACAAGGGATGATTGCATTAGTATTCCATTTTGAATACGAGTGTACCAACAAGGATTCCAGAATCCAAGGACTGAACAACCAATCTCGATATCTAGGAAGAAACCGGGAGACCTGAATTGAGAAAGATGTTCTCATAGCATTCGAATTTTCATTTTCCCAAAATACTCTAGTGAACGAGTCGGGTGACGCCAGGGGCATTAGAATCAATCTGAACCAAGGGGAGTGGAAATCATGAATAACGATAACCAAAATTTGGAACACTGTAGGGGTGGTGTGATAATGAAGGATAATTATTGAATGTGTTCGAAATATAGTATCCCTACTACCATAGCCTGAAATGGTGATGAGAAATGAGGGCCAACCGCTGATCATGTTTAAAACATGGGTCCTAACTCGAAATTTCATCCATAGTCTTACAATAAATTAGACCAAGACAGTAAGAAATATATAAGTCGAGCATCCATACATTTAGGGGGTTCGCTCAGGCATGAAAGAGAAATCTGGTCCAAATATAGGGCATGAGAAGCATGGAAGGTGGAGTCATGTCTTGTTCGAATGGAGTCTAACTCTCTTAATATTACTCAATAGTGATGAATGCTCATTAGGTGAGTGCCTCAGTATGATCAGATATCATACTCATTTATTACAAGGATATCTCTAGTGAAAGCCTAAGGGTTCTCCCAATTTTACCTCAAACAACATAGGATGATAGATATATATTTTAATGTCATATATTGAGGACAATGCACATATTTTATGGTTATACTACCTAGAGCAAGAATATCAGTTTAAAGTCAAGTTGCAATGACTATTGGCTCCTAGATTAAGGTCATAAAGGCTTGATCATAATAATGGATGAGATAACAAAGGGGTTAATAACCCAGGGACCTGGCCAAAGAAGAAATTCATGGGTGTCTCTACATATCTCATAAGGATGGTAATCAAGAGAAATGCAGTTATTGAGCGCAACATGTTTTGATACCACGACTGGTGGGGGAAATCCTCTCTGGAAAGGAAGCTGACACATCCCATAATTATCACGGGGCACCCTAAACATGTTCAGGGTAGGGCAGAAATTTAATGTCATGAGTCAAGGATAGGGTTATCAAGAATGGAAACATGTGGTGCGGTACATATCCCAATGTGAATGTAGACCATACGAGTCCAAAACACACCACATGTTCGGGATGGTATTATACAGTATATAGACCAGATATGGAATGATAAGGGGATGAAACTGAAGGGAACTGCTCGAGCATTCCTATTAAACCTATTTTAATGGGAATCAAGCCCAATGTAGTTCTAGATGACCAGGGTATTTTATCGTCACACTGTAGGATGAATAGTGGAAGTGGAGGCACAGAAGGGGGGAGAACGTGGTGCGACTGTTATAGATCCGTCGTGAATGAGGACCAAGGAAGTCCATAGAACACAATGTAACCCCTCAGAAAATCATATGTCGAGAGACGAAGGATGGAAAAATATGGGTTGGGCCCTAAGAAAAATCGTATGGGTTCTCCAACGTACCCCATCCTGATGAGAATCAAGCCATACATTGTTCTCATATTGAATTTTTACATCATTTGGGATGAATTACATGTGTGGTATTGTTGTTCCATTACAGGTCCCACCAAAACTACTAAGCCCACATGAGTCATGCTAGATGTGGGAAACAAGGAGTAGTGATGGTATATTCCTGGTACATGTAGGCATGCATTTGGAGAAATGGAATTCTGGGTGAGTGACCTCATACAATTAATGATGCAGGGGTAAAAATGAGTGTGTTGAAATTACACTTGAACCTAAGGGGGTGGAGTGATGTGAATCATAGTGCATGGGATCTAGATAACAATGAGAGTGGTGTGGCAACAACAAATTTTTATTGTCCATGTTCAAAATCCAGAATCTGTTTTGATTTATCCTGGTACGGGGATAGAAAAAAGAGGGTATACTCTTGACCATGTTCAAAACATAGGACCTGTCGCAAAATGTCATCTGACGTCTCCTAGGGTGCCGGGCCAAGATGTTAGGTAAGCCAATGTGGAATGTGACCAGAACATAAAGGGGGTACATATAGACATATAAGAGGATGAAGATCCAAATAAAGTGAACAAGAAACACGAACAAGAAACAATGGAATTTCCGTTTCAAAAAACCAAAATATTGGATCTTTTCCATGATGCATTCGAGTACGCCAATATGGCGTGCCAGAAAAATGGGGCCAAATCCATTTACAAGGAATAATGTATTGGGGATGCATGAACCTAGTATAAGGGGATACTTATTGCAAAAACCCATTGTTAATGTGAAAATAAGGAGTCAACACCACCCCATATGCTTCCGACAATGATGGGGCTAAGAGGGAAAGAAAAAGTGGGAATGATTTAAGATACCCGGGGATAGACCCGTAAACGAAATGTCTAGGAATTCCTACTTATCCCATGAGGATGGGAATAAATCCATATATAGTTATAGAAAAGTTTGTAAGTTTAATGTCATGTTACAATGACATGGTTGGATCATAGATTTAAGGTCTTAGAGTTTGGAAAATAATAGAAAAAATCAAGGGGGATGCAGGGTGTAGCTATTGCAAAAAACAATGTGAATGAAGAATATAAGAGTCTATATCACACCATGTTCTCCTAGGGAATATTTTGTTGGTCAAGGGACCAAAAGTGAATGTTGGGCAGGGCCCAACGAAAAGTTATTAGGTGTTCCTACATACTCAATTATGATGGGGATCAATCCGTATGTTGTTCTAGAAGTGTCTTCATAGGGTACCAACACTAGGGACAATACGGTCGAGCTGGTCTGGCCCACACACCAAAAAAAGTGACATTTGATATATCATTAATGTTTTTTAGGATGGGGGTGTTGTTTTTTTCTTTAGTGGAAAACATATGATGGATAATCCGTGTGTTTCTATAAAAATCATCCCATATGTAGGCCTTGAAAAATGACATGGTGGAAAACCGTTAACAAACAAGATGTCCCCTGGAGTGAGGACACCACAATGTGGTGCCATTTTTTTCATGCATGCAGGTTGATATTTTCAATGATTATGGTCATGTGATAAGACCATCCTATGTATATTAATGTCTCGAGGTAACGATATTACAGTTTAGTGTCAGGTGGGACCATGCAACATAGTAAAAGTCCAATGGCTTGGACGCATATAGAAGAACAAGAGTTTAGATGGAATGTCCAGGGTGTGATAAAGCACACCCAACATGAATGGGGAATTCATTCTCACCAAACTGTGTGCAACTCTAGAAGAGAATCCTTAGGTTTAGGGGTAAAAACAAATTAGAGGTTATGGGGAAAGACCTGAATTCAAAACGTTTGGGTGTTTCTACATATCTCATGAGGATGGGAATCAAGACAAATATAGCTCTAGGAGTGTTGTATAATGTCATGATGGACGAGGGGCAGGAGAGACTAGCTCCAAAAGGGGGGTACCTGGTGTGGTTTTTGTAATCCTAACGTGAATGGGGACATAATAACACATACTCCACACCACAAAATCCTATAAATGTTAGTGCCAAAAAACCAAATATAAGAGTTAATTATTGGAACTTGAGCTGGACCAGAAGATGAAATGCCCGGACATTCTTATGTATCCTATAAATATGGGATTATAGACATATGTAGATCTTGATGATTTCATGAAGTTTAGCGTTATATGACAAGGACGTGGTAGATCATATTTTATGGTCATAGAGCTCGGTTCAAAGATGTGAGACTCATCCATGCGGGAGTAAACCTTGACCCAATCCTTCTGCCTATGTGATCCATGCTCGATGTGGGAAACCGGGATGGATAATATCTTCACAACATGTGGAATACAGAGAAAGGGGAAATGACACACAACCTCTTATGACACTATACCAGGGATTCCACCTTAACATGCTCACTCACCTTGAGGAATAGCACCAACAGTTTCAAAATTACACATGGACATGATGGAGTGTAAGAGGTGAACCATGAACCCAATATTTATGGATTAATGGGTGGTGGTGTAATGATGGATGATAAATGTTGTCCGTGTTTGAAACATAACATCCATATCATGTGACCTGTAACTGGAACAAACAATGGTACATCGACCGTTGAGCGGATTTATAATGAAAGACACGTATAAAATTCCTATTTAAAAATTCTTGGGGATGTTGTCTCGAGACAGTAGGAGAGACCTAGGGCCTAGCATCCATGTCGTACAGGGGTCCTTTAGAATGTGAAATTTTATGGAAGCATGAGTAAAGTGGAACATGATGTATGAATATGGGAAAAATATATCTATGCATAATCCAACACTCTATGTCCTGAATCGGAGAGCTCCCATGCTAGGTGGTGAGTTACCAAAGAGAGTCAAGGGTATGAAGATCACTAAAGAGGGAGGTAAGTATTATGGCTTATGAAAACCCAATGTGAATGAGGGAATATTCCAAGGTCATGTCATATATCCCCTCTTGAAGGAATCGGGCCAGGGTCCAGAAAGATGAGGAGGAATCTAAGAAACACATATGGTCCCAAAGATTAAATGTATGGGCATTATTACATATCTCATGAGGATGTGAATCAATCCACATGTAGTTCAATAATATGTCATGTATTATAACATCATGCAAAAGTGATGTGATAAATATTAGTTTATGTTCATAGAGATCGGATTGTAGCCACCGAGTTTAATTTCATATGTGTGAGACAAATGGCTGAAAATGGTTAATCATAATGTCTGATATGTGGGAGACCACAGAACAACAACAATGATTGAGTATAACTGATGACCAAGTTCACAACACAAAATCAATATTTTGTGACCATGGATGGGGGAAAACAATTTATTTTTTACCATTGACCAAATTTTAAATACGAGACATGTATCAAATTACATTTTAAAATCATTGGGGACATTGGACCGACGCTGAAGGAGATCGCTGAGTCCTATCATCCATGTTGTTTGGGGGCCTTTTTAGATGTGAAAGACAATGGCAAACCTAATTGATGGGGCATGAAAAACACATCGATACCTGTACAATTTTACATCTTGTAACTAGGAAGTTGGATGGAGGAGTGTCTCAAGGGGGTGTATGTGACATGGAAAAAATGGCCTGACTTGAACAAGGATATAGTGTCCTCACAATACTGCAAAATTCTATGTGAGAACATGGTCTAGGGGGATGGAAAGGTCAAGGGACCTGAGGTTGGGAAATAGATGGAAATTCATTGCCAGTCTACAATTTATCGTCACGCAGGAATAATGATGAGTATTTTTACATCCTTCAGTTCAGAAATATCACACAATTTTAATGTCATATGATGAGGATGGTGGTGATCTTAGTTTAAGGTCATAGAGCTCATATTGTAATTTTGTTTCCCTTTATGAGGGAATTTTCTTACCAATGATTTTAATCCCACATGACGAATGCTCGGTGTGGGGAATATGGAATGGGATGAAGTTCTCTTCTTCATATAAGGGTATGACAATGAAGGAAAGTGATCAGGTGGGGTCAATACCAACTATAACCACATCCATGTTCAAGAGAAACATATGTTTGATGAGATTTTTAGAAAAAAATGAATCCCTACACCCAATATTTGGGACATATAGGTGGGGTGATAAGGATGGAGGATGGATGTTGACCTCATCTGAAAAAAAAATCCATATCCTGTGACCTGAAATTTGAACAAAAAATGAGTGTCAACTACTGACCAAATTCTCAATGGTGGACATGTATCAAATTATCATCAAGAATCCTTGAGGATATTGGCCCGAGATTGTAGGAGAGCCCTAAGGCCTAGCATCTATATCGTTTGGGGGTCCTTTCAGATGTGAAAGGTGATGAAGAACCAAATAAAGGGGATGCAAGAAGCATGAATATGCCCATGTAGTTTAATGTCATGCGGGTGGAAGAGGTGGAGATCTCCAAAGAGGTAAATATGTGATATAGTCATGATAAACTCGACGTGAATGAGGGAAAAGAATTCTATCCCCACATCATGTGTTTTTAGAAGCATCTAACCCAAGGGACCAGACCCGAGAGGAGATCTCTAAGTTTGGGGAAGGGCCTTTGGATGAGATGTACGGGGCGTTCCTACTTATCCCATTATGATGGAAATCAAGACATACATAGTAGTAAATGAGAAAAAAAGTTTAACATCTTGATGTAGGGATGTGGTAGGATAAAATAATGGGAGGGGAACATAGTGCAATCATTGTAAACCCAGCATAAACAGGGGACAAAGACGTCTACAATACACTATGTGCAATCCTACAAGAAAACTATAACCAAGGGAATTAAAAATAATAATTTTGGTCAATACTCTGAGAGACAGCTTCAGAGAATTCTTATTTTTCCCCTGAGTATTGGAATCAAGACATATGTACTTATCGAGATGCCCTGATGTTTAATGTCTTGCAGGACTTGAATGCTAGGAGAACATAGTTTAATGTCATAGATCTTGGACAATTATGAAGCTTTTCATCACGTGGGACAAGTGATGGTTATTTTTACGTCCTTCATCTTAGACAGATTTCACATTTTAACATCATAAGGAAAACATGGAACAATTTATGGTCATGAATAACCAAAATATATATTATTTTATGATCATATAGCTCGATACATAGATGGTATATCCACCACTCATATTTTTAACGTTATGTGGGATGATAGAGAAGTTATACATCATTCATGAAAAAATAGTTAAGGTCATGTAGGACCAAGGAATACTCTAGAAAAGTACTTCTTGGGGAATTTGGCATTAGTGGGAAAAGTTATACTCTCACCATCCATGGTAACTAGGGAGTACACACCATTAGGGTAAACCTAGTGAATGATATAACATCCTTCCCATTTGGGATCCATTACGGGAGGTTTCCTACTAGGTATCATCGACATTCTTAGGGACAAACCCATGTCACATTGTAAAAAAGAGTGGATGCGAACTTTCTTGTTGAAAGATCTTACTATCTTGTTCCGATGCCTTTCTAGATTCTGTAGGGCACAAAGCCTATTATCGTCAAGTGCTTATAGATCAAACACACTAATTTCAGATACCTTATATGGTCTCTACTAATCATAGAAAGTTGTGTGCAACGAGGGAAATTGAATCTCGATGGGAAGAACAAATTCTATTCCATACACCGGGGAAAATGGGGTCACCTTAATGGAATTACGAGCTATCTTCTGATAACCCGAGAGAGAAGTAGGGAGTTTGTGAGGAAAAATCATTTTTATGACCAATACTCATCTAAAGAGTTTTATATAGGGGTTTTTTGAATTCCATGATCATCCCATTTTCTTATGCATGTTAGCGGGAGGTATGGTTAGAATATATTTTGTACATGGCATACAACTTCTTCAGTTCATTCGGATGGAATATGGTGTCGTTATCGGTAAGGATGTCATGAGGGACTCCAAATATGTAGATGTCATTAGTGCTCACAAATTCAACAATAGGATGGTCCTTGAATTCATTGAGCAGAACTTCCTCTTCAAACATGGAAAATAATTAGGTAGTGGTTAGGATGAACCCACACTGTCAATCTATTACCAGTGGATATGGTCCCACAACATCGAGTCCCTATATTACAAAATGTCCATGAGTACATGGTAGTGTGGAGTATTTTTAGATGACTATTCACAAAATTATCATGGATATGGAATGCATGGAACCTCTTGGAAATATTAATACAGTCACGGATCATGGAGGGCCAATAATACCCCTATTTTTCGGATTTGGTGAGATAGTTTTGGCCAAGTTTGATTAGCCCCACCAGAACCAATATGATACTCTTACATGTGCTTTGAAATTTCACCTCCATGATTGCAACAGAGGAGATCCCCATCAAACCCATGACTTTAGAGGTTCTTCTCAAGATCGAGACCACTCTTGAGGGTAAAATGTATTGAGCGACATCAGATTCTCTTGTTCTCGGCTCGATCTGTCGGAAGATTTTCGTGCAAGAGATATTCGATAAATGGGGTCACCAGATGGGAGTCACCTACAATACTATGGAAGGGGAACCTTGGGGTCCTAAAGTGGATCCATTGGTGGTATGTTGTCCTGCATACAGGCTATCATCATCATCCAGGGTAACTAGAGTGATGTCTTTTTGATGTTCCAAGTGGATAATCAAATCATCCCGGTTATGTTATACAAGAGATGATCCAATCTGGACAAGGCATCAGCTTGATTATTCTATGAATGAGGGGCATGGGTGACTTTTGGATGAGATGGGAACTGGGCCATCAACTGGCGGTTACATTTAAATAGCGGTACGAGGTCTGAATTCCCGATGATGTATTCATTGATGATCTATTTGATGACTAGTTCAGATTTCTATTTCACATGTAAGTGGGGAACATAAATCTGGAGGTACATATAAGGAATAGTAATGAGAGCCTAATACTCGGCATCTTTGTTGGTATAACCATCTAAAAACATGAATGAATATTGCAGAACAACTTGTGCTATTCTGATTAAGACAATACCATATTCCACTCTGTTGAGTCTGGGGTTATTGAGACATATTATGGTATGGATTTATGAAGCACCATCAAAGTGAATATACCAACACAGAACGACTTGGTCTACTGAGAGGATGGCCTCATCAGGAAAATAAAGATGCAGAAACTCATACTCGAGAGCTAGATGGGCAGAAAGGAAGTCTATCAATTCATGTTCATTAATGGCCTTATAGGAGACAAACCTAATGTCAAAATGCTCTAGGATCACTACCCACCGATCTAGATATCATATTAAAATGGGGAAGTTTTGAATGTAATTTAGCATATCCACTCGGGACACTAGCAGTATCTCTTGATGCTGCAAGTAGTTCCACAATTTCTGCATTGTTAATACCTGCACAAGGATTGTTTTCTCGATAGAGAAATATCTTGTCTCTCTTTAGAGGAGCATGCAGCTCTGATAGTATAATATGTTTACAATTCCGACATTCTTCTTCTATGTGATAAGGGCACAAGAAGATTGTTCCAAATCAGTCACATAATGAACCAGTGATTTTCCGGAAATAGGTAGCATCAGAACCGGAGGCTGTAATATGTACTGCTTGATTTCCTCAAAAGCAGTCTGTCACTCCACATCCCACTGATAATTGACACATTTATTCATGTGGAACGAAAAAGACAAACACATTGGAGCTTGATTCATGATTAATAGTTGTAAACCGTCTATGGGTCCTTGAAAAATTCAAAGATCCTGAATGTATTTTAGGAAATACATTTGAATAATGGACTTGATCATCTAAGCATTGATCTCGAAGCCTCTATATCTGACAACGATGCTGAGAAACATTCCGGAGGTAACCCCAAAGGTGAACTTCCTGGGGTTCATATTCAAGTGGTAAGAACAGGGAAAGCCAAAAACATTCTTGAGATCATTAAGATGGTCCTAGCACTAGTGATATTTGGCCAACAGATGTGACACCCCACACTTCTATGATATATTACCCTTTGAATAATGTAATAGCTTGCATTGTACGCTACATCGAGATTCTAACAAACTGCGACCAATCAAACTAGCCGTTATGAATAGTAATGCCCACTCTTTGAAATTTTATATATTTTAATTTTTAAAATGGACTTTATTTTTGGATTTGGAATATCAATATTAACATAGGGTGTATTTTTGGTATTTTTTTGAAAACATTCAATTTTTTATGAAAGTGAAAAACACTGAGTTATAGTTTAAAACCGAATTTTTATTTAAATAATTGTTTATTTTATTTAAATTTATTTTTGGTCAAAATTTATAAATAATAGATGTATAATTTCAATATAATTCATTAGAGTTGGTTTATAATAAATTTAGATATATAAAAAATTTATCAAACTGTTTACCGTCTATTACCCTCCTCAAAGGCGCATTTGAAAATTTTCAAAAAACATAATTTAACCACTTCTGTGAATTGAATTTAAAAAATTCGAGAGACATAATTGATATAATTAAGTGAAATGTGATTCAATAAGATAAGAATAATTTATTTGTGAATAGTAACTTTTTACTTTTATTTACCACTATTGAAAGTGAATAGGGTAATTAAGGGTAAAAACAATATTTTTATTACCCTAACACATGTCCTAGTTCTTTAGGATAAGTGTAATTCGACGAAAAACAACATTATGAATAAAATATTATTATTTAGTTCCACTTAGATCAGATTAAGACATTTATTATTATTTAATTCAAAGAAGAGTTAAAAGTTTAAAATCAAAGTTTAATAACTAAACTATTTTTAATATAGGGTAAAACATAAGATAAATTCGACTATAAATATTAATTATATAGATAAAAATATTTACTAAATAATGGTATTTTATTCATATTTTTTAGACATAAAAATATTTAATTTATTTATCACACAATGATGATGTCGTAATTACCTTATTAATGTAATATTAAAATAATTAACATTATAAATACCCAAATAAATGTAATTTGATAATTTTTATGAATTTCATGTTAGGGTTTATTAAATTAATATTTTTATAAGTAATAATGCTCTTATGAATTTAGCTAAAATAAAATACCATATTGTGTCAATATTGACATAAAAGTGTTTTTAAAACAAATATTATATTATTAATTGATATAATATTTCCAAAAATCTAAGGATCATCCAAATGACTTATATAATATTATATATATTAATAACGAACCACTTGGGGTTCTCTTGGATGTTTATAGTGTGTTTATTAACCATATAATATAAAAATACAAAGAAACATAGTAATTGTCAAACTATTTTACTAAGAGTTAAATCTAAATGAGAAGGTTTAAATGTTGACCTAAACATCTCTAAAAACAATTTATTGAAAGTATTTAGAACCATATCCACTTTATTTTCAAACTAAATCATTTTTGAGGCATTATAAACTGAAAATTAGTTTATTGTAAAACAATATTTCACTCTTTTCCTAAGGTGCCCCTCACCCCTCTTATAAAATTGAACTTCCCCTTATATCAAATTCACACCATCAAAGCCATTTGGATAAGCCAAATCCTTCCCATATATCCTCTCCTATATCCTACCTTAATCTTAGAGGCGTTCCAATAGTCATAAATCCATCTTATGGAGCCATTTTGATCCAATTAAAAGGAAGAAAACAAAGAAGTGGTAAATATTTCATCACCTATTTCAAGTTTTTTTTCTTCTTCCTCTTCTTCTTTCCTTATTTATTACATTATAAAATAATAACTCTAGTATATCTTATATAATGTGATTTTATTATAAATATGGTATAACTATATTAATTATTATATCCATCATTTAAATGACATGTCACTATACGTGCGTATGTACGGCTTACCGTTTTCACGTCGTGGTGTAGCTGTTATTCAATACATTATTTTTTGGATGGGTATAATAATGATGTATAATTGATTTAAATAATAAATATAACATGATAATTATTCTTTATATATGATATACCATCCAATTATATATGATTTTAATATCAAAATAATGATATTGTCGCTCGTACGTACGTATGGATTATCGTCTCCAGGAACAAGATGAGAATCATTCCCCATCGTATCCATTCAAGACAAATTTTTAATTTAATGATTAAAAATAATGTTTAAAGTCATAATATAATTTTTATTACTAATAATATACATTCTATTCATAAAAATAATTACTTATGTAATAATGAATAAAAAGGTAAACGAATTAGTTAACACCCAAAATTACGATAATACTAAAATATTATTAACAAGGAAATATTAAAATATCATATATGATATCATATTAATTTATATGGTTATTTTATATTTTAATAACAATTATTTCACCATTATACAGGTTTTAACCTACCCTCAACCAATGAAAATTACAAGGTAAGGGATAAATCAAAGATCTCTTTGTTATCCGGGGATGTCTTTATGTTAGTATCTAATGGGACCCCTTTATCAACCACATCAATGTTTCTTAAACATGTGTTTCAAAACTTTTTTTCTATTTACTATAAAATATGTTATAGTCATTTAATCCATTATTTGAACTTATCTGTTTGGAATGAAATCTTCCAGTTGTTTTCCAAATAAGGTGCTTTACGACCTTTTCAACTAAATATAGGTTTCATGATATGAATGACTGTGGATGTGTTATTTTTATTCCATTAATGGTTTCTGGTTTATGTATTTTCATTTTGTATGGTAGTTTTAATATTAATTTTTGTGTTATATTTCAACCTTTTAATATGATGAATGTATTGGACATAGCAAGTGATGGGTGGAGTCCTCTATAGCTCCTTGATGCATCGGTAGGTCTCATGAGACAACTAGACATGGAATTGGACGCGGCCTTTCCCAATTTGATATATGGTTTTGGCTGAGGCCTTAATCATTTTTAGATGTCTTGGCAGAGGCCTTGACAAAATGTTTCAGAATGTCCGGCATTATACATTCCCTCATTATGAAAATAATATTGATGGTTCATGTGGTCATTTGACTAGTAGAATACCCATGATTATGTTTTATTATGGCATTACCTAATCATCTCATATTCTTTCCCTAAATGTGTTAATTTTTATTATTGGTAAAGACATGTGTTTCCAATTATTCACCATCCTTAATATTTATGTTATCTTTAGCGGTATTACTTACTCTTATTGAGAATTTGAGCTCACCCCTTTATTACGATTCATTTTCCTAGGATATGAAGAAGTTATTTATGAGTGACTTTCATGGGTAATCTTGGAGGCTTGGATGTTTCTAATGGAATAAAATATTGTTGTATTTCTTTTCAGGTTGTAAAGTTGAACTTATGTATGAATCTTGTGACCAAAAATACTAAAATGATCGGTCTTCTAAGACATTATTTCCTTGTAATCATTAAAATGTTATATAATAATGAACTGACTCTGGGTAACTAGGGTTTGGGCATTACCATTGGTATTAGAGGAAGTTTAGTACAAACATTGGAAAAAAGTTTTAGAAAAACTCCAATTAGAGAACATAGCCCTATGATAGACTTTGAGGATTAGTATATAACAACATCCTATAATTTTGGTACTGTAGTAATTTTGTGAGTTTTCCAAGCAATAAATCATTGTCTGGATATGAGCTGGTAGAGGTGACTCTGGCATAGATGTACTTAGGGGTAAAACACGAAAACGCCACTTCGATCTAGACTCAAATGAGATCTGGTGGACGACAATGAGCCTTACTGCACTTTTGGTTACGACACTCCAAAGGGATATTTTTAGGATAATTCTCATTTTATTTACAATCCGTTATGAAGGGTTTATGAATATATACTTCCTCCAAGAATTTTATATCATTATTATGGATTATATCAATAAATTGTTCAATTCATGTTAAGTGTTTTACAAATTTGGAATTATGTATTTTGATTCATAAACTAATCTAGTTTATGCCATTGTTTGGAAATGGTTCCTAGTTGAAGGAATGGAAACTGTATCAATGCACGTAATCCATGTAGAGATTTTCCTCCTACTCAAGATAATTATAGTGGAGCTGGTGATGCAACTGGTGCTGATTATCTTATCACCATACTGAGACAACTCACACAGGTTATGAATTATAACCTTACCCCTATGGAGCACCCTGATCCACAACACGAAGGATCAGTGTTAGATCGCTTCATGAGGAAAAAACCACCAACATTCAATGGGTGTACAAATCAATTAGTGGCTGAGCAATGGATAAATTCCATAGAGAAAATATTTCATTCATTGGGGAGTAGCGAAAGGGAAAAAGTTATCATGGATGTTTTTCACCTCACTAGAGATGCTGATAAATGGTGGTCATTGATTCAAAACACAAAGGAAGGTCAAGAAGTGTCCAGTTTGGAATGGAGGGAGTGTAAAGATATTATCATAGAAAAATTCTTTCCTCGTGACCATCGAGAAGATATGGAAAGGCAATTTTTGAGTCTGAGTCAAAAAGTGGATGAGAATTTCACAAAGAATAAAGCTAACATTACAAGGTTAGAAAGGCATGTCCCATATTATATACATAAGCCAAGAAGTAATATTTACCATTTCATTGATAGGTTCAAACTATTTCTCTTTCAAGCGTTAGTATCACAATACTTCTCATCATACGAAGATATTGTCTTGTGTACTATCAAGATAGAAAATGAATTCTATAAGTCTTATGACATTAATGAAAATCAAGAGAAGAAGATATCTAATGAACACTCCGGGAATGGAAATAAGAAAACAGGGAAGAAGGGAAGAATTTAATTTCCACCCTGTGATAATTGTAGAAGGAAGCACACTAGTGCCTTTATAAAAGAAAAAGAGTATGATAAAAATGTGGACAAAAATTCCATCTTGCTGGTGATTGTAAGGGAAAAAGAGGCTACCATTTTTCAATGCTACAATTTCAGGGAGATGAGATATTATGAAAATGAATTTCTTAAGACTTTGGGAAACATTCCTCCGAGAACGCCAAGATATCAAGTCAAGCTTATGTGATCACTACTGCTGAGGTTTAAGTTACAAAAGACGTGGTGGCAGGTAATTTAATGGTTTCCTCATGTTTAACAAATTCTTTATTTGATTCTGGATCATAACATTGTTTCATATCATCCTAGTTTTCTATGAAAATTAAATATTTCCAATTTGATTAAACAAGGGAGATGTCAGTCAAAACTCTTAAGGGAAGTATCATTGCAATAATATTTTATGAATCATTTTCCATTAGGGAATATAAATTTTATTTATCTACTGATCTCATCATCATACCCATGATTGAATTCGATATAGTCCTTAGAATAGACTGACATTCGAACCATGATGCGAAAATTTATTGTAAGAAAAAGGAGGTTACAATTTCATATGATGATAAGGAGTACATTATATTTAGAGAAGAAACACCACCACATCATTCTTTTCTAGATCCAACCCCAGTAGCTCAACTAAATTCAATTATTGGAAAGATAATGATATAACTGTGGGTGAGGAAAAGATTGTTCAAATAGAGGATGTACATATTTTGAATGAATATGTTTATGTGTTTCCATAGGATTTATTTTGACATCCACCAGAATGAGAAATTATGTTTTCCACTTATTTAACTCATCATTCATCACCCATATCATATACCCCTTATAGAATTTCCACTGTATAATTAGCAGAACTAAAGAAAAAACTAGATGAATTCAGTAATAAGGGATTTATTCTCCCTGGTGTTTCTCTATGGGGATCCCCTATTATTTTTGTTAATAAAAAAAGATGGATCTATGAGGTCGTGCATTGACTACATAGAGATCAATTATATAACAATAAAGAAATGGTATCCCCTACCTCGCATTGATGATTTCTTCGAACAACTTCATGGAGATCAATATTTTTCAATGATTGACCTTCGATCTGGATATCATCAGTTATCTATGAAGAAGGAAGGCATTCCTAAAACAACATCTCAAACCAAGTACGAGCATTACATGTTTACAGTAATGCCTTTTGGGATAAATAATTCACCCTCTATTTTCATTGATATAATAAACTGAGTTTTCAAGGAATAACTCGATGACTTTGTAGTGGTATTTATTGATGATATCTGGGTATACTCCAAAAGAAATGAAGGTCAAAAAAATCACTTGCGCACCATTCTGAAATCCCTCAAAAGAAATTAATTATATAGGATGTTTATAAAATGTGAATTTTGGTTTCAGGATATTTCTTTTCATGGCCATATTGTCTCTATGGATGGAATCTCTGTTGAACATTCTATGAAAAAGGCAATCCCAGAATGGCCAGCACTGACAAGTATAACTGTGGTACACTGTTTTGTTGGTTTAATAGGATATTATTGATGTTTCCTCCAGAATGTTTCCCAATTGGATAACCCATTAACGAAGCTCACATGTAAAGGAGTTAAATTTGTTTGGACCAAAGAGTGTGAAGAATGTTTTTAAGAACTGAAGAGATGATTAGTCAATTCTTCTATCTTGACTCTACCATCAGGGAATGTTGGGTTAGATATTTATAGCGATGCCTCAATGAAGGGACTTCGTTGTATACTTATATATAATGATAGTGTAATTTATTATGCATCATGGTAGCTAAAAATTCATGAGAAAAATTATCCTACTCATGATCTTGAGTTATAAGCTGTAATATTTGCTTTAAATATTTGGAGACACTATCTCTATAGTAAAAAATGTGAGATTTATACTGATCACAAGAGTTTGATGTATATTTTCTCTTATAAGGAACTCAACATGAGGCAAAGGAGATGACCTAAAATACTCAAGGATTATGATTGTATGTTACACTAAAACCGTGGGAAGGAAAATAAGGTGACATATGATTTGAGAAGAAATGATCACGGAGTTTTGAACAAGATGAGAGTTGAAAGGGATCATATTTTCATGGATCTAGAAAATATGGAAATGGGAATTACCATAGAAGCTGAAAAATCTATGCATTTTAAAGTGGTTTCCAAACCACCACTATAAAAAGGATAAAAACTTTTTAGGCTGATGATGAAGAATTTCAAAAAACGATTAAATCTTTGAACAATGGGAGACTGATCAACTTCATATATGAAGATGGGATTTTTACATTTTGGAAGATACTTTGTGTTCTTGATATATATAAACTGAATAGGGAATTGTTATATTATTCTCATAGCTCCAATTTATCTATACAGCCTGGGAGAACCAAGATGTATAGGAATATTATTGGTGGGAAAACATGAAGAGGGAGATTGTTGATTTTGTGTTAAGATGTATGGTTTTTCAACAAGTGAAAGTTGGAAGGCAACAACCTAGAGGTGTCATGGATCCTCTTCCCATACATGAGTGAAAATGGGATAATCTTATGAAGGACTTTTTCATGGGACTACCAAAGACTCCTAGAAGGAATGATGCAATATGGGTCATTGTGGATCATCATACAAATTCTGCACATTTTCATGCTATAAGAGAAGATTTACCACTTGAACGTTTATAAAGAATGTATATTAGTGAAGTTTTAAGACTTCATTGAGTACCCCTATCGATTGTTTCTGATTTTTATCCACACATTACATCTAGATTTTGGAAAATTATTGAGAAATCTCGGGATAATTAACATAGTTGAGCACATCCTACCATCCCCAAACTGATGGACAATCAAAATGGACTATTCAAACCTTAGAAGACATGCTGAGATTTTGCTCACCTAACATTCAAGGTCTGTGGGATCAATATTTTCCTCTGGTAGAATTTTTCGATAATAATAGCTTCCATTCAAGTATTCTGATGGCACCATATGAAGCATTATATGTAAATAGATGTTTCACACCAACCTATTGGGATGATGTTGCTGAAAGAAAACACGTAGGCCCAGAACATGTAGAGGGGACGATGGTGAAGGTGAAGGTGACACAAACCCACATAAAAGAGGCTCAATGTAGGTAGAAGAGGTATTTCGATAACCAAAGGAAGGATTCGGAATATCAGGTATGAGATCTTGTTTTCTTGAATGTGTCTCCATGAAAGGGATTTATACGATTAGGTACGATGGTTAAATTATGTCCCATATACATCAGACCTATCTAATTTCTAGAATGAATTGGGACTGTAGGTTATCATTTGGAAATGCAGCCAAGTCTCTCTAATGTTCATGATGTCTTCCATGTATCACTGTTGAGAAAATACATGCCTGACACAACGCATGTGCTCACATTTGAAGAATTAGATCTGGATTCCTATCTTTCTTATTGTAAAGAATCTATCAAGATTCTTGATACAAGAGAACAAGTGTCGAGAAACCGGATGACTCATCTGGTAAAATTTCTATGGAGAAACCATAAAATTGAAGAGGCAACATGGGAACCTGAAGAACATATGAGGAAGAACCACCTGAATCTTTTTATGCCGTAATATTGTATAATCTTCAAGTATGAAATTATTTGAAGGATGGGAGAATGTAACACCCCAATCTTCTACAGTACATTTCCATTTGAATAATGTAATATCTTGCATTATACTCGACATCAAGATTCTAACACACTACGACAAATAAAACTAGCCATTATGAATATTAATACCCACTTTTTGAAAGTTTCTAAATTTTATTTTTGAAAATGGACTTCAATTTTGGATTTAGAATATCGGTATTATCTAAGGATGAATTTTTTGTATTTTTCTGAATACTTTCAATTTATGATGAATAGTGAAAAACACCGAGTTATAGTTTAAAACCGACTTTTTATTTAAATAAGTATTTATATTATTTAAAATTATTTTAAGTCAAAATAGATACATAATACCTATATAATTTCAATGTAATTCATTGGTGTCAGTTTATAATAATTTTAGATATATGGAAAATTAATCGAAGTTTTTACCGTCTTTTACCCACCTCCTCGGAGCATTTGCAAATTTGCATAAAACATAATTTTACCGCTTCTATGAATTTATTTTAAAAATTTTAAGAGATATGGTTGATATAAGTAAGTAAAATATGGTTCAATAAAATACGAATAATAATTTTTGGATAGTAACTTTTGACTTTTATTTACCATAGTTAAAAGTAAATAAGGTAATTAAGTGTAAAAATAATAATTTTATTACCCTAAAACAAGTCCTAATTCTATTTCATAAGTATAATTCGACCGAAAAAAACCTTACGAATAAAATATGACCCTTTAGGTTCATTTGGATTTGATTAGGACATTTATTTTTATTTAATTCAAAGAAGAGTTAAAAGTGTTAAAATCAATGTTTAATAACTAATCCATTTTAATATAAAGTTATACATAAGGTAAAATCAAATATAAATATTTATTAGAAATATAAAAATATTTCCTACTTAATATTATTTTATATATAATTTTTATACATTAAATAATTTAATTTATTTATGAAATAATGATGATGTAGTAATTAACTTATTAATAAAATTTCAAAATAATTGATAATATAAACACCCAAATAAATGAAATTTGAGACTTTTAATGAATTACACTAATTTTCTAGAATAATATGACATGTTAGAGTTTATTAAATTATTTTTTTGAAGTAATAATGCTGTTATGAATTTATAAAAAACAAAATACCAAATAGTGTCAAAATTGACATAAAAGAGTTGTAAAACAAATATTATATTATTAAGTGATATAATATTCCTAAAAATCTAAGGTCCGGCCAAATAACTTAGATAAGATTATATATATTAACAATTAACCACTTGGGGCTCTCGTGTAAGTTTATAGTAAGTACATTTACTATATAATATAAAAATAAAAAGAGACACAGTAAATGTCAAACTATTTAACTAAGAGTTGAATCTAAATGATAAAATTAAAATGGTGACCTAAAATTGTATAAAACCTATTGGTTGGAAAATTGCTACCCATCCCCACTTTAACCTCTAAATAAATCATTTTGGGGCCATTATGAACTGAAAATGAGTTTGTTATAAAATAATATTTAAATATTTTCAAAAGGCCCCCCTCACCCCACTTATAAAAAAGAACTTCCCCTTCGCTAAAATTCACACCTTCAAAGCCATTTGGTTCAGAAAACCCTACAAAAAAATCCTATCCACTATTCTCCCTTTATTCTAGAGGCCTTCCTTTAGTCAGAAAGCCTACATATGGTGATCTTTTTATCAAATCAAAAGGATGAATCTTAAAAAGAGGTAAATATTTGATCACATCTTTCATGTTTTTTTTCATCTTACACTTCTAATTTACATTTTTTTCCATTCTAAAATTATAACTTTTATATATCCTATATAATTTGATATTATTATAAATATTTCAAAACCATATTCACTAATCTATCCATCCTTTTAATGACATGTCACCATACATGCATACGTATGGCTTACAGTCTCCACGTCGTGGTGTAGTTGTTATGCAATAAATTATTATTTGGATGGGTATAATAATGATGTATATATGATGAAAATAATAAATATATCATGATAATGATTCTTTATATATGATATACCATCCAATTATATATGATTTTAATATTAAATAATGATATTGTCACTCGTGCGTACGTACGGATTACTGTCTTCACGAGCATGATGAGATTCATTTCCCATCATATCTGTAACACCCCAGGTAAATAAAGAATATGAAATTTCCATATTTACCCATATTTGTGAATAAAATATTTATATTACTTTAAAGGGGATGCTATGCTCGATGGCGTACCCAACACACAACAACGAGTTTCTTGGGAATCTTACGTTGTACTCTAATAATAAAATAATATTATTTTAAATGGTAGTTAACATGTAGCCGTTGTATTGACAGGAATGGATAGAAATAACTAAAATATGATTATATATGTTTTTAAATGTTTTTACATTTATCCAATAAAAGATAAAGGAATAAAATACGGAAAGATTTAAATTTTAGGCGTATATGCCCTAGTTTTCACTAAAGGGTCACTTATCGCCTTTTGATGGAGAACTGTCATTAAATATAGTTTTGTTCACTATAATACATCCTTTTGGACCACATAAAACTCTTCTTAAGAATTGGGACATCAAAATTTACATTGTGTAAATTTTTGGCATCTTTCTGATAAAGTTCATTTTTTAATGAATAGTGTAAAATGTTGTATTTTAATTCAAAACCTCTTTTTAATCTAATTTATTTATATGATTAGATTTTCTTTTGAATTTTTTTTAAAGTTAAAGTAGAATATATTTTTACCATTAAATCCAATAGTGGTCGTTGGAATTAATTTCACTTTGAAATCAGACTTAAACTAGTGTCAATCTTTTGATACTTATTGTTTCATAAAAACACGCTATTTGCTCTGACAGCGGGAATTAATTATTAAATTAATTAATGTGACTTATATGTTTTGAATTTTGTAAAATAGACTTCATTTTTGAATTTGGAATATCAAATATAGCTTAGGGTGAAATTTTGGGATTTTTCTGAAAAACTTCAATTTTTGATGAATAGTGAAACCACTTAGTGGTACTTATAAAAACTGATTTTTCCATTTAAATGAAATTTTCCCATATTTGTGTTTTTAATTTCAAAAATACAACATACATGGTTTACATTAAGAATTAAAATGTGGTTCAATGGGATAAAAATAATTTTTTGGTGAATAGTAACTTATTAAGTTTTTAATCGCGATTAAAGGTAATTAGTGTAGTTTAAGGTAAAAATAATGTTTTAATAATATGAAATGAACTTGAAACATGTCCTACCCTCATTGGTTGTGTCATGTCCGACCAAGAAAATCCATGGGTCAACTTGGGGACCCAATGGATCCACTTTGGTTGGGAAATGACATAAATAACTTTTTATTTAATGTTAAAGTAAAAATGACACAAACTTGAGTTATTTTACGAAAACAATTTTTACATGGGGTTATACAGATCAGTTATTTTATATTAAATAGTAATTGGAAAGATAAAAATATTTCCTACATCATAGTTGTTTTTTGATAATTTTTATACTTTTAATAATTTAAATTATTTATGACATCATGATGATGCAGCGATGACCTCATTAATGAACAGTTTAAATAAAATGAAACGATAATATAAAATATAAGACCTAAACTTGTCCAAAAGCTATTGTATGGGAATATTTCAAAGCCTTTTCATCTTATCTTCTAAATATATCAACGTGGGACCTTATAAATTCGAAACACTTTTGAAAATAAAATAATAGTTTCATGATTTCCAAAAGTGCCCCTCCTCTCCTCTTATAAAAGGCCCCCACATCTACCTCATTTCACACACTCCTCAAGCCTTTGGCTCGGACATCCCCTTCCCATTTAGTCTCTCCACATCCCTCTCCTCATCCTATAGGATTCCCTTTAGGAATAATCCTTTCAAAGGAAGCCTTTAGGCTCAAATCAAAAGGAGTTACACTTTTAAAGGTAATTCATTCTCTCATGTTCATTTGTTTTATTTTGCTTCTCCAACCCCCTAAACTATTTTTATTTACTTCTTTTGTAACAACAACAGTATATTCAATATTCTAGGATGTTGTTATAAGTTTTATTCGAGCTACACTCTCACAAAACTACATCAAATGGTTAAAGAACATACGGTTTCCGTGGATGGCGAAATTCTGCCTCCCGAAACGATGATTGTTCAATAGTCATTTAACATCTTCAAAGGTGGCCATTACGATGTCACTATTTTTATATATGATATATAATATGTTTATGTTTTACATAATCTTCTTTATTTTTCATTTGTGGCTTACTTTTATGGCTTCCATTATGGGTATAAGCGATATCTTCATTTTAGGAAGTGCGGACTACCGCCCCCTCAAAGTGATGTGATTCATTAATGCCATACGTGGGACGTATAAAGGATGGATTTAATGTAATTATATATGATGTTATACTGGAATTATTATATATGTCACGAACCAGCCCGGGTCGACCCTGAACCGGTCACCCGAGCCGGTCCGCGGCATGGCCCGAGGGGCGTTCCCGATCCCCACGGGCTGGCAACAAGTGCCGGGCATTGAAACTTTAATCGTTGGGAACTATTTTAGCCCAAACTAAAAACAGGATCAAAATAACGAAAGTAAACTAAACAAACGGGCAAACACTAAAGACATAAACAAAACTAAACCACGACATACCTCCACGTGACCACGCGGGTCACCACCCAACTACAAACCAACGTCGCCCCATCACTGAGCGACTCAAGCCAGGAAAACCTGAACACAAGGAACCTGCAACTGAAGAGGTAAAAGATAGGCGTGAGCACAAAAGTACTCAGTAGGTGAGCCCAACAACAAATCCCAAAGCACTGCCTGTAAATAAAGAATCTACCTATTCCAGGTTTGAACTACAATGTATAAAAGTAAGTTTTCATAATGCTTTACTTGAAAATCAAACACGAGACATTTCCCTTATTCTTTTTCGAAAGTTAGTTCCATTTCTTTAGTTTTAAACTCATTCTGAAAAGCAAAGTGTTACATTTTCAAATCTAACCCAAAGCGAATAAAGCATTTTAATTTGAAAACCATTTTTCTCAAAGTCTAACAGTATAGGCTGTGAAATATGACTAAAGAAAACAAGCAGGGAAAACCAAGTGCAAGTAAAAATAAACCAGAAGTTATCAGCTATAACCATGGGCACACACACACACACTCACATACTCACACACGCACACACTCACACCCAAGTGGTCCCCCGTATGCCGACGGAAGGCACCACGCCAGAGATGGTAGAGCACTATGGGTAAATCCCCTAATGTTCATCTAGCTCGCGTGGGACCCTAGAACCTCGTGTCTCGGTGAAACGTGGCTTAGAAGGCCACGACCCTCAGAAAACGTGGCTTAGAAGGCCACGACCCTCAGAACACGTGGCTTAGAAGGCCACAACCCTCAGATATCATATGTTTAGTTAGTGTTGCAATCTTCAATCCAGCTAAGTGAAACAGGGACGACACCCATCCGGCTCACTAGCGCACTAGTTCTAGTCCGCCCACCTAGATACCCAGGGTTTCCCGTGTGCTCAAACAAGCTTCACATTCACATAGTATATTACTTCCTCATATCGCAGGCCAAACCAGATATCGCACACAAATGTCACCATTTCCACACCCAAACAATATTTCAAAACTCACGCACGTCAAAAATACCTTTCTGAAAATATAATTGTCATTACCTGATGATTTCGAAAAAACCCCTTTTTGGAAACACTCAAACAAGAACATAAACAACTTTCACAACCCAGAAAGCATTATTTTTAATAACACAACAAGGGAAAACATCTTTCGTCAACCAAGAACCACACGTGATGTTTCCAAAAAAAATTTCAAAAGGTCACACGACGTTTTCTCTAATCAAGGTTATAAGAAAACACCATTTTCCATAAATAGTACATTTACTAATTTACACATGCCAAAAACATTTCAAAACCCAATTCAACATGTCTTTCGTTACTCAGGAAGAACCATTTAGCGACATTACTATGAAATCCCACAATTGAAACCAAGAAAACACTTTTAATGAAATGCTAGAATTAAACAGTTTGCATTATCAGCAAATCACCACACTATAAAAACTACTTAATATTATTTTCTTAAATTTACTGAAATTTAATAAAAGGACAAGGAATAAATAAATTCTTAATTTAGAGGCAAGTGCATAGGGAGACCTACCTCGAATCGGAATGACGAATGACACGGCCCAAGACTCCCGTTGCGAAAATGGCGCATCGAACTGCGCCGTCAAACAGGTCCTAAAACAGTAGACCATGAAACGGGTTTAACGATCAATAATAACAATATAATAATAATAACCAATATACAATGTTAATATATGTAATAATATAATAATAATAATAACATAGTCATAATAATGACAATAACAATAATAATATAATTAGCATAATAATAATATATCAGTAATAACAATAATGATAATAACAATATTAGTATATTAACATAATAATAATAAAAATAAAAATGTAGTGATCATGATACAACATCATAATAATAGAAATAATAATATTAATAATATATTATTAATATTAATATTAATAATACATAATCATAATATAATAAAAATAATAAGAATAACCTAATATAATAATAATAATAATAATAATAATATAGTATTAATAATAATAACATAATAATAATTTTAATAATGATATAATAATATTGATGATAATATTAACATAATAATAACAATAATAATAATTGTATAATAACAATAATGGTAACATAATAATAATAATAATAGAAATAATAATAATAAAATAACATAATAATAATGAAAATAAAATAAATAAATAAAAACAAACAAACATACACGGAGGGAGGGGGTTGCGCGGGGTAGCGGCGAGGCCGAAACAGGAGGCCGGCGGGAGCAGGGCCGGGACGACGGCTAACGACGGGATCCGACGGGAGGGTAGCAGAGTGGCACCAGCTGTGAGGGAGGAGCAGTGGGGCGCCGCTGCAGGCGGCAACCGGAGGTGGCTGGCTGATATCTGGAGGGAGGGTAGTAGAGCGGTACCGGTTGAGAGGGAGGTGCGGCGGGGCGCTGCGGCAGTCGGGATCCGACGGAGGCTGGCCGGGAACTGGCGGGAGGGTAGCGGCATGGGGTAGTGTCGCACGATGGAGTGAGTAGGCCAGGAGGGCATCTGCGGGGGTGGCAGGGGTGCGACGTCGGGGAGGCGACCAGGAGGACAACCGATGCCCACATTAGGTAGAGACAGAGGCATGGTTGGCAGGCCGCGACCAGCTGGCGAGGAGGCGGTAGCGACACGATGGTGCGGCGCTGCGGGTGCGCAGCCCGGCAAACAGGAAAAGAGTAGGGGCGGCCGCCGGAGAGGGAGCGCACCGGGTCGGGGTGCCGCGCCTGTGCTAGGAAGGAGGGGCGCGGCGGTTCGACGCTGGGGGGAGCGGGAGCCAGCGCTGGAGAGGGTGTGGCGCGACGAAGAAGAGGCGGAGAGCTGGTGCGGGGAAGAAGAAAGAGGAGAAAGGGGAGGAAGAGGAGGAGAGGGAAGAGTGGCGGCTACGGGAGGGGTCTAGGGTAGGCTAGGGTTAGGGGGTTAAAAAAAACTATATATATATACATATACATAACCAATAATAATAATAATAATAATAATAATAACTATAATAATAATAATAAAAGACTAAATAAAATAATAAAAACTAATCTTAATAAAATTTATAATAATAATTAAAAATTAGTTAATTAAAATAATAATTATTCTGATCAAATATTTAAAATAATAAAATCATTAAAAAAAACACGCATATATATATATTTGTACATATAGAGATATATATATATATAAACATAAATACAATAAACATTTATATATAAACATATATATAGACATAAACTTGTATAACCATATATATATATATACATATATAGACATATATATATATATACAGTACTACACACATACATAAACATATATAAGAACACCACAATAATGATAACACAATTCAAATGGTGAGAGTAGTAAAATGTCAACGCAAAGACTTTCGTATTTAAAACGCCGGGTGAGCACATAGTCACCCGAGCTGAATGCACGGTAATTGCTAGCGATGTGGTGACCGCGCACCGGCGCGAAACCACCAATCACAATTAATCTTCGAAAAATTTTAACCGGGACCAAGAAAGGAGAAAAATTTCGGACGTCCGCGGTCTGGGTGTGACAATTCTCCCCACCACAGACACTTTCTGCCCCCAGAAAGTCACCAGGTCACAAGTCAGCCAAAAACCAAGTCTATGCCCAAACAGAACTAAAGGAACTGAAGAAAACTAAGGTTCTCGGGGATGACCTTACTCTACACAGGTCACACCCGACCGATTCAAAAGAAAACTGGGGTCCGAAATTGAGGGGAGAACACGAAGGGGTTCTCCCCACCACAAGAATTTAACTAGTGCAGAAAAGAAGACCATTTAAATAGAACACCCTGGGAAAGGGGGGGGGGGGGGCGACGTGGGAACTCCCAACCAATTCAAACCAACTCTTATAACACTATTACTACAACACCTCTGTCGAAACCTTGAACCCACGACTAGAGTCAACAACCTTCAATACTAGGGGAAACCCAAGAAAACCCTAAACCAAAACATCGAGTTAGAAACATGACCCACTGAAGTCCATGAAACACAACCACATCTGACAAGCATTTCTAAACAAAGGTCAACCCACCGAAGAGTCAAACACACCTTTCGAAAGACACACGAGTCAGAAACAACACATCCACATCATCCAGACTACTTGGATTATAATAGAGCAAGTCCATGATAACCCCCATAGTAAAAAAATGAACATACAACAACGTCAAAACTTAACAGTAGAAAAACAAGTACTAAAAGGCCTTGATTGTTCCACTGCTAACACGGAACACAAAACCTGGACCAAGGCTTCACACCCCTGGGGGCTCCTGACTGTGCGCGAGATTCACCCCGAGACTTGTGGCTGGGGCTCTGATGGCTGAAGCATCTTCTTCCTCACAGTCAGGTACTGGCATTCTCCCCTCACAGCTTCCTCTTCAAGCTACGCTTCTTGCAAAACTTCTCCAGATGACCCAGACAACCACAACGATGACACGTCTTCGGAGGTTTGCGACAAGACGACTTTAAATGCACGAAACGACCACACTGAAAGCATACCATCGAACGATCTGATGAACTGGAAGCTGGGACCAAAGGGGATAACTCATTGGGGACAGGTATCTCTGGCGCCTTTTTCCTCACCAGAGGGGGAACTCTTACGAACGACAGGGGACGCTGAAGGATTAACCACCTGCACACCGGAAACCAACTCAGCCAAGAATGCTTCCTCTACAAGCTTCTCGAAACAAGGGTGTTTAGAAGGGAGGAATCGCTCCTTGATCTCTGGACGAAGACCCCCAGTGAAAAGAGAGGCCTTCATGAGCTCATGTGACGCTACATCTGGAGAAAAGGAAATCAGTTCCTTGAAATGGTCAACATATGCCTTCACCGTCCGTTGGCCTCGTTGAATATGCACTAGCTCCCTCTTTTCTCCAGCTTCACTTCCTTAGGTACAAACCATTGGATGAAAACAGTTTTAAAGACATCCCACGTCATTTCACCTTGCGTAGACGGTGGGGTAACCATCTTCCACTGGTCCAGAGCTGGACCCTCAAACAACTCCATAATTGCACGAACCTTAACATTATCGGGAGTTCCCAACATTCTAAAGACACGTTCCACTTCCTCGAGCCATTTCACTACTTCTAACGGACCCTGATCACCATGGAGAATAGGCAAAGTCTGAGGAGGAGCAAAAAAACTGGGCATGACATATCCGAATCCTTAGAGACCTTTCTGGGCGGCATTTCCTGAGCGATATATAAAACTCAAAGCCAAAACCAACATCAAATCGAAGCAACATCAATAAAATCGCCTTCATCAAAAACAGTCAGCACAAGGACCAAACAAATACAAGACAACCCAAAACAAAATCTCCTCTTTAAAATTTCCTTTTCATTTTTGATTTCAAAACCACCCTTTTTCAAGATCACTTTCCAAAAACCAACCCACTTTCAAACCAAAACTTTCCAAAACTGTTTCCCATTTAAAACCAATTTAGAAAACAAAGTCAAGACTTTAACTTCAAATACACAACCAGGTACTCCCATGACCCGTTTCACATGTCTTTATTCACATTCCATTCATACGTGCATCAACACACACTTTCCATGCATTCTCACACATGTGCAAATGTTCATAAAGAGGAACCGAGGTTTCAACCCAAATCATTCTTATCCAATTCCAAGCAAACAACAGATTTTCAAATCAAGAGATTTCAGTTTCAAAACCCATTTTATACATTTAAAGTCCTTTAAAAGAAACCAGTCAAATTTTCAAAAACCTTTTTCATTTCCAACTACGCACTCACACAGACCAAAACGAAAACAACATCCAAATTTGCATCAATCGCTGAAATGAGGGACCAGTAGTCACGCTCAACCTAGCGACATGGTAGTGGGCCATGTCCCAAGTCAGCGTCTTCCACTAGGAGAAATTCAAACCACGTACTCGGACTCCACACGGGTCACTACTCCATGTGAAATCACGACGTAACGTCGGCTTGCCTCCATTGTCATCTCTCAATCCAAGACAAACCAGAAAAGACAGGGACACAATTCCCGAACTACCCCTGGTAACTCGAGGATCAGTGCGAGCAAGAGTTCGCGACGCTCTTCCCGCACCTACCCTTCGAGTTCCGACAGTCCTAATCTCCTTCTACCGGACAACCCAAATAACAAGAACCACCTCTGATACCATTTTGTCACGAACCAGCCCGGGTCGACCCAGGCTGGTTCATGACAATATACCTCTATATCATTATTATTTCTTTCCATTAAAGTATTAGATAGAAATGAAAGTAGCGTTCATGCGTACGTACGGCTTACTGTCTCCATGAATGGTGCATTTCATTTATTATCCTCAAATGTAATTTACTATTATAAGTACATGTATATAATAGATATATATGATGAATGATACATCTAAATGATTAATATAATTCTGGAATTAAAATATACATACCTCTCATTTAGTTTTAATTCCATTAATATGACAAAGAAATTAAAGTAGCGTTCATGCGTACGCACGGCTTACCGTCTCCATGAACGGTGCATTTCATTTCTTACCTCTAAATGATAATGTGATTTTATAAATACATTTATATTCTAGATATATATTATATATATGATATACAAATCAGGAATGTCATTCTGGATATAAAGAACCTTTGACCACATGAACAACATGTAATTGTAAGAAGTCCACTTTCGACTTAAGAACCAAATATCGACAAAACAAACATTATTAACTTAAATGATTAAATAATGTTTATAACATGTAAATAATTGATATAAAAGGAATAATGAACTTGGAAAAGGTTCTTAAGCAAGTATAAATTAACTCAAGTTTATTATTGAGGACGTTAAGGAACGATTGAGTCAAGTTGGACCCGAGGTAAGGGATCCTACTCCTCTTTTTTTAAGAACACTCTTTTATGTCATTCCTTTTAAAGCTCATCTTTCTTGTTATTGGGATGTTATTTTATATTACTCTTACTGTAATCTTTATGTTCATATGATGAGAGACCATATTCTCTCTCATCAATCCATTTTGTAAGTTTTGAGTGGCACCGTTAAGCTGCCGAATTCTTCGTAAGAGAACCAACCTCTCTCTTTCTTTTTAAGTACTCTCCTTTATGTCACTTATTTTAAGCTCCTATTTTTTATGATGGGGGATGTTATTTTATACTCCTCTTTCTGTACATTTTATTGTAATGTGATTAGATACCCTATTTGATCTCATCAATCCATTTTTGGAAGTTTTAAGTGGCGCCGTTAGGCTGACAAGTTTTCGTAAGGGATTTTTCCTCTCACTTTTATACCCATGAGATTTATGCTAAATTTGCCACAATTTCCTTTGAGTGGTTTATTTACTGCCCATTATTACACTAATTTTTTAATATAATTCCATTTATGGTAATTTACATATTCCTTGTATGAAACTTCTTCAATGGGGTGTACTTTTTGAAAGTTACCCAAGTCAGTAAGGGAACCTTTCACCCTCCTCATTTTAAAAGACTTCGTTTGTTATGTATTTTAATTCACATACTATTATGTTTGGATATGTTCTTAGATATCATTATTGATGTAAATTTTATGTCCAGGTGATGATATTCCCTTTTTATCTCTCATCAACTCATTTTCTGAATTTTTGAAGTGACGCCGTTAGGCTGTCGAATTTTACCAAGGGAACTTTTTAACCCAATTTCGATTTCTTTGGGTTCAACATGTAGTTATTGAATATGTCATCCTTTGAATATGTGTGAATGACATTTTATTGTTTTACACTTAATATCCAATTATATTGGGTGTGTCTATATTTGTCACACATAATTTTGAGATTGATTTATCCTTAATTTAAGGATACCTTCTTTATAAGGGATTTCATCACATTTTACATCTCTATTGAGACTTCATTGTTGTTATGCACCAATTCAATCTTATATGGTGTATATACTGTCCTTTGGAATATTATATCCTAAATCCATTTATTCTCATGATATTATAAGGTTCTGATTAAATGTTATTCCTCAATTATTGTATTCAAATGTCTCTAATTTTGGTAAAAACCCTTTAACCAAAATATCGCTTTAAATGTTTTAAGGATTTGTTCTTATTAATATCCATGTTTTCAAAATGGTTTTAAGGATTTATTTATATGGATATTAATGGTTTAAAATTTTAAAATCTTCAAGGTGGTATGGGACACTTTGATTCAAAAATCTCGTTATTAAATGTTTTAAATGGTTTTGGAAATGGTTTCTTTTTGAACGGATTCATTATTTCAATATACTAAAATGTTATATTGTGATTGACATGTGGAAATTTTATGTTTCCTTTATACATGTTTTATTTGATACGTTTATGTTATGGTTCTTGGGCATTATTATGAAAACGGGTGGTTCCGTGATAAACTAAGGGCGGGTGAGCCCGATATATCTCTCCAATGCATTGGGTAACGCGAAGGAGTGAAACATTGAGGTTTCTCCGAAGAGATTTAGGGAATATACTGTGACGGTTATTCCAAAACGTAACCAAGAGGGTTACTCCCTACGTAAGAATGTTATGAATGCCTCAAGTTACCTTTTATGTCTTATGATTTCTATGATTTATTCATGATTTGATATGCCTATGTTTTATGGGTAAAGTATGATTTCATTCTTATGTATACATGTACTCATGTTTCCTTTCCATATTTTTATATCCCTTACTGATATTTTTATGCTCATCCCAAGTTTTTGAAATGTTTATCACAGGTCAAGGGAAGGGTACATGATGTGATGATAGTGTCAAGGATGTGTCAAGAAAGAATCCATGTTTTATTTTAAATATGATTCCGTTGATGGGAAGAATGAATACTGTATTTTATGTAACCACTTTGTTTAAATGTGGAATGTAATGAAAGTTTCATGATCTAATTCTCTAAAACTCTAATCCTGAAAAGATCCTCAATGTGTAATCTTTAAATAACTCAAGATTAAGTATGGTTTAAGGCTGGGGCCTTATAGTTGGTATCAAAGGTCGGTTTAGATAACTTTAGAGGTTAGGGTATTCTTTAAGCATAAGTGACATTACCATAATGGTTATTATTTCAGAAAGAGCCCTAGTTTTAGATAATGTGAATGAGTAAGTATATCTTAGTGTTTACCTTCCTCATTAGTACATGATGGTTTTTTTATATACTCACACTGACCTTTTTGGTTTTAGTAAATGGATGGATCTAGCAGGAACCAAAGTAACAGTGGATGTGAAGGAAAATGTGACAGTTTTTTGAGCAAGCAGCTGAATGATATGGGAGCTACAATGAGAACTCTTGTGATTATCCTTAACCAACTATCTGGAGTCATGATTGACCACCTAAACCATGGTGTTTTCTCTAAGGCATAATATATGCGAGAAACAAATCCCTACGGAAGTACAGGTAATAATCATAAAGGTAAGTGTGTTCAAAAACCTATGTGTCAAAGATGTGGAAAAGAAACACCAAGGAAAATATTTCAAAGGGACAGGAATATGCTATAGATTTGGAAATGAAGGTCATAAAGCAAGAACCTGCAATGGAAAAAGGAAGCATCCAGTTGACTCGAGGAAAGAGAAAGAAGTTCATTCTGAGGGATCAATTGAATGTTTTAAATGTGGTGTGCATGGTCATTATGAGAACACATGTCCTATGAAGATGTTTCGTGAATGGGATCACCAAGAGCGTACAAATGTTCATTTACCAATACCTAATTCCATTCCGATTGAGGATGAAGAAACTGACAATGACCAATCAACGGTATGTATTATTTCATGACTATTGTTTTCCTATTTTGGAATCTTAGGATATGATTCATGATTTTTTTTGTAGGAAAGATGTATTTCAGAATATGTTGGAAAGGAATGGTTAATGGATCATGAAGAATGTTGAATGAGTAAGATGTCAACATATAAGGGCTTCAAGAGTTATGGTGAAATTCTTAAGAGTATTAAGTCTCTTTTGATGATGGGGTTACATTAGAAGACTTTTTATATTATGTGTAACCCTGATGTTTAATATAGGCAAATTTTATTCAAGGAATAGTTATCTTTTCTTTTGTGGACATAGTTATAAAGAACCATTTGGGTTTATATGATCCTTACTTTTGAGGTAATTATGGGTAATTATATGTTATGATGGAAAATGAAAGGCATGAGATAAACTTGAGGTTAAAATATGTTATGATCATCTTTGAAGATTTTATCTCATTTTGGGGAATGTTTTAAGAATTATATAGTTTTGGAAAAAGGACAACACGCAGACCGTGTGACTACCCATCGCGTCGGACAAAGCTGCGGGAATCGAACCCACAACCAAAGTGCGACTGGTATTTATCGCCTACCACTGGACTACGTGAAGTACCTGGTTAGATTGACTGATTCTTTCTAGTTATATGATTTTATCAATTAATAGTAAGTTGATTTTGGGTTATTTATGAAAATGATTAACATATCATGCAGGATATGTGATTAGGTTAATTACTTTTCAATACGAGACTTTAGGAGCAACTGATGTTGTTTGGAGATAAATGTTACAATTTAACATGGAAGACTATGTGACTAAATCCTTCAAATATTTGGGTTTCAATCGTAGTTTGGTTTACTTTGAAGAATTTTATGGACAAATTGATTATAGAATGGTCCTCGTTGAACTTTGGGTTTTTTTGGAAAAATTATGGAGATTAAGCATAGATTTTCTTTTTAATGGGTTATCCTCTTCTGGATTATCTGACCTTGTACTAAACTTTTTGGTTTTGGTTTTGGTCAAAGTCTAAAGGCATGGGAAGTATATAGTTCTCTTTTTTGTATTATGTGACTCTCTATAAGTTGAATATAGTACTCTTAATGCGAACAAGTCTCCCTAAATACTCGTCTTTTGGAAAAAAATTTGAGTTTGATTAAGGAATCCAGTAAAGGTTGAAAGTCAACATGATAAGTGATTATGTTTCCTTATGAATAAATTCCTCAATAAAAAGTAACTTAACACAAAAATTTTGTCTATTAGCTTTTCCTACAGGGGAATTTAATACCGTCTAACCCATCACAAGTTTGTGATTTTCTCATTGTTAACTTTCTCCTAGACATGTTTACTATCACTCTCCCTCAAGAACATGACCCTCTGATTTTTCTTCCATGTCCATGTTTTTCTACATGGAATCCTAGTATGGGTTAACTAGGGTGACCTCTGTACTTATCTTCCTTTATTTTTAAAGTGATTGTTTTACCGACTCTTGTTCCGATGTGGTATGTTCAAGGATGTTTCCAAGCTCAATTTTAAAAATTGCGAGGATGCAATTCCCAAAAGGGGGGAAGGATGAAAAACCCTAGGTAAATAAAGAATATGAAATTTTCATATTTATCCATATTTGTGAATAAAATATTAATATAACTTTAAAGGGGATGCTATGCTCGATGGCGTACCCAACACGCAACAACGAGTTTCTTGGGAATCTTACGTTGCACTCTAATAATAAAATAATATTATTTTAAATGGTAGTTACCATGTAGTCATTGTATTGACAGGAATGGATATAAATAACTAAAATATTATTATATATGTTTTTAAATGTTTTTACATTTATCCAATAAATGATAAAGGCATAAAATACGGAAAGAATTCAATTTTAGGCGTATATGCCATAGTTTTCACTAAAGGTTCACTTATCACCTTTTGATGGAGAACCATCATTAAATATAGTTTTTTTCACACTTATAAATCTTTTTGGACCAAATAAAACTCTTCTTAAGAATTGGGACATCAAAATTTACTTTGTGTAAATTTTTGGTATCTTTCTGATAAAGTTCATTTTTTAATGAATAGTGTAAAATGGTGTATTTTAATTCAAAAACTCTTTTTAATCTAATTTATTTATATGATTAGATTATCTTTTGAATTGGTTTTAAAGTAAAATTAGAATATATTTTTACCATTATATCCAATAGTGGTCGTTGGAATTAATTTCACTTTAAAATCAGACTTAAACTAGTGTCAATCTTTTGATACTTATTATTTCATAAAAACACGCTATTTTCTCTGACAGTGGGAATTAATTATTAAATTAATTAATGTGACCTATATGTTTTGAATTTTTTAAAATAGACTTCATTGTTGAATTCAGAATATCAAATATAGCTTAGGGTGAATTTTTGGGATTTTTCTGAAAAACTTCAATTTTTGATGAATAGTGAAACCACTAAGTGGTACTTATAAAAACTGATTTTTCCGTTTAAATGAAATTTTTCCATCTATGTGTTTTGAATTTCAAAAATCCGACATACATGGTTGTCATTAAGAAGTAAAATGTGGTTCAATGGGATAAAAATAATTTTTTGGTGAATAGTAACTTATTAAGTTTTTAATCGCGATTAGAGGTAATTAGTGTAGTTTAAGGTAAAAATAATGTTTTAATAATATTAAATGAACTTGAAACATGTAATACCCTCATTGGTTGTGTCATGGACTACCAAGACAAGCCATGGGTCAACTTGGGGACCCCATGGATCCACATTGGTTGGGAAATGACATAAATAACTTTTTATTTAATGTTAAAGTAAAAATGACACAAACTTGAGTTATTTTACGAAAAAAAATTTTCAATGGGGTTATAAAGATCAGATTTTTGATATTAAATATTCATTGGAAAGATAAAAAGATTTCATACATCATAGTATTTTTTATAATTTTTATACTTTTAATAAATTAAATTATTTATGACATCATGATGATGCAGCGATGACCTCATTAATGAACAGTTTAAATAAAATGAAACGATAATAAAAAATATAAGACCTACACTTGTCCAAAAACTATTGTATGGGAATATTTATAAGAATTATCATCTTATATTCGAAATATATCAATGTGAGACCTTAGAAATTAGAAACACTTTTGAAAATAAAATAATAGTTTCATGATTTCCAAAAGTGCCCCTCCTCTCCTCTTATAAAAGGTCCCCACCTCTACCTCATTTCACACAATCCTCAAGACTTTGGCTCGGCCATCCCCTGCCCATTTACTCTCTCAACATCTCTCTCTTCATCCTATATGATTCCATTTGGTCGGAAGCCTTTCAAAGGATTCCTTTAGACTCCAATCAAAAGGAGTTACACTTTTAAAGGTAATTCATTCTCTCATGTTCATTTGTTTTACTTTGCTTCTCCAACCCCCTAAGCTCTTTTTATTTACTTATTTTGTAACAAAACCCGTATCTTCAATATACTAGGATGTTGTTATAAGATTTATTCGAGCTAAACTCTCACACAACTACATAAAATGGTTAAAGAACATACGGTTTCCGTGGATGGCGAATTTTTTCCTCCCGAAACGATGATTGTTCAATACTCATTTAACACCTTCAAAGGTGGCCATTATGATGTCACTATTTTTATATATGATATATAGTATGTTTATGTTTTACTTAATCTTCTTTATTTTTCATTTTTGGATTACTTTTATGGCTTCCATTATGGGTATAAGCGATATCTTCATTTTAGGAAGTGCGGACTATCGCCACCTCAAAGTGATGTGATTCGTTAATGCCATACGTGGTACGTATAAAGGATGGATTTAATGTTATTATATATAATGTTATACTGAAATTATTATATACCTCTATATCATTTTTATTTCTTTCCATTAAAGTATGAGATATAAATGAAAGTAGCGTTCATGCGTACGTACGGCTTACCGTCTCCATGAACGGTGCATTTCATTTCTTATCCCCAAATGTAATGTACTATTATAAGTACATGTATATAATGGATATATATGATGAATTATACATCTAAATGATGAATATAATTCTGGAATTAAAATATACATACCACTCATTTAGTTTTAATTCCATTAATATGACAAAGAAATGAAAGTAGCGTTCATGCGTACGTATGGCTTACCGTCTCCATGAACGGTGCATTTCATTTCTTACCTCTAAATGATTATGTGATATTATAAATACATGTATATTCTAGATATATATTATATATATGATATAAAAATCAGGAATGTCAGTCTGGATATAAATAACCTTTGACCACACGAACAACATGTAATTGTAAGAAGTCCACTTTCGACTTAAGAACCAAATGTCGACAAAACAAACATTATTAACTTAAATGATTAAATAATGTTTATAACATGTAAATAATTGATATAAAAGGAATAATGAACTTTGAAAAGTTTATTAATCAAGTAGAAATTAACTCAAGTTTATTATTCCGGATGTTAAAGAACGATCGAGTCAAGTCGGACCCGAGGTAAGGGATCCTACTCCTCTTTTTTTTTTCAGAACACTCTTTTATGTCATTACTTTTAAAGATCATGTTTATTGTTATTGGGATGTTATTTTATATTACTCTTACTGTAATTTCTATGTTCATATGATGAGAGACCCTATTCTATATCATCAATCTATTTTGGAATTTTTGAGTGGCACCGTTAGGTTGCCGAATTTTTCGTAAGAGAACCAACCTCTCTCTTTCTTTTTAAGTACTCTCCTTTATGTCAATTCTTTTAATCTCCTCTTTGTTATGATGGGGGATGTTTTTTATACTCCTCTTTCTGTAAATTTTATTTTAATGTGATGAGATACCCTATTTTATCTCATCAATAAATTTTTGGATGTTTTAAGTGGCATCGTTAGGCTGCCAAGTTTTCGTAAGGGATTTTTCATCTCACTTTTATACCCGTGAGATTTATGCTACATTTTCCACAATTTCATTTGATTGGTTTATGTACTTCCCATTATTACAATAATTTTTAATATAATTCCATTTAAGGGCATTTACATATTCATTGTATGACACTTCTTCAATGGGGTGTACTTTTCGAAAGTTACGCAAGTCGGTAAGGGAACCATTCACCCTCCTCATTTTAAAAGACTTCTTTTGTTATGTATTTTAATTCACATACAATTATGTGGGGATATGTTCTTATATATCCTGATTGATGTAAATTTTATGTCCAAGTGATGAGATTCCCTTTTTATCTCTCATCAACTCATTTTCTGAATTTTTGAAGTGACGTCGTTAGGCTATCGAATTTTACCAAGGGAACTTATTAACCCAATTTCGATTTCTTTAGGTTCAACATGTAGTTATTGAATATGTCATCCTTTGAATATGGTTGAATGACCTTTTATTGTTTTACACTTAATATCCAATTATATTGGGTGTATTTATATTTGTCACACATAATTTTGAGATTGATTTATCCTTAATTTAAGGGTACCTTTTTTATAAGGGATTTCATCACATTTTACATCTCTATTGAGACTTCATTGTTGTTATGCACCAATTCACTCTTATATGGTGTATATACGGTCATTTGTAATATTATATCATGAATCCATTTATTCTCATGATATTATAAGGTTCTGATTAAATGTTATTCCTCAATTATTGTATTCAAATGTCTCTAATTTTGGTAAAAACCCTTTAACCAAAATATCGCTTTAAATGTTTTAATGATTTGTTCTTATTAATATCCATGTTTTCAAAATGGTTTTAAGGATTTATTTATATGGATATTAATGGTTTAAAATGTTAAAAGCTTCAAGGTGGTATGGGACACTTTGATTCAAAAATCTCCTTATTAAATGTTTTAAATGGTTTTGGAAATGGTTTCTTTTTGAACGGATTCATTATTTAAATATACTAAAATGTTATATTGTGATTGACATGTGGAAATGTTATGTTTCCTGTATACATGTTTTATGTGATACATTTATGTTATGGTTCTTGGGCATTGTTATGAAAACGGGTGGTTCTGTGATAAACTAAGGGTGGGTGAGCCCGATATAGCTCTCCAATGCATTGGGTAACGCGAAGGAGTGAAACATTGAGGTTTCTCCTATGAGATTTAGGGAATATACTGTGATGGGTATTCAAAAACTTAACCAAGAGGGTTACTACCTACGTAAGAATGTTATGAATGCCTCAAGTTAACTTTTATGTCTTATGATTTCTATGATTTATTCATGATTTGATATGCCTATGTTTTATGGGTAAAGTATGATTTAATTCTTATGTATACATGTACTCATGTTTCCTTTCCATATTTTTATATCCCTTACTGAGCTTTTTATGCTCATCCCAAGTTTTTGAAATGTTTTTCACAGGTCAAGGGAATGGTACATGATGTGATGATAGTGTCAAGGATGTGTCAAGAAAGATTCCATGTTTTATTTTAAATATGTTTCCGTTGATGGGAAGAATGAATACTGTCTTTTATGTATCCAATTTGTTTAAATGTGGAATGTAATGTATGTTTCATGATCTAATTCTCTAAAACTCTAAACATGAAAATATCCTCAATGTGTAATCTTGTAATAACTCAAGATTAATTAAGGTTTAAGGCTAGGGCCTTATAGTATCCATTAAAGACTAATTTTAATTTGACGATAAAAAATATTGTTTAAAGACCTAATATCATTTTGAATATGAATAAGATACATCCTATCCATAACAAACATTACTTACGTTACAAATCATACAAAGGAAAATGAATCAGTTAACACCCGAAACGAAGATAATACTAAAATATTATTAACAAAGAAATATTAAAAGACCATATATGATATAATATTAATGTATATTATTATTTTATAATTTAATATCAATAATTTAACCATAATACATTAGGTTAACCTACCCTCTACAACGGAAAAGTACAAGGTATGTGTTCATTATACAATCTCTATATTATTTGAGGTTGTTTTTACGTAAGTATCTACTAGGACCTCTTTATCATCCACATCCATGTTTCTTAAAACTTTATTTCAAAACATTTTTACTACTTAATAGAAAATAGGGTAATTTCATTTATTCTATTATTTGATCATATATGATTCGAAAGGAATCTTTTAGTCGTTTTCCAAATAAGGTACTTTATGACATTTTCGACAAAATTAAGGTAAGAATGTCTTTTTTAACTTATATGGTGGATGCGGTTATTCCCCACCGTTATAACATCATCGACACTTCCCTTACAATCTTATAAAAATAATTTAAAAATAGATGTTTTCTATTATAATTATGTAACTTTAAATGATTCCAAAAAAAGAAAAATATATTTCTCTCAAAAAGTTTTGATTTCATCTATATCAACATCTGTTGATGGATTTTATATTTGTTTGAAGTCGATTCATTATGATAAAAATATTATATATTGTACTGAAGGTTTTGTGATTTTTTTGACTATGGATATATTATTTTAATACCATTCATGGTTCATAGTTAATCTATTGACATTTCATATGCTATTTTTAACACCAATGTTTTTGTTTTATTTCAACCTTTTCATATGAGGAATGTATTAGAATTACTATGTGAAGGGTGGAGACCGCTATAGAACTTCGATGCATCTGTAGGTCTCATGATACAACTCAAACTAGAATTGGGTGAGGCCTTTTCCAATATTCTATATGGTTTTTGGTGAAGCTTTAATCATTTTTAGACGTCTTGGATGAGGCCTTGAAAAAATGTTTCAGAATGTCCAGCATTATACATTCTATCATTATGAAAATAATATTGATGGTTCATGTTGTCGTTTGACTAGTAGAATACCCATGATTATGTTTCATTAATGCATTATTTACTCAACTCGTATTCCTTCCAAAAAGTGTTAGTTTTTATTATTGGTAAAGGAATGTGTTTAAAATTATTCACCATGCTAAATATTTATGATATCATTTGTTGTATTGCTTACCGTTACTAAGCGTTTGAGCTCACCCCTTTATTATGTTTAATTTTCCCATGATATGATGATGTTAGTGATGAGTGACTTATAGGCATAATCTCCGAGTCTTGGATGTTTCTAATGGAATTAATTAGTGTTGTATTTCATTTCAAGTTGTAAAATTGAACTTATGTATGAATCTTGTTTCCCATAATAATAAACTGATCGGTCCTTCATGATATGATTTCCTTGTGATCATGCCAATTTTATGTAATAATGCACTGAAACAGGGTAATTGGGGTCGGGGTGTTAAATCAGATCATCCATGTATCATTCCACTAATATCCAAAAGATTTTATTAAATATGTGATTCATGTCACGATGATAGGTGGTACCAACATTCTTCACACCGAAGGGAAATATCTTGTAGAACAAAGTAACTTGTGGTTCCATGAAAGCAATAAACAATTCAACTATAGGTTCCACTGAAATTAGGTCATATCTGGAATAAAAATCAATGAAAGAGAGACCGTTGAACCTAGCTGTTGCATCAATAAATAGTTCTATAATAGGAATGAGAAAGTCATCCTTCGGAGAGTCACAGTTGATATCCTGGAAGTTGATACAGACTCGGATCTCTCCATTGGTCTTCCAAATAGGCACAATGTTGGGTAATATTCTATGGTACTGGACCTCCTTGATGATGTTGGATATGCTTTGATTATCATCCTTGTCCTTGACCATGGTAGCATGAGAAAGATTCATCCTTATGGAATGTTGTTTAAACCTACGATGATTTTCGGTAAGACCGATGTGGTGAAAGAAGACCTGAGGATGTAATCTTTCATCACATCATATATCTAGAAAAAAAATCATGATGATTATTCAAGAAGTCCACATATCATTGTATCTTTGTGATTGGAATAACAAGACATATCTATTTGGGTTTTGGATTCGTCTCCTTACTGTGGTTCACCTATTCTAATTTATATACCGTGGTGGAGAGACCCTCTTCGAAAGAAGGAGGAGCATCCAATAAATCTTCTTCTTAACTTATGGTGGAGTTATCCTTGGAGGGAGGCAATTACTATGAGTCGATAGATCTCGGTGGTAAACTGGCACCATCCTGGGCGGTAGTGCACACTGCAATGGGGGACTCCCAAACTACCGAAACCATAGAGATGAAATTCATCAACCCGATCCCATATGGCTTTCAACCCAAGGGTCCATGATTGATTATGTCAAATAAATATTGGAAAATTGTCTTGGTATAGTTTATACCATCCTAGAGGAACAATAAAGTATTGTGTTTTGTCCTTTCAATGGGGTGGACATGCTGATACATTATGGGAGTAAGAGGCTCTACCATCACCCGTGCCTGATTTTTATAGGAAGATGAGGTGATTTTCTAACATCCCTTAGACATGGGAATGCACATCACCCCCATTATAGAAACAGTAAATCATTACCCCATTTTCGTTTTTGTGGCCTCAAATTAGTGGATCAGAAATATAAGTGTCATTATAGTCTATCCATTGGTCGATCTCAACCATAGCATGTTTCACCTCATTGGCCGAATTTTGTTTGTCTTTTCTCTTGTAATAGTGTAAATCCAGATATTGGGATTCAAAAGAGGAAAATGGAGACGTGTCATCTTGGATTAAACCCGCTCATCCATTAAGGGAGTACTTAAGGAATCAGTGATACGAAGAAGGGACTGCCACGTGCAGGTGGAGACATGGCATACCCATCAACGTATTGTAGGTGGTGTCCTGTTAAACAACCATGACCTCTGTATTTGCTACACGTCCACCAAACACGGTCTTCAGTTGGCTTATTCCAACATGTGTTTGTTTTTTCCATTCATAACCTTGAATTTTTAAGTTAGAGGGGATCAAATCATCCTTGGAAAACCCCATATGTCGCAGCGTCCGAATCAGGATAAGGTTGATCCTAGAGCCAATGTCGACAAGAATGCAGCTGACCTCCATGCCATTGAAATGGAAATTGATGTACAGTGGGTGAATGTGCTCATGTAATGTGGAACCATAATATTTTCAAGAGAAAGAGACAATGTACTAGTATTATGTGTCCTCGACTGCCTCAGCATGGAAAGATTTTGTGGTAGCTACCTCAATCTTAAACAGAAGGGGGATTCTTATATCCATGTCAAGGACTTCATGCATATCATCCGACAAAATTAAGTCCTCAAAGATAGATAACCTAGTAGTAATAATGGGAATATGATTACGAAAATAATAATTCCATTCTAAGAGTGAACTTTTGAAAACAAGATGTCATTCTGTGACAGGTTGTACAACATTCTGTTATGGCTAAACCGATGGCCTACTAGTGTAGGGAATCTCCAAATTCTCACGAGTCAAAATGTGTGGAATGTCTTCCAGATGAGGTCTAGCCGACTGAGGCCCATTTGCAAAAGAACATGGCTAGTTGTGAAGTTGTCGTGGAAAATTTTCAAGATCATGTAGCATAATTAGTCGTGAAGGACGACCTAGTGAAACAATATGATAACCTTTGGGAGTTGAGAATCACAGTAGGCCTACTGTATGGTTTTTGTTTCATGAACAACCTTGCTCGAAATATTGACCAAGGAATTCTAAAAACCCATATAGTAACGGCTCCATCGATGACGTTTGCGTCTTGGAGCATTGGGAGCATCTGTTAGGTGCTCCTCATCGTCAAGAATCATGTAGGGGTTTACCATATACATAGTGTTAATAGATGTGTTCCCTTGTTCATGAAAGGAATAACCATTAACCACTAAATAGATCCTATGAGTAATCACCATCTATTGATATATAAAGTCATTAAGAGTATGGGATAATGATGGCATCAGTGGGGGGATTTGTTTTCTATTACGACAATGATTCATTCCCATCTAAGAAGAGGAAGGTTGGGACATCGATGACGAAGAAGTGGTTGGGGGTGATGCAGAAACTTATAAAGGCTTTGATCGATTAAAAAAGGAACATATAATACCATGGGCACCTGAGACATCTTTTAAATCCATCTAGTTGTCATATTTTTGAGACCTATGGCTAGGAACCTGTTGTCACTCACCATCGATGTCGCTGGCACTATCAAACTGTTTGAATAAGCATGCCACATATGCCAGTGTTGGGCATAAACTTACTATGATTTTATCAATTTGGTCATGAATGCAGTATTTAAACACATATCATTTCTTGAGTGTGTTCCACAGGATATAGTAGTAGGGCATTAATTGGGGCGATCAGTGAGATATGCCTCTTTGTGGCTCCTGCATTCCAGAAACTATAAAATTACAATGTTCTAAGGAACTTCAGAAATAAATGTGGAAATGAGCCTTATTGAAAGAGTAGTTCCAGTTTCTTCTATCTAGGAATGGGCCTCTATCATCTTGGACCTAATGGGGGATATAAGATCCTTTAGAGGTGGTGGAACAAAGTTTTCACAACTAGGTTGTGCTAGTACATTACGCATGAGCACCTACTGATTCTGAGGAAGTCAATAGTGGGTCAGAGGCTGTGCCTGAGGAAGTGGGCCTCATTAAGGCTATTGAGGTGAATAAAATGGTAATAAATCCAGTTTCCTAGGGTTGTGTATTTGGGCTACCATGGAGTGATTGGCCTTAGTGGCTATTCTCGCAGGAACTATATGAGGAAATGGGTGTGCCTTCATTGCATGATGCAGGCTTCTTCTAGACGTTGGGACTTATAAGAGAAAATGCGGGAATCCCCTAGGGTAATTCTGCATGATGAGGGAGAGGACCCATTCATTTTTTACATTCCCCACAGACATTCTTAGAAGCTTCTCATGATCCAATGGCATATCAAGGGAGTAGGTTAGGTCTTTCCACCGGGCGACAAAGTCCACGACACCCTCATCAATCATCTTCTATAACATGAAGATATCTGCAATTATTTCCATCTAAGTGGTGGAACTCAAATAGTAAAGAAACTTCCTATGAAGATCTTCTTATCTGTCTACTAAACCAATTTGTAGTTGTTTCTACCAATCCAAGGGGGGCCCTTCAAAAGTTTGTATGAAACACCAATGTTTGGCAGCCACATATTACGCTGGAGTTCCTAGCATGGGTCTGCATCTTGAGCTGAAGTGGTCCAGATGTTGCAATGGTTCACTCGTCCCATTAATGGTATAAATGTAGTGTTTCTGAAACTAGGGGTGCTGGAAAACCATCCACCCAAGCCGGATATGGCTTTCCATCCGGAGGGATTGCCACCTTCCATGTTTCCAAAGCCCCGAGGCAGGAAATGAGCACTGCCATTGGATCATTTGGACATTGATTATTGTCTTGGAGAGTGTCCATGACCACCGATGCATTGGATGGTTCTTTATCATGATAATAAGACCCATTGGTTCATGTAGTGGCCAGTAAGATGACCAGTGGGGTGGCCAAGGGTGCCTGAACTGCGTCACGAAGAGGGTTTTCATGCACTTCATGTGGATTTGGTGAGGCTATCATTCCCACTTTCTATAAATTCCAGTGTCATCCTTGTCGATGCAGGTGAGATGGTCAAGGTCACATGGATGCAAATTGTTGGGGGTAGTTTGTTCCTACCTTTTCTGCACCAGTCGAGGATTACCATAGTCTAGTCGCAGTTCTGTGGAACGTTCGATGAGAAGGTCGTCGACCATATTTCTACTCTGTGTGAGGTGTTGACGCAACACAGCCTATTCAGGATCACCATCCATCTTCTGCACTGAGCTGGACAGGTCAAAGGGTTTCATGTCCCCAATATGTGCATTGTCTTTATTAGGATTCTGAATGATGGAAAATGACTCGGTAAGTATGGGAAGACATGGAAAATTTATTTAGTGGTGTGTGTCCCTTACAAATAGATCCAATAGGTTTGGATCTCCTCTAGGGGTATATTCTCTTCAAGGAACTCTAGCTCATTCACTTCTTCTGATAAGTCATCCAGGTTAACCGTGACTCTACCTAGAGGACTATACACAATATTTCCTCGTAATTTGGAATGGAACTAGATAGAAGAAAAATTAAGGGTCACGTACTGCCCAACCACAGATCTAGATGAGGGGTTAGGCCTCCCAGATAAATTTTCAGATCACTTTAAAGATATGAATGAATCTTTTTTGGAGAGAACGATGGTGGTCGGGCTACATAGGGCAACGAGACCCAAGAAGAACCTCCTCATTGACAATACAACCTTTCTATCCAATATCATAAAAGTGTTACTGGATCGTGGGGTAAGCCACCCAAGGATAACAGAGGAAGAAGTGCATTGCCCAAAGGGTTTAGAGAAGGCATGCAACTTACTCCTGGGTAAGCTATTCTGGCTCAATGAAGTTAGCGATTGCAACTGGAAAGAACAACTCCGGGAAATGATCTTCTGTGAGGATTTACACAAGATCCTTGAATCATACTTCATATCCGGACCATGGTTTCCTCGTTCATCGACTAGGGGTGGGTGGGGGACAAGTAATGGAACTGATGCAGACATATAAGATGGTAGAATGGCCATTGGAGAAAGCAATGGGCAATTTGAGAGGCCACCACATCTTGGGATGTCCTTCGAAGAATGCTTCAACTACACCAACACATCTCGGTAAGACGGACTAGAGGCTGCAACATCCAACACAGGGGATTCGGTTATTGATTGTGGGTCAGGATTCTTTCCATCCTCTATATATCCCTCGAATAACTCAGTGTGATCTCTGGTTTAGGTAGAGAATGAACCTACATACGATATGGACGATTTCATGACCATGCCCTATAAAGAGGACAAATATTCCACTTTATGTATGTATCTTCAGAGGGATTCACAAATTCAGTGGACCACACATTCTGAAAGGATGAGGCCTATGCACCCCTTTCCTACCATAACCCCAAAAACAGAGGATCTGGGTGAGGGTTCATCATTGATTTTCACTATGCCTCAAGGTTTAAAAATGATATGTGTTTAATCATGGACTAAAACATATCATGCTTAATCCTTTAGTGGCAGTGACCCTCCCTCCTGCATCGAGAAGGTATTTCGGGATAGTGTATCTTTTTGAAATTAGGTGGATTTTTTTCCGAACTCATGATGGGGAGGAAAGGACTTCCACTTGGGTGAGCCAGAGTGCGATGGGAACCTTAAAATATGTTGAAAAGAACATGGGTAAGGAATATGTGTCCACCATATGATGTGAAGAGGGGATCTCTGCGAGAAGGGGTGGTGTATGTAGGACCTCTGCTAGAACTAGTGGGAGAATGGGAAGTACCATGATTGTTTCACTTTGCAGGGATGGTACATGGGGGACCTTCGTATATTTCAAATAGAACAAGGGGAATACCTCCGCTCTGGGTGCCAATGAACTGAGGAAGACCCCTTCTTCCCTGATTGTTGGGATGAGGAAGAATGTTGTTAGTTTTTGTAAGAACATGGGGAAGACCCCACTCTAATGGTTTACCATATTAGGATAATCTTCGCATCAAAAAACTGTGATAAGAGGAATGACTCAATACCTGGGGTATCGAGTATAGAAGAGATTTTAGTAATGGATGTCAGTAGGGTAGGGCGAACATATTATCTCATTGGCAGTGGCACATGAAGGACTTCTGAATTGTATGTCTTCACTGTGGGGGGGCCCCCAACGAAGGCCTCCTGTGTCGGTGACCGGGACAGTCATCCCAACCAACCCATAGAGTGGTTGGGGCCTCAATCACGGTTGGTCGTATAAGATCCCATGTTAATTATAAATAGGGAATTGATGGTATGCATAGGCGGTGACACGAGCCAGGATAGCCGTTGATAATAACTCCCACTAGAGAGTGCCCTCCTCAACTTCAACCCAATGTGGGGGGGGGGGGGGGGGTTAACCAGACTAGGTATTGTATTATAGGTGTATAACATACGTAATCCTAAACATGTGGGGTCAGATAGTGGCAGTGATGCAGCCTTGTGGTAGGGATCCTTAGCATACTCCGGGATGGGAATATAGATGGGTTGGCTAGGACATCCCACACCTCATCAGCGTAGGGGTGGGAGTCATCAAATCTCTCCAGGTAGAGGCTCGAAGAACAATTGTAGGTCATATTGGGGAGCAGTGGCTCCCTAAATGACCCTTGGGGTGGCGGCGGCGATCAGGCACAGAAGCATCTGGGTCGTATTGGTCCATATTTGAGGTTAGGATAATGCCCTCTTCCTCATATCGTCGAATTCTGTCTTTAATCACCCTCAAATGAATGAGTTCAGATACTGATATGGGATATGGATTCCTAGTAGCTATGGATGTGAATGTCATCACAAAAGTGGTGAGGTTTTGTAGGATTAACGCATTGGTGTTTCCCTATCTCTCGCATCGATTTGTGGGTGGTGATCATTTCTCTAATTGAAGTGTGGGACCTAAAAAGTAGATAAATTAATCCATTCACCCTGAAAAAAGGAAATTGACATCCATTTACCCAAATACATTCCATCTTCTATGGTTGGAAAGAAGTATCCACACTGAAAACGTCACAGACCAGGATAAACAATGATCAACTGCCCATTATCGGGTGAGTTTCAAGCTAGGCCCACTATTTTCTCGGCGGGACCAGGTGACATGTAAGTGGATCATGTGACACACTTATACCCTGATGTTTCGAACACTTCTATTCTCCACATTGAGGAGGAAAATTTCACATCGGGTTTTCCATTTTTGTTTCTGATGCATCCGTTTGGGGTGTGCATCCATCTTTAGAGAACATGTTTTTTGTTTCCCCATATTAATGCCTTCCAATGTGGTCGATATCCATCATTTATTCATGGATGTTTTCTCCTTGATAGAAATGGGATGATGGGATGTCAGTTCATCCTTCCATGGATTCCTCCTTGTTACTCATTACCAAGAGTAGGTCTTCATTAAAGATTAAAATGTCGTTCATGAAACTCTTCCAAGTGCCATATCTTTTTGGAAGCCTTTAAATTATGATGCGTCTATCAGAGCATACTGTTGGGTCAAGGCATGGAAACAACATATGGTTGGGGAGTAGTAACATTGAACATCACTAGCATTTTTGGATGCTAAAACACTGACGCGTCTAGGTTTCTACCCCTTGTGATAGGGCATCTCAATGGTGCAGAAGCCTGTGGCATCCCACATCGTGTACATGAAATTATATGCCATAGGCATGTCCCTATGGGTTTCCTCATGTTACCGCGATTAACATAGGTTATTCCATGAGTTTAACATATAGAAGAGGTGGATCAGACATATCAAAACACTAATAAGAGTGGAACATATGAGAATTTTCCCAAGATGGAGCACCTAGGGGGGTTTTATTGGTTGGGGAGATCAATACATCCTATGATGATAGATATGATGAATCTTGGGTCCTAGCAAGAGGGACACCATGGTTTACCATTGGATGGGATGAAACCATAGGAAGGCTTCCTACGTACCCTTTCCTAATGGATAAGGATCCAACATGTGTCGTTTAAAAGGGTGGTGAATCGGGGTGTGCGTAGAGGATAGTGACCCAAGGACATGTTGAGGATTATGTGTGGATAACGACCCACCACAAGAGGAGATATCATTCTTGGATAAATAAGCATTGTGTGGGGCGTATGCGTGGTTAGATGCCCGATTACCCCAATGAGTAACAAGGAGGTGGTTAACATGATTTTACTAGGATGTAGTGGCCTAGGTAAGAATTAATAGGGATATTGATGGTTAATTGAAGTGGATGGAGAATCAAATGGAACTGATGTGAAGATGATGGTAATGTTGGGCTTGATCATCGAAGAGACTTCCTATTTATCCCTATCGTATGGAATAAAAGTCCTCATAGTTTGGTGGAGTGATGGGAAGACATATGAGGCAACCCAAGGGATTGGACTCATGGATGTGCCCAAGAGGAAGTAGAACCTATGGGATATGTGATGATCTCCCCAAAACAAAAAAGATCAATAGAGAAACCATGATGAGACATGGGTGATGGGCTTGAACCATAGGGAGGATTCCAACATAACCCCATGGTAGGGAATAAATGTCCTTGTAATTCGAAATGGGTCAATGAATTTGGGTGTACACAAAAGACATCAACCAAGGATGTGGGTCCCAAAAAAGGGGATGCAGATGCTTACCAGTGTTTGGGGTTAAACCTCATGGAGTGTTTCTACAATCTCTGCCTAGGAGATAGGTATCAAAATCAACATAGTTCAAATAGGTTTACCAATGTTAAGGGGATGAACCTCAAGGATGATTCCTACTTACCCTACATTAGAGACATGGATCAAAACCCCCATAGTTCGAACAGGTTTACCAATGTTTGGGGGAAGAACCTTAAGACGGATTCTTATATACCCTACCTCAGACATAGGGATCAAAACCCACGTAGATCAAATAGGTATACTAATGTTTTGTGGTTGATCCTCTTGGAGGATTCTTATGTATCATGCCTACGATTCATAGATCAAAACCCACATTGTTTAGAGTGAGTCATAGGTTCAGGGTGTGCGCCGAGGATAAGGACCCGAAGATTATTCCCAGATATATGCATTTTTAGCATCCCAAGATTCATTGAATTCCTGGGTGGACTAGACAGCTGGATCCTAATAATGGGGAATACAATTGATTTTGAAATATTGGGAACTACAATGGATTATATTTTGTTGTGGTTGAACATCAGAGAGGCTTACTACGTACCCTGTCTAGGAGATAGAGATCAAAACCCATGTTGTTCGAATAAATACCATTTAGCATCATGTGGGATGAGAGGGTCATCGAGTTTAACATCATGAAGGATGGGGGTGAATCAATGTGAAGTGGTCGGGACATGTGGGTGATGGGCATGAACCTTATGAAGGATTCCTATGTGCCTTGTTTAGAAAGGGAATTGATTAATGTCCACGTAGTTCGGAATGGGTGTTTTGGTCTTACATGCTAAGGCATCCCAATAAGGTTGTAATGGTCAATTCTTACTCTAAAACCATGTGAGTCATGCTCAGTGTGAGAAACAAGAGGTAGTAAAGACCCGATGATTGTATCACGGATGGTGTTCCAATAAAGATTTGAATGGTCCATACACATGGTTAATGGCCTAGGGAGAAGGATATTGGGACATACTATAGGATGGAGACCTAATGAATAAAAATTCTAGAGGGAGAGGGATGGGGTAATGATAGTCCATGTGCCCCTCTATCCTTGGGACTCTAAGAACCAAAGAAGAAAGTAGGAGGAATGATGCTACCTCTCATAAGAAAATCTTCGGGAATAGAAAAATATGAATTGCCTTCCCTATAATTAGATTTAGTTCCCATAAAGAGAATCTCATGCCATGTGAGGAATGATCTAACTCTTGTAGAGACCAGTGGGCATGAAAATTTTCGTGACATGGCACCATATGTGCATTGCATTGTGTGAGGCTATAATATAACATTGTGTTCTGAGGACGATGATATTTGAAAGTTTGGCTTCCCACAACATAGACAATGTGAGTTCACTCCGCACCCATTAGACCTATATAACTGATACCCACCCACATTTTGGAAGAGAAGGCATCAGAAATTCCCTAGAGTGGTGTTGTTATGGAGTGATTCATTGAAGGGATAACGTTAGCATGGATATGCGATAAAGTAATAGTCATTAGGTTTAATATGAAAAGAAGCATGATTCTACAAACTGCAATATGAAACGCCACCCAAGGGAACCTGAAATAACTTTGTACAAACCAAGACGGCCATATAAGAAAAGGGTTAATGAACCAAAAGGGTTCACAAGAAGGGACTTTGTGAATCTATGGTGCTCTACAGAGTGTAATTTTTTTTAAGGGTTATGCTTCATGATGTGGGGAGGCATAGAATATGAATGATGTATAAATGCATATAAAGGGTACATCATGAAGTAAAAAGGCATTCACAGAGTAGGACTATGTGTAGCATGGGAGCCTTTCAAAGCACATCACTATTATGCAGTGTACTTTGTGAAGCTCAATGACCTTGACTTAACTTGTTGTTCACATGTGAAGGGAATTTATTTTGGGAATCATGAGTGCTTTGTGAATACCCAAGTTCTCCTAGAGATTTTCTTCTATTGAGATGGCTCGTGGGCTCCATGAAGGGCATCACTACTTGAAGTGGGGTTGAATTTGAGCTAAGGTAGTGGTATTTCACAATGCTCATGTACCATGACGAGGTCATTTTTATCATTGATTTTTATATCCAAGGTTTCTTCGCGATTTGATATCTATGAAGGTGAAAGGTCGGTGTATCCGTCCTTTGGGACCGAGGGAAGCCCAATATTTATTGGCAAGTGGAAACACAGATATATGACCACTCTTTACCAAGCCACATGTCACTTAACCATCGAAAGTGAATTACATCATGTTTTTCATAATCACGAAGTCAACCTTCATACCCTCTTCAGCCTAGAGGCCTCCTTATTCCTCTCTACAGCAGTCACAGAGGCTCACATTAATTTTAAAAGGATAGCATAATAGATCTGGTTCACTCAATGATGCAGATATTTTGGTCAATTACATCATAACTAAGAATCCTCCTACCTATTTTACTCTTCAGGGATCACAGAGGGGGATTTGGCTTTGCGCTGGCTGCAGTGCGGTGGGAATCTACAAGTGATCTTCGCGAAGTAGCCCCTTTGTCATTGGTTTCCTCTTTGAGTATTTCCCTTTCCCAGTATTTTGGCACCAATAGACTCAATATCAAATTGTTTATTTATAAATAAATAACCATTTAAAAATTTAGTTATAAAATTGTGGGTAGAGAAGGAATAAAATAATAAATTATTTTTTTTGTGTGGATGATATATTTTCCTCTCACCATGTAATTCTTGCAACCTAATTCATTTGTCAAAATTTCATGAAATTTCCAATTGTATATGGGCTTGGAAGGATATTTACATTGATCATAAAATACAATTTTATTTGAGAAAATGTTGTAATAATTTTCATACACACTAAAATTGAATAATAGATGCATGTGTGTTTCATTTATAGGAGTCCCCTTCTCCTCCATTTTTTAACCATCCGATTAATCGTATTTTCAATTTCATGGCCTTTAGGAATCACCATTCCAAATTTAATGTACCTAATATTTCCATTCAATAAATTTCTTTGATTCCTTTTTCAATATTTATAGAATGAATATTGATTTAATTTCTATCCACTATGTGATTTATAAGAGTATTCATTAGACTAAATAATCATTTTCTTATCAAATCAATAGTAATAGTGAGAATTTAAAATTTGCATTTCAACCATGACTGCACAAAGAATGATTTATTCATAAATAATAATGTATGTTATATCCAATTCCATTTTTTGACCTAGTTATAAACCACTAAAGACGATATCAATTTTATTTTCTAGAATAATAATTAAACCAAATGGGTACGTTATAAACTATCCCAGGTTACCATTATAGGTACCAACAGATTCAACATACTTTTGATTAAGCTCAAGGAATTACATACCCTTCCTTTAAATTAGAATATAAGAAATGAACATATATAAAAATATCCTTATAAAAAATCCCATTCTATATAGTTAATTTTTTAATCTTGCCTTATATTCTTAATATGGTTCCACCATTGATCCACATCACATTTCAAGAAATAAACAATGATAGAAAAAATTTTATGTTATCAGAATTAGAGATCCTAAAATATATTCTCAATGGTTATGATACAAAATAGAGCTGCTAGTGGATAAAAAGAATCACTAATATAAGATTGATGTTTTCTTATAAATAATTTAATAAAACATTGTTTACTGATTAAATCATTAAGATGTTAATAATTATTTATGTATAGAGAATGTAGTGTGATAATATAAACAATTTTATGTATCCTAGCTTTAATATTATTTAACTAAGCTAGGGGACAATAATTTCCCTTTCCTTCAAATTCAACATTGAATCAATACAATCATGTTACAACCATTCACAGAATACAAAATGCATTTTCTGAGAAACCGTAAGCATTGTGATGAAATATGTTAAAAAAAGTGTTTCACTAGTTTAGAATCCATATCATTCTCCATCAAAGGTTTTATCACCATCCATTCGATACCCTCTTATATAGACCATTGGATTACACTCTATGGTATAATTAAATTCCTTCAAAACTCAAATTTCTAGTTTGGCGTGTTTAGGGAAAAAAATTACTTCTGATTAATGTGTACAGTGTAGGGGGTACCCATTAGCATATAAATTTGTGTTTGTTTCAAGGATATGAAGATTGAATCCACTGACCATTTATTTTTTAATAGTGATTGGGAAAAATTATCGATGAGAATAATTTACGCAATTTATATGTTGGTCAATGTGGGATTTCACCACTATTCACTTCCTCCAGTGGTGGTTCTAGCTTGTGTACATATCGGGTGATGAGAGGAAGGCTAGTGCCCAGATCCTCACCACTGGCAGGTGGCATCTACGGTCTTATAGAAATGGGAAACACGATATCTCATAAGAAGATACCACTATAGGTATCATCATCAAAACCAAAATCTTTATTATGGATTTACTTGGACTCTGTAAAGAGCTGGTGAATTCCCCCACTGTCAAGTCTCTATTCCAAGGACCTTCATCCACCTTGAATCATCCATCAATATAGGGGATAAGGATCAAATGGAAGCCCCATTTGTAGGGGATCAACCTAAATACTGATGGGGCCTGTAATATTGGATCAATGGGTAGTGGAGGTGTGATAGGGGATCCAAATGGATCACATTTTTATCATTCTCAACATTCTTGGGTAACATGGACTCTCATCAAGTTGACTCCATGAAAAATCATATAAGAATCCACATTTTTAATGAGAGGAAAATTTTAATCTATGAAATTGAGACTGAATAACTTTTTGTTCACAATTCTATAACATGAAATGGCACAATCCCCTTGTCTGTTAAAAAAATAAAAAGACATTTCAAGGATACGATGCACAAACACTTTACCGTACTTTATAGATGACATTATAGGAAATATTGTTCAGAATATATAGCTTCTAAAGCATCTCAAAATGACCATTATATTTTCATTAAGAGTTTTCATTACATTCTTCTCGATGGAGACAAGTTTGTAAAAGATGAATCTTTTCGGATTCATTATTTTAGACCTCCATAATTTATTAATAGGATTTTATCCCGATTATATAATTATAATTTAAAAATATTTTTTTTCGAATAGTTCAACTTATGTTGTTAATTATCATCATTCATATAAATCATTAATAGTAATTCGTAATAAAATTATGTATTAACTAAGGAATATTCTTATGGTGTATCAAAGAAGGTTTCTTGTATGACCAAAGGTCATATACCAGGTAACACTAGAGTCTATCTTGGTGTTCATTTTTTGGATTTATACACCTTTGTATATTTGTTCAAAAATAAAATCCATGTATCATATATATGAAGGTAGTATTGTTTGGAAACCCACAAAATCTATTTATTAAAAAAAATTAGAATGATTTCCTATACATAGACATATCCTCATAGTTTTGTATAATATTTTTATATTCATAATTTATAATGACTAAAAAATAATTTTATACAAAAATTATTAATTATGTAACTATATAAATATCCAATACGTTTCATAAAAACACAGCATAGAACCTTAATAAGTTATAGTACTTGGAGACATAAAACATAATCTTCTTATTTAATGAATGATCTTGGAAATATATCATAATGTACTTCTTTAATTTTACTCCACTTAGGGATACCCTACCTAAACCTTTATTTATAACAAGGGGAGGGAAACATATGAAAGAGTAAGCAAATATTATCAACGAGGTAAAACAAAAGAGTTAAAAATATATGATCATATTAAATCATAAGTCAAAAAATTTATGTGGTCATAAACATACATTATGATGTTCATACCCAACCTTTTATAGATAATAAAAGTTATTCATTGAATAAAAAAGTATCATTTCAAAAAATATCACTATAATATTGTAAAATCATACTAAATCAATAATGATCTACAAGTTACTATCATAAAAGTGTGGAACCATCATCAGTATTATATATCATTTCAAATTTCAAAGTTTACTACCAAGGAATAAAAGATAATGGCTCATAAATTATCACATACTTTCCAATTTAGATATAGACACACCAATTTTCTATAGTGTATCAGGATACAACTATTTCCCATATATCATTAATCCCATCAACTTGATTCCCATTTTTTTCAAATGAGATATAAATATTTACCCAATGAATTGGAAATATATATAAGTACCAAAAATATCTAATTAAAATCATTATTATTCATTTCACAATATCAAAAAGTATTCTTAATATCCTCACATCATAACTCGTGTAATGAATATCAATAGCATAAACATTTCAATAATACAATACAAAATAACCCCTGAAAATATATGGATTTAAGAAAAAATTTATAAAAATAAATATAAAAAAGATAGTGCTGAAATGATTCAAGCATGATTTGGTTTCCAAATCATTCATCAAACTTTTTTAGAAGAAAATAAGTATCAAATTGATTATAAGAGGTGAAAAATATTTTCACTAATAGGATGCAATGATGATAAAAAATCAGATAAAAAATAAGAATAGAAAATATTTCATCATCTGGTGTACTGAAATACAGAAGCATCTCATTGCGATATCATCATTTAACTATCATCATTGATGTTTTGGATGATTTTTATGACTCATTAATGTGAATAATTTTATCCAATCACATCCAATAGTTGATTTACGACCATCGAAAGACTTCAAAACAAGGAACTGTCAATTTTCTGAAAATATGATAAATCATAGGTTCCATCATAAAATAACAGTTAGTGGCAGTGTGATGTGTGCTCAAACAAAGTCAGATACATGATGCACACATCACATTAACAACAAATATTCATGTAGCTTAATGAGAACCATCTATATTGAAAGACAATTTTGTAAATGTAGAAGACTTTTCAGAATGTTATAAATTATTAGAAACATAATCATGATAATAAAAACCATCCTAATTAGGATTTATCACAGATATATCTCCCACCATCATAATCAGTCTCACGGGGTGCGACAATGATGTGCATCAAATATTTCAAAATAAAAATGATCATTTGAGATTCAAGGAAATTAGTAACCCCATTCATTCCTAGTACTTTTAAACAAGAAATAATTTATATATGTTCTATTTATAAGAAATTTTCTCAATAAGAGACTCATAAATGTTCGATAAAAATAATTTCATTTCCAATCATCCTCATATTAGAAGAAATATATGTACACAGTTAAGATAATTATGAACTAGTTGTGTTATGAAAAGGTCCCATAGAAATCAAATTACCATAAAACAAATATATGTATCTTTAAAACAAATAGGTCTTTATTCATGTGAAAAATACCATTCACTCGATTCATGTTAAATTAATGATTCCTTTCCAAATATATTTAAAATAAAAATGGGAGTTATTTAGAAAACGTAATTATGAATACTTCTAAAAAATTTATAGAAATGAACAAAATGGGTACAAATTTATTTGATAAATCACTTAGATAATATGAAATCATTTTTTAAAAAGAATGATATTAATGAAAAATGGTAATTTGATCAAATAGTGAAATAGAGTAGGTTTAATTTAAAAACATTCACTTAAAATCCTGAGTACATAATGATAGAGAAATGAATTAAAAAATTAATTGTTATAAATAACCATAAGAGAATAAACAAAATGATTTTTGTGAGGAATATCATAATATTTATGATTTGAAACATAAAAATTCCCAATAAATAGTTATATTATTCCATAAAACAATAAAAACTTTTGTTACACTAAATTATTTGTCCCATTCAAGAATAACATTAAATGAATCGAAAATTTTAATGAGAATAAAAAATTGTTATAGGATACATTAAAGGATATTTATATATTCTTCATTAAAGAGGATACATTCCAAACATGCCATAAGTGTGAACGAAAGAAAACATGGACAAAATTCTACTTCCATAACTCTCAACATACATTATACATGTTTTAACCTACTATATAAAAAATATGCATTCATTATAAATATATAAATGAACCATAAACATATGTATAATACCATATACTATTTTCGTATGAAATTTTACTACCCATTTCTTGAAAATTTTATGTTAATGTGTGGTTTTGGTTAATAATAACATTTTTCATGTTTGTATTGACTTAAAATTATTAGTAAAATTATATTTATTTTTGTTCCATAATCTCTACAATTTCAATATGAAAAAATATAATATATATTCATTATATATGTGTTTCGTGCAATCCATAAAATACAGATATATAAAAATAAATACAGCATTAATGGACATGGTAGACATTACTAACACATCATCAGAATATCCATTTTTTCAATTGTTGGAACAAATGTATGGTAAATAATTATTAATTTTTACAGAATGAATATTATGTCCAAAATAATTCAAAATATTATTAAAAAAATCTTATTACAATCTATGAAAAGTGGCAGTGGATAATGAATCACATCACATCGTGAGGCAGTATTCAACCATACACATAGTGAGGGTTTTCATATTCTCAACAGATTAGAAAGTATAAAGGTAAATATGATATAATAATTCTAAATTAATAGTAAAATTAAAAAAATAAATAAATAATTTTAATAGCCATGATAAGCGGTGATGGAAAATGAATTATGTTGGTTCTCTATGTGGTCATTCATCATACACATGAAAAATGGTTTGGTTTTTCATTTAAGGGTGGTGGAGAAGGTTGTAATTCATGACCATATAATGAAAAAAACATCAGTAAATGTAGGACACTGATATTATTATATCAGGACCATTTTATTATAATTTAATTAGTTAGATGGATATATTTATTAATTTTTTTCTTAGGTGTGTTACATTTTTTTGAAAAAAATATTTTTTTTCACATAAAGAATGCCTATGATAGATTTCTCATAAAACCAATGATTCATGAATTATATAAAGGGATTGAGTAATTTATTATTATTTTTATTCTAATACAATATATTTAGGATTTCTTTATAGGAGAGGATACATAGAGTCCTTTTATAAGTGAGGTGAGTGATACAAATGTAATTTTTGAAATGAAAAAGGGGAGACCAAGTATTTCACATAGGAAAATGATCAAAAATGAGTTATTATTGAATGTTATAGGATATAAATAATAAATATGTCCATGATACATATTTTGAAAACGATTCTTTGTCATCCTAACACTTATATTTTTATTTTAACACCCTGAATAAGATATTTTCACAGTAAGAATGATAATTAATTTAAACTACTTTTACAATTCATAATTATAAAAAATTAATTTTGCAATAATATAAAATATATATTACGAGGATTAAAAATATAGAATCCAAATTCCTAAATTCCCATCAAATATATAGAAAATTATTAATTGAAATTAATCTCACAGAACGGACGAAAAATCTGTTTTCAAATAAGACATTTTTTTATGTATAAAAGGCTATTATACCATAATTCAATATAAAATTGGTTTAAAAGACTTAAATTTGATGAATATATATATATATATATATATATTATTGATCTAATTTTATGTAGACTATCATATGTAATAATTTTTATGATTTTAAATATTCTAAATGAAGAGGAAAATCATAATAAAAACCTTTTATTGTTCACAATGCACATAAAAATGTATCATTTTATAAAATTTACACAAAAGAATAACTAAAAGGTAAATTTTGACATATATTTGAAAAAATTAATTTTATTTTGTGAGATAAATTTTCTATTATATCTAAATATTAATTTTATTATAGTATAAAACAATCAATAGTTGTTTTTTGAGACAATATTATTTTGAAAACAAATAAATATATTTATAAAAATAAAATAATTTTAATCAATATGATTTCAGTATATGAAAAATTCTAAATAATATTTAATATTATTTCATTTTTATTCCTATCACTATGATAAAATATTATGTAATAATATACATTTTTAAATTTTAATATAAATAAAATATCACCATTTGTTTAAACATGGTGTTGAGTGTAGAACAAGATAAACATGGTGTTATATGAAATGTAAGATATCAAAAAAATTAGTTTATTCAGAAAAAATAATTCCCAAAAACATATATTGTTACAATAACATAATATTATTTATATGAAAAATATGAAAACCTATTTATTTTATGATAAACATATTATAATAAAAAATTGAACCATTTTCAATTAGCTAACTATGATTAAAATACTCAAATAAAATCATGTAATTCTATCTTATCCATTACATGTTATTCTATATGATTTATAATTATAATATATAACACAATTAAACACTAAATGATTCCATTATGCCACTACAGTAATGGTATTACCAATAAATATCTATACAATCATTAATTATTATGGCATGTTCATTCTAGAGTAGGATTGGCAACCTAATTGAACAATGCAGTGAAATTCTATCATGGGTGATTATGAAAACATAATTTTTATTATAATACAAAAAAAATGTGTATATAAAAATATTCTTTTGGTTCCATAAATTATAACTCAATTTTCACTCATTAATGAAGAAAACAGTCATCATAGTTAAAAAATCTCTGAATAGGCTGCTTATCGATTTCAACATCTAGGAGATAAAAGTAATAATTAATAGAAATTTAGACACACAAAATATTTTTAAATAATATATTATAATAAAAATAATTCCATGGGAGTTTTTAACTCTTGAATAAGGACAAATACTAACACCTCTCATACAAAACTATTATGCGCCAATATAATTATAAACGCTCTAATTGAGAAACCATGTAAAAAACAAACTAATATATATTAGAATGGATTGAATATCAATGTTGGTAAATAAGGGTATAAATATAAATATTTTTCGTCATTATCCTTTCAATAAACATATTATTATTATTCCAAACATTTGGTGTCTATGCAGAACATATTACAATGAGAGTAAGTGTTTTTAATTTTAAATTCCTTTCATGGAGATAGTTTTTGTAGTATGCACCTAATTTATTTTCTTTTTGGAAGCTAATATATATTTTATTAACCTTATAATGAATTAACTTTTAATAAAATTATTTTTTATTTTATTTCATGCCATCTATTTCAAGTGGTTTGATTAAGATATTACTCGAGTTTTAGGGGGATCTTTATCCCAAACATGAATTAGTCTAGACATTTTTTGTTATTCATAATATTATCTATATTCTGGTGAAAATAAAACCCCGTTATCATTATGTATCATGATTTTATATTATATAATGATTTTATATTTCAATTTTCTACAAATAATTTTTCTTTTCATTAAAATAATCCAATTTATTGTTATCTCAAATAACAGAATAATGTTATGATGAATGAACATCCATGCCGTAAATGACTCCTTAATTCACATCTATATTTTCATTACCGACCTTATCATCTTGTAATTTTGGGAAATAAAATAGATAGTTTTTATATTATTCTAATATCTCTTTTAAAAAAAAAATATATAAAACATACTACTCATTTAATGATGTCTATTAAAAAATAATTTTATATAATAAAATTTTCATCTTCAAATTAATTGTTTAATATTTAGTAATTTTCATATAATTAATTATTATAATTTATTATTGAAATGAATACACTTCCCAATGTTTTCACTTCACCATTTTGAAAAAAATTACATATAAAATCTATTTTTTTAATACATAGAGAATTATTAGTTTTAAAATTTTCCTTGGGAATTAATCCTTCTACCTACATGTAATAATATCTAAAATATTAATTCTATATTTCCATATTTTATTAAACAAATTATCCTAGAATTGGAAAATATCTCCTTTTAAAGGATTTCAAAAGATAACACAAGTTTCCTATTATGGAACGGATGTTTCCAAAACACCATAAATTTATTTTTCTTCTAATTCATTTTTTTGGGAATATCATCTTTTTAGTAGGGAATTTTTTTCCAAAATAGAACATACAGATTCATTATCTCAATGAATTATGTAACATCAACCTCTTTTGAAGATATTTTCAATTACAGCCTTTGTATTTCTTAATTTGTTTCAGTGTAAAAAATTAATTTTTATCACATGACTTTATTCTATGAATACTATATTATAGAATCCATTATTGTGTGGGTGTACACCAGGATTTCATAAAAACACTCATTAGGAAATTGTATTCAAAAAAATAAACATATATCTGTTGAAAATATTGAATACATTAATATATTTATTTAATATTATTTACCTTGAATTCTACATGATGTCATAAAAAATGAATTTATTTTCCATAGTATCATCATGTTATGATTATTTATGGAATTATTAATTATGTACTTATGTGAATCCTTATATACCTATTTTTATATACATGATTTCATTAATATTTGATAAATTAAAAACAATTTTATAAATGGATCATTGTATGATTATTTTGAAATTTAAAGAAATACATTATATATATATGTTTTATTTTAGAATATGTTGTTTATTAAAAAAGTGGAATACAAATTTATGCACTATTATATAAGCCATACATGTACCTATGTCCAATTAATTGTGTAAATTATTTTATCTCTTGATATAGATATGTTATGTAAATAAGTTTCTATGTATCATGGTCCACAAAGGGTGAGTGTGATGATGTTTTTCTATACTCAAAATTTTAAATCATGTGTTTAATATTGTTCCCATTTAATCATTAATTTCCCTGTGTCATGATAATAGATTCAGGATTGTTGGATTATGTTTCTACAAAATTATTTAATTACATATAATATTCTAATTAATATATGATGATTTATATTTCATTCTATATAGGGAATTGTTTTTTCATTTAAAATAAAATTATACCCTTAGGTTCATGTGCTATAAATTTATGTAAATTTATTGTTATCTCATATGTTTACGTTTACTATATATATAACCACATAACCTTTATATTTTTCATTCAACTCATTTTATAAAGAAAATTATATTTTATTATTTTTCTAAAAGGGAATCATATGATAATAATATATGGGAGATATTGGATACATGTTATATATTATACATTAATTTATAAATATGAAACAGACCAAAATTTGGAGAAAAATATGAGTTTGGTTAGTTAATGTTTTCCCATATTATATAAAAATATAGGAAATAATAGTCCTATTAATTAATTATAATTGGAGAATTACCAGTTTGTATTCTAATTAATATATCATTAGGTATATTATTTTTTGGTGATCAAGGTAACATTCCGAATAGAAGGACCAACTCTCCCAGAGCTTGGATCCCAATCACCCTAAAAGAAATAAGTGATCCCTTCAGAAGATATAAATTGACTCAATATAGATAATAGTTGATTTATATGTAACTACAAATCCCATATTTCATTCTAATAAGGAAATATTATTTTCTACTGGAAGGTCCAAAACATCCCACTTGATCCTGAAATTTAAATTTATCACCTATCAGTTTGGGCCCGTGATGGATTCTCCCTTCATCTTTCCCAAAACAGTGGAATGTTCTTATACGAATTGAATCAATATTTACTGAAAAACAAATAAAATAACAAAAATTATATGAATAAAATATTGGATACATTTGGAGAAAAAAATACATAGTAGAATAAATAAATAATGTTTCTCACATATTACTATTGATAGTATCTGAATCCACTATAATAATCATAGTTTCATTGATAAAAATATAAATCATCACATCAATAATAATTAATGATTAATATTTATATATAAAATGGGACCACACACCCATCGATATGTCTGATAAAACCTATCATCCTTGAGTAAAATAATATCAAACTCCACTATCTGGAATTTGGCATCAATGAGAAATGTTGAAGGTGTTCAGGACCCTTACATTGGTGGCACATTTTTGCTTCTTTTTAGAAATATTTCATAGTGAGAAGTCATTTACCTCACTAAATATAGTTCACTAATAATCCCCATAGTATTATAATATTAACTAATATCATTACATATAAGTGTCTCTAGCCCAACTCCAATACAAAACCACGAAACCAACATATGAATAGACCTATATAACAAAGTAACCCCTTCGACTAATGGGGAACCACTGAGGTATGTAAAATTATATATATATGTTACATAAATAAAAAATTCTCATCTAGAATTTCATTTTTCAATATTTTTAGAAAAATGATCATTAAACTGACCTCATGTATCATTTTAATTATGAAGCACCAATCCTTGAGATTTCTATATGTAATGATCAAGTGTGAAATAATAACCAGTTCAAAAAAACTAATTACCTACAAGAATACATAATGAATCCCATGATCAGAGGTCATGAAGTCATTTTCTTCCCCCACATTAAATTTTTATGGGTATATATTTCTTTTGTAAATCTTATTCAATATATACCTGGTGAGATCCTCATCCAATTTCACTTGAAGAATAGACTTACTCCAATTCTTACTACGCCGATAAAATTATAATGGTGAAACCAATATTAGTATCCTATGGGGTCTACATGTAATGGTTTATGTGATTGATCCTTTTCTCAACTCCTTAGACTGTTGGGGCGTTATCACCACAAAAAATTGTAGATATTTCTTTGTAAAATATTTATAATAGTACCCCATTAATTATTGATCTATTCCCCAATCATGGCCTAAATAGTGTATCATATATATATGACAGAAAAAATGATTTCATTTTATATAGGAGGGTTAACCTTTATGACAAGTTTTATAACTACCATTAATTGATTGATATGGGCATTTCTATGAAGAAAGTCTATAATTCAATAGAGATAATAATAATTTAAAAATGAAATATCTAAAATAATTATTTTAATCTTAATATATAACAAATTTAGTATCAAAATAAAATAATATACCAAATCAATTCTAATATTAAATAGAAATTAAAATAATTAATATTAAAAAAATCATTATATCAAGTGTTGAGCTATATGGTTAGGAAATCAATGTATTCCCAATTGGAAGGTGTGTAGACCTATCCACATGAGCACCAAAAAATGTCCTATAACATTCATCTAAAATTTTCCATACCAATTTCTCCACAAAAACATTTTTTTAAAAAAATTGTTTTTTATCTAAAAAAACAATATTTTGTAAAAATTTCATTCAAATTGAACCAAATTTTGAGATTTTATTTTAGACACAATTCCCATCCACAGATAATAACCGAAATCGTATCAAGAAGAAGTGAAAGATTGTAAATCTGCCACTACTACCTATTGATAACTTATATTCGTATCTCAATTCTAAATTTTCACCCATAATAATAGAATTTTTATAATTTCATTTCTGAGTTTATAATCCCATTTTATACTTTCACTTGAGCTAAATTTTCTAAGAATAATTCACAATTTCGATTCACGATATCCACTTACTAGTGATGAAAACTATGATATTAAAATAAAATAATTGGGATTTATATTACCCTCAATATTTAAATTAAATTATTATGGATTCCTATTTAAAATATATAACGAAACATATATAGTTAATCACCCATGATAATAAATAAATAGTTTGCAAAATATAGAGATATGTTAATAATATATGACAAAACACCATTCATCCAAAAACTACTAAACATAGATTTCTAATTATAAATAATTTATTATAAATCCACATTATAAAATGAAAACAATTCATCATTTTATGAGTAAATTTATTCAAAATAACACACTAAACCCTCATTGTATCAAAATTAAATACATGTTATACAGCTCCCCATGAATTGTAGTGACCACTGCTAAAGGAAGGATTAAATCATCCATATAATCTATTAAACTAAAATAAAATCTACGCATTACTAGTAACCAAAAAATAGCCTTAATATTACAAATGGTTATGTGTATGGTTTCAGTAAAAAAATTTATAATATCAAAATGGTTTAATATAGAATCTACCATTTGTAAACCAATAGTTATATTTTGAATTTAAAATTTAAAAAGTATTTCGATGAAATGTTTTTAGAAATCCATTGTTTTATTTAGAGTATGTCATATATTATGAGGAACATGGACTAATAAGTTAAAAAATGAAACAATGGGAAGAATTTCAGGGATAACAAAAATTTTATAAGAACCACACATCAATCACAGCCTCAGACTCACAATTTTAAGGTGATTTTGACTCACTACAAGAACACTATTAGGAATATATAAATCTATTTAAGGTCACGGTTTACTATTTGGATTAATCATGCAATATAATTTATCTCTTTTAAGAAATATATTCTATCTCTTTAGAACTCTTTTTCAAATTAGGAAATATTCCTTACCTAACACACAATACAAACTAAGGACAGAAAAATCCTTGAAACTTGATCACCCATGATCAACCATGTGTATCTAAAATTAAATTTATAACCAATATACATAAAACAACATCCTCAAAAATTTCCATAGATAATAAAATATTAGAAAATGGAAAATATAATGAGAATGTATTCCTTGAGATTTATTTGAATATAAAATTATCCTTTATGACTTATTATCAAATATTTTTTGGTAATAAATTTTCTTTTAAGAAAAATTATAGTAGAAATAAATTATTATCTAGGATAATGTGATACTCATAATGAAACCCCATGAATCCATACTGATGAACACATATCATTCATAAATAATTAACATCATAAAATGTAAATCTAATAATATATGGTGTGAAAATATGATGAAAATATTTGTAGATATAGATACCATATTTCTAATTCACCCTCATCACCTTAACATCAATTCCAAAGATATTGTATGAAGGGAAATTTAGAATTTGGTTAACTAAAAAATCAATAAAACTAAAACTGTAACTATTGGCTCATCCATCATTCCATCTTATGGTTCAAAAACTGAAGGAATAATGATATAGAATGTAATTTATGAAGAAATAAAGGGATAATATAAAAATATCAATACATACAATGAATAAATCCACTCATACAAAAAGAGATTCTCACATATGGAAATGGTTGAGAATCATCCCTGGGTAGGGACATATAGTTACACTGTAATAGTGGAAGTAGTGGAGCGATTTTGTTAAAATTGAAATGGTGTATATGGTCTATTCGTATTTTTATAAAAAGTACGCATGAAACATGTTTATGTGAAGAATTATCTTACTATAGAAAACTCTATTCGACCCCCATTCATCCACCACATAGTTCGGTAATCAATTAAAAATAACCTTGAAATAATTATGTACCTTGTTATAATATTAAAACATATTCAAAAATGTCACTCGGATCTTCCTAAATCTCTAATACTTGACGAAAAAAATAAACACCTAAATTAATATATTCCATTAACCTTATGAGGGTCACATGATCAAATCACAATAGATAATATGAAATTTTATAAAAATATTCAGAATTCAAATACTGAATAATTTCTAGTGAAATTAAGTATGAAATAAAAAAAATATCAAATATTTTTCATTTTAAAATTGTTTTATGAATTAAATTACATCAGATTTGTATAATAAAATAAAATTGATTCATTGGATCAATCAATATTTTTTTGACTAATTTTATTAAATTAGAAAACATTAATATGATGTTATTATATTTTTGAAACTAAAATAATGATATTTATATATAATGAATGACAATTAGTTCACCTTTCACTGTCGAGCCCGAATAACATTGTTGTTTCATATTTCATAAATACCATATAGAGGATTCCATGATAAATACTCATTGATAGTGTATAAAATTAAAAATGTTAATCAATCATCATATTAGTGGGAATCTCCTTCACTCCATAGCATGAATATTTCTCTCATAGAATATAAATAAAGGGAATAGAGATTTAGTGATAGATAGAATCAACATGAAGTAGGGAATATAAAATAGTCTTCATATCCTAGTGATTATACTGTTAAATATATATTCCCTCAAGGATGTTTCTTAAAATCCACACATTTAATATTGATTTACAAAAAATAAATAAAAATATTTAAACTATTAAATAATTCTTCTCATGAATTCCCTCCCTTTTATTAATAAAATGACATTACATTTTTTTATATCTAATATAAATAATGAATTATATGTTAACATATTAATGGTCCACTACCATACTAATCACATTTTTTTCTATATGAATCATAATATATGATTTGAATCTATATAATATAATCCAATAATATATTATGACTATTAAAGGTATTATCAGGATAATATTCTATCATGCCATTCTATATACTCAAATTATATAATAAAATATCTCCAAGAACACTTCAAATGTGTGTTTATTTAGGGAATATCTTCATTAATAAAAAAATAAAAAAATTCCAAGATGAATGAATTAATGGTTTCATAATTACCATGGTAAATTTTTTAACTCAATATTATACAATGAAACTTAAATAATTATTCATTTTTTAGTTCACCAATTTTAAAAATTCATCATTCACATCATATAATGATGACTAGTTTCACAAAAAAAAAATTTGATCAATTTATCATCATAAATACTAATATTTCATATACATTTTATAATTTGTCACCACATATCGTATTCTATGAGTTTTTATCTTTATGGAATATGATATACTAATCTCCTATGATAAATTAAATGTCATGGGAAAAAATTGTTCCGTATTTTCTTATAATGAAAGTATGTTTTATGGAATAATTTATAACATTTTTAGATTAATATGCTTAAGAAAATTCTATCTAAACTATATTTCACTTCGGTATATGTCTTCAATCCATACTTTATGATTTTTTGGAATATAATTTGATAAAGAATTCTATATAAGAAATATTATATATTATATATATATATATATTCATATTTTTTCATATAAAATATATTTCATAGATTTTATTACATTATGTTATGGAATAAACCACCAATATTATGTCATGATTTCAAAACTATGATTCAAAAAATCATAATGTGTTTATTTTATAAGCATAAATATCAAATATTTTCCACGGTTATTTATATTTACTTTTTGATGAATGAATTCGTCATGATAAAAATATTTAAATTGGGATTTTAGTGAGGAATTAATCCTCATAACCCTATATATTAGGGTTATCACCCATATAAATAATCACATTCCATAATCAAACACCATCTAAAAATTCCATAACATCAAAATATAAAATCCATAAAACCATAAATCATATATACCTGAAGAAAAATATAACCATTTGTTTATAGAATCAAAAATGAATTCAACACAAAATATAAAACCTCAATTCATAAAAAAATATAACCAACCGACCCATGTTCATATGAAAAATGAACACACCAAACATATCATATCTTCTATATCCATAAAAATATATAAGATCGTCCAATATATGAACATGCAATTTTTCCCATTACCTATATCATGTGATTTAATGTTTACATACACTATAATTTATTTAGATATAATGTGAGAAAATTCCCTAGAAGGATAACACCAATGAATCGATAAATTTTTTTAGAAAACAATTTAGTATTTTCAGTTTCAATTTAAAATACATATATAGTGTTTTCATTTATTTTTAAAACAAATTACAGTAGATTAATATTTTCATGGTTCTTTTAAAAGAAATCCATGTGTGATATTTATTGAAAGATATTGTATCCATCATAACATATACTACAAAATAACTCCCAATTGATACAACTTACAATTATTTGATAATAATGTTTGATCATCACACACTATCTATAAATTTATATAGGATAATTGATAAATTGTATTCCTTAACTAGTGGTGAGATAACTATTTAAGGTGAAATCATAAAATAGGGTTAATAGCCATTCTATTATAATTCAGAGCATAATCCTATTCTAGTTTATCCAAGATTGATTATAATCCAACCCATAAGGGCTTGTAATGTCGAGTTCCATCACAACCTATAAATTTACCTTTAATTTGAACCACATTAAATCTATAATGCTTCCAATTTAGTATTCTAAAATCCATGTTAACATTTTATTCATTAAAAAATTTATAAAAAAATATCCCCTTATAAATTGAATTAATGAAATAAACATATTAAAAGTAATATGAACCATTAAATATAATAGACAATGTTTTTAATAAATAATATTAAATGGGAATAACATAAAAAAGCATGGTCATATAAATACCTTATTCATGAATAAGGAAAATGATTACCTTTAAATACATATATATCCATGTATAGAACATTTCTAATTTACAATGTCTCATCATATATGGACCATTTATATTATTTTAGAATGAAATACACATAACATGTTATTGAGGATTGTTATTGAAAACCCATTATAGAAGAATTATTTCAAAATTTTCATAAAAATTCATTCCCAAATAATAAAATATTCAAGAAGATAAAATAAAATAATTACTATATGAATGACATAGATATCAAGTATATTTTACAATAAAATAATAAAAATGTTTATACATCAATGAATTTATAGTTAAACCACATATAAATATGTATAAATATTCTAACTAATAAATTTGTGTAATTAGTGTTAATTAGTATTTTTTAGAAATAGATAATATATTATGTAATTAAAAGTTACTCTTATTCATTAAAATGATGAAACCCCTGTATAATTGCTTCAAAATTAATTACATTTGTTTTCACATAAAACTAAGGGAAATAAGATAGACTAATTTTCATAAATTATAACATATTAGATAATATAAAGATCCTAACATGAGGAATCACATCAATTTGATGATGTTTTATCATGATGATGGAAATGAAATAACTGGAGACCTAAATTTTTGATGTATAGGTAAGCATCAAATATGGGAGAAAGAAATAGAGACGTAAAGATTATTGATGATTTATTAATGTTAAAAATATTATATGGGAAATAATAGTATATATTTATAGAATAACATGGTATTATTATAACCATTTTTTATTACTAGAATAATTGGAAACAATTTCACTACCCTTCTAAAGAATTAGGTAGACTATAAAACCTAATATTTAAACATATAAAATTTTCAGAATATTAAAAAATTTTACTATAAAATAATGTTTAAAAATATATTAACTAATATATTAAACTATTTTTAAAATGTGACATCATATGTATCACAATTATCCTTCTAATCCTATTTTATTGACCCAAAATGCAATAAAAATTTCATTTTGTTAGAAAAAAGATTTTTATTTTCTACACCATATGATATACATAATCATACATCTCGTTAATATTTTTTATTAAAATTACATATTCACCAAAGGAATAGAATTCCATAGACAATTATTAGTATGATTATCAATTATTCAAAATATTTTTTAATCCAATTAAGTTTCACGATCTAAATCCAAATTCCTTTAAAAAAATATTTTTATGGATTACGATGATATTATATTTACAATGTTAAGTGAATAACATTTTAAATAATTCTAATCTATGAAGATATGATTTTATCAAGTTCATCAATTCTATATCAATTAGTATAATTTAATGTATCAATATAACATGGAATAACATTACATTTATTCCCATTTTATCTAAAACTTGGTTGAGGGTAACAATAAGAGAACCATATCACAAATTGGAAAATTAAAATGTTATATAACTATGATAAAAAATTATATTTCATGAAATGTTGAGAGGTCACCATCCATTTTTGAATAACCAAATATTTATTTAGAATATCAAGTACAACAGTCATTGCCAATTAAGAATATTCACTGATCACATCACATTATATTTTATACAAGAAAATATTACAATATAAAATTTCTATAGAGACGATTTTATCTAATATTAATTGTTATTATTATATATTATAATAACCAATGATATAATGTCATCCAAGTATCCTAAAATATATATATCATGGGAAATGGAGGAAATACTTCCACATTTGAATGTCTCTCTATTTCTGACTATCACTATGGGTGTGATATGTAATTTTTGGATTTAATTACATTCATATGAAACATTTGATGCCTTTTAAGAAATGGGAATATACAATGTGGTTAAAAATTAAATAATTATCAATGAAAAATTAATTAATTTTATAAATATAACCCTGTATAATTTCCTAAAATATTGAACCTTAATATGTTCTTCAATAGAAACAATTGGATGATTTCATCAGGATAGTTTTTATAATCCAAATCAAATTCCTCCCAAATGACATGTTATGTAATGTAATTATGATGTGTGAGGATACATATTCTGATAGCCCTGTAGGAATGTGTAAGGTTGGATGTATACCTAGTGTGTTCTAATTTTTATTTGTAACTTCTTAATATGTGAATTACTATGGAAGATACAAAATTATATCAATTTTTACTAGAAGACACTGATTCTGATATCTCATTTCATAATAAATCATCATCATACCAGGATAAAACCATAAAGAATCATGGATGTATTTCATAAAATACATCACTAATGAAAGAGTAACTATGAAGAACACCTAGAATAAAATAAAATCATTAAATGAGAGAAAATATTAACTATGTTGCTACTAAACAATTATAATTTCTACAATAAATCTTCATTAAATATCTATTAAGTACTAATAATGAATCAAATAATGTAGAGTATTAATATGCATGTTCAATAAAAACACTAAACAATATTTTCTCTTCTATATAGAGATTCGAGAATAAAAGTTGATTCATTATCTTATACACATCCTTGGATTACATCGTCATTAATGAAGGAAATATCCTTATATGAGGACTTTTTTCAATAGTCAATTTTCTAGGAGTATCCATGAGTTTAAAATAAAATATTTGATTATATTAAACCCAATATTATTATATAATATTAAAATAATTCTATGAAATGTTTAACTAATATGTATATAGTTATTATAACATTTTTTATCCCAAATAAATTGGTTGTGTATAAAACTTTTTATAGGACACATAGCCATATCTAATTAATGATATGAGTTATGGTAATTATTATGATATAGATATAAATGGTGAAATCAATATATTATAACATGATCATAAAACATAATCAAACAACCCATATCCATTCCAAAGGCATTAAAATAAATAACATAACCTTATCTATGGTAAGGAAAATTTATAATTGTATCTCAGGTAAATGTTTTCATAAATATATAAATTCTTATAGAGAATCCATGACACTATACCTTTCACTACTATATGATTATGCTTTTAAATGTAAAATGTAGGTTTCAAAAAATCCATTGTACCACACTGATTATATCATTCAATGCTTGGATTCTATGTGCCAGAATGATATTCATTAGATTCTCCAATGAAATTACAACTGTTATCTTTTTATTTTATCAACTAACAATACTATTTAGAAAATTAAATTTTCTAGAAATGTCATTTGTTTGATCAAAAAATGGAACAGAGATAAAATAAAATAAAATTGATGATATTGAAAAATTCCAAAAAAACTATAAATTGATACTCTTTATTTTCTGAAATACATGACAGAAATATAAATTTATTTCATAATACAACAATTTGATCAAAACAAGTATCATATTTTATGGATTCATGTGATACGATCAAATAGAATAGGAAAACAATTTATTATATTCATATCACACCCTTTAATTTTATATAGCCTATTTTTTATATAATAACACTAAACAAGTGGTGAGGTAACTATTTAGAGTTTAATACTATAATTCTAAGACAATCCTAAGTGTTAAAATAGAAATATTGATCATATACTAGTCGATAATTAAGACACTCCCAAACCCACACATATAAATATGCTGAAACACATATGTAATTTTCATATATTAATTTTTAAGGGTATGATCTATATTCAAAAATTACTTATATTTTTATAGAAAAAACACATCATTTCTTTAATGTCCCAATTCATGTTTACTGTTTTAGTAAATTGGGTTATAACACCTTCATAAAACTCTAATACCATTTATTTTAGACACTTTCTATCTATATCCATTTTTACCACTATACAAAATAATTAAAAAGGACCCATTTTATATTGATGAAATATAAATATTAATTTACTCCAAACTTATTATTGTTTGTAGTCTTCCTTAAATGATACGAAAAAAATAAAAATATGGGGGAAAATATCATTTAATGATATAAAAAATTAACTCGTTAGCCTATTTTAATATATACAGATCTAAAATTATTTTCCCTTATACAATATAAGCTTTGAGTGTAATTAAAAATATAGTCAAATGTGAAATTAAATTTACTACACAATTGTTTTTAAAAAAAGCATTTTATTATAAATCCTATAGTAAAAATCCTAATCATTTGTTTTTCATAGAATATATGAGTACCAAAGAAGTTTTATTTCTAGAAAACATAACTTTAAAACAAAATAAGTAAAATATATCTGTTAAATATAATTATAATTATAATAACATTTAAAATTTTATTATTTATATGAAAACATATCAGATATCCAAGAATATTCACACAGGAAGATTGGGAAAACATCTTCATGTAACCCTTATAATAACCCATCGAATGACAGTTATAATTTGAACGACCATACATCTGACATGATCTATAATTCTATTTATATTAGAAATTATTGTCAAATGAATTGTAAAACTATATCAGACTCACCAAATCATTCAAATCTATTTTGAGCAAACAATTCACCATAAATGACCAAAACATGAATAAAAAATATTCATTCATATTTTAATCATAAACCCTCCAAACATTATTTTATTCCCATATAAAAATCAGTGTTAGATATTAAAATACCATTTCCCATTTAGAATACCATTTATATAACATTAATTACATTTTAAAGTGAAGGAAATAATTTTATTTAAAAAAATCATGAAATATAATGCACTTATCACAATATAAGATATCAATTATAATTGAAATAATATTTATTTATATCTTATACATTAATATAGATAATTTATTTTTTATTCTTATAGAGATTAATAATATTCTAAAAATAATATATAAAAGGATTAATTTGGGAAATATTTTTATAATTAGGAAAAAAAATTAATTTTTTATTTTGATATTTCTATATACATACATCTATAGATTTTTTTATTAATATAGAAAATGAAGAGTTAATTTTTGAAAATATGTCTTCAAAAAATTAATATAATGTTTTATCATAACATTTTCATTACCACAAGTCTAACATGTCATGTACATTATTTATCACCTAGAATAATAATCCTATGTTATCTGTTTAATATATTAAGAACAAGTTTAATTGATCACTTTTTTCATGAAATTGTTTTTATAAAATTTTACTCATATATCCAAAATGGAATGGGTGGGTTTACTATGATCAATTTGGAAATAATTAAATAATATAAAGAATAATAAATATTAAATAATTATTATTTTTATACATCAATTATTCTTTGAAAACCAATCATGAACCTTGATTACGAATAAACAAACTAGATTACGACCATAGAGGTGACTGTCTATACAAAATAATGCATACCATTTCCATTTTCAAATGATCATGACAGAAATAACTTAATTATTATTCAATATATAGAAAATTATAATTATATGATAACATGAATAATATTTTTATACATAAAATTAAATATATATCATCCATGTGATATGGTGAAGGAAAAATAATCACATCACTTCAAGGAGGAAGTATTTAATACATAGTAACAAAATATTTAATAATTTTTCAAAAAAAATATATATAAAATGATTTATTATATTTGAAATTATAAAATAATAATTATTTCATTAATGTCATATATATTCATTAAATATATCATCTTTTCAATATTGACATACATTAATGGAAAATGAATTACATCAGTTTGTAAGGTAGTATTTCCCCATACACATTAATAGTGATTTAATTTTCTATTTTAGGGAATAAAATATAGATATATTTTATTCAATTGAAATAATTCAATCTTGGTACATTTAATATACTTATTTTAGTAACTCATTTTTTGTTAAAGATTGTCACACCCAGTTTTTTATGTATTGGTTTTGATCTGGTTTGTTAGAAATCCCAGTCTTTTCCAAGGGTTTTAGGTGAGATTAATGTTGTGTATTACAGATCAATATATTTCTAATCATCCTACTATGGGTTCCCTTTAGCTTTGTTGGGTGTTTTTGGAGAAAAGGGTTGTTACTTCCCGATTTGGTCTAACCGTGATCCCATTTTCATATTAAAAAAAATAACTAGTTTCTATTATAACTCCTTTTCTAAAAACATTTCACTCTTTATACATCCCAAATTACCTTCCCTGGCCTATTAAAACATACATATCTATTTGTTCTCTAGTAGAATTTATAATCATGCTGGATTTGGGTTAAATATTCTAGTATTGACCCAGTTGTGAGCCCATTTCTATTTTTTTAAAAAATAAATTGTTTCTTTTATATCATATTAATTCTTTAATAATTTTTTGGTGATTCCACCTCTAAAAGAAGCAAAAAAAAACCCAATTTTCACCCTTCGTGTTCTATTTCTCTTCTTTGGATCTCATCTTATTCACAGATTTGGGTGAAATTTCTCCAGGCTTCTTAAATCACCCTGATTTGGTATTATAAATTTTTTCTTTCATAAATCATTATATTTTTCTATTTTCCCCTAATTATTATTTATATATTTCTTCCATACTTAAATAAACTATTAATTGAGTTCCAAGACATACCCTATACTATATGGGTGTGGATCTAACGAATTCTGAAGAGTAATCTATTTATTCAGGTGGGTTTCTTTTTCATCAATTCTCTGTGTTCCTTATCCATACAATGTTTCATGGGTTTATATAATCCCCTAGACATTATAGACTTATTTTGATGTTATCCCATGATTTTTTATTTTGTTTTTTATGGATTTTCATCATAGACTTATGGTTTCGGAACCTTTGGAAGGTATTTTCAGGTGTGTGTTTCCGTTCCGCATTGGTTTTGAGGTATGTTATCCCAATCACTTGCCTTTATTATTTATGTTTAATAATTTTAATTATTATAGAACTTTATATATATTTTTATTATTTTTTGAGTTTTTTATTCTTTATTTTGTTTGAATAATACTTATTTTTTCCTTGTTTTGTGAAAAATGGAGTTGTATCGTTATAAATATTGACTAATGCTTGTTAAAATAAATGATCTTCCAGTTTTCAAATATGGATTGTGATGTTTATGAACTATTTGAAATATCAAAACAATTTTCTTCCATGATTTTTTTAATGATTTTTTGTGTTAAATAGATGTTATTTTTCATATTGACGAGTTTTAATTTTTAACACGTTTTGGCACGAGTTGCCAAAAAGTTGTGTTTTTGGTAATTCTATGAAAATGGTTGATCTTTGAAGGTGTTACTAAAATGATGTGATGTATTATCTAAATGTTTTTATGCTGATAATGGTTTGTTTAAACTACTTTATGAATGGTGGAATTTTTATCTTTGTTATACATCAGATGAGTAAAATGCTTAATGGCCCATTTGGAATTTTTCTTAAGAAACATGTTTTAATGTGTGTTCCATGTGGAACCATGTGGGGTTATATTTTGCTTTATTTAATAGATTTATTAAATAGTATTGCGGCTGTCAAATATGGTTTGATATGGTAGTGGTGTGCTCTTGGATTTAAAATAGCATCTTTGAATAGATTTTATGTGGATTGCCTTGCTATAAATTATGGAATTTTTATATGAATGGTTTATGTGGTTTATTGATTTTTGGAAGAGATGTGGAACATGTTTGTGGGTTTTTTGTCTGTGTATGATTTTGAAATGGATATTTTTTGTCAAAAGTGTGTTTGATAACATGTGGAATAAAATTGATCAAAAAAGGGAAACATATGTATCTGGGTGGGAGGACGTGTACTAGTATACAAGTGATGTGGAGTGGGTTTTTCCCTATTAAATGTAGAAAATTTGACGATGAAAAAACAAACTAAACAATGATGATGTTTTTGGGGACCGATATGTTATTGTCATTGTCCCCTAATAGTGGCTCCTATATGAGAATGGATACTTATTGTGGTTACTTTTACTCCATGATATGAGGTACCTGAGGCCCACAAGGAACAATTGCCTAGGGGTGTCCCTATGACTTGTGCTCATATTCAATTTTGTGCTCAACATTGGCATACAGTGTGTTTATTTGGTAAATTTAGTATCATGTGTGTTTTATTAAAATGTCTACATTTTTTAAAGTAACCCAATTAAAAACTATTTTCATTTTGAAGTTGCATCTCTTTGAAATTGGTTACCAACATTTATTCTTATAAAAACATGCAAGAATATTATTTTGTGATGTTTTTATCATGGAACCTTTCATTAGAAAACATACATTTATATATTTTATCTAAAAATAGAAATTGATGTATCTTTAATTTTAAAGGATGTTCATTGTGAATAGAATATATGACTATCATACTGAGTTTTAATACACATGCCTGTAGTCTAATTATTTTTCTAGCCCTTTGGAATGTTTTATCTTCAGTTTGATCACCTTGGGAGACATGTGATCAATGTTTTGGAGAGTGACCAGTGGGGTCGCATGGAGTTGGTTGGTGGTCAGTTTTGGTTGGTTGATTTTTTTGGTTCAATTGTTCTATCACCATCATGTAAACATAATGTCCAGTACAAAATTTATATAAATGTGTGTTTGGCTATGAATTTCATTTTTTAGTTTTTCAAATTGATTATTTTTGGGAGAAAATTTTCCCTTGTCACTATACTTATTCCATAGTGATTCTCATCATCTCATGAGGATCAGGAACACCTCTCGGGGCTTATTGCAGAGCATCCTGGGTGACTGGTTTAGGGTCAACCCATCCTGGTTCATGACAAAATGGTATTAGAGGAGGTCAGATCATAGAGGACAATTGATTTTTAGAGGTCCCTTTTTATTTAGGGGTGTCCAGGTAAAAAAATGCATATTCGAGAAATGATGGGTAAGTTCAAGAAGAGCGTCATGAACTCTTTCTCATTATGATCCTCACGTTTCCATGGGAAGTTAAATTTTATTAGTTTCATTGGTTATTATTGTTTTTTTGTGGTTGGGATACACCAATGAGTGTTGGAATAATTTGATATGTGATCACTTAGGGCCTGGAAATCTATTAAAGCTGGTGCATGGTCCTAAAAAGGCTATCTTTCTTGGTGGTGTTTTCGACATATGGCTACCAACCATATAGTCAAGACACTCACCGACACTAGTTCTCTTTTGTAGATCTCTTGGAATTTTCATAAATTATGAATTTTTTTTGAAAATAATTGTGTTAGAATTTTGGATGTGGGGTTTTAATTCTTTATAATAGAATACTTTTGACACTGTTGTATTTTTGCGAAAAAAAATTTCTTTGGAGAGTGTGTAATCATTTAACGGGATAAATTTTCCTTAATCTAAACTTATAGTTTATTAAAATAAAATATTTTTAAGGAATGAATTATTTAATAATGATTCGGGATATTTGATTAAAAAATGATGTTTTGGGCTATTGAAAATTGTTTGAATCTAATGAATTGATATTTTTAATTGATATTGAGAATTTTTTGTTTTTCTAAAAAGGGTGTTGGCCTTTATGGTTATCTAATTTAGAAAAGATGCCTTGATGTGGTTTTTAAAATTGTAAAGGGTTGTTTCAATGGAATGTTTATTTTGGTTGTTGTTTTAAGATAAATTTATTTTGTAATAAATCAAATGGTTCTTAAATAATTTTGGTTTGGTGAGATGTTAATCAATGTCTTGAATAAAGGGCGATGATTTTGATTTAGACAAATGGGGTTGATTTTTAATTCTTGGTATAATGGGTTGTTATGTGTAAATATTAAAATGGTTTTTAACATGTGTTTAGTGTGCCTATTGAACGTACATGATATTTGAAATGGGTGAAATTTCATAGCCATGTAAACTGGGGTTGTTTGTTTATGCCTTTTTTGTTTTCCTTGGTTCTCACATGCTTGGATTTATATAGAAATGTAGATGGATCCCTAGTATGGATCTGTGGTTTGGTGACTGGGGTGGCATGTGAATGTGCATGTTGGTGATTCTTGGTGAAACACCATTGGTGAATTTAAAAATCTTCCAAGTTAATTAGTTTTTAAATTTTTTTATGATGAACTTGTGTTTTTTGTAAACAAGGGATTATGTGGATTGATTTTTCATGTTTTTGGTGTGTGGTTTGTTTGGTATTATTCTTCACGATGTAAAAGGGATACACTTGGTGTGTCTTAAGAGGATATCTTGTTGGTAACTATGTTTTTTAGAAATTGTTATTGGGTTTATAAATATATGATGGATGTTGTATTGTGGCCATAGATTGTTCCCCATTGTCAGGACGTCCAGTTTATCAGCCAAATGTTTCATTTCAAACATTAAATACACCACTTTGGATGATCCTGCAACTCCTTTGATGTAAAATAGATATATTTGGGATTGATTTAATATGATTCCCTATATTGATAATTATTTTTGATATAACTATCGTGATTAGTGATGTTGATGTCTTTCTTTGTATTCTTTGTTCATTACACTCCTTGTTCAGAAAGAGAGAGAATGGTTCTATATATCTATGAGTACCAATTTTGATGAATGTGTGTTGTTGATAAAGTGAGTTTCATGAGGTGTTGTGGTCCTTTACTACTGGTTGAAGTGAAACATATGATTCAAACAATTGGGCTCTAGCCATATGCCTCAAAGTAAAGATTTTCACATAGTCAAGAGATCATAAGAGGTGTGGGAAGAACATCTGAGCTCTTACCTTCAACATTTTGGAATGTACATTTCTATATTTTTATTGTGGTTTACCATCATTGTAATTTTTTTTATCTTGAAGAGCATGGTGGACATACCCCTTATGAAGTGTCTATGGTTATGCCTTCTCGGATGTTATTTTTAGATCAATGTCCCAGTATATACTTCCAATTTGTAACAGCTGTAGTCTTGGTTATACCTATTAGTATGTGGAATGTTTTATGTGGATAATTTATTTATTTTGTGGTTTTAGTAGCCCAATGATTGAGTCCCCTTCCCTCCCTGCCCTGAGTGGTGGGGATTTTGATAGTTGCTGAAAGTGTTGGCCTAGTTCTTTTCCCCTCTATTCGAGAGTGGGTGGTTTAAATGTTCATGGAGTAACCATATTATCATGGATTTTTAGGTTAATATGGGAGTGTTTTAGAGGTCCTGTGTGCGTGATGATGGATTCAAGTTCATGTTGACTTCTTTTTTTTTCTTTTCTAGCTGAACTCTAATGGTGTAGGGACCCACTAAGAGTCTCGAAGATCATTCCATTAGGGATTTTCATATGAAATTTGTGATTTAATGGTGGTGATCCCATTCCATCCTCCCCCCACTTCATTGTATTTCATGAGTGCACATTGTTTTGGGAGGCCATTGGGATCATTTGGAGAAGGACCAATAATCTAATTCTTGGCTTTGTTGTGGAGGTGGTGGCTTGATCATTCAATTGATTTTCAGGAAGTGGTTGTGAGTTGGCATTTTTTTTGTGCGAGGGGATCAATTTTCATTGATGGTGGATGATATTTATTGGCTTGAGAGGTTGGACCATGTTGATAAGTAATCCTTAGGTGTTGATCTTTTAGCTACAATGTGTAATGGATTTCTTGGGAGGGAACGCTTTAATGGTGGGGACAATTGTCACACCCTGTTTTACATGTCTGGGTTTTGATATGATTCTTTGGAAATCCGAATCCTTTTAATTGTTGTCGGGTCAGATTAATTTTGACTTTTGAGGTTCCATATATGTATAATCACTCTACCATGTGTCCCCCATGATAGTTTGGGATTTTTTGGAGAAAAGGGTGGTTACCTTATGATTTGAGCCAATAGTGAGACCATTTCCAGATTTAAAAACGTGTTTTTTCTTTTATAATTATTTATTTTTATTAAAATTATTCACTCAATCGGCTTCCTACATGACCTCCATGACTTAATAAAACCATAATATACTTTTGGACCCCTTATGAATTCATAATCAAGGTGGAGTTGGGTCATTTATTCCGGTATTAGGCCATCCCGTGAGCACATTTCCAATATATATTATCTTTTATATGATATTCATTTTTGAATAATTTTTATAGATTCCACCACTCAATTGATAAAAAAACCCCAAGGAGAACCCCCTATATTACATTTCCCTCTTTGGATCTCATATAAGACACTGATTAGGGAGAAAGTTCACACCGATTCTTGAATCGTCCAGATTTGGTAAGTTAATTGTTTTCATTCATTAATAATTATTTTTTTCAATTTTCCCCAAAAATAATCATTCCCCAGTTCTTCATGACCTTGGGATACTCTGAATTGAGTTCCAAGTCATTCAATCTCATCCAAGGGTGTGTATCTATGGGAATATGATCCGTTCTCTAGTTATCATGGTGATTTTCCTTCTCCGCTCTTCTCCCTCTTTATTCTGTTTCTAATTTTTCTTGGGTTTCTATTCTCCCATAGTAATTATAGACATAGTTTTATGTTATACCATGATTTTATTGTGTTATTTCTTTTAGGTAAGGTATTTATATATTTACAGTTTTGGAACTTGTTGCGGGTGATTACTTGAGTACATTTCCATTCCACCTTGGTTTTGATGTAGGATCTCCCAAGAACATGTTGTTATTATTTATTATCCGTCTTTTTGATGATTTTATAAACATACATATATGTTTAGTATTGTTGTTCAACCATTTTATGATTTATTTTGTTTAAAAATAGTTATTTATGCCTTGTTTTCTGTAAAAGGGAGTTGTTTCATTATAAAAGGGAACATCTTTTATTCAAATAAATTTTCTTCTACTTTTCACATATGGATTGAGTTTTTTATGAACAGTATTATCTACACTAATAAATATCTGGCATGAAAATTTTGTTTTTTACCTCTTTGGGTGTTAAATAGTAATTGTTTTGCTAAATGTTTTGTGCCTAGTTCTCGGAAAAGTGCCTGGTTGGACTTTGTGTCCTAAATGTTATATTAAATGAATTTTTTGAATTTTTTAAATCATGGGATGAATGAAAAGTGATATTTTTTTAAATTTATTGTTTTAAAAAGTTGTTTTGGTTTTATGAAGAGATGGTTTTTGGTTTTTTAAACATATTGGCATGAGTTACTTAGAAGTGGCCCATTCGACACCTTTATGAAAATGGTTGAGCATTGAATGTGCAACCTAAATGTTTTAAAGGGTTTATGTAAACAATTTTATATTGAAAATTGTATGTGTATAGTTATTTATGAAACCAGAAATTTATATCATTGTTATACATTGGTTGGGTAAAATTAATAAAGGCATGTTTGGAATTGTACTTAAGAAAAGGGTTTTCATGTGTGTTTCTTGTGGCACCATGTGAGGTCCACTAATTATTAATGAAATTGTTTTATTAAATATTTTTGGGTCTTGAAACTATGGTTTGATATGGTATTGTTTGGTGTTGGGATTTAAAATATCATATTTGAATGCATTTTATGTGAAAAGCCTTGTTAAACTTCTTGAATTTTTTTTGAAAGTATTATATTATTTATTGATTTGTGGAGGAGATGTGGAACATGTTTGTGGAATGTTTTGTGTGTAGTAGTATTTTCAAAAGGAATTATCATTTGAAAAGGGTTTTTGATAACATGTGGAACATGATTGAGCCCAAAAAGAGAAACCTGAGTATATAGGTGGGTAGATGTGTACTAGTAATACTTGGAATGTGTTTGAAAAAAATTAATGTTGGATGGATGATGATGTTGGGGACCACTAGGTTATGGGCATTGTTCCCTACTATTGGATTGTTCATGAGATCAGATACTTGGTATGGTTTCTTTTACACTGAGATACGAGGTACCTAAGGCCCACAAGGAACTACTTCCTAGGGGTGTCCCATTGACTTGTGGTCAATTTTTATTTTTTACTCACCATCATCAAAAATTGTGTTCTGTTGGTAAATTAAGTAGAATGTGGGTTATAGATAAATGTGTACATTATTTAATGAATCTCTCTTGAATGATTTTTCCATTTTGAAGTTGCATCTCTTTGAAATTGGTTACAATAATTTATTGTTATGATAACTTTATAGATTTTATTTTGGCTATTTGTAGCATGAAACCTTTATTTGGAAGAAAAACTGTTATATATTATACACAAAAATTGAAATTGAAATTTCTATTTTTTTAAAGTATGTTCAGTGGTAATAGAATATTATTCTAACCTATTGAGTTTTAATACTCACCCCTATTGTCTTCTACGATTTTTATCCCTTCTGTAGGTTTCAACATGATTTTGATCCATTTGGGTGACATGCCATTGATGTGATAGAGAGTGACTAGCAGGGTCGTGTGGAGTTAGTTGGTGGTCAGGCTTGGTCAGTTGTATTTCCTAGTTCATTTGTACTTTCAACTTCATGTAAAAATAATGTTATGTTCAACATTTATATAAATACTTATAGGGTTTCATGTTTCTTTCCACTTTTTTGTTTAATCGTTTATTTTTGGGGAAAATGGTTCCCTTATCACTCTACGTATGTCGTTGGTTCTTTTTTCAATCCCAGAAGGATCGGTAATACCTCTAATGACTTTATACTGAGCATCCTAGTTGACTGGTTCATGGTCAACCAGGGATTCTTCGTGACAACGATTATATGATGGATGATGATGAAGAAATGAGATGAAGAGGCATATTTAAAATTAATGCTTCTTCCTTAAAAAAAATTATTTTTTGACAAAAATAATTCCTATGATATCCTTCTAAATAATTCATGGCCTATACTATTTCATGAGGTATGTATGAAATGGATTTGGGTTTTGATATTTTGAAAAAAAGGATTCTCTATTGTTGAGAATTTAAGAGAGGATGTTATCATTTATAAGTTACAGATGTGGAAGCTTTGGAATTAACAAAATTATTAAATCAATATAAATTAATAAAAAATGAAAAAGAAATAAAAATAAAATAATAAAATAATATTATATTTATAGTTCTAAATTCTCCAATTAAAAAAATAGGACAATTTTTGATTATTTTTTACCATATCATTTTTTATCTCGTGTTGATAATTTTTTATGAATATCATGATATGATAAAATTTTCTCTATATGGGTCTTGATTTTTAATATAAACTGAGTATTATCCTATAAATGGGTTGTAGTTCATATTTTCAATTATATCCCATTAAAACGGCAGAATATACAATTTTTAAGAATTTCATATAATTTAATAAAATATTTTTTATTGTGAAATATAGATTATGACCATTTGGGGAATTCATGAAAGATTATAATATAATATGTTTCTACCTAGTTTCAAATTCATCCAATATAAAATTTATTGGAATAAAATTTATTATTTTCAATATAATAATCGATTAATTTTTTAGAGGTTTTGATATCAATTTAAACCTTATATTTTTTATTAGTCCCTTAATACCAATTATAACCATTACTATGGTAACATCCAATTATAATTTTAATAGTAACCATTATATGTATACATTTAAAAGTGGGCCATAAATTGTTTAGGGGTGACAATTTTTTATGATTTATCTTACTAATTATCCATTTTCATGATTTTTATGATGTTTAAATAACTGAATTTATAATTATAAAACATATAATATGATTAATTTCATATTTGATGCAATTATAGTCATTTTACATTGAAAACAAAATGAAATTAAATAAAATTCTAGTATAATCCCTACATGTATCCCTATCATGTTATGTCTATCTATTAAATTATTATAATATAAAAATCTATTTTAAATTTGGGGCTTTAAATATTTGATAAAAAATTCTATAACTCCATTGATTTATTAAATGTAATGTCAACATTGAATCAGAATTTAATTTTATTGGTTTATTAAAAACAATCTAAATAATTTGACATGTTAAAAAAATAATTACTCTTTAAAATAAGAATAGAAAATTGAACATAACTTTTTCCCTTAACAAATTATTATATATATTAATGGATTTAAAGTGAATATTTTGGAATTTTCTTTTAATTAAATATTATAAATGTTTATGTCAACCAAATATGGAACCATGATACCAAATTTTTTAATAAGTGATGATCATAAAAAAAATTATATTATACAATAGGGAAACAACAAGTTACTGGGATATTTGTAGTTGTTATCATATTATTATTAACTTAATTTTCCAATTTACCATTATTTTGATGAAAAATATTCAATGATTATACTATTCATAATGACCACAAATGAAATGAAACTTCTTAAAAAAATTACTTACATATTCGAAATATAGGGTCTATTATTAATGATTAAATTTATATAGGTTTTAAAAATAACTTTAATATTAACACACAAAATGTTGTGAATGTAATTTTAGAAAAAAGTCATTTCCGTAAAAATCATTTATAAGAAATTAAACAACAAAATTGATCCAAATAAAATTAATTTGACTACTCATATTATAATATAAATAATTTTCTTTCGGAAAAACAATATGTGTTTTTTCTATTTAAATTATTTACTAAAATATAGGTATCATTTAAAATTATTATTTTTCACTATTTAATGATAAATTAATATTTTTAGATAAATAAAAAAGACCACTATCTGATAATTTTTTTACACTAATTTACTAATTTAATTATTTTTTAATAAATATTTTTTTAAAATTATATAGGCATAAATTTTGATATTATATAATGAAGAGAAATATTATCATTTTTTTATGAAAATGTATTTGTGAAAAATTAAAATGGCGACTACTAAAAATTGAGTTGAAATTTGCGATGATTCATTAATATTTTTTTGATTAGTATGTTTAAATTTATTTTATTAAATAATTAATAATTATGATATATTTTAAATTATTTATTATATTATAGTGATCATATATAAATATTATTATTTCATGTTTCATTTCAGATTGCTATTTTATGTTCCATACGCTATCAAATAAAGTATTCTTTTTAAATTATCATTATATTTCATCTCCACCCTTTAATAAATTTGATTTGTAAAATTTTAACATGATATTAGTAATCAATGTTTTCTTATATGAATATAATTCTATTCCAATATCACTTCACAAATAGGGTAAATAAAACATGTAATATAAATTAGAGAATGCAAAATATGAAGGTCATCTCAAATTACACATAACATGGATATAGAATAGGGAAACATTTGTGCTATGGGAACATTTTTAGTTTTTAGAAAAGAATAATTAAACACCGAAAAATATAAAATAATAGTGTTTTATTAGACATCGTATTAAAAAAACAAGCTTATACATCCCACAGAAAATATTTCATTAAATTTAATCTTTTCGATTGATTTCTTAAGATGAAACCACGACCACAAATGAACTGTAATGTCGTATACTATTATAAGCTCACTATTAAATTAGAAGGCATGAATTTTAAAATGAAATTTTTTAAAAATATGGTTATTTAATGAATATAAATCATATAAGAATAAATTAAATGTAAAAGAAATGTTTTATGATAAACAATATTTTTTCTAATTGATGGTTAATACCAGACTTGTACACATATCGTAATATTAATTTTTACCAATATTATAGACTATATTTTTTAAAATTAACATAAAATTATAATCTATAACATCATGCGAATTTTAAGGATATTTTTTTATATTTTTTCTAAAATGTTTCTTTTCATCGATGAATATTTAAAAATATTCATTTTTTACAAAAAAAAACATTTTCATAAAAAATTAGAAGGATAAATTATATTTTAAGATGGTTATATAGCATCATTAGTTCAACTATATTAAAATTTACTAAATAATTTTTTTAAATTAAAATATATTATAAATTTAATTTTCCAATAAAAACCTTTTAATATTTTGAGAATTTTTCAGTGAAAACCAACTCTCTCATCGCTTGTGAATATATTATTTTATATTTGTTCCATAAACTTATGTGAATTTAATTTAAAAAATGGATTCCATATATTTAATTAGAATAATTAGTATTATCAAAGTAGATAATCGTAATTCGTAATCAATATCAATACTAAAAGTAATAAAAATTAAATATCGTGGTTACGAAGAAAACTATTTTACCAAGGGATCATACTAAGAAGAAAGTTGTTATCAACGACCTAAAATATTTTCAAAAACCTTTATTTTAAAATATATAGATCTTATCTCCTATAAAGATCTATAATTAATATTTTAGAGGATTTCCATGATAAAAATGTGGTTTTGATTCAATCATTTCAAAAAGTCCATATATGTCCTCTCCACCACATATAAAAGGCCACATATTGTCTTTCCATCTGTAAACATCCAAATTAATTTGTTTCAAAAAAGAATATCTCAAATAATTTTTTTAATACACTAAAACAACTTAAATCCTTTTTATTTTTCATAATTCCAACAAAGGATTGATTTTGGAGGAAAATTAAGGGTGTTTTCCAAGGTAGAGGTAAGGTTCTTATATGAGGGGGTTTATTTTATTTATTTTTCCATGTCCATGAGATATTATTTGATAATAATATTATAATAACACCATAATACACCATATATTTATGTGTTTTTATATTAATTTAATAATCTATATCTATCTATACTTCCATCAAATAAGAAACATTGTAGTTGAACAAGTGTACATTGGAGTACTACCTCCAAAAAATATTTAATTTTTCATTCACCACCACCATTCAAGAGAGTATTAAATAAATAATTTTACTAATTTATATGATATTTATGATTAAATTATTAGTTTTAATATTTAATTACCCATGTACCGTTATAATGTTCATAATAACTAAAATACAATAATGTCACTCATTAGTACGGCGAACGACGGCAAAATAGAGCGATGTGATTTTTTTTTCACAAACACATTACATGAAAAGTTATATGATAATATTAATGAGTATATGTGATATATATTAAATTATATTGATTATGGAATAACAATATATCGCCACTACCATATCATTTCAATGGTTAATGTAATGATATTGTCGCTCGTGCGTACACTCTATTTTCTCCATGATGTTATGAGATTCATTATCCATGTATATACTTAAATGTTTATTAAAAAATAAATACAATGAACATAAATGTTATTTATAACCATAATATATTTATTTATATGATTTTTATATATCATATACCAATGAAATAGAACATTCTTTAAAAGTTTTCTTGGGAAATCATGGCAATTAAGATCTGAAATAATTAAACCATTGAATGATTAATAACGAACGGGTGATCATATTTTTTAATAGGTTAAGATATGATATTATAAATATGAACATGGTTTTGGTATAAATTAATAAAATTCTTAAAAAAAATACAAATAATGTTAAATTAATGTCATCCAAAAGGAATCATGAGTTAAATGATTTTGTTTAAATATACCTCCACTGAGGCATTATTCATTATTGGGCACCTATTTTATATTATATAGGGTATATACTACCCAATTTTATATAATATAACGAAAAATTCATTATTAATATAATTTTATTTTTTAATTTTAATTATTTCATCAAATTTTATTTAACATTGGAATTACCAGGTAGTAAGCGATTTCATCTAATTTTCCAATCATTTAGTGATATTCTAATGTTATACACCTGGTCACTTTTACATGTTTTATAAATTGTACCATTTATTTTTATATCATGACAACTAAATAATTAATATTATTTTTTTATTTAATTTTAATTATTTAATATAAGGGGATTTGACTTCAAATTTACCAAGTAGTAATGATTTTCATAACTCAATTTATTTAACTTTTGCTATATTATATCACAAAAATATAATATTATCTCTATAAAAACATTAAAGTAAATTATATTTTATATTACCATGTCTACTTTTTATTTATATTTGATACAACAAATTTATTAATTTTCTAATTATAACCTTAACATTATGATCTTTGTAAGGGAATATTTCATAATCTCATTTTATTCTGAGTTATTTATATATGACATTCCATTGAATGAAATTATTTTATTATTCAATAATAAAACCCTTTAAATTTCATATCTAAATTATATTCATCATGTTTTAATGTAATAGCACCATATTTATCTATTTGGTACATACAATAATTTATAACATTTTATTATTAAAATAAGACATTTTTTATCTTTTTGGTCGAAACCGTATTTCTTTTAAAACCAAATTTTGTAAAAATATTTTCAAAAATGAATTTATAATTATATAAATTATTTTTTAAAAAATGTTTTCAAAATATATTATATTTTAATTAATATATTTAATGGAATTCTTATTTTATTTTATGAACATGTTCTATTTAGATTTTACCGAAAACATTAAATGAATCATTGTTTAAATATATACGGCATATAGGGAATTTAAAGAAATAATGACTACTTAATGATTTATATTTTCCATTATAATTTAAAATGGTTATTTAAAAAATGTAATATTAAAATACATACCAAAAATTTTGTTTTTCATTTAAATATTTTTATTTAAAAAATTTTTATTTTTCAAATGAATGTCTATAATCTCATTTGAATGATATTTCTATTAATCAAAGACCTCAACCCAATAGGGTACATATAATTCACATGGGATGTGACGTATTGATGCCATAATTATTCATTATATGATTGGTTTACAATATTGTTTTTCAATGAATATATTGACATTTATATTCTTGTTTCATTTTCATAGTCAATATCATTCCATTGAAATATCCACATTCTTCTGAGCATTGGAAATTAAATTTCTTCTAAATTACAATATATTTTAATGGATGAGTTTTTTTATTAAACCATATATAATTCATTATATTTTTTTAAAATTAATTTTATTTTATTGGAATTATAAATATGGATTAATTAGTATTCATTACTCAATATAGATATTCATTAATAAGACATATTGTTATTAAATTATTCTATTATTAGATATGTGAGGAATAATTTGGACATAAATATATTCATGGGGAACTATTTTTGATATCACCTTAATGAATCGATAGTTTCATTGGATAAATCTGTTCTCTAGACAGACATAAATGTTTTTTGGTGTATACCTACCCATCAATATTAAACTTTCTTATGTAAGGAAATGAAATCACTTGTATCATATTTCCTAAGACCATAACGTCGAATAAATAATAATTTATTTCATTGATAATATAGTTATTATTATCCATGATATTTTTACAATGATATAATATATGGATTCATTACTTTCTATAATTATTAATTAAATGGATTGTGTGTTCTATAATTTACTTCTCCATATTGATTAATCCTTATCTTGATTTGATAACCTTTTTATTGATTAAATGGTTTGTAATTTTTTTACCTTTACATATTTATTTTCTAGTCAAATTATTTAAATGGATAACAGTTTTTTTGTATACCTATTATGGTTTATTATGATTTTTTATTCATTATATATTATTTTGTACATAATCCTTAACAAAATTTAGGGTCACCCTTATTTTATTTCCTTTATCATGAATCCATGACGTTTATTATGATTATATAATTTTTCTATTCTCATAAATTGTTTTATTTTGTTTGTTTGAAAATAATATAGAATAATGTTATTATTTATTATAATAAGTCTATAATATTATTATATCCTTAAGTATGTTATTCTTTATATCTAACGCCATTGTAATAATGTAAGACCTGGATCTGGGTTACATGAGTTGTAGACCATATAATTGGTATCAGTGAAGTTTAGTATGAACAATGGAAACTATGTAACGACCCAATCTTTTTGAGTAGTATATTAACTTACTCTTATTTATTTAATAAGATGTTAATGGTTAATGCAGAAAGAGGAGTCGATGGCTTCATCCAGTAGACTCAACCCTTACGAAGCCCACTTATCAGAGCTTGGGAAGGAGGTAGCATCTGTGGGCTTCGCTTTGGACCAAGCCCAAGCCGAGCTCCAGCGTGTCAAGCTTGAACGAAAACGCTTGCAGGAGAAGTTCAAGTTAGTGGAGATTGCTACTAGGGCAATGTTATCTGAGACTCCCTCAGATTCTCTCACCATAGCACACCTTACACTTAGGTCTTATGCCAGTGTTATAAGGGGCTATGTGATGAGACCCTAGTTTCCTTGTGTAATCCTTTCGGGTGAATAAATTGAGATTTCTTCCTTTAGTAATGTTTGTGAAATTTCAAATGTCTAGATAATTTTAGAATGTATTTTATTGATGAATTTCGAAAAAAGGATATTTTAAAATATTTAAACCCTAAATAACTAATGATGTGTAATGATTTTCAAAAAATGGTCTTCTACAAAAGTGTTCAGTAAGGAATTTGGAGTCTAATAAGATCAACTTAATTTTTGATGAATAGTAAATTATGAATAGTGATTTTACGCTTAGGATTAGTAATGTGACCAAATGGATTAGTAATTTCACTCTAAGAAAGTTTTAATATAAATTAGACACCTAGATTAAGTAATGTGATTCAATAAAATGGGTAAATAACGGTTTCATAAATTATTATTCAAGTATTAGTTTTTTCGGATGAATAGTGTTTTTTTATTAAAAATTTAATTAAAAATAATTAGAAAATTATTTTTATAAAAATGACTTCATTTTTGAACTCAGAGCATCGATATTATGTTATGGTAATTTTTGGGGTTTTTTCTAAAAAAAATGAATTTTCGATGAATAGTGTTTTTATTTAAAAATTAAATTAAAAATATTTAGAAAATTATTTTTATAAAATGGATTTCATTTTTGAAATCAGAGCATTGATATTTGATTAAGGTGAAATTTTGGGATTATTCTGAGAAAGTTGAATTTTTAGTGAATAGTAAAAATACAGTTTTAGGGTTTCGGTATGTTTAATGACATCATAACTGTGTCATGATGATGTCATGAGTTTTTTTCAAGGGTTGGCCGGCCAAGGGTGATGAATTATTGTTTTGGCGGCCCCATGTGGCCTAACTCCATGATAAGTTCCAAGGAAGAGCACATGGGTTTGAGAAAAGCAAATGTGAGGTGTCCCTTGGCCATTAATGCTTTGTCCCCTCACTTTCCCTATAAATACCCACCCTTTCCTCCCATATTTTTCACTCCCAACTCTCCCCAAACGAAGTTCTGGTCTTCTTACCCTCCAAGGAGTCCTCCCAAGGTGCCCCCAAGCCCTCAAGGTCCAATCCTTTGAGTTTCAAGAGTCACATTTTAAGGTAAGGGATCCGACCCCTCTCTTTCTTTTCATGAAATCTCTTTTATGTCATTCCTATAATGCTCCGTGTTTTTATGTGAGAGGATGTTCTTTTATATTCCTCTTACTGCCCTTTCATGTTTATATGATGAGAGATCCCCTCTTACTCTCATCATTTCGTTTTATGAAAGTTTAAGTGACGTCGTTAGGCTGCCGAATTTTTAAGGGATTCTTTCACCCTTCTCATTTTTCAAGTTCAATTTTCATGTCAAGTCTTTCAAGTTCCTTTTTATTATGTTGGGGTATGATCTCTATATCAATCATACTGATCTCTTATGATCATATGATGAGGGACCCTTTTTGATCTTGTCAAATCATTTTCTTTTGAAGTTAAGTGACGCCGTAAGGCTGCTGAATTTTCATAAGAGAAATCTAATCTTTTTCCTTCCATGTTTTTCATTTCAAATGGTATGTCCCTAAAATTTCGTTACCATGTCCATATGTCCTTTTTATTCTTTCACCATACTGTTTTATGGATCATTTATGAGTGGGTGACCCATGTCCCCTCTCATTTCAACGTTTTCTAAAACCCCGAAACTTAGCAGTTATGCTGCAGAATTTTCCCCTCAAAATTCCTCTCTCTCTTTTCTCAAAAATTATTTTATGTTATAAAGTGAATACTCAAAGCTCTTATTTCTACAAGGGTATTCACATATATATCAAAATTTTCCATTTTAAATTCTGGGATTTACATACATGAGACCCACTTTCCCTTTCCGTGGGTTTAAAGTGACGTAAAGATCATGTCTTTAAAGCAGTATTTAAAACGTTATGATTATGAAATGAAACCCATTTATTTTATGCTATGTGGGTTATTTATGAAATGTTTGATGATGATATATGTGGCTCACATGATTATAAAGGCAAATTTAAGGGTGCGCCCTGATAGCGCTCCAATGCATTGGGTAATGATGTAACCACTAGAGATTACAATTTTCACGATACCTCGGTGAATAACCTTGGTAATTTTCAAATGACACCTTGGGGATGGACCTTGGTGATATGTTCATGATTGTCTATGTTAAATGATGTAGCCACATCTTCAAGTTATGAAAAATGTTTTTTTTATTATGAAATGCCTCATGATTTCTTTCTCATGCCTTAAAGTTCTTTTCATGTCCTTATTGAAGTATCTCAAGTTCACATGTGAAATGTTCCTCTTGTTTCCCTTACTGGGCCTTCTGCTCACCCTTTCTTTTGATGTATGTCCCCAGGTTATGAGATGCATAATGAAAATAGGATGAACTAAAGGAGAAGCCTTTCAAGTGTTTAAGAAGAATGTTTTTATGTTTTTTTTATGTATTATGATCCTTGTTTCCAAGACACTAAACCTTAACGATCCTTAGTTTTGTGTAATGTAATTAAAGTTTATGTTATAAAATGGTGGGATGCTATAGTTGGTATCAAAGGATGGTTTAGTTATTTGTGGAAATTAGGATATAAAAACTTTAGGAAGAACCCTATAGAAAAGTTTAAATATAGGAAAACTTCCTGGTATTTTGGTAAGTATTAAGTAAGTGGTCTATCAAACAAATACATCCCTGTCTGGATACGAGCAGGTAGAGGCGGCTCTGGCACAGATGTACATAGGGGTAAAACCCGAAAACACCGCTTTGAGCTAGACTCGAACGGGAACTGGTGCACGATAACGGGCCTTGCTGCACTCTTGGTTACGACACTCCCGGGGGATATGTTTGGTTAATCACATGCTTTTTATGAATCATTATGAAGGAATTATAGAGAACTATAATTGTCTAAGCACGAAGTCTTAGTTAAAAGATTCATAAATGAAATAAGTTTCTCACTAAGGTTTTATTCTTTTAGAAAATGGCGGGCAATAGGAGAAACCGTGCCGATGGTGACCGCAATGCACCATGTGCTGACGGCCCTCCGATGGAAGCCGGAATGGAAACATTCATGCGAATGATGAACCAACTGACTCAAGTTATGAGTAATAACTTGAATCAAGCTGAGAGGCCGACCTCACCACGAAGGGAACAACTTTCTGTTGAGTCCTTCATGCGTCAACGACCGCCAACATTCAGTGGATCTACTGACCCATTGGTTGCGGAACAATGGATAAGCTCCATTGAAAAGATCTTTTCTGTACATCATTGTTCGGAACAAGAAAAAGTCACCCTTGCTGTTTACCGCCTAGAGGGAGAAGCTGATCAGTGGTGGTCACTGATCAAAAACACGAAGCCACGAGGAGAGATGGAAGCTATGGAGTGGGAAGAATTTCGGGGGATTTTCTTTAACAAGTATTTCCCTCGTTCCATGAGAACGAAAATGGAGAAAGAGTTTCTCGAGCTGAAGCAGAAGGAGAACGAATCTGTCGGAAGCTATGAGATGAACTTCACAAGGATTTCCCGTTATACCTCAAGCTTTTCCATGGACCCTAATGGGAAGGTTGATAGATTCTTTGGCGGACTACGACCACATCTGCGGAAGAATCTAGCCAACAGGGACTACGATAGCTATGAAGAAATAGTTCGAAGTGCTATGAAAGTTGAACTAGAGTTTGGAGAGACACAGTGGTCTCACAAATCTAATGAGAAGAAGAGAACTCTAGAACCAAGCCTGGGAAGAAGTTTTGATCAGGAAAGAGGTGGAAAGCATATGCAACATGCCACATGCAATAAATGTGGGAAGAAGCATCCGGGGAACTGCTTGATCGGAAGTGGCAAGTGCTATAGGTGTGGAAAAGAAGGCCATATTTCTCGGAATTGTCGTGGTGATGTGAAGCCTCAACTTCCCAACACTAACGACAGAGGAAAGATGGTTCCGGCCCTACCCGAAGTCACATGCTTCAAGTGTGGACAGCTTGGGCACTTTGCTAATCAATGTCCAAATCCGAGGGCGGTGGAGGGGAATCACCATCAACCTCAGCAGAGGCCAAGGGAGCAAGGTCGTGCTTTCGCTATCACAACAACTAAAGTTGAAGTTCCGAACGATGTGGTAGCAGGTACTCTTGTTGTCCTCTCAAAACTAGCAAGTGCTTTATTTGATTCTGGTTCTACGCATTCCTTTATTTCTTCCAAGTTTGCAAAGAATATAGAATCAATCCCCGAATTGCTTGAGGTAGAGTTGTCAGTCAAGAATCCAAGTGGGATTATCCATGCATCGACAGTGTTTAGAGACTCTAGTGTTTACTTTGGTGAGCACAATCTTATCGCAAATCTAGTAGTCATTACCATGATGGAATTTGACATTATACTAGGGATGGACTGGCTCTCAAAGTATAATGCTAAGATCAAATGCAGAAGTAAGGAAATCTCAGTAGTCTTGAATGAACGACCTACAGTTATATTCCGAGGAGAGATATCCCGAAATGATCCCTATCTAGAAGCACCTCCTATAGCTTTCTTTATGGAGTTAATCGGTGATGAGGAAGTAGGGAAAGGGAGCATACAAATTGAAGATGTTCCGATTGTTCAAGAATACATGGATGTATTTCCTGAGGAGTTACCTGGACCTCCCCCAGAAAGAGAGGTAGAGTTCTCCATTGAACTCGTACCTGGGTCTCAACCGATATCAAAGACTCCGTATAGAATGGAAAATGTGGAGCTAGAGGAGCTAATGAAACAACTCCAAGACTTTTTGGAGAAGGGGTTTATCCGACCGAGTGTGTCTCCTTGGGGAGCACCAGTTCTCTTTGTGAAGAAGAAGGATAGATCAATGCGGCTATGCATTGATTATAGAGAACTGAACGGGATCACAGTGAAGAACAGATACCCTCTTCCAAGAATTGATGATTTATTTGACCAACTTCGTGGGGCTCAATTCTTCTCTAAGATTGACCTTAGATCTGGTTATCATCAACTGAGGGTGAAGAAGGAAGATATTCCAAAGACTGCCTTCCGATCAAGATATGGGCATTATGAGTTTACTGTTATGCCCTTCGGCTTGACTAATGCTCCTGCTATTTTCATGGATTTGATGAATAGAGTCTTTAAGGACTACCTTGATAACTTTGTGGTAGTTTTTATTGACGATATTTTGATATATTCAAAAAGTCTTGAGGAGCATGAAGATCATCTGAGGGTTATTTTGAAAACTCTACGGAAGGAGAGGCTCTTTGGGAAGTTCAGCAAGTGTGAGTTTTGGTTACAACAAGTGGCTTTCTTGGGGCACATCGTAACCAATGAAGGAATCTCGGTTGACCCTGCAAAGACAATGGTTGTGGAGGAGTGGCCTCAACCCACAACAGTAACTGAGATTCGTAGTTTCCTTGGCATAGCGGGATATTATAGGAGGTTTGTGAAAAACTTTTCACGGCTTTCTAATCCACTAACCAAGTTGACTCGAAAAGGGGTTAAGTTCATCTGGACAAAGGAATGCGAGGAAAGTTTCCAAGAGCTGAAGAAGAGATTGGTTACTTCACCTGTGTTAACACTACCCTCTATCGGAGAAGGATTCGTTATTTTTAGCGATGCATCTCTGAAAGGGCTTGGGTGCGTCCTCATGCAAAATGACAAAGTAATTGCTTATGCATCTCGACAGTTGAAGATTCATGAGCAGAATTATCCTACGCATGATCTAGAGCTGGCGGCAGTTGTTTTTGCTCTAAAGATATGGAGGCACTATCTTTATGGGGAGAAATGTGATATATACACTGACCACCAAAGTCTAAAGTATATTTTCACTCAGAAAGAATTGAACATGAGACAAAGGAGATGGTTGGAGCTTATTAAAGACTATGATTGTTCAATTCATTATCACCCTAGAAGAGCAAACAAAGTCGCGGATGCGTTAAGCAGGAAAGATCCTGTTGTTCTGGCAACAATGAGGATCCTGGGAGATCCCTTGATTAAAGATCTAGTAAAACTGGACATGGGAATTATAAGGAAAGGGACATCATCAACCCTATCCCAAATGATTTCTCAACCTTCATTACTAGAGAAGATCAAGAAGGCTCAAAAAGAAGATCCTTTACTGCAGGAGAAGTTCGAGGCTGTAAAGGATGGGAAGTTCCCTGATTTCAATATTGATCAAGAAGGTGTATTGAAATTTCGTACAAGACTATGTGTTCCATCTATTCCGGAGATAAAGAAAGAACTGATGGATGAAGCTCATAGCTCTACTTTCTCTATACACCCGGGAAGCACTAAGATGTATAGAGACCTTCGTGATCATTATTGGTGGGATAACATGAAGAGGGAGATTGCCGATTACACTACAAGGTGCCTGGTGTGTCAGCAAGTAAAGGCAGAAAGACTACTTCCTAAGGGGGTATTACAACCGCTACCCATACCAGTATGGAAGTGGGATAATATCACCATGGACTTTGTAACTGGTCTCCCAAAAACATCCAAAGGAAACAATGCGATATGGGTTATTGTGGACCGTCTCACCAAGACAGCCCATTTTATCTCTATTCGGGAAGATTTCTCTCTGGATCAGCTTGCCAAGATATACGTGAAGGAAGTGGTAAGGCTGCATGGGGTACCACTATCCATCGTATCTGATCGTGACCCAAGATTCACATCAAAATTCTGGAGAAGTCTTCAGCATGCTCTGAATACTGAATTGAATTTTAGTACGGCCTATCATCCTCAAACTGATTGCCAATCTGAAAGGACTATTCAGACACTCGAAGACATGTTGAGATTATGCTCAATGGAATTTGAGGGTGGATGGGATCAACACCTCCCATTAGTGGAGTTCTCCTATAACAACAGCTTCCATGCGAGTATTCAGATGGCACCCTATGAAGCTCTGTATGGAAAGCGGTGTAGAACTCCTACTTGTTGGGATGAAACTGTTGAGAGGAAGCTTCTTGGGCCTGATCTCGTGCAAGAGATGACAGAACAGGTTCATGCCATCCAACAACACATAAAGGCTGCTCAGAGTCGGCAGAAGAGCTATGCTGACAATCGTCGAAGGGACTTGGAGTTTGGTGTTGGTGACAAAGTCTTCCTTCGAATTTCTCCATGGAAGAGAGTCATGCGGTTTGGGAAGAAAGGGAAGCTCATCCCTAGGTACATTGGCCCCTATGAAATCCTTGATCGCATAGGAGCAGTGGCCTATCGTCTAGCACTTCCACCGAACCTAGCTCAAGTTCATGATGTCTTCCATGTATCTCTCTTGAGGAAGTACATACCCGACCCTTCGCATGTACTGAACCCAGAGGTGGTACAACTTGAACATGACCTCTCTTATGAGGAGCTGCCAGTGGAGATCTTGGACCGTAGAGACAAGGTCCTACGAAACAAGACTACCCACCTTGTGAAATTGTTGTGGAGGAATCATAAATATGAAGAAGCGACTTGGGAGCCTGAGGAAACGATGAAGCAAAAGTACCCTCACCTTTTCAACTAGGCCTCAAGTATAAATTTCGGGGACGAAATTTCTTAAGGGGGGAAGAATGTAACGACCCAATATTTTTGAGTAGTATATTAACTTACTATTATTTATTTAATAAGATGTTAATGGTTAATGCAGAAAGAGGAGTCGATGGCTTCATCCAGTAGACTCAACCCTTACGAAGCCCACTTATCAGAGCTTGGGAAGGAGGTAGCATCCGTGGGCTTCGCTTTGGACCAAGCCCAAGCCGAGCTCCAGCGTGTCAAGCTTGAACGAAAACGCTTGCAGGAGAAGTTCAAGTTAGTGGAGATTGCTACTAGGGCAATGTTATCTGAGACTCCCTCAGATTCTCTCACCATAGCACACCTTACACTTAGGTCTTATGCCAGTGTTATAAGGGGCTATGTGATGAGACCCTAGTTTCCTTGTGTAATCCTTTCGGGTGAATAAATTGAGATTTCTTCCTTTAGTAATGTTTGTGAAATTTCAAATGTCTAGATAATTTTAGAATGTATTTTATTGATGAATTTCGAAAAAAGGATATTTTAAAATATTTAAACCCTAAATAACTAATGATGTGTAATGATTTTCAAAAAATGGTCTTCCACAAAAGTGTTCAGTAAGGAATTTGGAGTCTAATAAGATCAACTTAATTTTTGATGAATAGTAAATTATGAATAGTGATTTTACGCTTAGGATTAGTAATGTGACCAAATGGATTAGTAATTTCACTCAAAGAAAGTTTTAATATAAATTAGACACCTAGATTAAGTAATGTGATTCAATAAAATGGGTAAATAACGGTTTCATAAATTATTATTCAAGTATTAGTTTTTTCGGATGAATAGTGTTTTTTTATTAAAAAATTAATTAAAAATAATTAGAAAATTATTTTTATAAAAATGACTTCATTTTTGAACTCAGAGCATCGATATTATGTTATGGTAATTTTTGGGGTTTTTTCTAAAAAAAATGAATTTTCGATGAATAGTGTTTTTATTTAAAAATTAAATTAAAAATATTTAGAAAATTATTTTTATAAAATGGATTTCATTTTTGAAATCAGAGCATTGATATTTGATTAAGGTGAAATTTTGGGATTATTCTGAGAAAGTTGAATTTTTAGTGAATAGTAAAAATACAGTTTTAGGGTTTCGGTATGTTTAATGACATCATAACTGTGTCATGATGATGTCATGAGTTTTTTCAAGGGTTGGCCGGCCAAGGGTGATGAATTATTGTTTTGGGGGCCCCATGTGGCCTAACTCCATGATAAGTGCCAAGGAAGAGCACATGGGTTTGAGAAAAGCAAATGTGAGGTGTCCCTTGGCCATCAATGCTTTGTCCCCTCACTTTCCCTATAAATACCCACCCTTTCCTCCCTTAGTTTTCACTCCCAACTCTCCCCCAACGAAGTTCTGGTCTTCTTACCCTCCAAGGAGTCCTCCCAAGGTGCCCCCAAGCCCTCAAGGTCCAATCCTTTGAGTTTCAAGAGTCACATTTTAAGGTAAGGGATCCGACCCCTCTCTTTCTTTTCATGAAATCTCTTTTATGTCATTCCTATAATGCTCCGTGTTTTTATGTGAGAGGATGTTCTTTTATATTACTCTTACTGCCCTTTCATGTTTATATGATGAGAGATCCCCTCTTACTCTCATCATTTCGTTTTATGAAAGTTTAAGTGACGCCGTTAGGCTGCCGAATTTTTAAGGGATTCTTTCACCCTTCTCATTTTTCAAGTTCAATTTTCATGTCAAGTCTTTCAAGTTCCTTTTTATTATGTTGGGGTATGATCTCTATATCAATCATACTGATCTCTTATGATCATATGATGAGGGACCCTTTTTGATCTTGTCAAATCATTTTCTTTTGAAGTTAAGTGACGCCGTAAGGCTGCCGAATTTTCATAAGAGAAATCTAATCTTTTTCCTTCCATGTTTTTCATTTCAAATGGTATGTCCCTAAAATTTCGTTACCATGTCCATATGTCCTTCTTATTCTTTCACCATACTGTTTTATGGATCATTTATGAGTGGGTGACCCATGTCCCCTCTCATTTCAACGTTTTCTAAAACCCCGAAACTTAGCAGTTATGCTGCAGAATTTTCCCCTCAAAATGCCTCTCTCTCTTTTCTCAAAAATTATTTTATGTTATAAAGTGAATACTCAAAGCTCTTATTTCTACAAGGGTATTCACATATATATCAAAATGTTCCATTTTAAATTCTGGGATTTACATACATGAGACCCACTTTCCCTTTCCGTGGGTTTAAAGTGACGTAAAGATCATGTCTTTAAAGCAGTTTTTAAAACGTTATGATTATGAAATGAAACCCATTTATTTTATGCTATGTGGGTTATTTATGAAATGTTTTATGATGATATATGTGTCTCACATGATAATAAAGGCAAATTTAAGGGTGCGCCCTGATAGCGCTCCAATGCATTGGGTAATGATGTAACCACTAGAGATTACAATTTTCACGATACCTCGGTGAATAACCTTGGTAATTTTCAAATGACACCTTGGGGATGGACCTTGGTGATATGTTCATGATTGTCTATGTTAAATGATGTAGCCACATCTTCAAGTTATGAAAAATGTTATTTTTATTATGAAATTCCTCATGATTTCTTTCTCATGCCTTAAAGTTCTTTTCATGTCCTTATTGAAGTATCTCAAGTTCACATGTGAAATGTTCCTCTTGTTTCCCTTACTGGGCCTTCTGCTCACCCTTTCTTTTGATGTATGTCCCCAGGTTATGAGATGCATAATGAACATAGGATGAACTAAAGGAGAAGCCTTTCAAGTGTTTAAGAAGAATGTTTTTATGTTTTTTTATGTATTATGATCCTTGTTTCCAAGACACTAAACCTTAACGATCCTTAGTTTTGTGTAATGTAATGAAAGTTTATGTTATAAAATGGTGGGATGCTATAAACTACATTTAGAAATACCTATATTAAATATCATAACCCTATTATATACCTCAATTATATCTATATAATAACAACTTAATGTTTTGGTAATGTAGATAGTATGTTTTTTCAATTATAAAACTTTTATTATGATACACAAATTGGTTGTGGATCAACCGTAGATTTACCTGAGTAAAATAACACCGAAAAGAAGGAATTGGTATCAAATCAATTATCACATTGTGAAAAAATAGTTGATCTTATAGAAAACCAATTTTACACCCTTTGGGGATATTCTAATGATAATTAACATTTTTATACACTATTTTTATTTATTTGAATAGATGGTGACAATGAATTACCTACGTTGAACCCATGGTGTATTATATAGAAAATAATGTCTAATCATTTGTACATTTTATAAATGATGATATTGTTTTAAAACTATGAATATTGTTACTAACATATTTTTTTTAATTTAGACAGTGGATAAAAACAAAAATAATCATGTATACATTGAATATGATTGAAAATGTGGTGACTATGAGAAACCAAATGGGATGATAATAATATGGATTGATATCAGGATAATTCTTATATGGTTACCAAAGAATATTATTATTAACCTATTTATTAATGAAATCCCAATCTCACAAAAATATAAAAGGATTTATATTTCTAAGAGATTGATTGATGGATACTATGGTGGAAATAATTCATGAATTCTATAATGTTAGATATGTGGAAAAAATATCTAGTATTGTTTTTGAATGGAATGGGATAATATTTTATTTGCATAAGTGAATGAAAGAGATGAAAAAACCTCCAAGGATAAAATAATAGTATGATGGGAAGAAATAAATTTCATCACAGGGATACATATTTTTTAAACTTGTTAAATATGGGAAGGCTGGGTATTCTCTAATTTAATTCTCTTTATAAATGATAAATCTTAAACCATGGAACGAATTTTGCTGAAATATAAAAGATGAATTAATGATTTACTATGATTCAATAATTAAATTTTATACATATTTTATGATTACTATTTTCTTATAAGAAACATTAAAAATTTAATGATTGTGTATAATTCTGGAATAATATATTTCATCATTTACATAAGTGTTTCAGATACAATCATGGGTTTATGAGTTTATGGTTGATCATATGTTTAATGTATTGAATCTACCTATTTTAATTTTATTGGGATAATAATTTTACATGATTGAAGATATTTATAAAAAACATATATTGGAATGCAATTCATTAGATTAGTATATTATAGAGTTATTTGAGGAAGAATTCATTTACTTTATCTCAATATATTTAACAATATTGGTAACTTTTAGGGATGATCTAATAATTGATTTTGTAGTAATTATAGTCACATTATAATCTTTATAAGAGTTATATTAATATTGATTTAGAGAAAGGAAATATCACAAGCCAAGTAACGACCCACCATGTCTGAAAATGTCATAGGACATGAATCAAAATCTAAAGGATGATAGGGGTTTACTTCACAAAAATGTAATACATTATGTTCTAGTCAATATGTAATTGATTTTAAGTAATAAATTTTATAAATAAATATAAATAATAAAATAGTATGGTTTTTTGAATATTAATATAAATATTATAAAAATGGATTACTTGTTCCAACCCTACTGGTTTTGTAAAGTAGTTAAAGTTAGATGGAATTTCATGTCACTCTTATATTTATTAAACAATTTGTTAAAATTGAATATTAGTTATTCAAGAAGAAAAAATTATTTATTGGGTATTACATTCTTCAGCTAAATGATGAATCATAAGGTTATCAACAAAAAACCATTGGATACAATTTTACACATGAAAAAGAAAAACAAACAATAAATATAATTATTTATATTGCTATATAGATAAATAATTTATCCACATTAGTAAAATTAAACTAAAATAATCATTGTATCTGTAACATACCAGGTAAATAGAGAATAATACATATTTTATATTTATTAATATTTTTGAATTAAATTTTAATTTTACTTTTAAAGAGTTTCTATGTTTGATAGCATACCCGATACGTAATAAATGGTTTCTTTGAAATCTTACATTGCACACTTATAATATAATATTATTATTTTCAATAGTAGTAAACTCCTAGTAGTTTTAAAGGTGGGAACGAAAAAAACTAACTACAATATTACTTTACATGGTTTTTAAATTTCATTACATTTATTCAATAAAAAGTTAAGGGATTAAAATGTGAATAAATCTAGTTTTAAGCATAATTTACATTAAAAGGCCAATTTACCACCTTTTAATGGAGAACCCTATTTAAATATAGTTTTTTTAACTTTAATTCATTCTATTTTAAAAAATTAAATCCTTCTTTAGAATGGGGACATCAAAATATACATTGTATAGATTTTTTTTCCAATAAAGTTCATTTTTTAATAAATAGTGAAAAATGTTGTATTGTAATTCAAAACCGTGTTTTAATATAATTTATTTATATGGATATTTTATCTTTTTAATTAGTTTTAAAGATTAATTAGAATATATTTTTACCATTTAATCCAATTTTGATCATTGGAATTAATTTCACTTTGAAATTGGACATAAACAAGTGTCAATCTTTTGATAGTTATTGTTTCTTAAAAACACTCTGTTTGTTTTAATAATTGGAATTAATTTTAAATTAATTCATACCACGTATATGTTTTAAATACGGCATGATAGTCATCATTTTTGAATTTGTAATATCAAATAATTCTTAGGCTGAATTTTTGGTATTTTTTTGAAAAACATCAATTTTTAATGAATAGTGAAACCACTAAGTAGTAGTTATAAAAAAATGACATGTTCATTTAAATGAAATTTTACCACTTCTATGAATTGAATTTAAAAAATTCGACATTCAAGGTTTTTATCAATAAGTGAAATGTGGTTCAATAAGATGAAAATAATATTTGCTGAATAGTAACTTTTGACTTTTATTTACCGTGGTTAAAGGTAAATAGTGTAATTCAAGGTTAAAAGATCATTATTATAATTCAAAAATTTACCTTATAACTTTTACTAACATTATGGTATGAGTTATATCCAACCATGGTCATCTTTGGGTATATTTTGGGACCCCATGGAGCCACTTTTGAATGAAAATGACACATTAGATTAATTAATTTAATGTAAAGGCAAAACTGACAAAAACAAATATATTTTTAATAAACTAATTTTTATAATATATAAGTTATATTTTTGAATATAAATATTTATTGGAAATATAGAAATATTTAATACATCATGATATTTTTTTATAATTTTTAGACATCAAATAAATTAAGTAATTTATGACACAATATTGATCCAGAGTTTACCTCATTAATAAATTATTTAAATAAATAAGATTATAATGATTAAAATATTGTCCAAAACATATACAATTCTTATTGGATGATTTTATTTCGACTATGAGTCATGTTATCATCGACCTTAATGATTTTTGGACCTTTAGAAACCAAATATTATTATATAATACTATAATATTGTCACACCTTCCTAAAGAGCCCCTCCTCCCCCTTATAAAAGGAGACCAAATCTATACAATTCCTCACACCTCTCATACCATTTGGCTCGTCTAACATCTGAAAAATTATCCTCCATATATCCTTATCCTCCTCATAGAATCCTTGCCTTAGGAAGAAGGCACTTCAAGAAGTCTTTTTGGTTCAATCCAAAGGAAGTTACCCAAATTAAAGATAACAGTTTCTCTTATCTTTTTTTCTTTGGTTTTACTCCCCCAACCACTAAAAAAAATTTATTCCTTTATTTTGTAGCAACACCAGTATCCTCATTTTATTAGGATTTTGTTATGATATGGATTAGAATTACACTTACACACACCTCCATCTAATTAATAAAGAACATAATGTTTCTGTGGATGACAAAATAATGCCTCATGAAACGATGATTGTTCGATTATCTCCTACCGCCTCTCATGGTGGCCATCAAGATGGAAATATATTTATATATGATAAATATTAGGTTAATGTTTTCGTTATGCTTATGTAATTTCCAATTATAGCATTCCTTATTGGTTTCCATTATGGGTAAATGCGATAATTTTATTTGGGTAAGTGCAGACTACTGCCCACTCAAAGTGATATGACCCGTTTATACGATATGTGGTATGTATAAAAAATAGATTTAATGATATTATATATGATAAAATACTGGAATTATAATACTTCTATGTATCCTTCTGTTTAATTCCATTAAATATTAAATATAAATGGATGTATTATTCTTGCATACATATGGCTTACCGTCTCCATGAAAGGTGTATTTCATTTCTTACCTCTAAATGGTATGTAATATTATAAATATATATAAATGATAGATATATATGCTATATATGATATCCAAATAATGAATATCATTTTGGATATAATTAACCTTTGACCACATGAACAACATGTAATTATACGAATTCCATTTTTGACTCAAGTACCAAATATCGAAAAAATGAAAATAATTAACTTAAATATTTAAATAATGTTTATAACAAGGAAATAAGTGATAAAAGGAATAATAAACTTGATAAATATTCATAAGGAAATAAAAATTAACTTTAGTTTATTCTCCACGATATTAAAGAATGATCATGTCAAGTCGGACATGATTAAAGGGACTTTGTTTCAATCTCCATTCATTGAGGCATATTTTCATTAATACACAAATTTAATTTAAATGGTGTATAAACCCCTATTATGTTTACTTTTATTCAAAAGGAATAATTTTATACAAAGTGATTTACTAAATGAAATAAAAGGAAAGTTTTTTTAATGTAAGCGGTGACAACAACCTTTCTACCGCCGCGAGTATTATTTATTCATTGTATTTCTTAACAAGCCGTAATGTTTTTAAATGAAAATAAATACCATATACTTTTTCATGTATTTTGGTATTGAAAATGTTTTGATAATGTATTTTTTATATCAATATATTTAAGGGATATATTATGATTTAAATGTGGAAATGTTTTATTTCCTTTATATTTGTATTATGTCTTATGATTTTATAATGGTACTTGGACATTTGATAGGTGGTTATGTGATAAACCAAATGACAGGTGGTTACGATATAACCTTCGATGCATTTAGTATGGAAGTCGACCATATGGAAATTCCATTTAGTGATATGTGTGAAATTTGATCATATGGTTATTCCATTTAAGTATGTTTATGTCCCAAGTTACCTTGATATGTTATGTTTTCTTTATATGGTTTTTATGGTAATCGTTTGATTAAAAAAGCGTAAGTAGTGATATTTTATTCAGTGGAGAGTATTTACTACTTCATAAAGGTGAAAATAATTACTTATGTTAATGTATTCATGTTCTACTTGTTTTTTTAAAAAACTTACAGTTCTCCTTTTTTTTTTTTGTATCCCTTTCTGAGCTTTTTATGCCCATCCCAGGTTTTTTTGAAATGTTTTTCACATGCCATAATGTGGGATAGGGTCAAGAATGTGATCAAGGAAAAGTCATGTCGTCTAAAACATGAAACTATACATGAATCTTTTTTTCAAAGAGTTTTAATTTTAATAAAAAAAGGGAAACTGGGTATAAGTGTCTACTTTGAAATATTTTTCAATGTAATAGTTATGGCCTAACCATCTAAAACTCCAAACCTAAAAAGATCCTTGATTTGAATTATTCATTTAATTCAAGATTATGTAATGTTTTAAGGCTGGGTCCTTATAGATGGTATCAGAGGACGGTTTAGATAATATTAGGAGTTAGGGTATTGTAAAATTAATGTCCCTAAATTAATTAATGGTTAAATTTAAGTAATATAGCATTAAATGATTACCATGTTGCTTAGGCAGAAGGAACTTCAAGAAGTCTTTTTGGTTCAATCCAAAGGAAGTTAGCCAAATTAAAGGTAACATATTCGCTTAACTTTTTTTCTATTGTTTTACTCCCCCAACCACTAAAAAAATTTATTCCTTTCTTTTGTAACAACACCAGTATCCTCAATTTACTAAGATTTTTTTGTGATATGATTCAAATTACACATACACACAACTCCATCTAATTAATGATGAACATAATGTTTCTGTGGATGACAAACTAATACCTCATGAAACGATGATTTTTCGATTATCTCGTACCACCTCTCATGGTGGAAATTCAGATGGAACTGTATTTATATATGATATATATTATGTTTATGTTTTCTTTATGCTTCTGTAATTTCCATTTATAGAATACCTTTATGGTTTCCATTATGGTTAAACCCGGTAATTTTATTTGAGGAAGTGCGGACTACCACCCCCTAAAAGTGATATGTCTCATTCATACCATATGTGGTACGTATAGAGGATATATTTAATGATATTATATATGATAAAATACTATAATTATAATAATACTATGTATCAATATGATTTAATTCCATTATATATAAAATAGAAATTTATCTAGCGATCATGCATATGTATGGCTTACCGTCTCCATGAACGGTGCATTTCATTTCTTACCTCTAAATGTTATGTACTATTATAAATACATGTATATGTTAGATATGTATGATATATATGATATAAAAATGATGAATATCATTCTGTATATAATGAACCTTTGACCACATGAGAAACATGTAATTATAAGAATTCCATTTTTGACTCAAGTACCAAATATCAACAAAACAAACATTATTAACTTAAATGACTACATAATGTTTATAACATGTTAATAAGTAATATAAAAGGAATAATAAACTTGAAAAAGGCCATTAAGCAAGTTAAAATTAACTTTAGTTTTTTATTCAGCAGATTAAATAACGATCGAGTCAAGTCGGACACAAGGTAAGGGACTTCGTCTCAATCTCCTTTCATTGATGCATATTTTCGTTAATAAACAACTACCTTTTATACGGTGTATAAACCCCTTTGACTTTTAATTTTATTCAAAAGAAATATTTTTATATGAAGCATTTTACAAAATGACAAAAATGAATTTTTTTTAACGTAAGCGGTGACAACGACCTTTCATCCACCCCAAGTATTATTTGATCTTTGGCTTCCTCAACAAGCCGTAATGTTTTTAAAATAAAATAAATACCATATACACTTTTATGTATGTTGATATTGAAAATGTTTTGATAATGTATTTTTTATATCAATATATTTATGTGATATATTGTGATTGAAATGTGGAAATTTTTTCTTTCCTTTATATTTGTTTTATGTCTTATGATTTTATAATGGTACTTGTACATTCGACGGGTGGTTACGTGATAAACCAAGTGATGGGTGGTGCTGTGAATACCAGGATGGGTGGTTACGTTATAACCTCCAATGCAATGGTTATGGAATTCGGATGTATGACTATTCCATTTAGTGATATGTGTGGAAGTTGACCGTGTGGTTATTCCATTTAAGTATGTTTATGTCCCAAGTTACCTTTATATGTTATGTGTTCTTTATATGGGTATTATGGTAATATTTTAATTAATAAAGGGTAAGTAGTGATCTACTATTCAGTGAAGAGTATTTAATACTTCATAAAGGTGAAAAGAATTACTTATGTTAAGGTATTTAGGGTTTACATTTTTTTTGAAAAACTAACAGTTTTCCTTATTTGTGTATCCCTTATTGGGATTTTAATGATCATCCAAATATTTTTTGGAACTTTTTTCACAGGACATAATGTGGAATAGGTTCAAGGATGGTATCATAGAAAATTCATGCCATCTAAAACATGGAACTAGATATGACTCTTTTTTTCAAAGAGTTTTTATTTTATGAATAAAATGGAAACTGAGTAGAATTGTCTACTTTGTAATATTTCTCAATGTAATAGTTATGTCCTAACTCTCTAAAACTCTAAACCTAAAAAGATCCTCAATGTGAGTTATTCATTTAATTCAATATTATGTAATATATTAAGGCCGGGTCCTTATAGTTTATTATTATTGTAATCTAAAAAATAAAACGGTCATTAATAAATCATCATATATTTATGGGTTTTAGGTCCACAGCATTCCATCGATCATTCCATTTACTTTGATCAATAACATCTATCATTGTCTACAATTATTCATTCTTTTCTTCCATTTTCATAACATCAAATTCCAACATTGTTTTCCTAATCATAATCCTATAAATTATTTATTCTATATGATTACTGTACCCAGATTTATCAATTATAAATAGGATTATTTATTAAACCTTTTTATGATGTGATCTTCTAAGAATGGAATTTTTAAATATTAAACCCCTAGTATTTGAGAAGTAGATAAGAATATAAGGACACAATTTATTGAAGGTGTACAATATGTAAAACAAAAAAAATTATAAAATAAAAAAATTTATTTGATATAATATGTGACACACAACAATGAGATGAAACAAACCATGATATATATTTCCTCAAATTTAATCTCTTGGATAACTTGAGGAACACACAACCTCACGTTTAAATAAACCGTAATATAGTATAACATTATAAAATATACATTAAAATGATGGTTTTTAATATAATTAACTAAAATTTTAAATTTATGGATACGTATTGATTAGAAATAAATTAATAATTAATTAAAATAAAAATCAAATATTTTCTAAAAACTATATTTTTTAATAAAGACAGTTTTCTTGTGATTTTCACATATAACATACTATTCATATTTTCCACTTTTAAAATTTTAATATAATAAAAATAACTTATTTTTTGATATAATAATATCAAAATTAACCTAGAGTGAATCTTTGTTATTTTTTGAAAATGTTTCATTTAATTATGTATAGTGAACAACTATGGATATTTTATTGAAAAATGCATTTTGGTTCAAATAATTCATCTACTTAAATTAAATTTTGAATTTTTTTAAAATTAAATAAGAAAAATATATTAAATCTTTACTAATTTATTAATTTTTATACATGTAAATTTTATTTTTAAAATTATAACTTTTAATTCTTGGGATCATTCTCTTTGGAAACCCCCATTTGGTTCTATCTATGGGTATAATTTTATATAAGATTCTTCAAATTATATGAAATTAAATTGAAAAAAATGTATTCCATATTTTTAAAAATAATTATTTATATTATATAATAATATAAAATTAATTTGTGACCATATTGAATTGTAAATGGTGTAAAAATTATAAATATAGTTATGGTAAAACTGATTTAGCATGTGGTTAAATTATGAAGATAAGGGTTGAAAATAACCAACCAAATTTTCGAGAAAAAAAATAGATGGAATTATTTATATATTATCCCATATAATGGTCTAAAATTACCCATTTATGTGTCTTTGGGGAAAATAAAAATGATGGTCTAACTAAATCATTTCAAAAAAATCATGTTTGTCCAATCTCTCATTTATAAAAGGCACACATTATCCTCCCATATTCACACATCCATAGAACATTTAATCTTCCTGACCTAGGTAAATAACATCGTTAAAACCATATAAAAATATTTTTTCACCTATCTTGATCATAAATCCATCCTCTAATGTATTTTGGTGAAAACCAAATAATGTTTCCAGAAGAAGAGGTGGCTTTCCTAAATGAGCATTTTCATTTTATTTCTTCTTCCAAATAAATAAAATCATTTTTAAAGAAGTTAATATCATACCAAATGTGTATAATATATAAATAGATGTTATTTTTTTTATGGAATTACATATATCTATATCTTTAGTCATGAAATATAAATTGAATACTTTGATCGTGTATACGACAGACTACCACCTCAAAAGCGATATAATTAATTCTCCATTACCACTTTCCAAAACTAGATATAATGATTCATATAAAATATTATATGATATTTATGATGTTATTATACTTCATTAATTACTATATAATATAAATATTCTTAATTTTGATGTACATTGAATAATATTAAAGTCACTTGTGTGTATGTATGACTACCACCTCATGGGGAGATGTGTTGGGATTTACACAGATATTTTTTGAGGAATGTAAAAATGTTAAATTTAATAAATATTTTAGATTTATGTTAAGTATATTTTTTAAAATATTACTATATCACACACATTCTTATACATTCACTCATTAGTGGAATGACATCGCTGCTTATGCGTACGTACGACCTACTCTCTCAACGAAGTGATCTGCTTCATATTCAACGGCCAAAAATAAATAATGATTATAAAAAAATAATATATTCAAATATATATATTTATAAAATTAATTTTACACTTTACATTAATTATATATATCTTATACACATGAAACATATATTTTATTACAAAATAAGAAGAAAACATGTCAATCAACACCCGAGATAATGAAAACAACAAATGATTAATACCGAAAAGTTAATACAACAAAATATGAACACATATGATATTATAAATATTAATATGGTTATATTATAAATTAATAAATTGAATGAAACCAGTATATAGGAGGTCAAATCATGTTAATCGAAAAGGATGTGTGATGTAAGAGGCTTTATTTCAATTTCAAATCATTGAGGTATATTTTATTATTATAAACCCATTTACATTTATATGGTTGTCATAGTAAACCTTTAAAATGTAATATCATTAATACTAAAAAAATCATCGTATTTTATGTTTCAATTTGATTTATTTCATTCAAGGGTGTCTGACATGAATGTTAACTAGTGGTAAGGAACTTTATCCCACTTTCAATTCATTGAGGCATATTGTAATATTATATACCAATATTCGTTTATATGGTGAATATATTTCCACATTTTAAGGTTTTATAATAAAAAATAAATACATAATAGAATTTTGGGATTTAATTTCAATTATATTATCAACGAATATTTTACTAGTAAATTTATTTATAGTAAAAAATTCAATAACTCAATTTAATTCCATTGTGTTATATTAATTAATCACTATATATAACATTATAATATAATGAGTGTAAATAAATATTAACATATTATATATTATTTCCAAACTATTTTATGGGGATTTATTTTTTTACCCATAATTTATTCATCAATTAATTATCACTTCAACATTATGATCTTGGTCATGGTATATTACACAATTTCATTTTAATCAGAATATTATAAATGAATTTACATTGATAAAAATTATAATATAATTGTATTTGTTACACTGTAAATTTTATTATCTGATGATTATTAATAAAATTTGTATGTTAAATTTAAATATTATTATCAATTTTAGTTAAAATGATTATGAAAATTTTATTAATAAAATACAACATCATTATTCTTTCTAGTTTAAAATCATTTTTCTTCAAAAAACTATTTTTATAAGAATATATTACAAAATGTCTATAACATCTCAAAAATTGTTTATTAAGGACATTTTTACCATTTTATGGATTTTTACAAAAAAAATTGAATGAATATTGATTTCATTTTCCAAACAATGTCGGTGTGACTAATACTGAAAATGTGAAAAATATTATTTTTAATTTGTACAACATGAGCATAATTTCCTTCCATTATAACGACTCCACATTGTAAAGTTGTTTTTTTAATATTTAATTTTTATTTAAAAACAATATAAATATTTTGTGAACATTTAGTTATTAAAAAATTATTTTCAAATTGAAATATTTATTATCCTAAATAATGTTTAATGTGATATTTTTATAGTCTTTATATTCGTCAATGACATCAATACTTAATTTTACATATGATATACTACGTGTATGTTGTAGTTATAATAACGTTATTATTTCTATCAATTTTTTATGATCATTATCTCCATGGAATTTGTTGACATTCACATTATTGATTAATTTTTATAAACATTGTCCTTCCCTTGAAATATCCACTTACATTGACCATTGGACATTATGTTTCCCATTAATATCCATATTTTATATCCTTAATTTAATTATTTCTTACTCTTTATTTCATTTCTACATATGCTGTTTTACATTGAATGTTATTTGATTGATTGACTAAATATATATAAATCTATATTGACTAGTCAATACATATTTTTAATGATATGGCATATTATTCGTGAATTAAAATAATTATTTGATATATGATGGACGGTTTGGATATGAAGATATGGGTTTGGCAAAATTATAGATATCCCATTGATAAAAAAATATCCCAAGGAGATGAATCTGTTTTCTAGACATAGCTAAATGGGATTCTGATGTATTCCTACCCATCCGTTTTAAATTTTATTATTTATTTTCATGATAGTATATGCATCGGGAATATTGATTTCATGATATACAACAATTAATAATTTATTGTTAGGTCGAAATGTACAAAGCAACACATGATGATGGTGAACGGTGTATTTTCAAATTACCATCCACAATTTAGATTTTTGAATCCCTCTGAAAAATTTGATGATTTGCAGTGTTGTTTATCTATATGAAAATGTAAAACGAATATGTAGAAGTAAAAAAACAAAAAAAATATAGTTTTTTGTGTACCAATATCCCATAGTCCACTACACCAATCACTCTCCCCGTGATCTCAATGATTTCACTAGAATAGGTCCTCTTATCCAAATACCATCATTCCACAACTGAGTACAGGCAATTGACATCTTTAAAAATAAGACTAAAACAAAAAAGTCACCTAATTCTGCAACAAAGAAGAAACATCCATAGCTTAGACCAAGAAGATGTTACATCACCACAATTGAGTAAAAGTAGTCCAAACTCCCGTCAATAAGAATTGATTTGTAAAAGAGTAAATATGATCATCACAATTGTAGTTGCATGCAACTAACAATTGATAGATCTTCTTCTTTAGAAAATAATTTCATCGAGAAATAATAGACTGATGAGATCATTGATACACAAAGATATTCAATAAAATTGAAATTTCATTTAAGCAAAACGAGGTTGAGATTGATCAGTGCATTGAAAGAATATCCTCTTTTGGAAATTACCAAGATTCAATAAACTATAATTGAATCACTTAACAAATTATCAATATTAATAAATATTTTCACATATATAAATTCTTAATATTTCTCGGCTTTTTAATGAATAAATAGAGAAACTGATTTCCTTAAAGTTTTCCAGATGGAAAATTTTTGCCAGATTAATTGCGGAAACTCAAATCTTAAACGGAACTTCCCTTAAGAATCGAAGTGGTTCTCTGAGAAAAGTGTTTTTTTTAAATAGATCATAATGATCTTGGAATCATTCATTAACTCTGATTAAATTATTCCAGCTGATTTGAAAAAGCAACATGGCTTCACAGATCACAGTCGATGAGGACACAGCATAGGGTCATGCTTCATAGTGTAGGGTTGTTTTACAAATGTATGGTTTACTAACCATAGTTTTATTTTCATAATATATGGATGGAACATAGAATTCATCTTCCATATGTTAATTTTCTTAATACGTATGTAACATTAAGTTGTCAAACCATACATTCATATATTTTTTGAATGTAAAGTTTATTTATAGTAATTTCAGATTCCAATATAGGGTATCTAATCAATACACGATCTTCTTAGTGTAGCATAGGTATGATGGTCCATATGTGCACTATACATTGTACGTTTGAAACATAATATTTTCAACATAGCATAGGGATAAGGATCTATATGCTCATTTTTTTCATCAGTTTAGCATATGGATGGAAACAATGTTTCTAGAGTAAATACTATAATGTTAGAGTTTCATTTATATAAAACAAATTACTGAAAAAATACTCATAAAAACTTCATTAGAAAAAAAGAAGGGTATTTGTGAGCATCAATATCATCATTGATTATAGAATATTATTGTGGTAATACATTCCCTATAATCTCTGCCTTTTTGATGATCACAAAAACCATAAAATAATCCATAGACCAAAATATACGATTCAAGTAAATGTTGAAATTTTTTTAGTGACTTTCATTGATAAAATAAATTGATATTCGTTATATATATATTTCACATCTGTATAACCATATCACATATCTATGTCCATATACCCTTTCCAAAAATCTCCCCATTTCACCATCATCTCCCCCTATTTTTGATATCAAAAATAAGGTTTGATAGAACAAATTATATATACCACTTTAATGTAGTAGTGAACTATAAAGGAATAGTTACTAAAACTTTTAAGAGAAATAAATTAAGGATTTTCAGTTAAAACATGAATGTAAAGTAAATAATAACATCTTCAAATTAAAATTATAAAATTATAACAACAATAAAATGTTTGAGTTTAGGTATCATCCATGATCAACAAAGAGAGGGTTAAAAGGATGGGATTTCATTAGGTTCACCAGACACTATGGGTTCAGATGGTGGGTGAGAAATAGATTCAACTCCACCAGAAATATCTATGATCTTCAACAACAGACTATGGAAGTGGTTGGTGAACGATTCTATCCATTGTTGAAGATGATTCTTTTAGTACAGGCCATCCTTCATATTTTCAACAAGATTTATCTTCATGAAGTCATTCTTTTCCTCTTCTAACTGAATGAATGAATTCAACTTCTCCATTAGTTGAGTCACCACTAACCCCATCCATGAATCGGTTAATGTGAGATAGATCACCAGGTTCCTTTGATTGTCAATCATCACATTCGAAGGTGTACTTTCACACATGAGATTGTGAAGTCTATTATTAAAATCATCCAACACTGTTGTAGTGGCTTCAAATATTTTAATAATACTTGGAGTGGTTTGCTAAGTCGACCAAGAGGCACGTTCTCTTTTATTAAGAGTTTGAAATTCCCCCACCATCATTTTCCAGAAATCGTCAAAATCAGATTTCATTACAGTATCCCCTTTTATAGAATATATCTCTCTCAATTTCATCTTTATGAATTCCTCATGATCTCCCACTGAAATGTGATTTTCTTTGAATTGTTATAAGTGAAGATTCCGAGAATCAAATTTTTCTCAAGTCACTGTAGTGAGTTTTTATTCATCAAAATTTTCATTTTTGTTTGTAATTGTTCCCTTAGGAAGGTATTCTGAGCATCAAATAGTTTAATACGGATTACCTGGGCATTGTCCCCTGAGTCAGAAGATTTTTTTTGTTCTCTTACATCTTCAGAACCAACCACAACTAAGCTTAAATCTTGATTCCTTTTAGGAATTTTCCTCTGAACAGATTAACTTATTTCCATTGAATCATTCATAATCATGGATATATCAGTAGGGTTTGGGACAAAATATCTTGTATTTTCATGGATTTTATCCTCTCGATCAACTTCTTCAACCTACTCACCTTGTTGATCCTCAGGTTCTGGTACTTCTAGTGCATCGGATACATGATCTAGTGTAACAACCGATGTTCTTCTTCTCATTAAATGAATAAATTATTCTTGTGGTCTTGATTTACTGGCCACCTCTAGCATCTATCTCACAGAGCCAAGCGATGGAATCATTTTGCCTCCCCGTAAACTGTAACCACCAACATTTTATCTTCCTCATCTCCAACCGGTAATAAATTGTTGCATGAATTGTTCCATACATATCCCAGCATCTTAACCACCCTAGAAATCAAGGTATCTGAATTGTTTCATCTCTGTTCACAAAACATATTGGCCACATTTCCTTTTTTCCTTAAAACCAGAGAGAGAATTCATCCATATGGATAATATCCTATTTTTTCTTCAATATGATAGCAATGTCAGAAATACCTCAGCCTAAACCAACATAATTTGAACTTGATTTTATTAAAAAAATAAAAACATCACATACATATCCGGATATAGAATCTTCTATAGCATGGCCGTCTTGTGCTGTATACCTGACTATATGAACCTCATCCTAACTCGCCTATTTGTAGTCAGTTCCATGGACATGATCTTCTTGATAGTTCTTGTTCTTGATACTGAATACATTATATCTTCTAAGGGATAGTTACCATCACTTTTAATTTTTAAATCAAAATGGAACTCCCCCTCATGGGGACAATGAAGTTCCTCTACAATATCAACCAATGAGAAACTGGATTCTTTGTCCTGAATTCTTGAAATCACAATATCTTCATCAAAAATGAAATTGAAAGAAATTTTTTTTGATAATTCATTAGCATATAGATCATACATAACCTGTTGATTATATTCTCTAAAGATAAAATCTAACCCTTGAAACTTTATTACTTTCTTGAGTGACATAATTGTTGAATCTAGATAGGTAAAGACAATTACGTTTCCTATAATAATTCATTTGGAATTCTTCTGTGGATAGAGAGAGAGAGAGAGATCCAACTCTACATCATCTGATCTCCCTGATCTATCTATATTTTGAAGGATTCATGTTGGATGGTTCTATGGTTTCGAGTTTGAAGGATTTTTGAGAGGGTTTTTGAGAGAGAGTGTTCTCGATTAACTGACAAGAGGTTTGGGAGAGAATAATAATGGTGGATAAATGCAAACAATTTTCTTGTTCAAATTGTGATGATACTCATTACCATAAAAAACGTTTTATTTTTTCTACTTTCTTGAAATAGAAAAGTTAGGTTAAATTTTCCTAAATAAATTAAATAAATAAATATCAAGACATTTTTTATGTAAATTAATGAGAAAATAAACAAAAAATTAAAAACAGAGTAACTGAAAGTAAATATTTACATAAAATAAATAATCCAAACTCCCCCACAATAAAATCAAAACATGCATTGAAAAGTAGTTCATTGAAAATATCAACTAATTAATATTCAGTATTAACAAATTATGAAGATATATAATTTTTAAGGAAATGATCTATTAGAAAATGATTCCTTATGTAACACCCCAATATTTCATAGTACGTTATATCGTTAAATTAATTTAATAGCTTATTCTACATGACACACCGAGTCTGAGCGAACCACGTCTTAAAAAATTAGTTGTTCAAAAAGCGGTTATGAATAGTATTAACTACATTTTGAATACTCCATATAATTTTATCATCCATATTATGTGTTTCTTATACATAATATAAGTACATATTCAATATTTTATATAAAATAAGTATTTTAAAAAAATGTAATTTTACAACCTATTAATGGAGAACCCTTTTTAAATCTAAAATTTTACACCTCTGTATATTCAATTTGACCAAATAATATTATTCTTTAGAATATGGAAATTAAAATTTAGTTTTCATACATTTTTTGTGTTTCTCGGATAACTTTTATATTTTGATGAATAATGAAAAATACTAAATAATAATTGAAATCTAAATTTTTAATAAAAATAATTTTTAGTTTTAAGTTCTAAATTTGAATGATTTTGAAGTATAATTAGATTTAATTTTTTTTATTTAATAAAATGATGGTTATTAAAAATAAATTTTAAATTTAATTTGGACATAAACACATAACAATAATTTTATAGTTTTTATTTCTCAAAATCATGATTTCTTTTCTTGAAAATAGGGATTAATTTTATATTAATTAATGAAACTTCTAGGATTTCAATCTCGTAAAATAGACAAAAATTTTTAATTCAAAATACCAAAATTATCCTAGGATGAATTTTTGGCATTTTTTCTAAAAACATTCAAATTTTGATTAATATTGAAAAACACAATGTTATTGCTTAAGAAAAAATTTTATTTGAATAATTATTATTTTTATTTAATTTTTTTTCATGTAATAATAGATACATTATACCAATATTAGTTCAATATAATTTTTTAGACTCATTTTATAATAATATTAGATGTAAAAAATTTGATTGAATTTTTTAAACATCTTTTACCTACCTTCTAGGAACATTTGAAAATTTTCATAAAATTTAATTTTACCGCTTCTTGAATTGAATTTAGAAAATTTGAGAGACATGGTTGACATCAGTATGTAAAATTTGGTTCAATTAGATGAAAGTAATTTTTGGTGAATGGTAACTTTTTAATTTTATATTCAATGGTTAGAAGTAAATCGGGTAATCAAAGGTAAAAATAATATTAAAATTACCCCAACACATGTACTAATTATATTGGGTAAGTGTATTTCTACCAAAAACAACCGTAGGAAAAAATAATATCCTCTTGATCCATTTTTATTTGATTATGACATTTATTTTATTTTATTTAAAGAAGACTTAAAAGTGATAAATTCACAATTTAATAACTAAATCATTTTTAATAAAGGTATAAAAATAAGATAAAATCAATAATTAATAATCATTATAAATATATAAGTATTTCCTAAATCATTATATTTTATTTATAATTTTCGACATTAAATAATTAAATTTATTCCTGACACAATAATGATGTAGTAACAACCTTATTAATGAATGATTAAAATAATTTATATTATGAATATCAAAATTAATGTAAATTGATACTTTTGATGACATAAAAGAATATAATAGGTGAATATGACATTCATAGGGTTTATTCAATGTTTTCTTCAAAATAATCAACTTGTTATGACTTTCACAAGAACCAAATACCAAATAGTGTCAAAATTGACATAAATGTGTTTCTAAAACAAATACTATATTGATAGATAATATTGTAATACTAAAAATATAAGGTTCAGCCAAAAGACTTATATAATGATATATATGTAAATAATGAACCATTTGAGGTTATCTTGGAATTTTATATTACTCTTATTAATCATGTAATATAGAAATACTAGAAGACATGGTAAAAGTTTAACTATTTAACTAAGAGTTAAATTTAAAGATAAGGTTAACAAGGTATCACAAACTTGCCTAAAACATATTGGTTGTGGGGTTTTCAATCCATCCACATACTATACTTGAAATAAATCCATTTGGAGCCATTATAAACCAAAAAAGTATTTTATAATAAAATAATATTTCAAGATTTTTCCTTAAGTGACCCTCATATCTTTTATAAAAGGGTATTTCCCATTCTCTTAAATTCATGCCTCCAAATCCATTTCGCTTGGCCAAAACATTATAAAATCTCCAAAAAACTACATCCTAATCAACCTAAGGGCCTTACATTGATCAAAATCCATCTTAATGATACCTTTTGATCAAATCAAAAGGAATAACACGAAGAAGAGGTAATTACCTCATCTCCTCTTTCAAAGTTATTTGTTTCTTCCAAATCCTCTTTCATTGTTGTTTCCATAATAAAATAAAAATTCAATTACATTATATATAGTGATATGTTATTATAAATACGATATAACAATATTCATTATTCTATCCATCCTATTATTGAAAAATTCACCATACGTGTGTACATACAACTTTCAGTCTCCACGTCGTGGTGTAGTTTGTTTTTTAACCCATCATTTTTTATGGGTATAATAAAGAGTATAATCGATCTAAATAATATATATAACATTTTAATGATTCTGAATATATAATATATAATCCAATTAAATATTATTTAACCATCAATAGAATGATATCACCTCTTGTGCGTACGTACGACTTACCATCTCCACGATGCGATGAGATTCATATTCACCATTCAATGATGATTATTAACATATATATATATATATATTATTAATAAGTAGGTAATATATTATATCATAATACTACTAGAAATTCATTTATATATATATGTATTTATTTATTTTTTTATTTACATATATATCATTCACTTACTTTCATTCTATACGATATGAAAATAGAAGCAACGTTTATGCATACATATGGTCAACCATATCCATAAACAGTGTTTTCCATTTCTTATATAAATTTATTATAAAAACATATATTCTTAATATATATGATTCGTAAATAATGTTTTATATTTTGGAATCAATTAAATTATAATATAATTTATACGATCAGGAATAGTAAGTTAAAACATGTATGATAAAGAAAGCGATTATTACTCGAAATGCTATTTTAACATAGGAATTATTTTTAAATGTGTTGTATAAAGCCATAAATGAATCAAGTATGATATCAAACATATGAATATGGTTCTTTTATAATTTAATAACATACTATGGTCAATATACATGAGGTTAAATGTACCATCAAACCAAGGAATGTACATGGTAAGTGTAATTTCTCAATATCATTATTATCTGAGATTGTTTATGTGAAAGTATTTAATGGGGACATATTTATCATCCATGTCCATATTTCATAAAAATGTTTTAAAATGAATAATTTATAGTATTTTGGAAGGGAATATTTATCATGATCAGCATTTTAAAACATTTAATGGTTTATTTTTCTAAATACTTTTAATTAATGTCCATGTTTTAAAAATGATTTTAAGTCTTTATTTATATGAACACGATTGTTTTAAAAAGATAATTCATTTAAAAAGATTAAAAGTGGTATCAGGAACATTTATTCCAAAATCTATTTTAAATGACTTACTTTATAAATGTGTTTCATTTAAATGATTTCACAAAAAGGGATATTTCTCTCAAAGAGTTTTGCAGTTCATTTTCAACTATGTCAACATCCATTACAGGATATTATTATTTGATTGAGTTTGATTTATTATAATAACATCTTCCATATTATATTGAATGAGTTATGGTATGTTTTACTATGTATGTGATATTATTATACCATTCTAGGTTTATGGTTAAATTATTAACATCTTTTAAGCTAGTTTTAATACAAATGTTGATATTATGTTTCAACATTTTCATACGAGGAATGGATTGGACTTAGTAAGTGATGGGTGGGGCACACTGTAGTTCCTTGATGCATATTTAGGTCTCATTAGACAAACAAGTGTCTTGGAACAAGCCCCTGACCAAATTTTTATCTGTTATTTTGGCATGAGGCCATGACTATGTGGTTGAGATGTCTGGCATTATGCATTTCTTCATTATTTAAATTAATTTTTACATGTGATTATTTGACTTGTAGAATATCCATGTGAATGTTTATCGGGTAATTTATGTTTTATTTATACCATATTATGTTCATGATTATGTTTGAATGGATGTTGTTTTTATTACACTTATTTTATTAAATGTTTATAGCTTCAGCTAAATTATTTACCCTTATTGAGCATCTGAGCTCACCCATTTATTATGTTTTATTTTTTCCAAGATTCCAAGAAGTGTATTGTGATTGATATGAAGGGTTAATCTAGGGTAATAATGGTATTATCAAAGGTTTATTTATTTTGTGTTTTATGTTTGAAAGTGTAATGTAAAATTCATATATGTAATATATTTTCAACGACTTCTAAACTGATCAGTCCTTCAAGACAAGATCATTATAATCATTCCGGTGTATTAAAATAAATCATAGGCTCTGGGAATATAGGGTCAAGGAATTATGGTTGGTATTAGAGTACGATTAGAAAAAACCCTCTAAATAGATTTAGATAAACTTTTATTATGAAACATTACCCTATGATAGATATTGAGGATTATTATATAATAACTCACTATAATTTTGGTAATGTTGAGATTTTGTGAATTTTACAAGAAATACATCCCTATCTAGATATGAGTAGGTAGAGGTTTTTCTGGCATAGATTTATCTTGGGGTAAAACCTGAAAAAAACCACTTTGAGCTAGACTCAAACAGTAACTCGTGCATGACAATGGGCTTTGCATCAATCTTTGTTTCGACACTTCTGGGGGATATTCTTATGATAATTTACATTTTCTTTACAGACCATTATTATGGATTTATAAGTAAATATGTTATAAAATAAACCATTTTTATGATTATGAGACTCTATATTCAATTAATTTTTATAATTTCTATAGTTTTCAGATTATGCATTATGATATTATCTATCCTAGTATATTTCATTATTTAGAACTGCCTCCCAATAGATAGAATGAGAACTCCAGAAATATCCATGATCCAAAGAGTATGAAAGATCATATATTTCATGGTCTTAAACCAACATTTTGAAGGGAAATAGTATCCCACATATTCTCATGATATGAATAAATATTATCATGTGTTAATATAATAATTAAATAATTATCTAATTCATATAGTTTTGATGGGAATACATAGAAGAAGAAGATGGTTGAGAGAAAGAAGGATAAAATTTAGAAGGGAAAGAAGTATTTTCCCATATGTGACAATAGTGGAAGGAATTACCCTCAGAAGTTCTTGAAAGGAATAGAATTTCGATATAAGTGAGGAGAAAAAGGACACCATGTTTTTGAATGCAGGGGTAAGGAAAAGGTTTCAATTGTACAATTCTTTGTCTGCAAGTAGTTGGAACACTACACTAATAAATGTCCCAATCACTTGAGTATACCCCAAACTATTTTATTAGATAATATTAATTTTATGATTCTACCATAGATGAAGTGGAATGATTAGTGTTCTTAAGTTGTTATTAATGAATTATTTCATTTGAGTACAATTTATTAGAATTTTAAAGTATATAAAAACTATTCTACAGTAAATTTTCAATAATTATTTGTGATTTTATGGTACCTAGTAAAGTTACATAGTCTCAAGTTATTCATTTTGGAAAATATATGGTTGGGGGAAATATAACCCTTAATATGTTTCTGAAACTGAGATAATGGTTTTGGAATAAGATATCATTGAGTTGGATAACAGATAGTGGATATTATTGACTAACTTGGAACAAATTAATTGTGTGTTTGTTCCATCATTGTAGGAGTTTTCAACATTTTATAATTTGATGAGTATATTTGGTATTCTATAAGAAATAAGGAAGAATGAACGTATTCAATAAGGTTTTATGGTAATTTATGGTGTTACCATGTTTTAAGAAAATTCATGGTAATTTTATTCACATGTTATTATGTGGAAAAGAGAAATTTATTAAGTTTACCTTCCATATAAATTTTTAGACTGTGAGTTTGAACATAAGTATTTTTGGATAAGTCTATGTGTTGGAATGGAGTAATTTGAGCACTTGATATTTTGTATGAAGTTAAAGAATAATTTGTTGGATATTGTATCCCAACATTTTGGTTTTTAGTAAACTTATAGAGGATAAAAGAAATACTTGTGGTACTTATAATTTATTAAATGTTACTTAGGCATAAAAAAATTATTTTTCAACATTCATTTCCTAGTGTAATGGATAATGTGAAAATAGATCGAAGTACAACCAAATGATGAGATTATGATTAAGACAGGTAATGAAATCAAGTATTTTTTATTGAGTTTATATCTAGATTGTAAATTAATCCCTCCTATTCAAAAAATAAAGTATCTAAAAATTTTTGTTATCGTAATAACTTATGTCTTGTTAAACCAATGATATATTGAATCATCCTAGATTTATGGCTTTGAGGCCCTCAAATTTTTCTCTTTATTATTCACTTGTTTTTGATTTATGACATCAATCACTCCCTATAAATATTTACATTTTTCTCCAATTATGTGTCTATAATTTCCACAAATGTGCTCCTATTAGATACACAAAATTTAGTGTTGGATCTTTCATTATCCTTTATTTATTATTAAGAATAAATTTTAGTAACCCTATTTCCGATGTTTGTTTTCCACAAAGGTATATTCTATTTTAAGCCTTTTATTTCTGAAGAACAATTTAAAATTTTTAGTAAGCAATTCATTAAAGGTGGCGAGAATGTAACACCCCATGATTTCATTGTACGCTATCTCTTTAAAGTAATTTAATTGCATGCCCTATATGCAACACCAAGTTTGAGTGAACCATGACTTACCAAACTAGTTCATAAAAAAGAAATTATGAATAGTATTAACTACATTTTGATTAATCTATAAAATTTTAACATCTATAATATGTGTTTTCTAGACATAATATAATAACAAATTCAATTTTTCTATTAAATGATGTATTTTTCAAAAAATACAATTTTACCTCCTATTAACAGAGAACCCTTTTTAAATCCAATATTTGAAACTTTTATATATTCAGTTTGATTAAATAATATTTTTCCTTAGAAAAGGGACATAAAAAATTTGTTTTGGATAAATTTATGGGGTTTTTTCTGATAACTTTCATATTTTAATGAATAGTAAAAAATACTAAATTTTAATTAAATTTTTTTTTAATAAAAATAATTTATTGTATTAAATTATACATTTGAATGGGGTTGAAGTATAAGGCCCCAACATTAAACCATACTTAATCTTGAGTTATTACAAGATTACACATTGAGGATCTTTTCAGGTTTAGAGTTTTAGAGAATTAGATCATGAAACTTGCATTACATTCCACATTTAAACAAAGTGGTTACATAAAAGAAAATATTCATTCTCCCCATCAACAGAAACATATTTAAAATAAAACATGGATTCTTTCTTTACACATCCTTGACACTATCATCACATCATGTACCCTTCCCTTGTCTTGTGAAAAACATTTCAAAAACTTGGGATGAGCATAAAAAGCTCAGTAAGGGATAGAAAAATATGGAAATGAAACATGAGTACATGTATACATAAGAATGAAATCATACTTTACCCATAAAACATAAGAACTTTAACATACCTCATAAAATCATGAATAAATCATATAAATCATATGACATAAAGGTAACTTGAGGCATTCATAACATTCTTATGTAGGGAGTAACCCTCTTGGTTACGTTTTGGAATACGCATCACAGTATATTCCCTAAATCTCTTCGGAGAAACCTTAACGTTTCAATCCTTCGCGTTACCCAATGCATTGGAGAGCTATATCAGGCTCACCCGCCCTTAGTTTATCACGGAATAACCCGTCATCATAACAATGACCAAGAACCATAACATAATCTTATCACATAAAACATGTATAAAGGAAACATAGAATTTCCACCTTTCAATAACAAGATATCAATACAACACATTGATATAAATACATTATGAAAACCATTTTCAATACCAAAATAAATGAAAAGTAAAACATGGTATTTATTTTTCTTTTAAAAATATGGTATGGCTTGTAGAGGAAGGCGAAACTCAAATAATGGTCACGACGGCGGAGAAGTCGTTGTCCCCGCATACATACGACAAAAACATTCCCCTTTGTCTTTGAATAAACACTTCGTATAAAAAATATTCCTTTTTAATAAATGTAAAAGTCAAAGGGGTTTATACACCGTATAAAAGAAGGTTATGTATAAAACAGAATATGCCTCAATGAAAGCAGATTGAGACGAAGTCCCTTGCAAAGACGATATCCTTGGTTTAAGGATAAATCAATTACATAATTATGTGTGACAAACGAATACACAAAATATAAGTGGATATTAATTGTAAAATAATCAATTTTCATTCACACATATTCAAAGGATGACATATTTATTAACTACATGTTGAACCCAAAGAAATCGAAAATGGGTTAAGAAGTTCCCTTGACAGCCTAACGACGTCACATCAAAAAAAGGGTATGTCATCACTTGGAAATAAAATATACATCAATAAGGATTTATGAGAACATATCCCAACATAAAAATATGTAAATTAAAATACCCAACAAAATAAGTCTTTTAAAAAGAGGAGGGTGAAAGGTTCCCTTACTGACATGGGTATCTTTCGAAACATATGCCCCGTGAAAGGACAATAAAAAATTGATGTGAATACTCATAAATGAAAGAATGTTACACAATGAGTAAAATAATGGTCAGTACATACACCACTCAAAGGAAATTATGGAAAATGTAGCATAAATCTCACAGGAATAAAAGTTAGATGAAAAATCCCTTACGAAAACTCGGCAGCCTAACAGCGCCACTTAAAACATCCAAAAATGGATTGATGAGATCAAATAGGGTATCTAATCACATTAAAATAAAATTTACAGAAATAGGAATATAAAAGAATATCCCCCATCATTAAAAAAAGAGCTTAAAAGAAGTGACATAAACGAGAGTACTTAAAGAGAAAGAGAGAGGTTAGATCTCTTACGAAAATTCGGCAGCCTAACAGCGCCACTCAAAACATCCAAAATGGATTGATGAGAGGAAATAGGGTCTCTAATCATATGAACATAATAATTAAAGTAGGATTAATATAAAATAACATCCCAATAATAATAATTATGAGCTTAAAAGGAATGACATAAAAGAGTGTACTTAAAAAGAAAGAGAGGTGTAGGATCCCTTACCTCAAGCCCAACTTGTCTTGTTCGTTTCTTTATATTCCTGAATAATAAACTTTGGTCAATTAATAATTGCCTAAGTACCTCCTTTAGATATTATTATTCAGTTCATATCACAAATTATAATTTTATAATAATTGTTTAATAATTTTAGTTCATATCAGACGTTTTTGCCAATGTTTGGTACATGAGTCAAAAATGAACTTGTTTGAAAAAAGATTTCCCATGTAGTTATAAGTAAATAATTTCCAGAATAGTATTAATGAATAAATTATCATATATATCCATTAAATATTCATTTTATAATATTCCATATAATTTTTAGATAAAAAACGAAAAGCACCGTTCATGGAGATGGTAGGCCGTACGTATGCATGAACGCTACTTTCATTTTTTGGTTATATTAATGGAATTAAAACAAAATGAGAGAGATATATATATATGATATAATTCCAGAATGATATCCATAATTTAGATGTAATATATTACATATATATACATTATATATACGTACTTATAATATTACATAACATTTTGAGATAAGAAATGAAATGTACCATTCATAGAGACAGTAAGCCGTACGTATGCATGAACGCTACTTCCATTTCTATTTCATATTTAATGGAATAAAAACATAATTATAGATAATAATATTTTAATTAAAGTATGGTATCATATATAATATCATTAAATATATAATTTATATGTACCAAATATGGTATTAAAGAATCAAATCACTTTAAGGGGGCGATAGTCTGCACTTCCTTAAATGAAGATATCGCGTTTACCCATAATGGAAACCATAAAGGTATGCCATAAATGAAAAATACAGAAGCTTAAGTAAAACATAAACATATTAAATATCATATATAAATATAGTTTCATCTTAATGTCCACCATTGAAGGTGTTAGAAGAATGTTGAACAATCGTCGTTTCGTGATGCAGAAATTCTCCATCCATGGAAACAGTATGTTCTTTAACCATTAGATGTAGGTGTGTGTAAATGTAGCTCGAATCCTTATTATACCAACATCCTATTATATTTAAGATAATTTATTTGTTACAAAATAAATGAATAAAAAGAGTTTAGGGGGTTGGAGAAGGAAAATAAAACAAAAGGACACAAGTGAAGACATTACCTTAAAATCGGATAACTCCCTTTGGTTTGAGCTCAAAGGCTTCCTTGGGAAGACTTCTGCCCAAAGTGAGGCTTCAAAGAGTAAGATAGGAAAGTGGAGAGACAATAGGGGCAGGGGCTGGCCGAGCCAAAGGCTTTGAGAGTGTGTGTAAGGAGGTAGAGGTGGGGGCCTTTTATAAGAAGAGAGGAGGGGCACTCTTGTAAAGTTACAAAATGTTACTTTATTTTCAAAAGAGATTCGGATTTTAAAGGTCCCAAATTAATTTATTTCGAGGATAAGGTGATAAGGGTTCAAAATACACTAATCCAATAGGTTTTAGACATGATTAGGTCTTAGATATTACATTATCTTTCCATTTTATTAAAATCGTTAAATATTGAGGTCATTGCTGCATCATCATGATGTCATAAATAATTTAATTTATTTAATGTCAAAAAATTATAAAAATAATACTATGATGTAGTAATTATTTTTATAATTCCAATGACTATTTATAGTCAAAAATATGACTTGTATAACCCCATGTAAAAATTGTTTTAGTAAAACATCTCATGTTTGTGTCATTTTTACTTTAACATTAAATAAAAAGATATTTATGTCATTTCCCATCCAAAGTGGCTCCATGGGGTCCCCAAGTTGACCCGTTGATTTTATTGGTCGGACATGACACATCCAATGAGGGTAGGACATGTGTCTAGGTCATTTCATTTTTTTAAAACATTATTCTTACCATAAACTACACTAATTACCTCTAATCGCGATTAAAAACTTAAGAAGTTACTATTCACCAAAAAAATATTTTTATCCCATTGAACCACATTTTACATCTTAATTACAACCCTGTATGTCGGATTTTTGAAATTCAAAACACAAAGATGGAAAATTTTCATTTAAATGGAAAAATCGGTTTTTATAAGTACCACTTAGTGGTTTCACATTTCATCAAAATTAAAGTTTTTCAGAAAAATACCAAAAATTTACCCTGAGATATATTAGATATTCCGAATTCAAAAATGAAGTCTATTTTAGAAAATTCAAAACATATAAGTCACATTAATTAATTTAATAGTTAATTCCCGCTGTCAGAGCAAATAGCATGTTTTTATGAAACAATAAGTATCAAAAGATTGACACTAGTTTAAGTCTGATTTCAAAGTAAAATTAATTCCATCGACCACTATTGGATTAAATAGTAAAAATATATTCTAATTTCAGTTTAAAACCAATTCAAAAGATAATATAACCCTATAAATTAATTATATTAAAAAGAGGATTTGAATTAAAATACAACATTTACACTATTCATTAAAAAATGAACTTTATTTGAAAGATACAAAAAATTTACACAAAGTAAATTTTGATGTCCCAATTCTTAATAAGAGTTTTATTTGGTCCAATAGAATGTATAAGATTGAACAAAACTATATTTAATGACGGTCCTCCATCAAAAGGCGATAAGTGAACTTTCAGTGAAAACTAGGGCATATACGCCTAAAATTGAATTCTTTCCGTATTTTAAGCCTTTATATTTTATTGGATAAATGTAAAAACATTTAAAAACATATATAATCATATTTTAGTTATTTCTATCCATTCCCACCAATAAAACGGCTACATGATAACTACCATTTAAAATAATATTATTTTATTATTAGAGTGCAATGTAAGATTTCCAAGAAACTCGTTGTTGCGTGTTGGGTACGCCATCGAGCATAGAGTCCCCTTTAAAGTCATATTAATATTTTATTCATGAATATGGATAAATATGAAAATTTCATATTCTTTATTTACCTAGGTTGTTACATCCTTCCCCCCTTTTGGGAATTGCATCCTCACAATTTTTAAAATTGAACATGGAAACATCCTTGAATGTCCCAATCGGAACAAGAGTCGGTAAAACAATCACATTAAAATAAAGCAAGATAAGTACAGAAGTCACCCATGTTAACCCATACTAGGATTCCATGTAGAAAAACATGGACATGGAAGAAAAAGCAAAGGTTCATGTTCTGGAGGGAGTGTGATAGTAAACATGTTTAGGAGAAAGTTAACCATAAGAAAATCACAAACTTGGGATGGGCTAAACGGTATTCGATTCCCCAGTAGGAAAATTTAATAGACAACACTTTTGTTTTAAGTAAATTTTTATTGAGCAATTTATTCATAAGGAAACATAATCACTTATCATGTTGACTTTTAACTTTTACTAGATTCCTTAATCAAACTCACATTTTTTTCCAATAGATGAGTATTTAAGGAGACTTGTTCGCATTAAGAGTAATATAATCAACTTCTAGAGAGTCACCTAATCCACAAAGGATAACTATATACTTCCCATCTCTTTAGACATTAACCAAAACCAAAACTAAAAATGTTATTACAAGATCAGATAATCCAGAAAAGGATAACCCTTTATAAAAAGAAAATCTACTATTAACCTCAAGAATTTGTCAAACAAAACACAAAGTTCAACGAGGACCATTCGATAATCAATTGTCCATAAAATTATTCAAAGTAAACCAAACTAAGATTGAAACCCAAATATTTGAAGGATTTAATCACATAGTCTTCCAAGTTAAATCGTAACATTTATCTCCAAACAACATTAGTTGCTCCTAAACTCTCGTATTGAAAAGTAATTAACCTAATCACATATCCGCCATGATATGTTAATCATTTTCATAAATAACCCAAAATCAACTTACTCTTAATTCATAAAATCATATAACTAAAAATAATCAGTCAAACTAACGAGGGACTTCATGTAGTGCAGTGGTAGGTGAAAAATACCAGTCGCACTTTGGTTGTGGGTTCGATTCCCGCAGCTTTGTCCGACGCGACGGGTTGTCACATGGTCTGCGTGTTGTCCTTTTTCCAAAACTATATAATTCTTAAAACATCTCCCAAAACGAGATAAAATCTTCAAAAATGATCATAAAATATTTTAACCTCAAGTTTATCTCATTCTTTTCATTTTCCATCATATCATAGAGTAACCCATAATTACCTAAAAAGTAAGGATCATATAAAACCTAATGGTTACCTTAATAATTATTACCTGAATTTCTACATCGATTTGGCCATCTCATATATGATGCATTAGAGAACTCACCAAGGTTGAAGTGGTTGATCATGACTCCTTGATAGTTGGTTTAGAACAACAATGAGATTCCTCATTGAATCCCCCATCTCATCTAGTCTCTTAATCAGAGAACCACCACAGTTTCCTTCAAACCCATTGTCACATTGGTGCCTCTTAGATCCAGCCATTTACTAAAACCAAAAAGGTCAGTGTGAGTATATCAACATTACCATCATGTATTAATGAGGAAGATAAAAACTAAGATATACTTATTCATTCGCTTTATCTAAAGCTTGGACTCTTTCTGAAATCCTAACCATTATGGTAATGTCACTTTTTCTTAGAGAATAACCGAACCTCTAAAGTTATCTAAACCAACCTTTGATACCAACTATAAGGCCCCAGCCTTAAACCTTACTTAATCATGAGTTATTACAAGATTACACATTGAGGATCTTTTCAGGTTTAGAGATTTAGAGAATTAGATCATGAAACTTGCATTACATTCCACATTTAAACAAAGTGGTTACATAAAAGACATTATTCATTCTTCCCATGAACGAAAACATATTTAAAATAAAACATGGATTCTTTCTTGACACATCCTTGACACTATCATCACATCATGTACCCTTCCCTTGACCTGTGAAAAACATTTCAAAAACTTGGGATGAGCATAAAAAGATCAGTAAGGGATATAAAAATATGGAAAGGAAACATGAGTACATGTATACATAAGAATGATATCATACTTTACCCATAAAACATAAGCACTTTAAAATACATCATAAAATCATGAATAAATCATAGAAATCATATGAAATAAAGGTAACTTGAGGCATTCATAACATTCTTATGTAGGGAGTAACCCTCTTGGTTACGTTTTGGAATACACATCACAGTATATTCCCTAAATCTCATTGGAGAAACCTTAACGTTTTACTCCTTCGCGTTACCCAATGCATTAGAGAGCTATATCGGGCTCACCCTCCCTTAGTTTATCATGAAACCACCCGTCTTCATAACAATGCCCAAGAACCATAACATAATCTTATCACATAAAACATGCATAAAGGAAACATAAAATTTCCACCTTTCAATAACAAGATATCAATACAACACATTGATATATATACATTATGAAAACCATTTTCAATACCAAAATAAAATAAAATTAAAACATGGTATTTATTTTTCTTTTAAAAAGATGGTATGGCTTGTAGAGGAAGCCGAAACTCAAATAATGGTCACGGCGGCGGAGAAGCCGTTGTCGCCGCATACGTACGACAAAAACATTCCCTTTTGTCATTTAATAAACACTTCGTATAAAAAATATTCCTTTTGAATAAATGTAAAAGTCAAAGAGGTTTATACACCGTATAAAAGATGGTTCCGTATAAAACAGAATATGCCTCAATGAAAGGAGATTGAGACGAAGTCCCTTACAAAGACGGTATCCTTGGTTTAAGGATAAATCAATTACATATTTATGTGTGAAAAATGAATACACCAAATATAAGTGGATATTAATTGTAAAATAATGAAATTTCATTAACACATATTCAAAGGATGACATATTCAATAACTACATGTTGAACCCAAAGAAATCGAAATTGGGTTAAGAAGTTCCCTTGACAGCCTAACAGCGTCACATCAAAAAAAGTATCTCATCACTTGGACATAAAATTTACATCAATAAGGATATATGAGAACATATCCCACCATAAAAATATGTAAATTAAAAGACCCAACAAAAGAAGTCTTTTAAAAAGAGGAGGGTGAAAGGTTCCCTTACCGACATGGGTATCTTTCGAAACATATGCCCCGTGAAAGAAGGACAATACAACATTGATGTAAATACTCATAAATGAAAGAATATTACAAAATGAGTAAAATAATGGCCAGTACATACACCAATCAAAGGAAATTGTGGCAAATGTAGCATAAAATTCATAGGAATAAAAGTGAGATGAAAAATCCCTTACGAAAACTCGGCAGCCTAACGGCACCACTTAAAACTTTCAAAAATGGACTGATGAGATCAAATAGGGTATCTCATCACATTAAAATAAAATTTACAGAATGAGGAATATAAGAGAACATCCCCCATCATAAAAAAGAGGATCTTAAAAGATGTGACATAAAAGAGAGTACTTAAAGAGAAAGAGAGAGGTTAGATCTCTTACGAAAATTCGGAAGCCTAACGGCGCCACTCAAAACTTCCAAAATGGATTGATGAGGGGAAATAGGGTCTCTCATCATATGAACATAATAAGTACAGTAGGAGTAATATAAAATAACATCCCAATCATAAGAAAGATGAGTTTAAAAGGAATGACATAAAAGAGTGTACTTAAAAAGAAAGAGAGGTGTAGGATCCCTTACCTCAAGTCCAACTTGTCTTGTTCGTTGCTTTATATTAATGAATAATAAACATTGGTCAATTAATAATTGCATAAGTACCTCTTTTAGATATTATTATTCAGTTCATATCACATATTATAATGTTATAATAATTGTTTAATAATGTTAGTTCATATCAGACGTTTTTGCCGATGTTTGGTACATGAGTCCAAAATGAACTTATTTGAAAAAATATTTCCCATGTAGTTATAAGTAAATAATTTCCAGAATAGTATTAATGATTAAAATATCATATATATCCATTAAATAATCATTTTATAATATTCCATATCATTTGGAGATAAAAAAACGAAAAGCACCTTTCATGGAGACGGTAGGCCGTACGTACGCATGAACGCTACTTTCATTTTTTTTTCATATTAATGGAATTAAAACAAAATGAGAGAGATATATATATGTTATAATTCCAGAATGATATCCATAACTTATATGTAATATATTACATATATATCTATTATATATATGTACTTATAATATTACATAACATTTTGAGATAAGAAATGAAATGTACCATTCATGGAGACGGTAAGTCGTACGTACGCATCAACGCTACTTCCGTTTCTATTTCATATTTAATGGAATTAAAACATAATTTTAGATAATAATATTTTAATTAAATTATGGTATCATATATAATATCATTAAATATATACTTTATACGTACCACATATGGTATTAACGAATCAAATCACTTTGAGGGGGCGATAGTCCGCACTTCCTTAAATGAAGATATCGCGTTTACCCATAATGGAAACCATAAACGTATGCCATAAATGAAAAATAAAGAAGCTTAAGTAAAACATAAACATATTAAATGTCATATATAAATATAGTGTCATCTTAATGGCCACCTTTTATGGTGTTAGAAGAATGTTGAACAATCATCGTTTCGGGAGGCAGAAATTCGCCATCCACGGAAACAGTATGTTCTTTAACCATTAGACGTAGGTGTGTGTAAGTGTAGCTAGAATACTTCTTATAAAAACATCCTAGTATATTGAAGATACTTTATTTGTTACAAAATAAATGAATAAAAAGTGTTTAGGGGGTTGTAGAAGAAAAATAAAACAAAAGGACACAAGTGAAGACATTACCTTAAAATCGGGTAACACCCTTTGGTTTGAGCTCAATGGATTCCTTGGGAATACTTCTGCCAAAAGTGAGGCTTAAAGGAGTAATAGAGGGAAGTGAAGAGACAAAAGGGTCAGGGTTTGGCCGAGCCAAAGGATTTGGGAGTGTGTGTAAGGAGGTAGAGGTGGGGGCCTTTTATAAGAGGAGAGGAGGGGCACTCTTGTAAAGTTACAAAATGTTACTTTATTTTCAAAAGGGTTTCGGATTTTAAAGGTCCCAAATTGATGTATTTCGAGTATAAGGTGATAGGGGTTCTAAATACACTCATACAATAGGTTTTGGACATGTGTAGGTCTTATATATTACATTATCATTCCATTTTATTTAAATCGTTAAATAATGAGGTCATCGCTGCATCATCATTATATCATAAATAATTTAATTTATTTAATGTCTAAAAATTAAAAAAATACTATGATGTAGGAAATATTTTTATCTGTCTAATGAATATTTATAGTAAAAAATATGACTTGTATAACACCATGTAAAAATTGTTTTAGTAAAACATCTCATGTTTGTGTCATTTTTACATTAACATTAAATAAAAAGATATTTATGTCATTTCCCAACCAAATTGCCTCCATGGGGTCCCCAAGTTGACCCATGGATTGTCTTGGTCGGCCATGACACATCCAATGAGGTTATAACATGTGTCTAGGTCATTTAAGTTTATTAAAACATTATTCTTACCATAAACTACACTAATTACCTCTAATCACGATTAAAAACTTAATAAGTTACAATTCACCAAAAAATTATTTTTATCCCATTGAACCAAATTTTACTTTTAATGACAACCATGTATGTCAGATTTTTTAAATTCATAACACAAAGATGGCAAAATTTCATTTAAATGGAAAAATCAGTTTTTATAAGTACCACTTAGTGGTTTCACTATTCATCAAAAATTAAAGTTTTTCAGAAAAATCCCAAAAATTCACCCTAAGCTATATTTGATATTCTGAATTAAAAGATTAATTCTATTTTAAAAAATTCAAAACATATACGTCACATTAATTAATTTAATAATTAATTCCCGCTGTCAGAGAAAATAGCGTGTTTTTATGAAACAATAAGTATCAAATGATTGACACTAGTTTAAGTCTGATTTCAAAGTGAAATTAATTCCATCGAACACTATTGGATGAAATGGTAAAAATATATTCTAATTTAAATTTAAAACCAATTCAAAAGATAATCTATCTATATAAATAAATTAGATTAAAAAGAGGTTTTGAATTAAAATACAACATTTTACAGTATTCATTAAAAAATGAACTTTATCGGAAAGATACCAAAAATTTACACAAAGTAAATTTTGATGTCCCAATTCTTAAGAAGAGTTTTATTTGGTCCAATAGAATGTATAAGAGTGAACAAAACTATATTTATTGACGGGTCACTATCAAAAGGCGATAAGTGAACTTTTAGTGAAAACTAGGGAATATACGCCTAAAATTGAATTATTTCCGTATTTTAATCCTTTATCTTTTATTGGATAAAGGTAAAAACATTTAAAAAAATATATAATCATATTTTAGTTATTTATATCCATTCCCGCCAATACAATGACTACATGTTAACTACCATTAAAAATAATATTATTTTATTATTAGAGTGCAACGTAATATTCCCAAGAAACTCGTTGTTGCGTGTTGGGTACGCCATCGAGCATAGCATCCACTTTAAAGTCATATTAATATTTTATTCAAGAATATGGATAAATATGAAAATTTCATATTCTTTATTTACCTGGGGTGGTACATGATGTATAATTAGATTAAATTATTATCATTTAATCCAATGATGGTCATTATAAGTTATTTTACATTACAATTGGATATTAACACATATCAATATTTTGATAGTTTTTACATCTCAAATACTCACTTTCTAGTTTTGAAAATGGGTATTAATTTTAAATTAATTAATGCTACATAGAATTTATTAATATGGTAAAATGGAAATCGTTTTTTAATTTCGAATATCAATATTATCTTACGATGATTTTTTGGTATTTTTCTGAAAACATTCAATTTTTTATTAATAGTTAAAGACACTACGTTATTTTTTTTAACCAACATTTTTTAAAATAATTATTGTATTTATTTAAATTTAATATATAGTCAAAATATATACATGATACCTATATTATTTTAATTTAATTCATTAGAGATGTGTTATAATTAGAATAGATGTATAAAACTTTATTGAATTTCTTTAACGTCTTTAACCCACCTTCTTGGATCATTTACAAATTTGTAGAAGTCATAGTTTTACCAATTCTATGAATATAAATTCAAAAATCATAGAGACACGGTTTCCATTAGTAAATAAAAATCAGTTCAATAATATGGAAATATTTTTTTTGGTGAATACTATCTTTTGAATTTTATTTACCTCGGTTAAAAGTAAATAGGGTAATTGAAGGTAAAAATTATATTAAAATTACCCCATGACTTGTCCTAATTATACCAGATAAGTGTATTTCGACCTATATCAACCATAGGACAAAAAAATCCTTTTGATCCATCTGGATAAGATTAGGAAATTTATTATATTTTATTTAATGAATAGTTAAAAGTGTTAAATTAAATGTTTAATAACTAAACCATTTTTAATATAAGGTTACACATAAGATAAATTCAACTATAAATAATGATTAGAAAGATAAGAATATTTCCTACATTATGGTTATTTATTTATAGTTTTAGACATTAAATTATTAAAAATATTTATGACACAATGATGATGCAGTAATTACCTTATTAATGAAAGATTAAAATAATTAATAATATAAATATCAAAATAAATGTATATTGAGACTTTTGATGAAATCCAAGAATTTTATATGTTAATATGACATTTTAGGGCTGATTTCATGTATTTTTGTTTCTTTTTAATCAACTTGTAATGACATTCACATAAAAAATAAAATAGTGTCACAATGGACATTAATTCGTTTTTTAAACAAATATGATATTATTAAATGATATAATAATCCTCAAAATAAAAGGTTCGGATAAAGGACTTATATAATAATATATATGTCATTAATTAACCACTTGAGGTTCTCTTGTATTTTTTTAGTATGATTGTTAACCATGTTATATAAAAAGACAGGAATACATAGTAAAAATTAAACTATTTAACTAATAGTGAAATCTAAAAGATAAAGATAATATGGTATCCTAAACCTATCTAAAACCTATTTTTTAGGGGTTTTAGACCCATACCCACCTTATTCTAGAAATAAATCCATTTATAGCCATTATATACCGAAATATATTTTATAATAAAATAATATTTCATGTTTTTTAAAGTGACCCATACCTCTCTTATAAATGGGTACTTCCCCTTCCCGTAAATTCACGACAAAAAATACATTTTTATCAGTAATCCCCAACTACAATATTCTCCCAACTACCTCCAATTTAACATATAGGCCTTACATTTATTAGAATCCAATTTAAGGATCCCTTTTGATCAAATCCAAAGGAGAACCTGAAGAAGAGGTAATTAATTTGTCACCTCTTTCAAAGATTTTTTCATCTTCCACTTCATCTATCATTGTTGTTTCCATAATAAAATAAAATATCCAGTAAATTATACATACATAGATTTTATTATAAATATGGTACATCTATATTCATTATCTTATCCATCTTGTGAATGACAAAGTCACCAAACGTGTGTGTGTACGACTTACCATCTCCACGTCGTGGTGTTGTTTGTTATTCAACACTTCATTATGTGGATGAGTATAATAAAAATTATAATTGATTAAAATAAAAAATAAAACATGATAATTATTGTTTATATATAATATACCATCCAATTACAAATGATATAACCATCAATAGAATGATATCATCGCTCATCTGTACATAAAACTTATCGTCTCCACGACATGAGGAGATTGACCTTCAGCATTAAACGATGAATATATATATATTATTAATAAGTATGTAATATATGTCATAATATTTATACTGGATATATATATACATATATCTCATTCACTTATTTTGGTTCAATAAGATATGAAAATAGAAACAACGTTTATGCGTACGTATGACCCACCATCTCCATAATTTTTGTTTTACATTTCATATATAAATTTATTATACATACATATATTCTGAATATATATGATACATAAATAGTTTTTTATATTGTGGAATCAATTAAATCAAGATTTATGTTTTGTGATCAAGAATAAAAAGTTAAAACACGTATGATAATGAAAATAATTATTACTTAAAATGTTATTTTATCATAAATATTTTTTTATAAGTGTTGTATAAAGCCATAAATTAATTTAGTATGGTAAAATAAATATGAATATGGTTTTTTTATAATTTAATAACATACCATAGTCATCATACAAGAGGTTAAACGTACCCTCGACCAAAGGGAAGTACATGGTAAGGGTTAATTCCTCAATCTCGTTATTTTTCGAGATTATTTGTGTGGAAGTATTTATTGGTAAATTTTTATCATCCATGTCCATGTTTCATAAATATGTTTTCAAAATGAATATTTTATTGTTTTAGAGGGAAATATTTATCATGATAAGCATTTTAAATGATTAAATGATTTATTTTTCTAAATCTATTTAATTAATGTCTATTTTTTAAAATTGATTTTAATGATTTATTAATATGGACATGATTGTTTTAAAATGTTAATTCCATTCAAAAGATTCAAAGTGGTATGGGGAAAATTTATTCAAAAATATTTTTTCTATTAGTTCCTTTATAAAAGCGTGAATTTTAGATGGTTTAACCGAATGGGATATTTCAATCAAAGAGTGTTACTGATCATTTTCGACTATGTCAACATCTTTTAATGGATATTATTCTTGATTGAGATTGGTTTATTTGAATAAAATATTCCATATTGTATTGAATGAGTTATAGTATGTTTGATTGTGGATGTGGTATTTTTATACAATTCATGGTTTATAGTTAAAGTATTTACATTTCGTATGCTAGTTTTATTACAAATGTTTTTTTTATGTTTCAATATTTTCATATTAAGAATGCATTGGACATAGTATGTGATGGGTGGATCCCACTATAGTTCCTCGATGCATCAGTAGGTCTCACAAGAAAACCTATTGTCTTGTAACTAGGCCTTGAAAAAAAATTATTTGTTGTCTTGGCACGAGGCCTTGACTATGTGGTAATTATGTCTGGTATTATGCATTACTTAATTCTGAAAATCAGTTTTTACATTTGATTATTCGATTAATATAATATCCATGTGTATTCTGATATGTAAATTTTTTATTTATTTTTTTCATATTATGTTCATGTTTATGTTTAAAAGGATGTTGTTTTTATTACACATCTTCCCTTAAATGTTTATAGCTTCTGCTAAATTATTTACCCTTACATTTCATCTGACCTCACCCATTTCTTATGTTTTATATTCCATAATTCCAAGGATTGTATTGTAATTTATATGAAGGTTTAAGCTAGGGGAATACTGGAATTCTCAATGGATTATTTATTTTTTGTTTTATATTTTAATGTGTAATTTAACATTCGTGTATGTAATCTATTTTCGAAGACTGCTGAACTGATCGGTCCTACAGGACTGGATACCCCGTAATCATACCAATGTATTAAAATAATACATCCGCTCCGGGATTCTGGGGTCAGGGAATTACACCTAATATCATTGTTCTTAGTCCTCAATTGACATATAAGAATCTTTGAAATATTTATAGCACTAGTATTATCACATAAAATATATGTTCTATTAAACCATAGTCCAATGTCTAGTAGAGTGTTTTCATCCACTACACTTGTTCACAACAACTACCTTCAGATACATTTTCTGTCTTGGATGTGGAAAAAATATAATTATTTTTTATTACTTGACCATGATTATAATGATTTTCTGAAAAAGTGATATCTTCCTGATGAGATTTTTCTAGAAAATCTACAGATACCAAAATCAGCATTTGAATATGTAATTAAATTAAAATCAGAAGTTTGGGGTAAATAAGGGTTTTGAAAACATTTCTTTTTAGGTATCTAATTTTTTTTAACTACATTAAGATAGGATACATTAGGACATGATTTTAATCATGAAAAAATAAATACTGAATACATAATTTATGTTCTGCTTGCTTTAAGAAACAATAAACTACCAATCATACCTCTTTATAACTTGTTGTCCACTAGTTTTCCTTCTTCATTAAATCATGTATTACATTAGTACAGTTAAGTTTTGTATATGTATTACTGTTTTCAAGTCAATTTTATTTAGTAAATAAATAATATATTTTCATTTATTTAAATCATTTTGACAATCTTTTCTGTAAAATTGAAGTAAAAAAATTCAATTCTCCCATCATACTCATTTCAAATTATTTTTTTCATTAGATTTTAGAAATCATTACAAAGATTTTTATTATTTAAACTAAAAATTACATCATTAACATATATTTGAACTAATAACATATTAGAACAAATTTTGTTCTTAAAAAGTGATTTGTCTTCCAGACCAACAGAAAAAATAATTTTTCAAAATAAAAGAACGTAATCATTAATACCAATCTCTAGGTGCTTCTTTAAGGCCATAGAGGGCATTAGTAAGTTTAAAAACAAAATCTAGGTTTTAAGAATATTAAAAACCAATATTTTATTCAACAGATACTTACCTAATTAAATAAATATTAAAAATTTAGATTTTACATCCATCTGATATAATTTATTGTTCATATGGGATCCATAGGCTAAAAAAATCTAATGGATTAAAATATAGATATATGGGAAAAGGTTTCATCATAATATATACCTTCATCCTTATTGTATTCTTTAGCTACTAATATAGCATTTTTTATAGTTATTATTCCCTGATCATCCAATTTGTTTCTAAAAACACATTTAGTTCCTATAACAAGATAATTTAAAATACTTTCATCTAACTTCCAAATGTCCTTCCACTTGAACTAGTTTACCTCTTCCAGCATTGCTAAATTCCAAAATTAATTTTCAAAGGATTATTATATATATTTATGTTCTAATTGAGATATAATGCAAGAGAATTATGTTATGCTTCCTTCATATGTTATAGTTTTAATTCTTATCTCTAGGCCTACTATTACAGTTTCTAAGGGATGATTCTTTTGGGTTTTAGTTTGTCTAGTTGAAACACTAATTGGTTATGTAGATTCATGTTCTTCATAACTAGACTATGTTTTATTATCTTCAAAATCATCTTTCAAATTTTGTAGTCACATGTTGTCATTAGAGTCATTAATTTTATTAGTTTTATCATTCTATTTATTGAAAGGGTTAGTTTCATCACACATCACATGAAATGATTCTTTAATAATCATTGACTTTTAATTAAATAACCTATAATCATTAAATGTATAAAAATCTCCTAAAAATATCCTTTCTTCATATTTTGGATAAAATTTACCATGTTTATCCTTTGTGTTTATGAAATACACATTGAAACCAAATATATTAAAGTACTTTACTTTCGGCATTCTTTTATTCAAAAATTAATAGGGTGTCTTTTTAAAAATTCAACTAATTAATACTATATTCATTATATAGAAGTATATGCTTACAGCTTCATCACATAGGTAAGTAGGAAGACTGTATTCATTTAGCATAATCCTAGTCATTTCTTAAATAGTTCTATTTTTTCATTCAACAATTCCATTTTTTTAGGTGTTATTTGTGTGGAGTAGATATGTTTAATACATATATTGGAGAAAAATAAATTGAATTACTAGTTTTCAAATTCTCCAACATGATCTCTTCTTTAATGAAAATATCTTAAGACACTTTTTGTTTTGAATAATTTTGCAAAAACATTCAAAAACATTGAACACATCACATTTGAGTTTTAGAAAATAGACCCATGTAAATCTTGAATAATCTTCATCTAAAACATATTCATTTAATTTACCCGAAAACCTAGCTATTCTTGATTGTCCAAAAAATCCATATGGATAAGTTCTAAAGGATAATATATAGAAATTTTGTTCATTGATTTGAAAGAAGACGTGTGTTGTTTTCCAATTTGAAATGCCTCACAGATTCTATCACAATTAAATTTAAGACATGGAAAATCATAAAATATTTTATTATTAGATAATTTATGTAAGGATTTTATATTAATATGATGATGCCTTTTATGCCAAATCCATGACTCATTTACCTTAGCAGTCAAACAATTCACATTCTCTTAACACAAGGAGTTTTAATCCTAAGTAAAAATATTATCAGTTGTTGGTAATTTAAATATATTCATATCATCATTAAATATAGAACCCAAATTTTTAGTGAAATAAATATAATATCCATCACCAAAGAGTTGTGAAATACTTATCAGGTTGTGATTCAGCCCTTGTTCATAAACTACCTTTTTTATTGAGATGGTTTTTTGATCACCAACATTTCCAAGTCCAAAAATCATTCCTTTGGCATTATCGCCAAAGGTAACTCGACCTCCATCTATTTAAATCAGTTTAATGAAGTTTGTTGAGTTTCCACTCATGTTCCTTGAGTATCCAATATCCATATACCGTACAGCTTTTCTGGTTCTATTACTTATTTTTTACAAAATCTAATTGACAAGTGTTTTTTGGTACCCACATCATGTTGGGTATAGTAGTGTTATCTAGAAACGTTCATGGAACTGAGATCTTCATTATTTATCCATAACTCATGTCATTCATTTCATATGATATATTTTAAATAAAATCCCTTTTAATTCAACTTATCTGATTATTTCTTAAGTAAACTTTTTTTATATAGGACGTTTTGTTCCACAATAATTACTAGTTACATCTTTTGAGTTATGAAAAAAATAATTCTCATAAAGATTGGGGTGTTTGCTTTTATTTTATATACCAATTTTTTTACTTTTTTATTAAATTATTTCAAATAATTTAATTTAAAATATATTCTCCTTTAGTAAAAGAGAGCAGAACTTTTGTAAGTTTCTACTTCATCTTATAATGATTTGATCCTGATTTCATGATCAACATTGTTTGTAGTAGATGAATTAAATTTTTCATTCAACTATTCATATTTTTTGAGTAAAGTGCCCTATTCTCATAATATTTATTTGGTAAATTTCATTAAATACATTTTCTTCTTTAGTAAGGAATCATATTTTCCTCTAGAATTTAAAAATAGGTAGCTAACTATTCATTTGAACAACAGCCGGAATCAATATTTGGGGAATAATAAGATTTTACCTCTTCATATTCATTATCCATAAAGAACATGTTTTCTTTTAGATTCTAAAGTTATTTTTCTAAATCAGCATCTGAGGAGTTGTTGGAGTCTTCAAATACACTATTGGTGGCATTCATTTCTGTTTTCCCTTTTTTCTCATAATCAGTTTTTTTTTGATATTTCATTTCAGGTATTTTTCTTTCTCCTATAAATTAGAGACAATGAAGTCTGACGTGTCCCAATTTTTTGTATTCCAATCATCAAAAATATCATAGTTCTTTCTCATCCTTAATTAATGGGTTTCTAATGTCACTTTTCTTTTTGTTGAACATATTTAACTATCTGGATAATTGAGCTAGGTCAATTTCAAATTCCGAGGAGTCTGAATTCTTCTATATTTCATCTAATTTTGGACTTCTTATTTTGTTTTATGTTTTCAATCTCAATGCAGCGGTTTATATTTTTTTAATCACTCTATGATCTTCATCTTATTATTTTATTTCTTCTTTATATATCATCATTGTCCCAATTAATTTTTCATTTTTATACTTTTTATTGTAGATGATTGTCAAATTATAGCAAATATTCCATTCCATTTCCCAGGTAATACTCTATTAACATTAAATGCTTCATCAGGTTGATTGATAGGATCACCCACAGATGTAACATTATTAACAATTTCAGTCATGCTTCCATTCATTTGTGTATTACCCTATCCATAAAACATTCTGAAAGTATCAAATTTTAATTTTGTTGTTTCGTATATCATTTATCTAATTTTGTCAGTACCATCACATGAGACTACAATTTTTTGCCACATTTAATTGGCTATTGGTCATTGTGATATACAGTAGAATTCATATATTCTAAGACCAAAAATAATAGAATTCATTGATTTTGTTTTCATAACATAATGTGTTTCAATAACTTCATTCCAAGTCTCTAGTTTCTCAGGAATCTCGTAAGAAGATAGGATTTTTCAATAGGAATTGTATCTAAGATTCATTATATATATAATCATCCTTAACTTCAAGCATCCATAGTTTTCACCATTGAAATATAGAGCACGCACCATTGACATTCCTTCTCTAGGATCAGTCGTTACAATCTTCATTATACCGATCTAATACACTTCATCTTGATATGGACTTATCTAAAAATCTCTCCACTGATTCTAATTGATGGGATGGAATGTACAAAGTAACACCAGATTGCGGTGAATTGTGTATTTTCAAATTACATTCCAAAATTCATATTTTGGAATACCTCAGAAACAGATGAATATTTTCCGTATTAATTTTTTTTTGAAAAAGTTCAACGAATATTCATAATTAATGAACACAAATTCTAATTGGGGATCATGGAAAAATAATCCCCTGGTACTCTCTACCAATCAATCTCTTTGCGAGAATGGTGATTTCAATATAACTGTTCCTCTTATCTGAAGACCTCCAATCCACAACTATGAATAGGCAGGTGACCCCTTTACAAATAATACTAAAACAAAAAAGTCTTTTGGTTTTGTAATAATGAACCAATATCCATATTTTAGACCAAGAAGTAGATACTCCATCACAACGGAGTACGAGGAGAAGAAACTTGAATCAATAAGAATTGATTTGTAAAATAGTAAAGTTGATCGTCACAGTTGTAGTATCATGCAACTGAAAATTGATGGATCTCCTTCTTCCGAAATGAATTTCTTTGAGAAAGAATAATCTAAATAGATCCTTGTTGTAAAATTATGTTCACTAAAAATGCATATACAAGTAATAAAAATGAGGTTGAGAATGATCAGTACTTTGGAAGACACTCTACTTTTACAGATGATCGATATTCGATCAACTCTATAAGTAACACTCAAAATATTATCAGCATCAAAATCTATTCCCACATACATACCTTCTTAATTTTTCTCATCTCTATAATGAATAAATAGAGAAAGTGATTTCCTTAAATATTTTCATATCTGAAATTTGTGTGTGATTAATCATGGAAATTCAAATCTTAAATAGAATATACCTTAAGAATTGAAGCTAGACATTGAGAAAAAGTGTTTTTCGCAACAGATTATAATGATATTTGAATCAGTCATTAAATTTTATTAAATTATTCCAGATGATATGAATAAGAAACGCGGATTCACAAATCATTTCCCTTAGGTACACTGCATAGGGTCAAGCTGCATAGCATAGGGTTCATTTACCAACGCACGTTTTACTAACCATACCTTCATTTTCATAACATATGGATGGTACTCAACATTAATATAATATACATTCATTTTTGTAACAAATGGATGTCACATAGGGTTGAAAAACGATACTTCCCTATATTTTCTGGATTGAAGGATTATGAACAGTATTTCCATATTTCAATGTAGGGATGCTGATCCATTCGCAATCTTCTTAGCATAGTGTTGGGATAATGATCCACACTCTCACTATTCACTATACGTTTGAAATGAAAACTTTTCAATATAGCATAGGGATAATGATCGATATGTGCACTGTTCACAGTAGTGTAACATACAGATGGAAATAGGGCTTCCATATTAAATCCCATAACATTAGAGTTCAATTGATATGAATAAAATTCCAAAGAAAGATACTCATAAAAAATTCATTAGAAATAAACAAGGTATTTGTGAGCATCAAAATCATCATTGATTATAGAGTATTTTTGCGATAATACATACCCAACATTTAGTCCATCAAGAATATTTTAACGATTATCCCTTATATTTTATTAATGATAATACCTATGGTTTAATTTCATTCTATGTTTTTTATTTAAATTGAATGTATGTTATGTTATTTACAGTTCTATATTTATTCCACCATTTCTAGATATGATCGTCTTATCACTATTTAATTTTCATATGCATTTTGTTAGTTCTATTTCCATGATGATAATAAAAGAAAAATTATTTGAATAGAATGCATCTTCATTTATTCACATTTATATGATGATATTTTTTGATTCATGATATATTCTCATCTACAAAACCCTTACTAAGAATTTAATCCCACACTAATTTTATTTCCATTGTTTAGAATCCATGAATCTTACTATGAATGATATGAAATGATGTTCTAGAGGGAATTATGATACTAACAAAATATATTTGATAAATAGTGTTTTTAAATTTAATATTGCAATCACGTAATTATCTATTTTAACAATGTGACTTACATATTTAGTCCTTCAGGATGTATTTACTCATATATTATACCAATATATTGAAGTAATAGATAGGATTTTGGTTATTTGATTTCATTTCATATCCCATAATTTCCAAATAATGATAAAGATTGATGGATATCTTTGATCACATGAAAGTGTATTCTCATGGTAATGTTACAAACATAAAAATGTAATCTATATAGATTTTAAAAGGTCATATATTTATCATAAATCATGTTAATAGGATAGGTTTTTGAATTTAGGATCCTTTTCATTATGTTGAGAAGTTATTTTACTATAAATATTACGAATATAAATTCATATACATAATTAACATATAAAATGATATCCATTAATAAATTTAAACTTCAATATCATTATTCGTTGATTATGATTAGTATTAAAGACGAATTTTTTAAATGAGATGCACAAAAATCAAATTAAAATGCATCACATAATATTTCAAGTACAATAAGATATTCCTACTATTTTAGACATTATTAAAAACCAAAATGTTTAGAAGACGGTAAGATCATTCTAAATATTTAGAAACCTTCATATTTCTATACAAAATTATAATACAAATCCTTATAAAAAAAGAAAATTTCAAATTAGATCATTTCATAAATTTTTGAAATTAATCTCAACTAATGTTGAAACCCAAAAATTAAAGTAATTTTTAAATAGTTTCATCTAATATTAATTTAATGTTTATCCCTAACAACCATTAGTCACTAACTGTTCTTATATTCAAAAAATTATAATCCATAGTCCAATAATATCCATGATATCATAATTATTTCTATTGATTCTGAATAACATTATTTTAAAAACATATTTGTTCTAAATGATATAAAAACATAATTCCTTGAATTATATCCCATAATTTCATATAATGATCCACAAAAGTATAGTGGTTGTAACGCCCCGACCCCTGTTACCCAGAGTCGGTGCATTATTACATAACATTGGCATGATCACAAGAAAGATCAAATCTCGAAAGACCGATTGGTTTAGTAGCCTTGGAAACACTAGATATATTCATAAGTTTTACATTACATCATAAAATGAAAAACTACTACAACAACATAATGTTTCTACAATCCACACTATTAACCCCTCATAAAATCCCTACAGGTCATTCATAACTTACTTCTTCACATCCTGGGAAAAATAAAACATAGAAAAGGGTGAGCTCAAATGCCCAGTAAGGATAACAATATAGCGGAAACTTTCATAAATAAGAATAAACATTTAAGGCAATGTATAACTAAAACAAAAGCCTTTTAAATATGAACTTTCAACATGGTATGGCATAAATAAAATGAAATAATTCCATTTACTTATTCACATGGATATTCTACTAATAGAATAATCACATGCAAAAATCAATAACCACTTTCATAATGTTGGAATGCATAATGCCAGACTATCATAACCACATAGCCAAGGCCTCGTGCCAAGACTACAAATAAGATTTTGTCAAGGCCTTGTGCCAAGACACTAGTTTGTCTCATGAGACCTACCGATGCATCGAGGAGCTATAGCGGGCTCCACCCGTCACATATTAAGTCCAATGCATTCCCATATGAAAAGGTTTAAACATAACATAAACATTCATATTAAAACTAGCATATGAAATGTCAATACTTTCACCATAAACTATGAATGGTATAAAAATAGCACATTCACAGTCAAACATATCACAAAACCTTCACTACAATATAGAAGTTTTGTATCATAACAAATCAACTTCAAATAATCTTAAAATCCATCAAAGGATGTTGACATAGATGAAATCAAAATTCTTTTTAAAGAAATATCTCCTTTTATTTTTAAATAATTTAAGATCCATATAATATAAAACATTTTCTTTGAAAATATTCTTATAATCTTGTAAGGGAAACTTTGAAGATTTTATAACGGCGGAAAATAGCCGCACCCGCCGTATAAGTTAAAAAAACATTCTTACCTTAATTCTGTCGAAAAGGTTAAAAAGGACCTTGTTTTGAAAACGACCGAAAGATTCCTTTATAACCCACTTATAAAAGTCAAAAAGGGTATAAATGACTTTAACTCATATTCTAGTAAATAGTAAAAATGTTTTGAAATGCATTTTTAAGAAACATGGATGTGGATGATAAAGAGATCCCAGTAGATTATTACGTATAAACAACCTTGGATAATGAAGAGGTTGTAAAGTAAACCCTTACCTTGTACTTTTCCTTGGTTGGGGTAGGTTAAACTCCTGTATAATGGTGAAATAGTTGTTATTAAATTATACAAGAATCATATATAATAATATGATATCATATATGATCTTTTAACATTGATTTGTTAATAATATCTTAGAATTATCGTTGTTTCGGGAGTTAACTTACTCATTTTCTTTTATATGTTTTGTTACATAAGCCATGGTTGTTGTATCTTATTCATATCCAGAATGATATCTAGTCCTTAAACATCATTTTTAAATCATCAAATGATAATTATACTTGAATGGATACGATGGAGAATGAATCTCATCGCGTTCGTGGAGACGGTAGTCCGTACGTACGCACGAGCGACAATATCATTCTTTTGATATTAGAATAATATATAAATGGATGGTATATCATATATACAGAATCATTAACATGTTATATTTATTATTTACATGAGTTACACATCATTATTATACCCATCCAAATAATATTATATTGAATAACAATTACACCACGACGTGGAGACGGTAGTCCGTACGTACGCACGTATGGTGACATGTTATTCAAAGGGTGGATAGAATACTGAATATGGTTGTACCATATTTATAATAACATCACAGTATATGTGAGATACTGGAGTTATTATTTTAGAATGGTAAGAACAAAGGAAGAAGAAGTGGAAGAAGAAATGAATTTGGAGAAGGGTGGTGAAATCATTACCTCTTCTTCGGGTTCTTCCTTTTTATTTGATCAAAAGGGCTCCTTAGGTTGGCTTTATGATCAAAATAAGGCCTCTAGGTTTTAGTGAGGGATGTTGGGAGAGTATTTGGGCAGAGTTTGGCCGAACCAAAAGGCTTTGATGGTGTGAAGAAATGAGAAGGAGGAGTGCCCTTTTATAAGAGGGGTGAGGGGCACCTTTGGAAAAGCTAGAAATATTAATTTATAATAAATTCATATTCGGTTTCTAATGGCTCCAAAGCTTATTATTCAAAGGTTAAGGTGGGGATAGGTCTAAAACCACTCAACCAATAGAATTTAGAAAGGTTTGGGTACTTATATTAACATTATCTTTAAGTATTAACTCTAAGTTAATTAGTTTCACTTTTACAATGTCTCTTTGTATTTTTATATAATATGGTTAATAAACTTACTATATACATCCAAGAGAACCCCAAGTGGTACATTAATGATGAACCTATCATGATATAAGTCTCTTGGCCGATCCATAGATTTTTAGGAATTTAATATCAATTAATAATATAATATTTGTTTTAAGAACTCTTTTATGTCAATTTTTACACTATTCAATAGTTGATTTTTGTGAAACTCATAACAGATTTATTACTTCGAACAAAGTCAATTAAATCAATCCTAATATATCATATTATCCTAGAAAATTAGTTTAATTCATTAAAAGTTTCATATTATATTTATTTGGGTATTTATAATATCAATTATTTTAATTTTTCACTATTATAGTAATTACTGCATCATCATTGTGTCATAAATAAAATAAATTATTTAATGTATAAAAATTATAAATAAAATATAATTATGTAGGAACTCTCTTTATCTTTCTAATGAATATTTATAATCTAAAATCCAACATATATAACCCTATGTAACAATTGTTTTTCTAAAAGATATATGCTTGTGTAATTTTTGTATTGATTTTAACTTAATTAAAATAAAGTGTCATTATCACTTACAAGTGGATCCATGGGGTCCCAAAATAGACCCAAAGATTCCCATGGTCGACCATGTATCAACCAATAGGGTTAAGACACGTTTTAGGGTAATTTAGTATTATTATAATATTATTTTTTAACCCTTATTTACCGGATTTACCCTTAACCATGGTAAATAAAATATTTACCGCAGTAATTATTCAAAATGTCTAAAAATAAAAGTTACCTATTTACACAATTTGAACATCCTGATTCCAAATATGGAATCCATTTTCCTAAATTCAAAACACAGAAGTGGCAGAAATTAATTTAAAATTAATTCTCGCTGTTAAAACAAAAAGCGTGTTTTTAAGAGATAATAACTATCAAAAGATTGACACTCGTTTATGTTCGGTTTAATTGTAAAATTATGTCCAATGAACAACATTATATTAAATGGTAAAAATATATTCTAAATATACTTTAAAACCACTCAAATTCATAATTTATCACTATTAATTATTTTGATTAAAAATGTTGTTTTTAATTAAAACTTATTAATTTTCACTATTCATCAAAATATGAAAGTTATCCGAAATGTACCAAAATTTCACCTTAGGCTAAATTCGATATTACGAATCCAAAAATGAAGTCCATTTTCAAATATAAAATATATATAATTTCAAAAAGTAGGTATTACTATTCATAACGGCTAGTTTGATTAGTTATGGTGTGTTAGAACTCGGTGTTGCGTACAACACACGCTATCACATTATTCAAAGAGAAGCGTACCGTAGAAGCTTGGGGTGTTACATTCTCCCCTCCTTCAAATAATTGTGTCCTCGCAATTTCTAGGGTATTACTGCATAAAAAGACTCGGGTGGTTCTTCATCATAAGTTCCTCGGGTTCCCACGTTGCCTCTTCCATCTTATGGTTTCTCCACAAAACTTTTACCAGACGCGTCGTTCGGTTTCTCAGCACTTGTTCTCTCGTATCAAGAATCTTGACGGGCTCTTCGCAATAAGACAGATCGGGTTCCAGTTCTAATTCCTCATAGGTGAGTACATGCGTCGGATCAGGCATGTATTTCCTCAATAGAGATACGTGGAACACATCGTGAACTTTGGAGAGACTTGGCGGCATTGCCAATCGGTAAGCTACAACCCCAATTCGTTCTAGAATTTCGAAAGGTCCGATGTACCTGGGACTCAATTTACCTTTCTTACCAAAATGTATGACTCCCTTCCACGGAGATACCTTCAGAAAAACATGATCACCGACTTGAAATTCCAAATCCTCCCTTCGATTATCGGCATAGCTCTTCTGCCTACTTTGAGCTGCTTTGATGTGATTTTGGATTACTTGCACCTTTTCCACTGTTTCCTCCACCAGTTCTGGGCCTACAAGTTTTCTTTCACCAACATCATCCCAACAGGTTGGTGTATGACATCTCTTTCCGTATAACGCTTCATATGGTGCCATCTGAATACTCGAATGGAAGCTATTGTTATAGGAAAATTCTACCAAAGGTAAATATTGATCCCACATACCCTGAAAGTCAAGTGAGCAAGATCTCAACATGTCTTCTAAGGTTTGAATAGTCCGTTCTGATTGTCCGTCTGTCTGAGGGTGGTAAGCAGTGCTCAAATGAAGTTCAGTATCCAGGGATTTCTGAAGACTTTTCCAGAATCTTGAAGTAAAACGGGGATCACGATCAGAAACAATCGATAGGGGTACTCCATGAAGTCTCACAACTTCATTAATATATAGTCTTGCTAGACGTTCCAGGGGTAGATCTTCTCTTATAGCAAGAAAATGTGTTGTCTTGGTAAGACGATCAACAATAACCCATATTGCATCGTTCCTTCTAAGAGTCTTTGGTAGCCCCATGACAAAGTCCATCGTAACATTGTCCCATTTCCACTCCGGTATGGGAAGTGGTTGCATGACTCCTCCAGGCTGTTGCCTTCCAGCTTTCACTTGTTGACAAACCATACATCTTGACACAAAATCAGCAATCTCCCTCTTCATGTTGTCCTACTAAAAATGTTCCTTCAAATTTCTATACATTTTGGTGCTCCCAGGGTGTATAGAGAAATTGGAACTATGAGCATCATCCAGCAATTCCCTTTTTAGATCAGGTATATTGGGAACACAAAGTCTCTTCCCGAATTTCAAAATTCCATCTTCATACACAAAGTCTTTCAATCTCCCATCATTTACAGCTTTAATCTTCTTTTGGAATTCTTCATCATCGGTCTGAGAACTCTTAATCCTTTCCAGTAAAGATGGTTTGGAAACCATTTGAAAAAGCATTGATGTTTCACCTTCCCTGGTTATTCCCATGTCCATCTTCACTAGATCCATGAAAATTGGATCTCTTTCAATTCTCATATTGTTCAAAACTCCATGGTCTTTTCTACTCAAAGCATCTGCCACCTTGTTTGCCTTCCCTGGGTGGTAGTGTATCGTACAATCATAATCCTTGAGTAATTCAAGCCATCTCCTTTGCCTCATGTTGAGTTCTTTTTGTGAGAAAATATACTTCAAACTCTTGTGATCAGTATAAATCTCACATTTTTCACCATAGAGGTAGTGCCTCCATATCTTCAAAGCAAAGATCACTGCTGCTAACTCGAGATCATGAGTAGGATAGTTTTTTTCATGAATTTTCAACTTTCTTGATGCATAGGCAATAACTCTATCATTCTGCATAAGGACACAGCCAAGTCCTTTCTTCGATGCATCACTATAAATAACGAACCCATCATTCCCCGATGGTAGAGTCAATATAGGAGCATTGACTAATCTTCTCTTCAGTTCTTCGAATCATTCTTTACACTCTTTTGTCCAAACAAATTTAACCCCTTTACGTGTGAGCTTCGTTAATGGGTTAGCCAATCGGGCAAAATTCTGGACGAAACGTCGATAATAACCTGCCAAACCAATAAAACTACGTACCTCAGTTATACTCGTAGGTGCTGGCCATTCTTGGATTGCCTTGGTCTTAGAAGGATCAACATAGATTCCATATTTAGAGACAATATGGCCAAGAAAAGAAATCTCCTGAAGCCAGAATTCACACTTGCTAAACTTCCCATATAATTCATGCCTCCTCAGAGTCTTCAAGATAATGCGCAAGTGATTTTCATGATCTTCGTAGGTTTCGGAGTATACCAAGATATCATCAATAAATACCACCACAAATTCATCGAGATAATCCTTGAAAACTCTATTAATTAGATCCATGAATACAGAGGGTGCATTAGTCAATCCAAACGGCATTACAATAAACTCGTAATGCCCGTACCTGGTTCGAAATGCTGTTTTCAGAATGTCTTCCTTCTTCACACACAACTGATGGTATCCAGATCGAAGGTCAATCTTTGAAAAGTATTTAGCTCCATGTAGTTGGTCAAATAAATCATCAATACGAGGTAGGGGATACTTGTTCTTTATCGTTATAGCATTGATCTCCCTGTAGTCGATACATAACCTCATAGATCCATCTTTCTTTTTAACAAAAAGAACAGGGGCTCCCCATGGAGAAACACTAGGGCGAATAAATCCCTTATTACTCAATTCCTCTAGTTGTTTCTTTAGTTCGACTAACTCTACAGTGGCCATTCTATAAGGGGTCTTCGATATAGGCCTTGATCCAGGAATCAAATCAATAGAAAACTCAACTTCTCGTTCTGGAGGATGTCCAGGTAAATCTTCCGAAAATACATCTACAAATTCTTTCACAACAGGTACATCCTCTATTTGAACATTCCTTTCCTCCCCGACAGTTATTTCATTCTCTTCCTCCACAATAATTGAATTAAGTTGAGCTACTGGGGGTGGATCTAAATAAGAATTAGGTGGTGACGATTCTGCTCTAAAAATAAGGTGCTCCTTATCATTATCATCAAGAATCGTAACCTCTTTCTTCTTACAATAAGTCTTCGCATCATAGTCCGAAAGACAGTCCATACCGAGGATTATATCAAACTCAATCATAGGTATGACGATGAAATCAGCAGATAAAGAAAATTTATGTGCTCTAATGGGGACTGATTCACAAAACTTTGTTGCAACGATACTTCCCTTAGGAGTTTTAACTGACAACTCCCTTATTAAATCAAATTTGAAATATCTAATTTTCTTAGAAAACTGGGAAGATATGAAACAATGCGATGATCCAGAATAAAATAATGCATTTGCTAAACATGAGGAAACCATTAAATTACCGGCCACCACGTCTTTCGGAGATTCTACCTCAGCAGTAGTGATAGCATAAGCCTGGCCTTTATCCCTTGGCCTTTTCTGAGGTAAGTTCTACTGACGCTTAGGACATGAATTTACATAATGCCCCATCTCCCTGCAATTGTAGCACTGAACGTTGGTAGCTTCCTTCTTCCCCTTGCAATCATGAGCTTGGTGGCCTTTTTCACCACACTTGTAACAGACTCCCATTCCCTTCAAACAAGTACCAGGATGTTTCTTCCCGCATTTACCACAAGATGGATATTCAACCTTTCCCTTCTTCCCCTTATTTCCATTCCCAGATTGATCAGCAGGTCTCTTCTTCTCTTGCTTTGCTTTAAAGTCATAAGACTTAGAGAATTCATTTTCGGTCTTGATAGCACATGAGACAATGTCTTCGTACGATGAAAAGGATTGTGAGACTAACGCCCGACGGAGAAATGGTTTTAACCCATCAAAGAAATGATCAATCTTACTTCTTGGGTTACGAATATAATCACCAGCGTACCTCGCTAACCTTGTAAAGTTAGCCTCATACTTTGTGACATTCTCATCCTCCTTTTGTCTCAGACTCAGAAATTGCCTTTCCATATCTGCTCGATGGTCGCGAGGGAAGTATTTTTCTAAAAACAGATCTTTGAACTCCCTCCATTCCATATTTGATACTTCATCATCTTCCTTCGTATTTTGAATCAATGACCACCATTGATCAGCATCTCCAGTGAGGCGGTAAACTGCCATGATAACTTTTTCCCTTTCACTGCTCCCCAAAGCCTGAAATATTTTCTCTAGGGAAAATATCCATTGCTCAGCTACTAAGGGATTTGTATTCCCATTGAACGTTGGTGGTTTTTGCCTCATGAATCGATCTAACATTGATCCTCCATGCTGCGGATCAGGGTGCTCCATACGGGTAAGGTTATTATTCATAACCTGAGTAAGTTGCCCCAGTATGGTGATTAGCCGATCAGCACCAGTTGCATCACCAGCCCCACTATAATTATCTTGAGCAGGAGGGAAATCCCTACATGGAGTGCGTGCATTGATACGGTTTCCATTTCTTCCACTAGGCGCCATTTCTAAACAATGGCAAAAACTAGATCAGTTTATGAATCAAAATACATAATCCCATACTTATAAAACACTTAACATAAATTGAACTATTTATGGATATAATCCATAATCATAAGAATGTTTTCTTTGAGGAAGTATATACTCATAATCCCTTCAAAATGATTTGTAAAGAAAATGAGAGTTATCCTAAGCATATCCCCCGGGAGTGTCGTAACCAAGAGTGCAGCAAGGCCCGTTGTCATGCACCAGTTCCCGTTCGAGTCTAGCTCAAAGCGGTGTTTTCAGGTTTTACCCCTAGGTACATCTGTGCCAGAGCCGCCTCTACCTGCTCGTATCTAGACAATGATGTATTTCTTGGAAAACTCACAAAATCTCTACAATACCAAAATTCTAGCAAGTTCTTCTATACTAATCCTCAAAGTTCATCTTAGGTCTACGTGCTCTAATCAGAGTTTATCTAAATCTAGCTTCCAAGGTTTGTACTAAACTTCCTCTGATACCAACTGTAACGCCCCGACCCCAGTTACCCAGAGTCGGTACATTATTACATAACATTGGAATGATCACAAGAAAGATCAAATCTCGAAAGACCGATTGGTTTAGTAGCCTTGGAAACACTAGATATATTCATAAGTTTTACATTACATCACAAAATGAAAAACTACTACAACAACATAATGTTTCCACAATCCACACTATTAACCCCTCATAAAATCCCTGCAGGTCATTCATAACTTACTTCTTCATATCCTGGGAAAAATAAAACATAGAAAAGGGGTGAGCTCAAATGCCCAGTAAGGATAACAATATAGCGGAAACTTTCATAAATAAGAATAAACATTTAAGGCAATGTATAACTAAAACAAAAGCCTTTTAAATATGAACTTTCAACATGGTATGGCATAAATAAAATGAAATAATGCCATTTACTTATTCACATGGATATTCTACTAATCGAATAATCACATGAAAAAATCAATAACCACTTTCATAATGTTGGAATGCATAATGCCAGACTATCATAACCACATAGCCAAGGCCTCGTGCCAAGACTACAAATAGGATTTTGTCAAGGCCTTGTTCCAAGACACTAGTTTGTCTCATGAGACCTACCGATGCATCGAGGAGCTATAGCGGGCTCCACCCGTCACATATTAAGTCCAATTCATTCCCATATGAAAACGTTTAAACATAACATAAACATTCATATTAAATCTAGCATATGAAATGTCAATACTTTCACCATAAACTATGAATGGTATAAAAATAGAACATCCATAGTCAAACATATCACAAAACCTTCAATACAATATATAAGTTTTCTATCATAATAAATCAACTTCAAATAATCTTAAAATCCATCAAAGGATGTTGACATAGATGAAATCAAAATTCTTTTTAAAGAAATATCTCCTTTTATTTTGATATAATTTAAGATCCATATAAAATAAAACATTTTCTTTGAAAATATTCTTATAAGCTTTTAAGGGAAACTTTGAAGATTTTATAACGGCAGAAAATAGCCGCACCCGCCGTATAAGTTAAAAAAACATTCTTACCTTAATTCTGTCGAAAAGGTTAAAAAGGACCTTGTTTTGAAAACGACCGAAAGATTCCTTTATAAACCACTTATAAAAGTCAAATATGGTATAAATGACTTTAACTCATATTCTAGTAAATAGTAAAAATGTTTTGAAATGCATTTTTAAGAAACATGGATGTGGATGATAAAGAGATCCCAGTAGATTATTACGTATAAACAACCTTGGATAATGAAGAGGTTGTAAAGTAAACCCTTACCTTGTACTTTTCCTTGGTTGGGGTAGGTTAACCTCCTGTATAATGGTGAAATAGTTGTTATTAAATTATACAAGAATCATATATAATAATATGATATCATATATGATCTTTTAACATTGATTTGTTAATAATATCTTAGAATTATCGTCGTTTCGGGAGTTAACTTACTCATTTTCTTTTATATGTTTTGTTACATAAGCCATGGTTGTTGTATATTATTCATATCCAGAATGATATCTAGTCCTTAAAAATCATTTTTAAATCATCAAATGATAATTATACTTGAATGGATACGATGGAGAATGAATCTCATCGCGTTCGTGGAGATGGTAGTCCGTACGTACGCACGAGCGACAATATCATTCTTTTGATATTAAAATAATATATAAATGGATGGTATATCATATATACAGAATCATTAACATGTTCTATTTATTATTTAAATGATTTACACATCATTATTATACCCATCCAAATAATATTATATTGAATAACAATTACACCACGACGTGGAGACGGTAGTCCGTACGTACACACGTATGGTGGCATGTTATTCAAAGGGTGGATAGAATACTGAATATGGTTGTACCATATTTATAATAACATCACAGTATATGTGAGATACTGGAGTTATTATTTTAGAATGGTAAGAACAAAGGAAGAAGAAGTGGAAGAAGAAATGAATTTGGAGAAGGGTGGTGAAATCATTACCTCTTCTTCGGGTTCTTCCTTTTGATTTGATCAAAAGGTCTCCTTAGGTTGGCTTTCTGATCAAACTAAGGCCTCTAAGTTGTAATGAGGGATGTTGGGAGAGTATTTGAGCAGATTTTGGCCGACCCAAAAGGCTTTGAAGGTGTGAAGAAATGAGAAGGAGGAGTGCCCTTTTATAAGAGGGGTGAGGGGCACCTTTGGAAAAGCTAGAAATATTAATTTATAATAAATTCATATTCGGATTCTAATGGCTCCAAATCTTATTATTCAAAGGTTAAGGTGGGTATAGGTCTAAAACCACTCAACCAATAGAATTTATACAGGTTTGGATACTTATATTAACCTTATCATTATGTATTAACTCTAAGTTAATTAGTTTCACTTTTACAATGTCTTTTTGTATTTTTATATAATATGGTTAATAAACTTACTATATACATCCAAGCCACCCCAAGTGGTACATTAATGATGAAACTATCATGATATAAGTCTCTTGGCCGATCCTTAGATTTTTAGGAATTTAATATCAATTAATAATATAATATTTGTTTTAAGAACGCTTTTATTTCAATTTTGACACTATTCAATAGTTGATTTTTGTGAAACTCATAACAGATTGATTACTTCGAAAAAAGTCAATTAAATCAATCCTAATATATCATATTACCCTATAAAATTAGTTTAATTCATTAAAAGTTTCATATTATATTTATTTGGGTATTTATAATATCAATTATTTTAATTTTTCACTATTATAGTAATTACTGCATCATCATTGTGTCATAAATAAAATATATTATTTAATTTCTAAAAATTATAAATAAAATATCATTATGTAGGACATATTTTTAGCTTTCTAATGAATATTTATAATCTAAAATCCAACATATATAACCCTATGTAACAATTGTTTTTCTAAAAAATATATGCTTGTGTCATTTTTGTATTCATTTTAACTTAATTAAAATAATGTGTCATTATCACTTACAAGTGGATCCATGGGGTCCCAAAATAGACCCAAAGATTCCCATGGTCGACCATTTATCAACCAATAGGGTTAAGACACGTTTTAGGGTAATTTAGTATTATTAAAATATTATTTTTTAACCCTTATTTACCGGATTTACCCTTAACCATGGTAAATAAAATATTTACCGCAGTAAATATTCAAAATGTCTAAAAATAAAAGTTACCTATTTACACAATTTGAACATCCTGATTCCAAATATGGAATCCATTTTCCTAAATTCAAAACACAGAAGTGGAAGAAATTAATTTAAAATTAATTCTCGCTGTCAAAACAAAAAGCGTGTTTTTAAGAGATAATAACTATCAAAATATTGACACTCGTTTATGTTCGGTTTAATTGTAAAATTATGTCCAATGACCAACATTATATTAAATGGTAAAAATATATTCTAAATAGACTTTAAAACCACTCAAATTCATAATTTATCACTGTTAATTATTTTGATTAAAAAAGTTGTTTTTAATTAAAACTTAGTAATTTTCAGTATTCATCAAAATATGAAAGTTATCCGAAATGTACCAAAATTTCACCTTAGGCTAAATTCGATATTCCGAATCCAAAAATGAAGTCCATTATCAAATATAAAATATATATAATTTCAAAAAGTAGGTATTACTATTCATAACGGCTAGGTTGATTAGTTATGGTGTGTTAGAACTCGGTGTTGCGTACAACACACGCTATCACATTATTCAAAAAGAAGCGTACCGTAGAAGCTTGGGGTGTTACAGTGGTATTCTTCAGTTATATTGTTTTTCACATAGTAAACATATCACTTTTCAATACCATGGGTATTTATATGATAAATATATGCTTAAAAATTGTAATAATCCCTAAATGAAAAATATCAATGATTATATAAACACTAAATATTATTAGTACCATTTAACATGTATCCTAAAAATGAAAATTCAGTCTTCATGAAATAATTTTTCATGTTAAGCTAAATTTATATATATACCCCATCACAATAAAAAATAACCCAAAATATTAAAAAAATTCATATAAATATCATTAATCATTAAATCACATTATAACCTATATGATTTTCAATATAGTATATTTCACAAAAAACAATTTTATATTATTTTTTATAATAATGTGCATATATTAAAAAAATTGTTTATTTTCTCATTTAACATATGTAATAACACTAAAATAAGTTATATTTTTTCCAAAAAGGTATATCATTCGGTAAAAGTGCATATTCTATTGGTTAAATGTTTTGACAACAAAAATTTTACAATCACTCTATTGGAAAATACTCTATCGCTTAGATGTTATTGCAACTAATAAAACAGTTCTGTTACAATTATAATAATATGATGATATAATATATATGTTGGTAATAGTTTTTAAAAATTGATTTGAATGAATGATATATAATTTAGAAACAATATTACCAATCTAAATTATCTGTTTATAAATTACATTTAAATAAATATTATTAATTTTTATTTCTATTAAAATTACATATTATATTTATTAATATATCATAAATAATAAACCAATTTTAATTAACAAGAAAAACACAATGTTCACACATGTTCAAGCTTATAAAAATATAATTATATTAATAATTTAATTCAAAAGAAAATGAATATACGTAGTTGATGTAGATTGATAAGACCATAAAACACAAGAACCCAAGATCTATCTATTTCGATTCTACCACCGCAAAACCCACCCATGTCATCTATTGACTATAATCCTCCAACAAAATAATATCTGGACTGAAATCCTCCAAAACCCTTCATGGAAGAAGAATAGTTAATTCCTCAAAATAACTTTCATAACCCCTAAGTAGGAAACTAGAAGAATCAAACCAAGTCAACTCAATTACCATTGAATAACCTCATGTCGATATTACTCTAAATCATTTAGCTCTAACATATACACCACACAGAATCAAAAAACATAAATAAAAATTAGAGAAAAATATTATTTTGATTCGAATACCAAAATAATAATTATTTATAAAAATATTAAACCACAGGTTTAAGAAACTGACCAGGAAATAATGGGTGTAGAACCCTAAAAAGTGTTGCATTGTCTTATTGGTTGGGCCACCATCAATATTATTACAACGAAATATATAATTTTCAAATTTAATAGATTAGAAATTAATCAATGTAAAATATTGCATGTTATAATTATAGGTCATGAGCATATCCAATAAGCATGGATTAATAATTCAAGAATTTCACTTTACTATACAGATGACATTATATTAGCTTATAACAATGCTAAAAAAGTATAAAGGCATGTATTTCTACATACATGATTTTAAAAATTGAATATTCAATCTTATTTTTAACAAACAACCCTTGATACAATACATGTTAAAACTACACCAGCATTGTAAAGTTTAGTGTTTTTTTACATGGTTAAAATATGATAGTTTTTTAATTGTTTCATTTGATGGAAGGTTTAGTCTTACAAAAAATCCTTATGATGATGTTTTTTGTTTTTTTGGATTGTTTATACATGTTTATATAGGTCTTGGGAAATTTCTTGATGAGTTTCTAAGATGGATGATTGGAATTCATATGAATCGGGTAGGGAAAATTCAGGTTGTAAAGAACTATGAAGAGTGCATAGTTGGTGCACGAAATGATAAACCGTGCAACCTACAATAGGAAACCATTTTACTTAATTATGGTAGAAAGAGGCACTCACATGGCCTATAAAATTTTGGGAAAATTATGTTGGAAAAACCATGCAATGTGAGTTTCTTAATCGAGACGCTCACATGATCTGGGCACAGTAATGAAAACTATTCGAGACAAACTGTGTGGGGTGGGTTTCTTATACCAAAGGTTCTGCATGGTTGATTCATTGTTTTATAGACCATATGAGTAAAACCATGCAGTATACTACGTTTTGGGCTGTGGGAAATTTATTTAATTATATTCCAGGATGGGAGAGATTTAAATAAATTTTGTTAAATGGGGGTTTTTATTTAATTAAATTCAAAAAATGGGGAATTTAATTCATTGATGAAAACAAGGTTTTTATTAAATAAAATTTTGAAGAGTAATATTTATATAAATTATGATGAATTATAGATTTATTTTAATTAAATTTGGTTATAAAAAATTTAATTAAATGATATGTAAAATGGGCAGTCTGAGGATTGTCACAGTTGTGTAAATTAATTGATAATAATAATAATATAATGGGTATTATTATTATTATTAAATAAAAACATATTTTAAATTATGGTTATAAATAATTGAGAGAAGATAGAGGGAGGGAGAGGCTCACAATAGGCAAGGACCCCCTTCTCCTTTTAGGGGTAGCTAACCACCCACTCCTCCCAACTCCCTCTCCAAATGATAGATCATGGTGGATCCTATAAGGATGCTGTATGGCTCATCATTAAAGTCCATATCTATGTCTTTGGTCTTTTGAATCAGATTTCTCATCTTTCCTACACTTGTGTGCCATTGCGCCAAAACCCTTGTTTCAAGATTAACTAGAATTTCATGTTTTTTCTGATCCTTGGTGGTGTTGAAGATGTCTCAGGACCCGTTGGTCTGTATTTCAATAGCTTCCACATAAGGCTTTGTGGTTTGGGTCGATTTGGTTCACCGATGTCATATTGAGGTAAGGATTTATACCCGATAATTTCTTCCACACAACATGAATTAGATGATTATGGAATATTTTGGGATTCAGTTAATTATGTGAAGGTGCATTTTTCCACAATGTACTAATTTTGGGTTATGGTTATCATTGTAGGGTGATACGACCAATTATGAGTAAAAAACAGGCTTTTGTGGAGGTGTGACTGTGTGAGAGACAGTTGCAGTTTTAGTTAGAAATAATTAGCGTGACCAATTACTTGACGTAAGGTCCTCATCATTTCTTAATTAATAAAACATTGTATATTTTGAATTATTGTTGTTGATAACATTGACTGGATATTCTGAATGAATGTTCTATTGATATAAAACGATTTTATTGATTAAAAAATCTGGTTTTCGTAACAAAACCCCTCCAACAGAGGTGCACTTCTGTTAAGATAAAAGGAGAATGGTTAGATTGATATTTTCATTAAGCTTGTCGATATGTGTTTTTAAATTATTTTCCTTACATGTTTACACACACGGGTTTAGAGGTAATTATGAGTTTTTTGTGGCATAATTTGTGATAATTAATTGTTACTTAATTATGTCCCTTGAGAGTTGAAATCTATATAAATATTCTGGGGGATTAATTATGAATTATTGATTGGAATATATTGAGATCGATAATGTTGAATTAATTTCATTATTTGGGATTTTAAATTAGATAATTAATTATGGAATTAATCATGATATATTGAATTAGAAAAATGAGATAATTAGTCGAATGATTACTTGTGATATATTGATTTAGCTATGTTTAGATAATTAATACTGGATTATTTACATGATTTCACAGTGATGATCTATGTAATTTATGGTGGAAATTAATTATGGGAGAATGAGATTTAGAATGAGATAATTAATTTTGAATTAATTATGTGCTTGGGGTTGTAATATAAATAATTAATTAGGGGTTTAATTATGAGACTTGGAATTTGATGTGTTGATATAATTAATGGTGGATCAATTATGTGCCTTGAGGTTTGTTCAAGATGATTAATTTTGAGATTAATTATGACTATTTTAGATTTAGATTGTATAATTAATTATGGATAATTAATTATGGAATGAAATTTCAGTTAATAGATTAATTAATTTATGACTTAATTAATGGAATAGTGGACATAGTTAATTGGGAGGTTAAATAATGGATTTGATGTGTTTCATTAATCATTGGATATGTAAAGGATTGGATGTGGATTATTATTGAAGATTTATTTATTGGTCTTGGATTAATAAATTTTTTGGTTTATTGTGAACAATAATTGGGTTCTAGACATGGAATTCAAGACAGATTGAAAAACTGGGTTCAATACATGGAGTTTTAGACTGATTGGGAGGTTGGGGAATTAGACATGGTGTTCAACCCCAATAGTGATGCAATCACTTTCGATATGAGGTGGTAGACATGTTGATCTACACATATTGAGAGTGTCAGGTGTGAGATATGAAGATCTACACAGACATATGATGTGGAGTGTGAGACATGGCAATCTACACTGATTGAGAATTATGGTGTTTGGCATGGCGTTCAGCACCCAATGATTGACAATTTTGAAAAATATATTGAACTAGACACATGAATTATGACTGAGTTATATGTGATTAAAAAAGGTTGAGAATGGTTAGAATTTCTACATGAGTCATATAAAATACTAGGTACTGTCTTTACATGGGGAACACGTCAGGTATCGACATGATCCGAAGTTGATATTGAGGTATTGGTAACCATGGGAACCATTGAAATAATAAATGATTAAATATAGTATAATAGGTAAAGTGATGAAATGTATTTATCCATTATAAATATGATTGTATGGTTATTGTGCATAAATTCATTCCGACTATGTGATGAAGTAGGTATTGTCGTTAGGTGTCCTTTTTGGAACCTGTATGGGTTTTTGGATGTTTGCTCAATTTTGTTATGTCTTTGATATATCTTCACACTATTTAATAAATTTTTATTATATAGATTGAGCTAGAAAATAAATGGTCCTGGCATACAGAGATGTATATATCACACCCCACTTAGTCATCCATTAAACCGGGGAACCTAAGTAGACCTTTTTCACTGTAGGACCATGAACTAGAATTTTCAATTTTACTATACATGGGTGTTCAGAAAAAATGATGGACATGGAGCTCAACTTTCTCTTAGAGATCACCCTTGGGGATTTGAATATTTAATTTATTTTTGTTATGAGATATATATCATTATTTTTTGTTTAACTCATTCGTATCTTCATCACAATGAAATGAATGAATTGTATAAATGGGCGTTCGACATTTCCATTGTTCTGTTGATTATTGCATACATTTTCGTCTACTATTATCCAAAATTACTATTTGGTACAATTGTGCACTATAAATATGATTTTATTGTCTCCCACATGACTATCCATATACCATCGAAGCTAGTCTGTATCCTCTTGACTACGGGGTGATGATCTTGAGGTCATGTGGATACCTGTTCTAACACCGTTTCGAGGGTAAGATGGGTTAGTACATTTCAAAGTGGTATCAAATGTTTAGGTTTTCCATCTTATTATTTTGTATTTCTGTTTTGGTTTGATAGAAAATAATCTAGTAAATTCTCGGTGCTTCGCTAATATACATGATTATTAACGATCGTCCAATGTGTGGAAAAATACCATGTGGTCAGTGATGGGAATTTATATTTATAATGTTGGAGGATATAGTTGGTATGATTTCACCTCGAGTGACTAGAATATTTACCACTACATAATGATTTTTATAATATTTAAAATTTTCCATGGCCTGATATGGATTCTAAATTGAATTACAGGCATCTTATTGGGAATATATAGATTCACATTCCTTTAATTTTTCATTTCCTATAGTTTCATTAGTAGGATTCCGGCTAAATTTGATTGTGTTCCTTGGGTGGAATGCCATATTTTCGTTTTCTTTATCCATCCCCTTTAGATTTCATGTTTTTGTGATAGATATAACATTTTGGGTGTTTATATTTCATGATTCCAATTTATTATAATGATTTTATATTGTTCCATTTTTTTTATAACATGTTGTCGTTTTACTGCTTATAAAAACATTCTTGAGATGTTGGATGTATAAATGGTTGCAAGAGTGGAACATTTATTGTTTTTCATTTATAATGGGATCTAGTTTTAGTTTTTATGTGTATGGGTGCCTTATAACTGTAAAAGGGTAACCTGTGTATTCAAACAATTGAAAAAGAGATTCTAATTTTTAAATGGTAAATTAAAATTTTCTCTGATAAATGGGAGTCAAATGCCTGTGGTAAGGTGTATGGGGAATTTATCAATTGGTAGGTGGTCACCCATGAGACTGAGCCTTGTATAACCCTTGTGTGTTTGAAAATTTTTATAAATGTAAAACTGTTGAGTTTTGATTGAAATAAACTATTATAGGGTCTCTTTTTGAAGAACCTATATTGTTTAATGAATGGGACCCTCAGAGATCACCTTGTAAATTAAAAAAATTTAGATGCTAAATTAATTATTTAAAATGAAATTGCATTAAATGTTAAATGTTAAATGGGATGTTTTCTTTAGATTGATTTTTTTTATTGTGGGGTGTTGTTTGAAAACCATGTTCCTTGTGGTGGAATAATACATGTGGGTTTGTTAAAATTCCTGGAAAAGATTAGAGGTTTAAATGAATAAATTAAATGGATAAAATAAAATGAGGGGGATCTTGAGTCTATTAAGTTCTAGTTTTACTGACCAAGACATATGGTCGATGTGTAGGCATTGTAATCAATTATCTTGTATAATGTAGCATCCATAGAGCTTGAGATTATTTGTTTCCACTATGAGCTTTTTCTTGTAGGTAACATTACAATTTCATTTTTCTTTATTAAGACTTTTGGGTTTTAAGTAATGACAGTCTTGTTTTGAGGGGTAAAAAATTTATCTTGACTTCTGATGTGGTAATAAGAATTAGGGAATTCTTGGTTCACCAGGTTAGACATTCCTCAGGTATGGTCCATTGCGAATGACATCATTGGGTTAACTCTGGAGTAAGTGTTTGGGAATTATGGTAAGTTAATCCCACTACTCGGTATTGATTTTTTGGGACTCGAGGGTTTTGATTTTCTAATAGGATTATGATTCGTCTTTCATGTAAGATTTTGACATTCTTATCATGGTTCATGGAACATCAAACATGCGATTAAGGTGGTTCTGAACTATTGCATTGAAGAGAATCATATCATTTATTTGATGACATAGACACTCATAAGTTGGGTAGTGAGTCATGAGTTAGAGGTTAGAAGAGTTTTAGTGGGAAATTTTCATGTAACAAGGATGCCTAGGGTGACAAAGGAATCAAGGATTAGTCGATGATGTGTCAGTAAGAGAAGCTGATCCTTTTTGTAAATAGTTGACTGGTGGTAGTTCAACTGATCTTTTGCTGACTTGGGTTTATTCTTAATATGCTCTTCAAAATGAGATAAAACTCTTCCCTATATTCACGTCATACTAGATGCACTAAGATAGCGTCATTCATGTGTAGTAGAAATTTTTAATAAATATTTTGTTTTTATAAGTGTTTTTTATTTGGGTTGTACATGGAATTCATGGTTCTTTGGGATAAACCATTATTCATTCTAGATTTAATAGGTTTAATGTATCCTTGTGAATGATTGACATGGGAAGGTTACAGGTAGTCTAGTTGGACTTATATGTACATGCAGTTGGTAATGGAATCAATTTAAAAAAATTTCACAGATTTATGGATGAGTGTGGGTTTTGGGGTAGTGATACATTTTAAAGTAAGAGTTTCGGTTTTGGAGTTTGACCATTATATTTTGTGACCATTTTTGGATAGAATCTAAGAGAGGTTGTTTGAAGAGACAATGATAAAATTATGTCATTTGTTATGTGGCCTCAATTATATGATGTTTCTATGTTTTTTCTTGGATTCATAGTGTTGGATTGTGTTTTTAAAAAGCATAAGTCATTGGGATAGTGTGTTGGTTAAATGTGTTTTTTGGTTTGGGAACAAAATAATATTATTTAAAGAAGAATTATTGAACTTTTGGGTTGGTTAATGTTGTAGTAGTTTTTGGGGGATTCTTGGGGTGAAATACATTTTTATTGTGTGTAGATTGTAAAGTATCATGTTTTTTAATAGAGTAAAAATAAAAACGTTTTTGAACATTTTATGTTTTTGGAGAGGTTGGTCTTCAAAAATCCATGGTATGATGTTATGTGAGATGGGATCATTTAAACATGTTTATATTAGGCTTGGGTAGAGTCTCAAGGAGTTTTCAATATAAATGATTGCAATTTGAGAGCATCATATTGGGAAAAGTCGAGTTTATATGGAAGAATATAGAGTGCATGGTTGGTGCATGACCTGTTAAACCATGCATCCTTCTACAATACACAATGAAACTTAATTTTTTGAGACAGAGGTATACACATGGTCTCTTCATGGTTAGGAAAACCTTTTGGGAAAACCCATGCGAGTTGAGTGTCTTAATATAGACACTCAAATGGACTATGTATGGTTAGGAAAACTTTGTGGGATGGACAGTTCAAGGTGGGTTCCTTAGAAATAAGGTTTCGTACTTTTTTGCCCGGTATTTTAGACAGTGCATGTCAATTCATGTGGAATATGTAGTTTGAGGATCCAAGATAATTTATTAAATTAAATTCTAGGATGAGAGTGATATTATCAAATGATTTTAAATGGGTTTTTTAATTTAATTAAATAATTGGAAAAGAGGAATTTAATTAATTAATGATAAATTAGTATTTTCATTAATTAAATTATTTTTTGGTGAACTTAATTAAATGGTGGTAATTTGGAGAATATATTTAATGAAAATATGTTCATAGGAATTTAATTAAATTATGTGTTAAAGGGGGAGTTTGGGATTTCTCTTAGAGGAGTGTAAATTAATTAATAATAATAAAAATATAATAAGGATTATTATTATTAGTATTATTAATATAATATTAATCTCTATTTTAATTTATTTTTTAAACTAATTAAGATAGGAGAAAGAGATGAAGAGACGCACAGTAGGGAAGATGCACCCCCCCTTCTTCTCCCACAGGTGGCGCAAAACCGACTCCTCCTTGCTCCCTATTCACACACCATGTTGCAGTAGTTCCTTCATAGAAGCATTCTGTCCCAACGAGATAATTAATTATCTATATCTTCCATCCTTTACATCAGTTGTTTTGACTCTCCTTCATCTGTGTTTTGTATGTATGATACAATAGTTTCTTGATTAACACAAATTTATTGTTTCATTAGATCCTTGGTGGTGTAGATGATGTCTCACTACTTGATGGTCCATATTTCAAAAATCACCACTAAAGGCATGGGTGTTCAGCTTGAATATGTTCACCTATTTCATATTTAGGTAAGGGTTTATACATGATAATTGGTTTCACATCCCTTGTATTATATGTTTATGGTATATTTTCAGTTACGGTTAATTAATTTGAGTACTTTTGGTCCATGCCGCACTAATTGTGGGTGTCAGTTGTCGTTTTCTAATGATGTGACCAATTGCAACTGTGTTTACCCATTTTTTGAGGCGTGTGCATGTGAGCAGGTTGCGGTTTTTGTAAGAAAGCCTTACCTCCATCGATTCTTTGAGGTAGGCTCCTCAAAATTTCATAATTAATAATATATAGTATTTGTTTATTTATTGTTGTCTATATGTTTTACTGATAAGGCTAAATTAATGGTTTATTAGTATTAAATGATTTCATAGATTAATAAATTACATTTTTATAATAAAACCCATACAATAGAGGTGCGCTTCCTTCAAGCTAAAAACATAATGGTTAGATTGATATGCTCATTTTGTTTTATGATATGTGACTTTTTATTTCATCACTTATATTTGATGCACTTGGATTAAGTGGTAATTATGTGTTTGTGTGGGATGGTCGTGATAATTAGTTGTGAATTAATTATGAGGCTTGAGAGTTCAAATTGAGATAATTAATCTAGGGGATTAATAATGATTTAATGAGTGGGATATATTTAGACAGTTAATGGTGAATTTATTACATGCTTTAAGTTAGAAATGAGATAAATAATCAAAAAATTAATTATGAGATATTGAATTGAAAATTGAGATAATTAATCAAGGGAGTAATTGTGATATGTTGATTTTGATAAGTTGAGATAATTAAGGGTCAATTATATATTTTCATTCATAGTTATGATTTGGATAAATAATATTGGAAATTAATAATGAAAAGATGATATTTAGAATGTTATATTTTATTGTGACATAATTACTTGCATGATGTTTTAATATGGGAAATTAATCAACGTATCAATTATGAGATATGGAATTAGATATGTTGAGATAATAAATGGTGAATTAATAATGTTCATATAGGATTATTCATGATGATTAATTTTGAGATTAATTATGATGAGTAGATATTTGTATTCGATAATTAATTGTTGAGAATTAATTATGGAAAATTAGTTGGATTGATAGATTAATTAATTTATGAATAAATTAATTGAAATTTAGACATATTAAATTATGGGGATAATTAATTGATTTGATTTGTTTCACTATTCATTGTATTTATAGGGGAGTATTTTCAGATAATTATTTGGGAATTAATAATTGGAATTTGATTAATTACTTTTTAAACTATATAATGTATTAGAATTGGGTGCCAGCCATGACATTCAAGATCGACTGTAGAAGATGGTGTTATTCAAGGAATTTTAGACCAATTTAAAGGGTGGGGCATTGGACACGGTGTTCTACCCAAATAGTGATGCAAGCACTTGCGATATGATGTGTTAGAAATGGTGATATACACATATTGAGAAATTATGGTGAGAGATATGAAGATCTACACTGACTAAGGAAGTGGAGTGTGAGACATGGTGATCTACACTGTTTAATATTTAGGGGATTTTTCCATGGTGTACAACACCGAATTAGTGGTAGTAACGAATTATTAATTGAAATAGAGACATGAATAAATCCCATGTTAAATCATTTTTAAATAATGTTTTATAGTGGTTAGAATTATGACATTAGTCAAAGATGGTACAAGGTTATTACATGGGGAACAATTTAGGCTCTGACATGATCCAATGTTAGTATCGAGGTATGAGTAACCATGGGAACCTTAGAGATAATAAATGATTAAATATATAATAATTGGTAAACTGATGATAAATATTTATTATTGATAAGTATTATTATATGGTTCTTGTAAAAAATATTATTTTGGTATGGGACAAATCGTGTATTGTCATCAGGTGTAATTGTTGGAACTTGGATGAGTTGTTAGTTTTTTACATAGTGTTTTTATCACTTTGATATATGTGCACACAGTTTATTGAAATTTAATTTTCTATATTGAGATAGAAAATCAGTCATCTGGGCCTACTGAGATTAATATACCAAACCCTACTTGGGCCTCGATTGCACATGGGTACCTCGATATGCCTTCTTGTTTATAGTATTGTGGACTAGACATTGTTGTCTTCTTAAACATAAGATTTAAAAGAAATGGACCAAGCAGGAAATTGATATGCACATGGAGATCACCCTTGGGGAATTGTGTATTTTATTTATTTTTGTTATGATATATATTTCATGTTGTTTTGATTATTACTTTCATATATGTATCACCATGACATGAATTCACTATATAAATTGGTATTGGTAATTTCCATTGCGCGGTTGAATATTTCATAAATCTTTTTCTCCTATTATCTGAGTTTACTTTTTATTACCATTGTTCACTTTGAATATGAGGGTATATCCTCCCCACTAACTATCCATAGACCCTCAAAACTAGTTGGATACTTCTTTCATACTAGAACATGTGCTTGAGGAAATGTGAAGACTGGTTCGACTACTGGTTCAAGGGTAGTCTGGGCCTGTATGTTTGAAGGAAGACTTTTGACTCAACACCCAAAATGTTTGTTCTAGAAACCAAGTAGTTTTTTAATTAATATGATGTAAAGAATTAGTGAACTTGTTATTTGAATGAAGATATTAGGCACTATCAAACAACCATCATAACAAAGGGGTTTCCAACAAGTAACAAATTTAATGAGATGTTATATTAAAACTAACATAAAATGAAGAAGGTACCTCCCTATAATGGGAATGTTTTATCCTCTAGAAAATGATGAACCATCCATCCTTCTCTTCATAAATTTCACCCATCCTAATTTATTTCATTGAAGATATTACAATAGAAAAAAATTGACATCAGATTCAGTCATTTTATCCAAGAAGGGTAAAACCATGTAAAAAACAAGGTGGTATATTCTTCATCCCTATTGACATCTAAACAAATCATTTTCATTATGAAATATTATATATCCCATTATAAAATTCTACTAATCTACTAAAATAGATTAGGAAGCTTCGAATTCATAGCATGCAGAAAAAGACTAGAATCAACATTGTCTCTCCCTACTATCATTGATTGGAATCTGTTGAAATTATCAATCACATATTTTTTTACATTTATGTTTAGGTTATGAGAGAATATTTTGTTTCCAATTGGATGAAAACTATCGATATATTGAATTGAAGGCACTCTGGAATCCATAATTGGTGCTATAAAAAGTGAACAGGATCAGTTGGTGGTGATTTCTACAGCTTCTTCCCTCATTGAGTATTCTTGGAGTGCACAAATGGGTTGGAATTTTAGAAAAAGCCACATTACATTCATTTTGGAACCATGGAATCTCACATGAATGTAATCACTACATCTGAGATCTATAAAGGTCAAACAGATAATGTTGTTTTTGATTTTAATTTTATAAAAAAATTTGGTTTTTTTATCTTAATGTATTTAGAAATGTTTATTTAAAATCCTTCAAGAAAAGAAATGTATGCATGTTTTGGAGGTAATTTTTTCTATGTGTTTGTTAATAAGAACCTGTAAATAATACTATCCACACAAAAAGGAAGCCATCATATGTTTTTAGAGTGTATAATAATTCATAACCCAATAGAACCAATATGGAAATAAATATAGCTTGTAGAAATCAAGTGACAAAAATAATGAATCCTGAAAATACCAAAAATATCAATGCATGATGACCCCATCTATGAATTCCTTGATCCATAAGAATCCATTCATTTCCAGTATGAAAATGGCCAAATCAGAAATAATGTTATATAAGAATCATAATAAAAATAAAGAATAATATTTTCAACACAAAAAATGAATACAACTAGCATGAATACCCATCCAAAATAGTGGTAAAAATTATCCGATAACACAAAAAAACAGAAAAATTATAAGGTATATTGATAAGAACCATTAATCTAACATGAACATATATGTAAATATATTTCTAATTAATGTTAATATAACATCAAATCATTTCTTTCACTTTTATTAATGTTCCTTGTTAAACATTATGCACATTTAACTACTTAAAATGCATATTGTCTACTCACATATAACAATATGAAAATTATATTGAAGTACCAATAATAATAAAATATATTAAATGTTGTCACAATTTTATATCATTTTAAAACAATAATCATTAAAAATAATTATATTTATGAATAAAATAATGTCATGAAATTAAAAAAGATACTAGAAAAAAAGTGTTATTTAAATCCCAAATTTATGAATGAATCCACTTAAATAATCATATATTTTCATGTCTTGAAAATAAATAATGAAAAAAAGTACACATTCATTTTTAAAACAACATAAACATTATACGGTTTTTATATCCTCTATACTAAATGTTGGAAATGATCTGTCTTCAATAAAATATCACTTTAATCTTTTCATCTTAAATTTAAAAATAAATTACAATTTGGACTACATGTTATATTGAAAAATCATACCACAAAAATTATTTCTAATAAAGGATTGAAAAAAGGATCCCCATGTTATTCTTGTTAAAAAAGAATTTAAAGTAGATAAAAAACCAATAATTTAGCGAAAAATAATATCTACCCATTGATATGAAATGAACATCATCATATTCAAATATAGAAATCTCATATTTCTCTACAAGACATTGAATAAACATATAATATTAACATATAATATTAACAAAACCAAATAAAATGGAAAAACATCAAAAAAAAAGATTCTTTTCATCACAATGTGCCTGAGGAATCAAATTGGTTCCCAATGGGTGAGGGTGGGTCAATTGAAGATTCTCCTTGAGCTATTTTATGCAGAACAGGATGAACTAGTTGATGTAAAGTGGGTTGTTCTTCATGGACCATAGATCGAAGATCTAGATCATATGGGCTCTAATTTTGGTATGGTACAAGATGTGCATGGCCATGTAGGGGATGAATATTTGTTGGAGTGTGTTACAAACCTTCAATATGAAGGGTGAAAGTAGGTGAGGAAAAATATATAGATGTCATATATTGTGTGTGTGGTTGAAATGGAACCACTAAACCAAATTCTATATTTAATATTTTAGATAGGTTGACTATGGAATCTAAGAAGAATCCATGCCATGTGTTCAATTTAAGTTAAACACAAACAACCCAATATGAGACCATGTATTTAATCTAAGTAGAGAACTGTGAAACCTAGATGAGAAAGTGGTTAGCAGATAAATTTCATATATTCCTCATATTCTAGATTTCATATATTAAAAATTTCAAAAATAATACATATATTCCACATTTCAAACAAAATTCATAATTTACAAAATTCATATAGTAAAAAACTCATTCATATTTAACATATAAACAAACCTAGAATCTAATTACATTAAAAACATGGATTATGCATCAATCTATGTTAGTGAGAAGAGTTGAAATATTTCATATTTCAAACCATGGAAAGAAAAAGTGGTGAAGGTGAGTATGATATTACTGAGAACACTAAAATAGTGATGAGGAATCAATATATTATCTTAAACATGTAGTCTCAGCTGCTCCAGACACTCCATAACCAACCGTGGTTTAAGAAACACATCCCTATATATTCATGGGAAACATTGTCAAGGAATTAATATAATACTACATATCTGTGTAGAAATTATTAATAAATTTCTTCATCATCCACAAATACTAGAAGAATCAACATGTTTAAACACAAATAATCACATCATATTTCCTTTTATATTATTATCATCACCAGACACACTAAAAATCATTTTTTTATAAAACCATTATTTTTTTCACATCAATTCGTTTATCATTCATATTTTATTACTAAATATGGAATTGAATAAAAAGTGATCATCCCCTTTTGATGTTGTTGGTGCATCCATCCCAAGGATTTTTTAGAAATAGAAATCCAATTTTACCGACTCAATAATAGAAGATAAGTTCATTATACAGGAATTATGGTTCATCAGAATTGTCATCAGTTCTTAAATGACCCTCACTATTAAGGGGATTTATTACAAGTACAAGGAATTATAATTGATCAAAAAAATATCATATCGATGACAGATGAACCACATCCATAAGAATATCTAAGACCTCATCCAAAATGATAGGATTTTCTATAAATCCCTCATCATATTCAAGTACATCGTTGAAGTCTATCATGAAAGCACTCGATTATTTCCCATCAATACTTACACCTTTTTACAGACTATGTTCTGGGATGATTGTGTTGAACATAAGACTTACATAGAGGGGAGGAAGTAGATGACGAGAAAAGGCACATGTAAGGGGTGGGAAAATATCAATAGATTGAATATAATGAAAAGGATAAAGATATTATAATACAATCAATGGTTAATAACAGCATAAAAAATGGTTAAAATGAATCCAATGAAAATTATAATTTATAATGTATGTGATAAATAATTAAACTATTATATTTTGAAAGATAAATACTATGTGTTGAAAAATCCACAATAGAACCCTATGGTAATTATCTCAATCCATGTATAGGAATTATGATGAATGACATAAACATCAATGAGAACTAGTAAAGAAAAATAAAATTTATAATCATAACAATGAAGAAATAGGGTACGATATTAAACTAAATGATGATTAGGGAATATGTTGTTCTGGGAAGGCCAGTTGTGGAAGGATGATGAGAGCGGGGGTCATGTGGGGAAGGTTAGGGAGAGTGTGGTTCATGAGAGGAAGACTGGGGAGGACAGGGTTCATCTGGTGGGGATGGTAGGATGGTCATTTAATGAGTGTGGTGGGTTTGGTGAACCATGGTAGAGGATGTGATAGTATAGGAAGTGGGACGTGGAGGAGATGTTAGTGGTCATAAAGGAGTGGGTGGTGTAGATAGAGAGTGGTTGAGGACATAACAAAGGTCACCGAAGGGAGAAGAGGATAGAATGAGGCATGGGGTTGTAAAGGTATAGGTGTCATCGACGTTAGTGGAGGGATGTGATTTAGTGTGTCACTAGAGTTGGAAGGGGTATTGAATGTGAATGTGTTGTTATTTTCAGCAGATGATGGAAATATTGTGGGTCATCGGAGGAGGTAGTGGTCATGAAGGTGGAGGTGACATCATCATCAGTGGAGTTCGGTGCTGTTGTAGGTCATCAGAGGTGCAAGGTGGCTGAGAAGTAAGTGGCTTCGTCAGCATATGTGGAGGGAAACGATGTCATGGGTCACCAGAGGAGGTAGGGGTGGGGTTTATTTCATATAGGTGGTAGATGAATTAGGGTTGGAAATTGTAAAATATTTTTAAAAATAAGATAAACTCAAGAAAATATCAAATTTCATTCAGTTTTATAAATTAAATATTTAATATATATATATATATATATGAATGGTATAAAAATTTATAAATATAATTGTATTTATTTTAATATAAATTAAAATCTCAATACATGAATATAAATTATTATTAAAATAATGTTAATCAGTTGATTCCTATGTTTTTTATTTAATAAATTTAGTTTTTTTAAAATTTTGAACTTATTTTAAATATATCTTATTATGTTTATTAAGTTTAAATATGAATATTATATTACCTTGTATATAGATAATATCAAATATATATGTAAATAAATGAAAAATTATAATGATTTATATTTTATTTTATAAAAATTATTTAAATGATTATCAAGTTAACAATATTAAAAAAAATATACATTTTTAATATTTAGAAATAATTGATAATTAAAATCTTTTAATCAGTTATTTTTAATACAACATTAAAAAATATGATAATGTCATTGGTTGTAAAAATAGAAATATAAAAAAAATTGGGTTCTCTTATGTTTTAATTGAAAAAAATTATGTTGTTTTTACAAGTTTAATTGTAACAAATATTATTGATTTCAAAAGATTGGTCAGTAAATGTTATAATTACTAATAGATTAACAGGTTAATAAGAAATTTTGTTATTATAGTGATAAATATATATATTTAACAGATGGTAAAATAATTTTTTTATTGAATGATTATAATCAAAAAAATTGGATGGCAAAAATAACTGTTGGTATTGAAATATTTATACGAAAAACCTAATATCTATTGTAAATGATCATTTTTACCAACAAGTATATTATATTTTATTTTATTTTTTTGTACGCCAATTTTTTTACTATTAAATTATCATGTTATAAAATTATCCTTATTAATTTACTACACCTTTAAAATTTAGCAGTTTCAACTAACATATGATTCTGAATTTTGGAAAAAAAATATCTGTTATAGATTAATATTTATGTGCATCATGATTATCATAATATTTAATATATTTCTTAAAAACATTCATAAAATAAAACTACATCATAATTCTAAAAACTTGATAAAAAATATATATATATATTTATCTTCCTTCATAATCCATTAAATGGGCTTCATCGTAGTTTTAATTAATAAAAATATATGATATCAATAATTTCTTTTTGATTCAATAATAATAACCCAATAATGTTTTATAATTATAATATGAAGTAATAATTCATGTCTTAAATATATACATATGTAAAATCATTAATTTTTGTCAATATATTCTTTTATATTTCATAATGAAGTTCATATCTCCAGAAAAGAAATATTAATTTCCTTGGTTATATTTAATTTTCATCATAAAATTAATGAGATAATTTTATGAAATAAAATAAATTATAAATCATGAATCATAATAATTTTAGTGAAGAAAATGTGATGGATATATGTAATAACTTTTTTCACGACACATTGATGTTCAGAAATATTTTAAAATATTTTTAACAATCTTTTTCTAGGATATGAATAATTGATTTGGTTGAATGTGATATGAATTTTTTCTAAGATCCTGTTAGGACTGGACTACCCCAAGATGAGGGAAGGGACAAAAAAGTGACATGCCCTTCCATATTGAAGATGAAGGAGAGATAATGACCACTTTAGTCTCACCATCAATAGGACCCATAGTGGTGACAAGAACCAAGGGTATAAAATATCACACAAAATTAAAGGAATTATATATTTTTTTTGAAAACAAGATTGGTAGATAAGATGGTAAAAAATTCCTACAACACCAAGCAATTAAATAATGGAAACCAAGATCCAACCCAAGAATGATTTAAATATAAACTAGGAAAAAAGTTTAACCCAATTACTAAATAAGTGCCAAAAAAGAGACTATGTAGCAGCACAACATCTATCCCGACACCCGAGATAGTAAAGTCCAACAACGGCCGTCGATATCCTCTAGGAAACCTAAAAAATAGTTTTACAACTGTAGGGTGAGTGTAATAGTATTAACAGTAGGAAAAATATTCTCACTTGTGCACAAGTGGGAGAACTATCTACTACCTATGTGAGAAACTGGTATAACCTCAATGCACCTAGTAAAGAGTACTAACCATCCAAGAATCACGATGGAAAACACACCATGTAACACAATTCAATTAATGTATTTGTATAATAACATCAACATTTTGGTACCCTGCACCACTTTCCCACTCTTTAACTACTCATTCCTAACATATAAAATCTTGAAGTTAAAAATCATCCAAAAATGCACTCCCACTTCCAAAAAAAATCATTCCCACAAACACCTGGGCTGCAACCACACTGAACATCTCACCCGCAGACACCTAGGACACACCAACCATGACACTTTCTTGAAGACACATGGTCCACATAATGATTTCAACTGGGAAAATAAACATTTCTCATAAATACCAGATCCCCCATCATTCACAAACCAACCTCCCCAAAGGATCTTGTTCTATTATAAGCCTCATTCCATTATAGCCTACCCAGATACGCTCGAGCGGTATGAACCCGAAGAGTGTATGAGGAAGAACATTAAAAACCAGCCATACATCTACCCACTGGGATGTTAGAAAAGACACCCTCCGCCAAAAAGTGGGATTTTCAAGACATGGTGCTCAATAAGTGTGGGACGCTTATAGAAATTACAAGGAACTACAATGTATATATATAAGTAAAAAACATTTAGAGCAACCTACATATCCCAAAAACAAAATACCAGACCACCAAAATAAATTTTTCTACTACCCCTATATCAATAACCACACAAACAGCCACTTCCAAAGCATAACCCAATTAATTGTTCTTTTACCCCCGTTCCATTTGTTAGTTAAGGGGTTCACATTAGTTTATTCCATCACTACCCGAGGAAACAACCTACCACAATAGTGAATATGGGAAGAGATACAAAGATAAATCAGTTCCTATTTTTACACCCATTCATAAAAACAACTGAGAACAACCAAAATATAGTCCCACTACACACCCCACTTTTTTAGTGGACACCCATTCAACCATTCCCAATATTCATTATCCAAATTTATACAGAAAAATTGTTCCCTCACAACCAAACCTAAAAGCCTCGCTATAGAACAACACCACACATGGAACACCTATTTAAATAATGTCAAGAAAAGACACCAATCTGTGGCCCTGCAACCCCAAAAAATTACCATATGCACTCCCACTACATAAAAATTCCCTAACCACATTATAGTCCCACTTCCAAACGTCACTTTATGGAAACAACACAAAGAATGTCTATCCCACTGCCTACAATTCTGCCCATTTTCCATCAATAAGTATCATAGCCGGAGATTCCAACACACCACCCATACCTCCCCACACACCAATCCTACAACAACTAGCCTTAAACCATATCCCCACTGAATAAACATACCACACCCTTGTCATATAATTGACTCCCTACCCACCCTTGTACCAAGAACTGTTCTCCCAACAAACAACACCACACATCCCTCACAAGCTCACAAAACCCAACAGAACACCGCACACATCAGTACCTATCAAATAAGATGGATTCAAATTTGGTAGAAACATTTTGATAATCCACATTGATAATAAGGTTTAATCAAAGAGGGGTTTTCATCTTGGGGAATATATTTCATTTAACTAGGTATACGTGATTAGTCAAATAAATATTTACACTAGTTTTTATAATAAAACTACCATAGTTATAATGTTTCAACCATGAAAAGACAAATATCACTAATTAAAATAAGTTTTAGAAGTACTTCTAGAAAAAAAAATCACATCATCGTCGTCGATAACAAAATTGAACATGCAATCAACAACAAACCACTCCCAGACTGTTATTTAATTTACACCATTACATTTTGATAATATTCCATTCCCCACATTTTTTACATGTTAAAAAAAGGATTAATCCATTCTTCGTGGAGAATTATTAATACAACCACCTTACATGATAATAAAATAAAAGAAATAGTCAGATAAATCTTTACTTAAAATCATAGGAAAAAAACTCCTTTTTTCACCAATAACAAGGGATCACGTGAGCAGCAAGAAAATCCAAGAAAACTAAGTAGTAGGGGACTCTAGCATAGGTGCATTACTATTATAGAGAGAAACATGTTATTATCATCAAGAGAAAACAAAAAACACACTAGCATGAGAAGATCCAAGCTTTGAAGAGCTAGATCATACATTAAAGGATGGACGGTTTCAAAAGACATTAATGTGTGATGTTGGTCAATATCATGTCATTTGAGTATCTTAAAGTCCTCAAAAATTTAGGATATTAAAGATATAATTGATAACCATAGAAACTCCCTTAAAAATCCCCAAAATGTCTTTAAACATGGTTCTCAACCAATAATATGTAAGAGGTACAGAAATAGAAATATAGAAAAAAACTGGAAAAATTGGAAATTCGTCACCGATGGGTGAGTCACCGACAAAGAACCTATGATGGTTGAGCTACATATGTGATATACTGATGCTGATCCACTAACATTGATCTAATAATGCAATTACACACTGATTCCATGACACATTGACACCCTGACTCACTGAAACCATTACACCGACACTGTTACACTAATGCCCAGACTCACCGACACTGACACCCCGACACACCCACACCGATGCACCTGAGTGACCAACACTAACGCCCCTGACTCACCAAACCTAACACCCGGAGTCATAGACACAGATTCCCAGAGTCACCGACATTGACACCCTTGACTCACTAACACCAACACCCAGATTCATTGAGGTAAAAACTATAAATTTGGAAAACTCTTGACTAGAGCTATAATTGCCTCCCATAACACCCTAAAGCTTGGATTTTCACAAAGAAATGGCCTAAGGAAATGTTGTTCATTACATCATATGCCTATCATACAATTCTAATCCTCAATAATTTAAAACCAAACACAAGAAATGAGCAGTCTGAACAAAACCACATTTAAGATACCTCTTAGGAACAAACCACCCTTGTGTTGTTCAAAAGTTGGAATGAAAACCCCGACAACCAAGATAATATCCATAGAATATATCCCATAAACATCTATAGAAAAACTAAGGTACCAGTTTCCAAACATCATTGAAAACACCAATGTCGCACCATCCCAACATGTGGATTAGGGATCCCCTTACTTCATTTAAAAATATTATCTACCTTTGGTGCCACTGAATTGCCAACACAGGTTTAATCACATCTGATTTAATGAATCATGAGTTGGGATCAGGTCCTCCCCTCCTCACAGTCAAGGAATTTCATAGACAATCAGAGACTAGTGAAACAAATCATCATATAAAAAATGAGGTGATGCATTACATCATAAGAAAGGAAAAAATAAAAACAGATGAGAAATCCACAAAAATAGCTCCGGGTACCAGGAACACATATGTGGCTCTCACTAACAAGTACTATTCGTGAGGAACCCATGCCTCCATAACACTTGAAACAAATTAATTCTATGTCCACGAATTACCTTCCCTTCCCGATCCTATATTCTTAATGGTCACTCCACAAACATCCCATCTTCCTCAATATCTATCTCTCCTCAATCAAGGATGTGGGAGTTATCGTGTACATACAAATGGAGTTGAATGACATGGATGATGACATGGATCCTCTCCAACTGTGGCGGAAACTCTAGAGGGAATTCCACTTTGTCGAATCATCCTAACACCTCGAATTTTTCAAAGAAAATGAGAGAAATCTCACTCCCTCTACCAAACCTCCACTCCCACGTCGAAGGAAAACCATCAAATGTCATGGTCCTCAACCAATAACTCAACATGCCTCCTCCTATGATAGGAATACGAATTTTTTCGGTCATGTGGTGCCCCCATCCTCTCACATACAAGGTTCTCCTTCCTTATCATATTACCCACCACTTCCGGACCTGGAATGGATTCCTCCCCAACTCATGGGTAGAACAAGGGTTAACGAAACGAACTCCCATATAGAGGTTTTAATGGATCCATACCAACAAAATAGTGATATGTATTGTTGTAAGAAAACTATACCAATGGAAAATGTCAAACCCATGACACCCTAATGTTCTGATCACATGCCCATAACATGTCCTCTAAAATCAGGATAATCCTGTTTATCAGCCCATCAGCTTGAGGGTGGAAAGTTGTAATGAGGTGTAACTGGGTGCCGAAAAAATTCTTCAATCCCATCCAGACTAACGATGTAAAATGTGTATCCTGATATAAGACAATGGTTCTTGGAACACCATTCTTCCTTACCACCTCATCCATATACCTTTGTGCTTAGGCATCCACTGCACTTGAATACCTGATCGCCAAGAAGTAAGCCATCTTCGTCAACTGGTCAACATCTACCCAAAGATCATTGCATCCCTACTAAGTCTTGCGTAATTTAATACTGAAATTAATTGAGATGTCATCCAACATAAAATTAGTAATATATAGGGTCTTCAATAGATATCTGGGAACATAGTGCTTAGACTTCACCTACTGACAAACTATGCACTTTGCCCAAAAATACACAACATTACGCTTGACTCTGGGCCTCCAAACTTGTTCCTTCAAGCCCAGATTCATTTAAAAATCTTGGATGTCCCGCTAGGGGTGAGAAATGGAAGTCACAAATAAATCTCCCATACATTACCATTGGGAAAAAAATATTCCGATCGCACAACATCATATTTTGACTATCCTCCGACCATCCCTTCAGAGCATCAGCATGGACAACATGATCATGCATCTCTTTGGTCTCTGAGTCTCTCCAATGAGACTCCTCCTCCTTCCAAACTATGTGTGGCTGAACTATTAATTAATGTAGGAATCCTTTACCACCATCCACTCTCACATCAATATGTAAAGCAGTAAACTCCTCCATTTCCATGAAAACATCTGTGGATTCCCAAACTTACTCATTTTGTGACTTTTTTTCTTAAGGCATCAGCCACCACATTCCCCATTCATGATGTAAAATATATCTTTTTTCATATTCCTAGATAAATTGTATCCACCATCACTACCACAATTTCAGGTCTCACTAGGAGAAGATATGACTCAGTTTCTTGTGATCTATGAAGAACAAAAAGCACTCCCCGATGTGGTAATGTCACCACATCCCCAATGCAAACACGGACACTACAGTATATAGATAATGGGTTACAAAAATTATGTTCATGTTGACATAACTTCCTAGACAAATAAGAGATCACTAACTACTACTACAACACCAGACCTCCCAATTCTAGACCAAAAGCATCATAGAACACCTTAAACATCACCCCTTCCTCTGGAATCCTGACAATTGGAGCACAAACCAGCGTCCCCATCTGGTAGCCAAAAGCTATATGTCATTTCTCACTCCACACAAAGGCCTAATTTGTTATAGTCAAAGCTATCAATGGAGCCAAAACTCAGTTAATGATAGGTAAGAACCTCCAGTAATATCTTTCAATCCCTCAGAAGCTATAAACCACCACCTAATTCTTGTTTTCTTCTCAATAAATAATTTACTCGACCTTTGATGAGTTCAATACTATCCCTTTATAAGAAACCATGATTACAATTAATTTCACATATTGCATCAAGAACATGCCCTTCGACAACTTCTCATTGAGCTAATTGTGCCAGAGGACCTCAATGATTTTCCACGGATGCTTGGTGTGCTCTTCCTCTGACCTTTAGTAGATCAATATTTAATTGATTAACATGATGGAAAACCATTCTAGGAACATATTGTAGAGAATGTTCATGAGCTGCATGAACATGGCTGGTCCATTTGTAATGCCAAAGGGAATGAACATGAACTCAAACAAAACATACATTCACCTGAATGAAGTCTTCATGATATCACCCTCTTTCACCCTCAATCAGTGATATGTAGAGTGCATATTGATCATAGAGAACAAAAACACTCCCTTTATCTAGTCGAAAAGATCATCTAACCTTGGAAGGGGGAAACAGTTCTTGTACATTACCCAATTGAGTTTTAATAGTCTATTAATAGCCTCAAACAACCATTTTCCTTCTTGGAAAAAAATAATGGTGAACCCCACATTGACACAATTAACTAGATAAAACCCTTCTTTATTAGTTCAAAAACCAAAATTTTCAAATACTTCAACTCAGAAGGCACCATCCGATAGGGACCCATCAAAATCAGATGGTCACTGAGTTGTATGTATATTCCAAACTCAACATCAAGTCGAGGGGGTAGGGTCACAACCTCTACTGGGAAAACATCCAAGAACACTATAACAACCCCCAGAACCACGATCATTTATTTTTACACTGATCCCACTAAATGACCAGTAGTCAAGTAGTGAAGAGACTCCACATTCTGACTACCCACCTAACAACCCCTCTCACCCATGAAAACTGCACTATATCCAGCCACACAAGAAAACAAAACTCTTCTACAGAATCAGTTGACAATATAATACAAAGAAAAAAATCATTCAATTACTAAGATGTAATCTTACATATTCATATGTATTAGAAGTAGATCCCCACTAGACTGAGGTGGCTCCAACAGTAGTCTACATCCCTAGAAAACATCAAACAAACTAGTCTCACCTCCAATTAGAGTCCTCAACAACAGGGTAATGAGAAACTACTTGGAATCTAGACCCGAATAAAGTGATATAACGGTAGAAAAAAGTAGTTTGAGGATATATAATTAATCAATAAACAAGTAAGAATTCTAAAAAGACTGATAGTAGCTTGAACAACCACCAACACTGCTAAAACTTCTGCCTCGATGGCATGCAACATCCCATGCCTAGGTCCTCTACCACTTTATTATCGACCACCTCCCAAACCACTCCATGTATGTTGTTCCATAGGAGACCCAAAGGCTATCCTCCTCTGTTACCTTCTACCCCCAGTGGAGAGGTAGGTCATTGCCCTACAGTAGGAAAGACCTATCAAGAAACTGCTACGGCTAGGGTGGGTGTTGGACCTTCCCACCCCAACCATACTAAGATTGAATTTGGATGAATTTCAACTCGAATTAGACAACTATGTGAGTGAATTATATCCACTAATTGAACTTTCTTTTAAACATCTTTGTATGTCAGTAGGGTAATGGGAGTGATGAAATACTGAATAGAATGTCAGAGTGTTTCCTCCACGTGCCTCGCCCGTGCATCCTCCTCTGGAAAGAAACATGCTGCAAAGCGTAGGAGATCATTGAGCTTTATCCCTTGTTCCATCAATTACATACTACCCTTCTATAGGGATGGAAACTCATACATAATCATGGCCTTTATCATCAAGGAATGGAACACTTCCCAGAAAATTTTCTCAAGGTCATCCTAATATATATCAGTCTCTTTCCTTTACCCGAGTTAAATAATCCCCCACTAATGCGCCACAACTCTCATATGGATCACTGGTTGTGGAATCCAGTACTCTCTCAGAGAATGGACCAAGGTAAAGGTGATTTTCATATCCTCATGACATCCCTGCATATTTGAATCTTAAACACTACATTCTCACTCTACTATGGTCTGCCACTAGAAATAATAAAGGTTCTTTTTCTCTAATACATCTTCATCCTCTCAATCGGCCCTCCACTGATCAACTGGGTAAACCTATAGAGAATCAACATCTTGTACCACATGTGGCTGATGTTCGGGTGCCATAGTTGAAAAATGTAAAAATGAAATTTTAACTCGGTTATTATTGAAATTTCCTTTTCATAATAAATAATTATAACTCTTAATTTATTTTAAATTCTAAAAACCCCAAATACACACAAGAAGACAAGTCATCATGATGCATGTACCGTTCCTATCGTCTCTAACCTTTAATCAGTACAGCCTCACTTAGTAATTCATGAGGCTCTGAGTCCTTGCATCGGATAACGGGGGCCCTAAAATCTCATGTCCTAGCCAATATTTCATGACCTATTTCACACACCATGATTTTCTAACATCATTTCACTTCCATACCATGCAAAACTCAAAATTCCAAACTCTGAACTCCATCATATCTCTCAACCATCACCTCTAATAACATTATTTTGAAACCTACCTTCATCAAGATGAGGGAAGGCCCAAAAAATTGTGAAATCCTTCCTTATTCATGATGAAGGAGTGATAATGACCCCCATGACCGACCTTTAATAGATCCTGGAGTGGAGACTAGCACCAAGGGTATAAAATCTAACACATAATAGAAGAAATTACCATTTTTTAATCAAAATAGGGTTAGAAGATATGATAGTAAAAATTACCAACAACAAAAAAATTATATAAAGTAAACCAAGATGGAACCCATGAATTATTGAAACATAAAATTCAACAAAGAAAAAGAACCAAATTACTAAAGTAGTTACGAAAATAAAGTGACTAAGAACCAGCATAGAAACTATCTTGACGACCGAGCTATTAATGTCCAGTACAGTCTTCAAAGTCCTCCAAGAAACCTAAAAAGAGTTTTATATATATATGGTGAGAATTGAAGTATACCTTGTAGTAAAAATATAGTCAATCATCTAGAAGTGGGGGAATATACTAATGCCCTTGTGAGAAAGCATAAAAACCTCCAACCACCTACGAAGTAGTACTAAATAGCACAGCCTCACAAGGGAACACTCAACAAATAATGAAATTATAATAAAGTATTAGTATAATAAAATCAATATTTGGGTACCCCAAAACACATTACCACTGGTTAAATGATCATTCATAATGGATAAAATCATGACATTGCCACTATTACAAAAATGGAGTCCTACTGCCAAAAAAATCCATCCTACAGACACCTATGCCACAACCACACCACACATCTCGCCCATAGAGACATGGGCCACACCAACCACACATCTCGCTTAAAGACACCTAGGCCTCATCTTGAAGACACATGGGAAAATAAACATAACCAGCAATCACCTGACCCCCCACCCTGTTATCAACAAACATTCCAGAAGGATATGGGACTGTTGTAAGACTTAATCCATTACAGCTTGCCCAGATACACTCATGCAGTAAGAACTTGAAGAGGATGCAAGGAAAAATGGCAGTAACCTTCCATCCATCCGGCCACCTGGATGCTGAGTAAGACACCCTTTCCTGTGAAATGGGGGTATTCAGGATATGGTTCTCAAAAAGGGTGGGTACATATTGAAATAAAAGGGATCTAAAATTTTTATATATAATTAAATAAACACTCATTCCAACCTATGGGTCTCCAAAAAAACTACCAGACCACCTGAAAAACTTTTGCTGTGACCCCTATATGCACAACCACAAAAACATCCACTCAAAAAGCATAACCGAACCCCCATTTTATTTAACCACATTCCATTTATGAATTAATGGGTTCACCTTATTTTATTCAAGTGCTAACAAAGTCAACTACCCAATACAATATTGGAAAAGGGAAGATTGTCCAAGGAAAATCATTTCATTTTAACACGCATTCATAAAGAGACCAGGAACATCCTACCTCCAGTCCCACTATGTAACCCCTTTCCCCAGGACACCCATTGAACCACTTCTGACATTCATTCCTCAATGTTATACCACACAATCATTCCCTCTCAACCAAACCCAAAACCCCTACTACACAACAACAACACACCTGACACACCTATTTACATAAAGTAACAAAAAAACTAAAACCTACAATCTCTCTACCCCAATAATTTCCCAGATGTAGTGCAACTTCATACCATGTTCATAACAACATTGTAGATCCACTACCCAATGCTTCTGGATGTCCAAAACGCAAACAAAGGAAGTCCGAGTACCTAAAATTCCATCCATTCCACAATAAATTAGTCTCTCAACCTGATATTCCAACAGACCACCTGTATCGCCCCAAACACCAAGCCCAGAACAACTACCTTTAAACTACAACACTGCTACACACATATACCACACCATTCAAACATTACCAACTTCCTTGACAACCCATGTACACATAATAATGCTCCCAACAACAGAATCCCACAACCCAATCAAGGTCACAAAACCAAACAGAACACATCACATAACCACACCTATCAAGCATGATGGATTCAATTTTTTAAAAACTTTTCTTTAATCCTCTTTCATAAACGGGGGTAATCACACATGTTTATTCATACTGGGGAAACCATTCAATTAAATTGGGTAACCATGATTAGACATATTAGTATTTACACGAACTCTTTAGAATGAAACAAAAAAAGTTATAATGTGTCACCCATGCAAAGTCAAAGACAACCAATGTCTCGGATTTTGTGAGGATTTTTATCCAAAAGAGATCACATCATCAACAACGATAAGAAAAAAAAACATGTGATCAACATCCACCCACTCCTAGATCGCTATTTTATGGACATAATTATCTTTTGATCATGTTATCTTCCCCTCATCTATTACTTATTATGAAATGTATTCCACCATTTTTCATTAAGAAACCTTAATACACCGAACCAACATGATAAATAAAAATGTATAGGTAATAGAATACCTATTTGAATCAACATGCAACCAAAACCCTTCTTTACACAAAGAACATGGGATTACGCGAGGAGCACAAACCCCCCCCCCCCCGAAACATTATAATGATGGGGATCTAGCACAGGTGAAATACTCATCTAGAGAGGAATTCTTTAGTCACACCAAGAGGGAAGTGAAAACACACTGAGAATATAAGGTCCCAACTTTGGAGTTCTGGATCATACACTAAAGGAATAAGAGTATAAACAGTCATTAATGTGGGATCATGGTCAAGATAACACAGTTTGAGTATCTCAAAGTCCATATAGCATTATGATAGTAATGATACACTCTATATACCATCCAATTCCCTTAAAATTCCCAAATAAGGAAATAAACATGGTTTACATCAAATTAGTCATAAGAGGGGTCGAAGTAGAAAAACTAGGAAAAACTAGAAAAACTACACATGAGTAACTGATGGGTGAGTCACTGACACTAGGTCACTGATGGGTGAGATACTATCGTGACTTGCCGATGCTAAACCACCGATTCTAAGCTACTGAAACAATAAATCACTGACACCGTGACTTAACGATTCCCTGGATCACCGATACCATGATGTTGATGCCATGTCATGGACACTTTGACTCACCGACACCTTGACTCCCTGAATAAACAACACGGTCCCCCATGACTAACGGACACCGATGCCCCTGGCTCACTGACACTATTTCCCTATGTCCCCGAAATAGATGCCCCTTACTCACCGATATTGACACCTTTAGTCCCTAATGGAAAAATTTTAAATTTGAAAAACTCTTGAAATGAGCTACCATTTCCTCCTAGAAACCCCTAGACAGTATATTTTTTAGAAAAGATTCAACTGAAGAAATAATGACCATTACAGATCTATTTCCCACCAACTTGATAATTGATATTTTATAAAAAAAACGGCCATCATTGAATCATTTAATTAATTATCAAATTTTAAATTGAAAATGGTCCTCAAAAATGAAATTCCCATATAAATTATATAATAATTTAACATTCATATATATTATACCCATGTATTTTATTATTTTATATTCAAAATTAAAAAATTAAATTATTTAACCTTTACATAATATCCATTATGTTTATATGGTAAAAATAGATTATGATTCTAAACAATTTTCTTAACAATGGATGTGTTATAAGTAGTTTAATTATATTATTCAAAAAATACCCTAACCTTTAAATATATTTAAACCCTTCATCTAATACAAACCCTAAATCGTTAATCAATTTTCAACACATAATTTTATTTTTAGACAAGAAATCACTTCCATTCCTTTTGTGTATCAATTTTTGAGGAATTTTTTATAGAATTATCTCATTAAACTTTCATAAGGTAGTCATTAAATATATTTTATACACCTCATATTAATATCAAATTTACTCAAATAAATTTTTTTTCAAAAGGAACATATTAACTTTTCATTATTTTTAATTTATGATTTTAAACTAATTTTTTTCATTCATAAATATATTTAAAACTGTAATTTTTTTAAAATATGGGATGAGAAAAGGTAATTCTAAATTAGATAAATTATAATACTAAAGGAAAATATTTCATTTTTTTTAATAATGAGATCTTAAAGAGTTTTCATTCAACATTAATAATATCTATTAGAAAATAATTGTTTACATACAAATGAAATCATCATTACATTCCTATATTTTTCTTGAAAACCATTATAAGAAAACATAAAATAAAAATAAAAATCACAATAATTTCTTAAGTAACTCGAGAACATAGGAAACACACTATCCTTTTATCATATCTTTTACCTAAAATGGAAAATCATTCATTTGAAACAAAATATCATTATCTTACATTGTGAAATAAAAATATTTCGATGAAAACACATTTTAAAGTGGGAAAAAATAATGCATGTACCTTGGGATAAAATATTTAAAGAAAAATTACTAGAACATATATAAGAACCCCTATAATTTGAATAACTATACAATAATATTCCGATATAATTATCTACAGAACATAATCATTACCTAATGATTTGTAAAGTTATAACTGACTCACCCATCGTCATAAACTATATCTTGATCGCTGATCATATTGAAAATTACACGAGGACCATATAATAAATGAATAATTTTAATATTTCTTGTTTACAAAATAATACACTTGAGAAACACATTTATACCCATAAAAAAACACTTTCTAATAACAAAACATACTTTTCTATTTAAAAATAAAATTTAAAAACTAAAATAACTAGAAAAATAGTGATTTTTAAAAAATTAAAAAATTAAAAAAATAATGAAATCCAGACATTAAATATCTATTATGGTGGAGGGATATTTAATTATCTCTGTATATGTTAAAAATGCATTATTGTTTCTATATTTTGTAAAAATGTCAAAACGTCCTGTATACACTTTGTAAAAAAGTCTTTTTTAATACCATTATAAAAATATATAATGTGATATTTATAATTATATTATTTCCATATAAATATTTTCTTAACAAAAACTTACCAATATGTACATAGAACAAAAAAATTTATAAAATAAATCGTTAAAACTTTTAGAATGAGGTTTTAAGTTTATGTTTCCCTAACCTTCAGTATAACTCATCATATATATTATTTATAATCTTATATAATAATATTATGTTAATTATTTACTTTATTATTAAAAAATTCCATGTTTATTATTTATTTTATTTTATTTATTTCCATTTTATATTCAGAGACTTAAAAATTAATGTTCATGTCAAATATTTCGAGGATATTCATCACATATATCAAAAATGATATTAGTATCTTGACTATGGTCAATGATGCAATTATAACACCATAAAAAGAAATGTAATCATGAAATAATTATAAATTTTTGAATTCAATTATTCTTGTATATTTAATAATGAAATATTTTGATGAAAAATTAAGTATAAAAAATCATTGAGATGATTTCTCGTAGATATAGATGAGTAAAATTTACATTTTTCAATAACCATTATTGAATGAATGTATAAATTATTTTATCACTATAGAGTGATCAATATATAATAAATAACATTTTATTATTTTATTATGTTTGTTCTTATACATATTCAATGTGATGTGGTGAATAAAAAATAATCAGGTCACTTCAGGTTGGTGGTAGTCCAAATGTTATCCTGAACAATGTTATCATTTTCAATAAATGTAATGTTAAAAACTAGACAATATTTTATGTTTAAATAATTAAAATAAATTCATTAATATCATCTATATTAATTAGAAAAATTTTATAACATGTTTTGAGAGGTGGTTATGGAAGAGGTCTTACATTGGTTTGCATGGAGGTAGTCCATCATACAAACATGTTATGGATTCTTTTCCCATTTGATGGTATATGATATCGATGTAGGTTATTTTTGTAATAAAATAACATCTCAATTAATAAATTATAATTATGATACTATATCATCATTTTTGGAGAGTATATGATGGATTTTGATGATGATATAAGATAAAACTTCTTGTTTAAACTCCATACCTCTTTTTTAAGTAACTGCATTTAGGTTGTACCAGAATCCTTCATAGGGTGTATTTTTTATATTAAAAGGCATGACATATGAGGGTAGAGATGTATATATTATATTTGTTTTAGGTATTTCCTAATCAGAATGGTTTCTGATGAATAATGAAATAATTATAGTGACATTCATTTTATAAGTGATGGAATGGTCACATTTGGAATTATATAAAGTAATACAATAAAATGATTCTATTTTAAAGGGGAAATGGATATTAAATAAAATATTTATACTATAAGATTCACATGGGTAGAAATAATTTCATCCCATAAAATATTAGTTTCATTAGAGTATGTTTTAACCACTATCATTTTATTTTAACCCATGTTAACACTTTTTGATGAAAAGTACGGTGACACGTTTTTTACTCATTTGGGTTCATGATATATAATATACAAATAAAATTATATTGTAAATGAAAGATGGATTATATTTAAAAACATATTAAAATTAGTTTGAAAAATATTTGTTTTTCAAGAATTGTAAAACATTTAATAAAATATTTTAAATAGTAAATAATCATTTATATAGTTTTAAGAAATACAAGAAATTTTATAATAGAATACTTAACAAAATATCTTTAAATGGTGAAAAAATTAATTTATTATAATCTAATGATAATATTGTGTTAATATACTATTGAAGAAATTTTTTTATAGGTTTCTATATCATTTTTAACCTTATCATTTTGATTAACCCAAAGGTTTACCAATTTTAACATTAACTGTGGTATTGATCCATCCAATTTTCATGCGATATAATTTTAAATATAATGTTAAATTTTGATTATAAATTGGAATGGGATGATATTTTAAACCATATATCATCCAAAATTTCATTTTTTATGATTTTTTGACTCCTAAATAACTTAATAATATTTCATTTTTCATAAAATATAATCAATTTAATATTTTCAAATTTTAAAATAATTCGAATTTGGAACCAACATGACAAAAAATGAATTTGAATATAATATTTTTCCACATCCCTATTATGATATATTTATTTTTAATTTTCTTGGAAGGATATAAAACTGTCCAATTATTTTTGCTTTAAAATTTTTAAAATATTTTATTTTATTTCATTGTTAATTGAATACTTACAGTGTTGGTGTTGCTAAAGGATTTAATGAAATTATTTCACAAATGTAAATTAGAAAAAATACCAAAAAAATAATTAAAATATCTCTCATGTAACAACTCAGTAATTAATATATGTTTTTTTATACTAATTACATGATATTATAGATAATTAACGAAATAAAGTGTCACTTTATACTATTAAAAATATAAATATTATTTGCATTAAAATAAATTAAATATGGTTCAAAGATTCCATATTTTTTAAATAAGGAAAAAAAATTACAAAATAAAGTCATTTAGTTGGATAAAGGCTAGTTTTAGGGTCATTTTTATTCTTTATCATATAAATTTTAACTTTAATTACCAAATTTACTCATTCCATGGTAACAAATATTTACTATGGTTATTGTTCATATTGATAAAAATTTACATGGGCCTATTTAAAAAAATAATGCATAGATATTAACACTATTGAATTAACTTTATGATATTAAATTTATAGTAGTGGAATATATTATTTTAATAATTAAATCTAAAATATAATGAAAACAATATTTTTTCAAATATAATTTGTGTGTATAAAAATTTTTTATAGAAATTTATTCCATAAAATTTAGTCTAACAAACATAATGGGATCAATTATATTAAGATAAAAATAATTTTACAAAGAAAAAAGTTTGATAAAATTAATATTTTTAATTTATTGAATGAGAAATACTGGTTTCATTAAAAATTGGTATTTTTATAAATTAACTTAAAATTTAATCATTTCTGAATGATCCCAAACAATATTCCTAACATAGATTTAAATTATAATATTAATAATAATATATTATTATAAAAAATAAAATTTATTATTTTTCATTACTTGAAGTATTCACTATAAAAAACTAAATCCCATTTTTGAAAAAAAAAATCTATTTTTGATGAATGAAATGACTTTACTAAACATTGAGTTCAAATTTATAAAGAATTTATTCATATATTTTTAGTGTGTAAGAACATTACATATATTTAATTAATAATATAATCTTATACATACACATCAATTTAACACCTTGTTTATAATTATAATATTTACAAAATAATATTTTATGGTTCTTTTACACCCAGTGTTATGTACTACATACACTATTAAACAAAGAGATATTTTAGAAAATATTTTATATTAAAAAATAATTAAATCCAATACTAAAATAGTATTTTTTTATTTAAAAAGTAATATATTAATAATTAGATACCAATATAATAATATAACATTTATTTAAAATTTTCATCAAATAACACAAAAAATTACCATGACCTATTTATCAGTTATCGTCAATTTCGGAATTTAGGAAATATAGGAAAATAGTGATCCCACATAATGAGTGAGGATTAAAATATTAAAAAAATTCCCTCGACGATAATAATTTTATATAATTTAACATGAGAGAAATAGAATATTTAATGGATTGTGATCAGGAAATCCTAGGAAGGGAAAATGTTTCAAAAAAATATTAAATAAAAATCATTGAAAAAACTGCAGTGATATGCAATTATAGGAAATAATCAAAATAATTAATTAGTAATTGAACATTTTCATAAGATAATATGTTACAGATGATTATTTTATTCTATAAACACAAAATAATCTTTCCCAAATATAATTTATTTCATAAACCTAGTCTTTTCCCCATTTCAAAGACATCATAACATGATGTGATAGGCTCAATTACTATGCACCATTTGGAATATCTGATGAGTTTATAGGATCCTACAATCTATTAGGTGAGGATTTAATTTTGTTGTTACATATCTCATCAGAATATTTCAAGTATAAGTGTGTTATGTAAGTTTGAAATTAATCATATATCCATTATAAATAAATACATGAGTACTCTGGGAAAGATGATTATAAATAAATGAAATTATGTATATTTATATTTATAAAACATTCAATAAAAAAAATTATAAGTTATTAACATCATATATAATTAATGGTTTTTATGAATGACAAAAATTTGAAAATTGAACTGAATGTATAGGTATCTTGGTTACCACAATTTAATCCAATGAAGATAGAATATATTACTCAAGAGAAATTAATTATGAAATTGTTTAACATTATTCAAATTTTATTATATTGTGATACAATTGTAGTTTTTAATCATATTTATCATAAATATATAATTTTCACCACAAAACCTTTAGGTTCTAACATGGAATAATAAGTAATGAATTATTTTTTAAAAAATATTCCTTTTATGAAAAATGTAATATTGAAGTAAAAAACATAAAAAGGGATAATTGGGTGGGAGATAAAATGGAATTTTAATATATATGGAACAACACATTGAATTATTAGAAATTTTATAAGTTTTATAAAAAAATAAACATTTTTATAGAATGTTAAAATACAAAAAAATTATAATTATTTGGTGAAATAAATATAAGACCACTATAATATGACTATTTGGAAACTAATAACAAATAAAACATAAATAATTTCAGTAAAATGTAATTAAAATTGTGGTATAAAGAAAATGAAATTAAAATATTCAAATATATTTTATTAAACCTCATGATGTATTTAAAAAAATAATTGCACAAAAACATTTTAAAATTGGTATTCAAAGTATTTTTTATAATTCTTAAAATAATTAGAAATACTAATAAATAATTATTTAAAATAAATATAATTATATTTTATGAATCATGGAGTGGATGATAAAATTTAAAATCATCCTTTTTTAAATATCATATTAAATGAATAATGAATTAATAGTATGGGAACCATAATGTAATAATTATTACATGAAACAGATGTACAAATAGTCCAAAATAACCGAATCGAACCACATTAAGAAAATGATATGTGTATTTGGGGAAGATATATAATATATTATCATGAATGATAAAGAGTATGAGGATACCATATAAACATGTAATGTATAATAATTGTATTTATAGAAGTGGAAAGGAGAGACGAAATATCTTAAAACCAAATGTTAAGCATTATGGTATACATGAATTGTTTTTAGATAAGTATTATCATAGAATATATTCCATATATTAAAAAAAGTTTAAATGAAATATGTACTATAATATAAAACTTCTTACCTTGAGTCCCTAGGATTTATAGGGATTCTTACCTCATGAACGAACAAATAAAATTTGTTAAATAAATTCTACAAAATCATATTCTCATTTATTTCATTTATTATTATTCATTTTTGTTCGTTTATAATCATGTTATTTTATCATTATCATCATGAGTTTCATATTGAGAATTTTTTATTCATGTTTTAGTATTAAAAGTATTTGTATATATTGATAATTTGTTTTTTGTATTTTGAAAATAAATCAATAATTTTTATTATATGTACATTATTTCATTTTATGACTTCAAATGATTCCAAATATTAAATGTTGTTTCAATTTATGAAATATTAATTTACTAGACATGTTATTATATATGGGTGAGATGATTTTTGAAGTCTACAAACCATTATGGATTTAATTTGATTTATTTTATATTATAAATATTTATTAATAAAATAATATGAATAGGAATATAATATTATTTTTATTTTTCAAAAAATTCCTTTATTTAAACCATCTACTATCGTGGTGAATGTTTTTTAGATACAAAAATAATATAAATTATTTGATCTTCAAAGAATGTATGTTCATTTTGATTAAGAAACTTTTATGTTTTGTTTATATCTTTTACATTAATAAAAAAATATTGTTTATATTTAAAAATATATTATTATAATATAATTAAAATTTAACTTTTTTATTAAACATCACCCTGATGTATGTGATGAATACTGGATTACACTCTCCATATTGGTGGTGAACCAATCATAATATGGTGGATGAATAAATTATCAAAATAAATTGAGGTTGTCAAATAATTTTTTATACATTTATATTATATTAGCTTAGTGTATATGGGATACTGACCAACTTATATCTTAATGGTTATATTATTCATGTTAAAGGTACATGTAACTTAATACTTAAAATATATCTAATAATGTAGTTCACATATTCCTTTATAATTCATAATCTCATATAAAATATGGGTATCTAGGAGTGGTTTGTTGGGAAGAAAGAAAATTATAGAACATTGATAACATATTTGGGGATATATTTTTTGTATAATTTTTACTATATAATAGGATTAATATATGATCATAATTGGGGTGAATTTAAAAGAAGATAAGAGCGGTTATTTTGACATAAAATTTAGAATAAAATTTTATATCATTAAATATGTATCAAAATATTTATTCTATAGTTAATATATAGTGATTTGATAATAATATTTTCATTTAAATATTAATTTAAATTATATATCTTTAATATTTCATTCATATACAAAATTACTAAATAGGGATCTTATATTAGATTTTACAATTTATCTACATAATTTATTATCAATGTAAAATACCAAAAAATATATCTCAAAAAAATAAATTTGATAATTACAACAATAAATCCAAAAGATAAAATTTATAAAATAAATATTATATATTTAAATTTTAATGAAAATCATAGGAATATATATTAAAATAATTTACTTTGAATAAAACATTGTTCTTTTATCATGAGTAAATATATTTATATTATTTATTAATCCAAAATTGTTATACAGATGCTAATTATTTATTTATCCATATCAAGTAGAATATTCAATAGAAAATTTTAATTTTCTAATTTAATAAAATTTATCATTTATTTTTACATTAATGAAATGTGATTTGTTTTCATAAAAATTATTCAGTAAATTTATAATGTCATTTTAATGACCATAGTAATTTTATAATGAATAAATTTTTAAATATAATTTCAATAAAATTATAATTAAACACTATATAAAATTTTAATTCTGTTTTGAAATAAATATTAATAATCACTCTATAAATCATTTTATTTTGAAAAATTATGACTAAAAAATTGAAATGATATTTATAAAAAATAAAAAATAAAAAAACAATTATTTAAAAATTGAATTAACAATTATTTAATTGATGAATTCATCATTATATATTATTTTATTTCAAAAAAGTTATTTTTACTTTCTTTTTATTAGATTATCGATATAAAATGTAACAAAAAATTATGTTTTATCAATTTACATTCATGGTAAGATTTTAGAATTAAATAACTACTAATTGCATGAAATTATATCTTAATTTTTTTATTTATACAACATAATAACTATTTAAATTATATTATGAAGAAAAATATTAAAAATGGTAATATTTTCAACAGATAAATCATTTATTAAACATAAATCACGAATAAATGTATATGAATTTTATTAAAAAAATTTCATAATTAAATATTACTTTAAAAATTATTTTATAATTGAAGTATTAAATTATTTAGAAGAATATATTTAGTAAAAAATATATTTTTAGATAAATAAATATATATCTTTTTGGTTTATGTCATTAAAAAAATAGAAAAATTATTGTGTTATATTTATAGATAACATAAGATAGTAATTTTTTTTTAAAACCTTCAAAATATCGGATGTTATATTCCTATCTATGGAATAATCTAGAAAAAGATTTCCCATCAATGTTTATAAAATAAATACTGAAATTATATTCAATACAATATTAATAACTTTAAACTCAACTCCTAAAATTGTTCAATAAAATATTTTTTTAATATAAAAAAATCACAAATATACACTTTACCTTTTATATAAGCTAATAAAAATTGGTTTGAAAAAGTTATTTGAAGATTGAGAAAAATAATATTTTCTGCAAAAAAACTATATTCTTTTGAAAACATCATTCAAATCCTCACATATTATTTTATAATTCATAATAAATCACTAATAAATAATATTTTATTATAACACAATATACATATTATTTCATTGTGTACATCGCATTTAAGAAATTTATACATGATTCTTTTAGATGTTTTTGAAAAAACCTTGTCCCCTTTCACATGGAGTTCATGTTGAAAAAATCAATTATTTTCCACAAAATGATCAGTGACATTAAATATTTGTTCATAATCATTAAATAAGTAATTATAATATAAAAACAATTTCTTATTAAATAAACCAAAAAAAATTAAAAAAAATGTTTCAATAATTAATGAGCTCAGTTTCAATTGGTGATATTACATAAGAGATAAAAAAATATTCCTTATAAAATAATTCTTATACCTAAAATGTTAAAGTATCTAACTAATATGACCTAAATAAAAGAAAATGTCTATAATGGAAAATTTATATGGATTTATGGTTACTGTAGATGATTTATATAGGACTTCTCATGCTTAGCCACGCAACTGACAAGCTTGAATACGAAGGGCGAGAAGTAATTGTGGACAGATTTCAGCGATTTAGCCTTTCCAAACCAGAAAGGGAGATTGACATCAGCACTGATACTGATTTTTCTAGAACTAGGCAACATTTACACTACTTACTATGATATATTAGGTATCGGTTTGGGAGTATTGAACATCCAGGGGTAAGGAGTTCTTATGTACGAGTCTTGATAGTTATGGCCACATGAGATGAATTACTCGACATATGATCTCAAGTTAGCTGCAGTTGTGCATTATTTACACAATTTGAAACATTATATTTTTGTAGATAATTGTTTGGTATTCACGAACCACATTAGCCTCATGTATATCTTAACTCAGCATGATCTGAATTTTAGACAGTGAGGGAGGGTTGAGTACCTTCAATCTTTTGACATTATGCTTTCTTACTCACCTTCAAACAGAAACACAGAGGTTGATGCATTGAGAAGGAGGACTTATATATAGTTAGTTCATGAGGCCAAAACTGAGTGGAAGCTAGTGGCTGTATTCCCTAAGATGTATTTAAAGGTTCACGATAGATAGGGGAGGATGTTTATTTTATCTATAGATGTTACCTCTACTCTACTATATCATGTGGGAATGAGGAAGATATTAAATTCGGGTGTCCTAGCTCAATGGGAGAGTGTTTCATGAAAGGAACCTACTCCTGGGTGGACCATAGGCGAGGATAAGATCTAGACTTTTCATGGAAGTGTATGAGTGTCAGAAGACATGTGTGAGGAGTTGATACAGGATTTTCATTCCTCATTTTGGGCAGTTCATCCTGGTGTCCCGAAGATATATCGGGATCTACACTATCAGTATTTGTGGACAATTATGAAGACGAATGTTGTTGGTTATGTAATGAGATATTCCACCTATCATTAGGTTAGGGCTGAGCATCAGTGACCAATGGGGATTTTACAATAGTAACCCAGTCATGAGTGCAAATGAAATGATGTCGAGATAGTTTTCTTGATAGTTTTAATGAGGTCTCCTCGAGTAAATGATTCATTTTGTAGAGTTTTTCATAGTCTAATGAATGATAAACATTTTTTGCCGATCCAGTAGACCTTATGTGTTGATTATATTGGAAGGTTGTAAATCTGAGAGATTATACATTTTCATCACGTTCCACACTCTAACGTATTATACCGGGATGCCCGATTTACCTATCACTACTGGAAGGGACTACAGAGGGGTTTTGGTACATAGTTACTTCTGAGTACAACTTACCATCCCCAGATAGATGGACGGTCCATTTGTATGATTCGGGTTTTGGAGGACATGATTTGGGAATGCGTCTTGGATTTTACGGGCTCTTAGGGGAGACACATATCCCTAATGGGGTTTTCCTACAACAACAGTTTTAGCTGATGATTCATATGGATCCTTATGAGTCTTTGGATGGTAGGCCATGAAGATCGCCCCTATGTTGGCTATAGGTAGGAGAGGAAGCTACGTTGGGACCTTGTCTTATCAGGGAGACCACTGAGCATGTGGAGTTGATTCAGAAGAGGATATATATTGAACAAGATGTCCAGAATTCATTTGATGATCGACAAAGACATCTTCTAAAGATTGAGGATGTATATTAGGTTTTCATACATGTCTCGCCGAGGTTGGGACATAGGAGGATTAGGAGACAGTGGAATATTTCACCGATATACTTCGGGCCATTTGAGGTTTTGGAGAGAGTCGGGTAGGTTGTTTATAGGTTGCAGTTATCACATAGGTACCAGGATATGCATGATGTATTTCATGTTTTTCATCTACGACATTAGTTTTCAGAGCTGTATCATATTTTTAAACCCAAAGAGGATGAGTTAGAGGTGGATGCATCTTCTGAGGAGCACCCTATTCAGATTGTGGATCAAAGCATGAAGGTTCTTCATGGATGGTCTACTCCATTGCAATGGGTTCTATGGAATCCTGGGAGAGTACATGACAAGACTTGGGAGAGGGAGGCCATCGTTCGACCAAAATTGATAGATATGTTTGAATCTTCTTCCTCACCACCCTTAGAAGGGATATTTGGGGATGAATTTCTGATTGTTAGAACCCAACACAACATTTCAGGTATGGTTCTTTATTTGGTTTTTTTTGGAAAAATAAATATTTATAAATTATCTATGTACACTATATGTACTATTGAGGTTACAATATGTACCCTTTTTCCACGCATAACCATGTGATGCCCATGTAATGGTCATGTAAATGGGTTTGTAGGTGACCTGGCGGACCACCTAAGGAGGGGGCCAGTTGAGGCTAGTACATGGTGTATACATTAAATTAATATGTCATTTAATTTTTTTTTATTTTTTTTATCAACATAGAGTCACTTCACATCTCCATAACATCTTTCATCTTCTCGTGTCTCATACAAGAGTTTGACATACGACTGAAAATCATTATGACCCTCCAGTTCCTCCATTCGATCTATGATTGAGACGCCATTGGGTGCGTTGGATTCTCACCAGTGATTTCTCTCTTTCCCTGGAGCCTCTCTTCCTAATTTTTCATCTATCGTGAGTTATTCATGGTTGAACATTATTTTTATTCTGATAGATCTATAACGTTCTTGGATGATTCAAGGTAAATTTTTGAGATTTTTATCCATACCACATTGAGGAAGATGGTTTCTACCTTTGTTTCTATTTTTATTATATGTGATAAAAGTGATGAATACCTAGGTTTTGGGTATTGTGTGCTATTGAATTTAACCTTGTTTAAGGCATGTTGTCGTGGGATTGATTGAAAAGGGGTTATTGATTATGCATAAGGTTTATTACCTTAATTATGAATGTGTTTCCCATGTTTTAGTGGTTATGGTCATTGGTTCTATAAATCATATTATGCTACATTGTTTAACATGGATAGTGTTGTTAGGATGGAGTTGTTGTTTATTTGAATGCATGTGATTCAAATTATGAATGTATGAAATTGGGGAATTGACTATGAGAGATTCCTGAGGTAGGGAGTTTTATTTATGAATAGATGTTATGAATGAAACAATGTATTGATTATGAGAGATGTCATAGGGTCATTGAATAGAGGGGTTTGACCATGAGAGATACCCATAGGGTCGTTTTTAAATGAATGTGGACCATACGATAGTGATTGTGACAGCTTCCATAGGGTCATTATAATTTTTTATTACTACTCAGACCTAGGGGTGTTGACCGTCAGAGAAACCCAGGTGGTCATTGTATTTGATTAGTGCTATATAGGACCAAAGGGGTTAGACTGTGTGATATTTCCCAAAGGTTCATTATTACTATTTAATTTTATGTTACGCGAAACTAGAGGGTATTAGACTATGAGAACATTCCCAGAGGGTGGGTTGTGAATAATTGTATGTTTTTTATGAATCTTTCAAACCAAAACACATTCTTGGAATTGGTCTTACTAGTGGGTATATATAATATTATAAGACATCTGTTTTGATATTATATAGGGGGACACAGATCTTAGGGTAGATATCGAGGTTACATTATGGAATTATTTGAATAATTTACAAATTTAAATGAATTTGATTGAATACTACTGGATTGTTTACTTTTGAGTACATCTTAGTTTATTTCTTTATTTATGCATATTACCTTTTACATATATTCAATGACAGTTAGGAACTAATGTTTTGGTGGTTTCTTACTAGGATTCATCTCACTCCCTGTTTGAGTCATGATTTTGGACCCAAACAAATTATATTTTTATAGGTCTAGGTATGGAAAAGATCCCTTCATTATTATGTACTTGATTGATGTTGGAGCTGGAGGGAATGGGACCAAGAAGAGGCTTGTGATGCTGTTGGAGTTTACTGTTGTTTTTATTTTTTTTCAATGTTATATTTCCACCATTATTAATTTTTTTGGATTCTTTCCAAGATACATGTGACATGAATCATTTATTTATATATGTTGCAGTTGTTTATTCTATCTGTCTTCGACTGTCTTCTTCTTTCGTATGGTATTACAGCTCCTACTATTCTTTATTATTGTTATTCCACTGTGTAAACTCTTCTAATTAGGGAGTAGTTTCTCTACTATAAGACTATGGCCCTCACTACTATTCAGCAGCATCTAGAATTTGGGGAAATGAATTTGAGGTCATGTGACCAACTGGGAATGTGGCACCATTACGTGGCACCCAGAACGGAGACATTAAAACACTGTAATTATTGTTACCCGCATTATTAGTTTATCATTTAGTAAATATTGTGACCTTGAAGGAAGTATATCAATGTTGAAAGTGATTGAGAATGTGTTGATTAGAAACCAAATTATATAAAAACTAGAGTTACAGATATATTGATTACAACTAATTATCTATCATGATATATGATAAAAATTTAAACATAACCAAATTTTTGTATTACAAATTAAGATAATGATAGAGTTAGTTGATATTTATTATGATGGAGACTATAGGGGAAATAATATTTAGTTCCCTATGTGTCATGATTGTGGGAATAAGTACCCAAGTCTAGGCTTTAGGGGAACCAAATGATGTTTCGAGTGTGAAAATGAACAGAATAGTGAATGAAAATATATGTGAAAAATGAAAATTTTGGTTAATGTAATGGATCAGTATAATGGTACCCTTATGATATCATCAATGGTTGAATGTTTCAATCCACAATGTGTGGGTATTATAAAAATTTATATCCTAAAAATAAATAGCATGATTAAAATAAAAATTATCATATTATTAATTGTTATACTTCTAATTATGAGGGGCCACATAAGATATATGAAAGGTATGGTTTTTCATTACATTATTTATTATGTTAATAAATAAAATAATTCTTGAATTGAGTTTGATAAGTGTGATTTCATTATTCATATTTCATAATTTTTGATGTAAGTATTTTTTTAAGATGATAAATCCTTGTTAATCGATTGACATGTATGTTGGGTGATTGAAGTATTAATTTATTTGAATTCATGGCTTTAGTTATATAAATCATAAAATATAAAATGATTGTTCAGTATATTATTTCCATTATGATTTTTAAATAAGATCCATGTTGATGATGACCTAGAAAATTTATTTAATTTTAAATCTATTTTTTGATTAAGGGAATATAAAACTTAATATGTTATTATGCTTGAAAAAATGGTGTATGTTATGGAAAAATAGATGCTTGGAATGAATAAAGTAAATTTTATTTTATTTATGTCCTTAGAATTGATAAATAATTTTTGGACATAGTGGTTTATGTTTTCAATGATAATGATCATATCATTATTGGAATTGGAGAAAGAATTCATCAATATTATGTTTTATTTAATGAATGTGGAAGTATGTATGTTTTCCTTATGGTATTATGGTAGTTATATTTATTAACAATAATCAAGAAAATATATGACTAAGGAATTAACATATTTTTGGGTGATGATAATGAGATACATTATGATGACTGAGGAATTAATGTTTATTTCATTTTGAGAAATTAAGTGACATAATTTATAACTTTTTTATTTTTTAATGTCTATAAGGATAAAAATTTATGGAAATTTTTAACATGAATATTTTATGAGGTTTTAGATATTAATGTATTATATAATTATATAATGATTTTTTCATGAAACATGCTATCTAGTTTATTTTTTATTATAATGAGAGATACAGGTAATAAATTATTATTATTTTTAAATCGTATTTTGTAATTTGGAAATAAAATAATCATTGCTCAGAGAATGATATATTGTGGAAATTGAACAATCCACAAATAAACATGGTATTTTTCTTATAAAATGGAATGAAATAAATTAAGTAAATCTTCACATGGAAGTTAAACAATATTAGGAAAACGATATTGAATTATTTATCATATTATCTTCATTTTTTGATGATATCAATGTCCTTTTTAAAACCACATTATTTTATGGATTTTTGGTCAATAAATTTATCTTAACTGTGTTCTTTATCTTCCCCCCATATATATTTGGTTGTTAGTTTTCTGTTCAATATCAATGTTTTCTCTTACCTCTTATGTTTTTTTATTTGTAAACCCAGTATGTGTAATTATTGATAGAAATCACACATCCATTTATCTCTATTAAAAAGGGTGTTTTAATAATGCATTTTATGAGGAGGGTTCAAATAAATATATACTCCAATGTTAATACCTTGTTTCTGGACATAACGTCAGATTTTATGGACACATTTATTTTAATAGGGTAGAATATATAACCTAGATATTTTGGGATTTAAAAATTTTCAAATTAAATTAATAATTTTTATATTGTTTGTTACAATATATATATATATTCTTGATATACATGAACCACTATTTTTATCATTCGTCAAACACAATATTGTTATGTTATATTACACCACAAAATGAGTTTAATCAAAATGTGACATACTACTAAAATATTATTATTTAATGTGATAGTTATGACGTAGTCATTGGAATAGAGGGTATGAATAGTATTAAATAAATAATCATAATGTATGGTTTAAGAATGTATGCAAAATTATTTATTTCATAACCAATTATATGTAAATTAAAATAAAAACTATTTTAAAATAATTGTATCATTTTATGAAAAACTTTTTTGATGGTGAAATTTTTTTTACATTAATAATATATAAAATCAATTGGGTAAAATTATTTTCATTGAATTTATTTATTATATATTCAATAAAATTCATTACATTCATCTTATGGGATTTTTGATCAATAGATAAAAATTTGTACAATTTTTCTCTTAAAAACCATATTTTTCTAAAAACACATTTTTTCTTCTATTATGTAATTATTTTAAAAATACAGAAAGAATATTTCAATATTTATTTCAATATTGATGTTCATTTTTTAAATCATAAATTTAAAATTAAATCATGTTGATTTTTTAGGTTTTCTTGACAAGATAATTTTTTTAAATAGTGATAGAGAAAGAATTTTATTATGAAGTGTTATTTATTTTATAGGATTTTAAATATTTATTTTTTTTAATATTTTTTTGAATAAATAATTATTAAAATTATATATCTATTTATACAAATTTTTCTATTTAAAAAATTTTCATAATTTTTTTTGTGTAAAATATTTTTAATATTTTCAGCATTTTCTATTTCAAAACACATTTATTGATCATTTCTATGATATTAATTTTAATTTTACCATTTCAACATAAATGAATTGAATTTGGAAAAAATATTCCATATTTTGAATGAGTATAATTTATATTATCTATTTATTTTATTTTTATTTTAATGAATAATTTATTAGAATAATAGTAACAAGTATTTACTATAGCTATGGTAAAATTTGGTTTACCGGTTGGATAAACTAGAATATATGGGTTAAAAAATAATAACAAATTATACTACACAATTTTTCTAACTTTTTTTATAAAATATAACTTTATTATAGAGACTTATCCATTTTTATCCATTTGAAATTTCCAAAATATAGGAAAACATTTTTCTTTTCAAAATATTTTAAGTGTACCCCGTACCTCAGTTATAAAAGGTTACCCTTTATCCTATAAAATTTATAAATAAAACCCATTTGATGAAAATAACATCCAAAATAATATCCTTAATTACCTACCAATCCAAAAATCTTTATATATTTCATAATCCAACTTAATATGTCTTTTGTTTCAATCTGAAAAAAGATATTTAGAAAATAAGTAACATTCCTAAGGGGGAATTTTAGGTTATTTCATCATACACATACATAAACTCTTATTAAAACATTATAAAATAATAAACATAGTACCATAAATATATTTTGTTTTTATTATTTTATCCTAATAACCTAAATCATTCTATTATTATATCAATTGTGTTACAAAATCATCATTCGTGTGTACAGAAACCAATAACCTTGTGAAAAGATATTATTTATCTTCCATCCCCACCTATCAAAGATATATATTTTGATACATTAATTATATATAAATTATATTTATTATATTGTTTTTCTTATAAATTCCTAGTTCACAAGTTCAGTATTACATTCCATTATGTGGGAATGCAATATTGTCATTTTTGTGTACAGAGGACTACGAGGAAATGATGCTATGTGATTCATTAAATGTTTAAATGGAATATAATGTGGATGAATTTTAGGATAATTTTGGGTACATATGGAAAATAAATTATTATTTAATATTAATATATTATTTAACATTATTTTTTAATTTCCATCAGGATAATGAAATCATTGTTCATGCATACTTATAGTATAACATCTCAATTAAAATTGTATTTTATTTTCTCTCTATAACATTAATATATCATTATAAATACTAGAATATTTAATATATGTGACATTAAAATCATGTTTAAAATTAAATATATGATAAAACCATTTTCTTTTTACGAGGAAAACAAATAGAAAATTATAAAATACACAGAAAAAATTACATATGGCCTAAAACGTAAAATTAACATCAAATTATTAATAAATGTGTAATAAATGGTCTTAATATAATAATATATGGTTTTAAATATATATGTATGGTTCAATAAAATATTTATAATTAAAAAAATATTGATTATATAGGTGGTTTTAACATGTACTATGTAAGATAAGATTTATAGTAAAAGATTTATGTATCTCTTTTATTTCTAGGTAACGTTTTCAAATTCACAACATGTTTATTTTATATGGTGTATATAAAACTCCATTGAAATATTATATAATAAATATTAATATATTAATTAAACTTTATATATAATTTTAACTTCCCTTTTATTTATTCTTACGATTCAAAATATTATTGACGTGTTTATGAATTTACATCTTACCCATATTTTTTATGAGAAACATGCCTTATTCAATACATGTTACATCTATATAGTGTATATATTGCCCATTACTAGATTTAAATATTAATATCCTAAAATTTATGGTTATTTGCATATCCTTTTTATTATTTACCTTTATTTGTGATTATGGTTTAAAAGGTTCCTAAATTTTAAGAGGTTTTTTCTCAAATCAGATTCTTTTGGAAAGAAGTTATATTGTGCACTTATATTGTTTTATGAGGGGTATATACATACCCCTTGATATGGTATATGATAAATATATTTATTTTATTAGTATTGTATTTATCATTTAATATTATTATTTCATTTTGATTATGATTCAGTATTACTAACGTGGTAAGATTTATATGTTACAATCTCATCATTTGACATTACTGTTTATGAATATGATTCTAAAAATGAAATCATACAATCCATATCTCATTAAATTATTGAATTTTATTATCCTTTCTTTATTTCATTATATTAAAAAATCTCCCTACATTTAATCCTCTTAATGTACTATAGTGTTCAAAATAATATTTTTCTTGAAAAATTATCATTATTGCACTCTTCAGTTAAAACTCCATTTTCCATAAACAAATATGATTTAAAAAAAAATCAAAAACTTTTCTTAAGTTATAGAAATAATTTATTTATGAAACTTTTATCAACATTTTAATTTCATAAAAATTCATTTAGAGTAATCCACATTCCAATTTCCAAACAATTCCCATTTTTGTATTATTAAAAATGTGAATGGTATCTTGATTTTAATGTGATATTATTATATGGGATTGACCACTATAATGAAAGATATTCTATTTTAATATTTATTCATAATAATCAATGGTTATATTGAAATAAAATTATTTTAATTTCTTTTTGTTTTAAATTTGTTTTATTAAAATTGGAATGGGTATTTTCCTCAAGATTGGTTTTGAATTATTTTTTATAAATATTTTGTAAGTTATCAATGTTGTTTTCAAATAAATGTATTTCCAATTTTCTTTATCAATTTTAAATATAACAATTTATTTTCATAGAAATGTTATTTACCATAATAAATTTTCCAGGTGATCTTTCAAATCATTTTCTATGTGATATGACATACATTGATTCTACCTATTCATAAAAATAGAAATTTCCATGATAATATTCTTATTCATACCTAGGATGGTTTATGTTAATGATGAAAATATGTTTATGAAACCTATTTCTTTTCATCATGTTATACCATGATAAAATTACCTGAAAACATTCTTATTTTAATGGATATTTATATGATAAAATGATTTAATGATTATGAAATTTATATCTGTTACATAGGTTGTGATATGATGAAATATTTGTGAAAACCATTTAATTTCATGGGTAATTATATGATTAATTTTATATGAACATGTGTAACACATACGTATGATTTTTATTATGTGATGTGTGGGACCTATACCTCCTTCTAATTAATTGGTTTATGATTTAAATATCATAATATATACAGGACATGAATGTGGATATAATAAAATTTTGTATTAGATTTTATTTACTATGATGGTCATGAATGTGATCCTTTATAACTATTATGGTTTGGAGAGTGACCTCATTTCACATTTATATCCTTGGTTTCAAGCCTATAAAACTATAAAAATAATTATCGATTGTCTTCTATATTTCCCAATGTGATGTCTTATGATAATGTTATTCTCTCATGGATGATATTATTCAATATCCTTTTGATTTATGTGTTTTTTATAATAATTCATTATCTCATGAATCAAGAATGCTATGTTTGATAAAAAGTATATCGTTTTCAAATGGTATAATATTTTTCTAACACACTTTTTTCCATTTTATGCTCACAAATATCCCTTGTTTTTAGTTACAGAGAATATCAGTGTAATGTTTTTTATGTTTATTCTCCCTTATTTGTGATGAAATATATTATTCATGATGATCGTAAGAGGGTGATAGTTTTAAAAAACATATTTAATGATAATCTAGTTTACATTTTAACTAGTTGATTATATTTCTATGTTTCCAATGGAACTATACCTTTACTATCATTAGGCCAATTTTTGTGTTATGCAATGAATAATAATCCATAAAAATGTAATATTTATGTAGAAAGAGAATGTTTTTTTTTATTATGGGACTATATTTAAACAATATTTATTAACAATAAAATTTAAAATATTGTTAAATTAACATTTAAATTTAAATTGATAATTTCTAGAAAAAAAAACTCTTCATTAAAAACTCATAATTTTAAAATTATTGATTATCCATATTTCTTAGAAATCTGTACACATTGAACGAGAGTTAATAAATTTAATTATCCTTTAATACATTATATGACATTATTTTTTAAAATTATTCCAATTTAGTGGGATTGATATAAATCCCATGGGAATAAAAACATGAATTTAAAAAACAATTATCCATTATCAAGGTAATTAACATCAATAATAATAATTTATATATTATACCTAAATATTACATTCTTCATATTATATAATATGAACATTCATATCTAAAAATGAGAATCATTTTTAAAAATTATCAAACTATTTGTATTGAAATTATTCTTAACGTTATCATGTGTAACGCATAAAAAAAATTTCAATGAAAAGTTTATTTTTATGAATAATAAAAATTTATAGGAAAAATGATACATTGATATTGATTATAATGTTATTTAAAAAATTAGTATTCTTGAAAGAAGATTCATGTGACATTAATGTAATTTGAAATCTAAATTTCCATCGGTGTTAATTTAATTATTGAAATTGAAATAAAAAAACTCATACAATATTACATGATTTTAAAAAATGATAATCCAGAATTTTATAAATCTAAAATATTTCATTTAAATAAATTTTTTCTATAAATAAATAAATATTTTTTAAAAGTGTTAAAAGTCATTTATGTCATATAACAATGTTGGTATTAGAAAAATATGTATTTTTTAATATTCACCTAAAAATCAAAATTTAAAAAAAAAATATATAAAAAATAAATCCAAATTAAATTTCCTTGTGGGGAATTATAAAATTAATTTATCATTATTAAGTATAAATTATAAATTTTGGAAAATTATATTTTTAAAATAAACATCATTATATAATGAAATCATATTTTATTGAGAACATATTTTTTAATAATAAGAAATTCTTACTATTTACCATATAATGGAATTAATTACAAATGGATTTCTGTATTTTCATTTATCATAGGTTTATTAATAATGTATTTTTTATATTTTGTTATCTTTTATGTTGTGGGTAACATGTGGAACATGTTATAGAAAATTTGGTGTATTTATATATTCAATAATATTAATGTATTAGATTACATCAAATATATGATATGTGTATCTGGATTAAAGAAAATTGTTATGGGAATGTGTTAGACTAAATGTTGAGTCATGGGAGTGCATATTAAATGATGATGTTTGTTAATTTATGGTATATGATGTATGAAATGTATTTATGATGATATAGTGCGAGGTGACCAAAATATGGTGTAGTTCTCATAAATAAGGACCTCATTGTTCCAAAAGGGTTATATCATCAATAGATATAAAACATAGATAACTAATATTTTTGAAAGATGATTGACGATATGAATAGGGGGTGTAATAAGTCGTATTGAAATCATGTTTTACAACATATTTACAAGATGTTTTTTCCATATTAAAATATTTTAAGATATATTATGATAAAAAAGATGGCATTGTATATATATTAAGACATAAATTGGCTGAATTATTTTCTTAAATAGAGAAGTGATTGATATATTAAATAAATCATTTAGAGAGAGGTAAACTACATAAAGTCAACTACTTATATCATATTTACTTACTGTAGTTTTTATGTTCCCTTACATCACTAGTATGAGAGGTTAGTTTGTTTAATTGACTTTCAATGAATGGAACTGATATGGTGAAGTATAACTACTTTAAATGATAATTAATGAGTGGTTTCCTCATTAATTAATATTTTTAAAAAAATATTACCTTATTTTTTTAACATCCTAATTTAGTTAGGTATGATATTTATTTTCCAATGAAATTAATAATGTTTAAATTTCACTCTATCCATTGGCCTAGTTTCACGGTTTTCATAAATATTATCTCATTCTTTATACTTCATTAACGGACTAATATATAATTCTAGGAGAAATGGCATACTAATGGGATAAATATTGATAAAATTTACCTAGAAAGTTTCATAGATGTGATTTATATAACATCATGAGTATATAATAATTATATTATTCATAAATACATAATGAACATGATTTTGTTTTTAATTTCCAAGGATCTTTGTCATCATTTATATTTATGTAATGATAAAATTAGTCATCATCGTTTTCAGATTTTTTTATTGTAACTAACGAGAAATAGTTTCCATTATTAAGTGCCTTCTCTCTCCGTGTTTGACCACTATAATCATATATTCATTGTTTTTCCATAGAAGTTTTAGTATTTTCTGTTCCATGTTCTTTAAATTATAAACATCATTGACTCATAATAATTAAGGACATCATGTGGGTGACTAATGTTTTTATATCCATTTTTAGGAGGGTTGTATTTGTATGAACTCTAATTTTTATATTATGAATTGTATTTCATACTATTTTATTATTATTTTATTTTACCATTAGTTTATCTTTTGATTTAATATTTTTCAAATGGAATTTTATATGCGTTAGGACGTATTGTATGGAATTAATGTGTCCAAACATAAATATTTTGATACTAGTGGCATATTATTAATATAATAATGATCAAAATAATGAAAATATCTAAATTCATGGATGATGTGGACCACTACCATATCAATGTTATTAATAAGATCTCCCATTTTTCCTAGGTTATGATTAAAATGTGGCATGTAGTGATCTATATATAAAGTCCAATGATATTATTTAATCCAAGTAAGAAGCTAAAAAAGATTACATTTTTACAGCAAGACATGAGGAGTGATCTAGTGATGACGCCTCAAATGTGGTTTAATATAAGGTGAAATCTAATGAAGAAGATAAATATGAAAATCCAAGGGAAGACATAATCATGACCATTAAAGATAATTATAATGAAGAATGTGTTTTTGTAGAAGAATATTGTAACATCTAGACACTAGGATTCATGTATGAACCATGATTTATTTTGGTTAATCATAATTATTGAGTGAATAGATAGTTTTCCATATTCACTTTTGGTGATTTTCCACCTGTTAGATCTATTTTAGGGTTCAATATTGGGTTATTATTTTTAGTTGAAGTATATGGGTGGAATTCAAATATTAAGAGGTAGAACTAACATTTTCCTATATCCTACCTGGTTATAGTATAACCACATGATTATTGGTGAGGGACACTAACTAGATGGTGGATTGATAACATTATGATATTATTTTATGATTGACACTGACCTAATGGTGAGAACTTACAAATATATTGCGGGTGGATGGGGGAAGTGAGTTCTTATTGTAATCCCTCCATCTATCCCGTATAATCCCACTAACTGGCTAGTTGGAGCCCACTATCCAGCTAGAAGGATCCAACCAACTAACTATAGGGACATCAATATCACATGGAATTCTATGATGTTCCACTGACTAGCCAGTGTGAGCCAATGGTTGGCTGATGACATCTACTTTCAAGAGAATGGTATGGGAATAATTATATTTTTTTATTAACATACCATTTTATTTATAAACTGCCCCATATCAAACCTAATTTGATTATGTAAATTGTTGATATTACCTAGAGTTGAATTTATCCGTTCCAATATTTATTCCACAAGGATTGTTGTGTTGGATAATTTATTGACTATCTTATAGAAATAGTATCCTTTAATTCATCATGAAATCTAAATTTCTCATCTCTCCTCATCATTGATATTATAGGACCATCCTATGTATAATTGATCTATATCATGACTTGATTAATTATAGATACCATATATTATCTTAATCATTTTATCGTTCGACTCCTAGTTAGTGGAAGTCATATTGGTTGATTGGAAAACTTTTGAATTAAGGTAGATGTTTCATAAGGAATTTACAACTATTTGAAACATTTAATAATTTATTATTTAAAAAATAATTTCTCATGGGTTCCAAAATCATTATTTGTTCTTTTTATAAAGTTTCGTAAATTGTAATGTTTTTAATTATTTGATTTTATTTTTGATTTTAAAATAATTTAATGGTTTCCAAAAAAATTATTTCATAGAAATTAAATGATTTTAGGGGATAATTGATTAAAATATCATAAACAAATATAGGAAAAAATTATTTACGAATTTTATATGAAATGAGTTTTTTGTAAGGCAAGAGTTTTGATGAAACGCCATCCTTTTTAGGGATTGAAATAAAATTATACAATTCTGAAACACGAAAATTTAGATTGATTTTCTTATTTTATATTATGAAATGATATGGTATTTTTAGAATTATATTACTAAACCTTGTATATGTGATTTCGTTAAATCAAATGGGAGCATGTGTAGTTAGCTTGGGAGATAAAATTATTCATTTATAATGGATCTTACTTGGAATGGATTGATGATTGAAATGAAAATATAAATATTATAGGGGTAGTGTAATTATTCATTGGGATTTTCTAATTTTCACACATGAAAGAAGATCATGAATCTTGTGTACACCGAGGGCCATACATCATTGATTCTAGGATAAATATCTATAAAAATTGATCCCTATTTCAATTAAAAATGATCTTATGATAAAACATGTGTTCTTGGTAATAATTTATACATTCAAATGATTATGATATTTTTTACTCGTGTTTGTTTTGATATATATATTTATTCTATCTTGTTTTGAAGGAAATTTTTTTCTAAATATTTTAATGTGGATGATGAAATGAGATGAAATGTAAAATGTCTCCCTATCATTATTTTGACTAAATTAAACATTAATGATTTATTTGATATGTATTTTTTATGGAACACATCGGGGTATCCGAGAGGCATGTTGCTGCTCAAAACATAAAATCAATATTTGAAATTTGTGGATATTATTATAAATCTGTTATGAAAGGGAAAATAAATTAATGCAGGTGGTAGCTGCCCTTGAAAGAGGATACTCCGGATTTGTTGCTAACTGGTGGGTATTTTGATCCACTTGTTACTCATAGATCGTTGGATGATTTATTTGGGTACCCTTATTTTTACATGAGATGAAGGTTCATCTGATATGACTTATATATCTCTATTGATAACAATACACTATTATAGTGTTTCTATAATTCCAAGTATTTGTTTGTATATACATTCATTGTTCTTTTTATGATTATTATTTGTTGATATAGCATCCCCTATTGATATTTTCCATTCCCAATCACTGGTTGGCATCCTTGGGGGAATGATAATTCCCTTCAAGATGATTAAGAAATATTTTGTGTTGAGATTCTGAAAAACCATTACAAAAGGCACTTTTTATCCTTTTTAAGAAATTGGTTTGCAATTTAGGATACATTATTAGATACTAAAAATTATTTTTAAGGTAAATGTGATATGATATAAGTAAGTTACTAAACAGATCACACCATGGTCAGCCTTGTGTAAACATGGGATGTTGGAAACGAGTTGTCATGATCAGTTTTATTTCATGAATATTTAATTTTCCAATAATTTAATTTGTTAATTTTATTCTTTATATGAATAATAAATTATATAATTTTTTAATTAAAATATTTATTGATATTCAAATTATAATATCCAACCGCCATATTTATATTAAGACCCCTATATCATTTTTTATTTATATTTTCAAGATGATCTATGGTTGATAGTAGTTATTAATATATGTTTACATATTATTAGATACTTTTGAGGTGTCACATGTGCTATTTTATATTTATTTTATGTAAATTAGAGCTTTTATAAAATTATGAGTGACACGGGACATCGTCAAGTATCTAAAATTATACAAGAGGCCCCATGAAATTCTAATTATTTCTGCCAAATATCTATCCAAATGATGATAGAAGGGTGCTCTTATAAGAATACCTTTTCAAGCCAGTGAGTTCTAGATGACATCAAGTTATTTGTTAACATATGTTAATTCTTATATAATTCATACAAGATAGAAAATATATCATAGCTTACATATTATGATAATTATAAAACTATGGCCATTTTATAAATCAATACCAGCAATGCATTAGGGGTGATTGGATAGTTGTTGATGCTAATGATTTTTTGATAAAGGGATGGTAAGAATAATTTTTTTTCTTAATGTAATTTTTTTAAATAAATACAAATACATTGAACCAAAATTAATTCCATCAACCTTGTTGAATCATTACATGTGAATATAGGGCATTAAAATTATTTATCCACTGATAAATGTTATGGTTGATGCAGTGATCCTATTCCAAAATCCATAGCCTTTATAAGATCAAGAATTCTTATTTTCTCATCTGACTACTTATTTTAGAGTGGTGGATCCTGATTTCATTCATTTTCCATGATCCTAATAATTTAATTTGTGGTTATAAGATTCTCTCTAGATCATTATACCCTTTGAATAATTGTTCATGGTTCCATTTTTTCTTGGTTGTTTTACTTATGGTTTAAAGATGTTGGATTCTATTAATACATTCCATAAATCTTTTTTGGTATTAATCATGGTTTTTTTATTTTTTTTTATTTGATATAACTTTTTTCCTTTTGATTATTGTTAGTTAAAATCATTTTTTAGTATTTTATATGTATCCATAATTCTGTCCAATTTGTTTTATGACTTCCTCATGTAACATTTATGCATGTTATTATATATGGATCATTTAATATTTGTGTGAGTTAAATTGATTTAATAATTCAAATTGGTATGTATAAGTAGAAGAGAGAAATAATTTTTTATAAATTAGGGGTAGGTTATGAGTGACTTTTTTACAGACCTCCTAAAAAACCCCTATGTTATCGTGGGATATTTGGGATTAGAGTGTTTTAGGAGACGTATGATATATTTATATAATTTTTAAGAGATTTTATTTGAGAATTACATTAAAATGATTAAATATAAAAGATAAAATTGGCGTTCATTATTATTTTGAATGATGTTTCCCTTGTTAATTTTTTTGCACCATTGAAGCAAGAATACATTCAAAAATACTTTACGAAAGTGATGATAATTAACCAAAATGATAGAACTATAATATTGACTACAACCTTTTATTATTTTTTAAGCATAACATATATACTTGAATATCAATCACAGATCGCTATATATATTCCTATGAAAGGAAACAAGATAAGGGTGATATAAAAAAATCAATAAGGATTACGTACACCAGATAATATCATAAATATTTAATTATACTCAATATATAAAGGTAAATAAATAAATTAAATTAAATTTAAAAAACTTGAATATCATCTTAATATATTTAATAATAAATATGGATAGGAAAATAACTAAAATCACAATCCATTTAATAAAACTTAGAATAAAATTCATCTAGTTATAATATGATGTATAAAATCTCATGTATAAAAATTTAACTGAATTGTCAATTAAATGAATTCATTATTGTTAGAAATAAATTTTAATGCACATGAAAATCACTAAAATGGAGTTATATCCGATATAATGTTTAAATCTAGAATGTAAAAACCCCATATTAGACCACTATTGTCAAGACCTTCCTCAAGACTATTTAAAACTATTGGTATGAAACCCTTTTAATTTTCCTAGCTAATTTATCTCATGATTCCTATCAATGCATCAAGGGGTTATATGAAGTTTTAACCCCCCCCCTAAAACATCATGTTAATATAATTACTTATATATTGATTAATATATTTTATTCCTAAATTAATATGTTTTTAACAAATAGCCATTTTGAGTAATGATTTTAGATTTAGCAATATTTCCCTAAAAACTAATAACATTCAACAAAGAACATCATACATTGAAATGATAATAAATTCAGGCAATAAACACATCAAAAATAAATAATATGGATATTTTATGAAATTTAACATCTAATGATCATTGTAAGGAAAATAATTAATGTGGGAGTAAAAGACTAAGAAAATGAATCATGTATGTGACAATCAATGCATTCCATGATAAAAATGATTATAAACCAACCAACATAAAATAAGTTTGGTATCAATAAAATATATAACCAGTGAAGTAAGAATAAATGGATGATTTTTTATGAATAGAAATACCGTAAAAGTCCATTAAAAAAATTCTTCACTAGTCTAATTTCTATATTTTTTTAAGTAACATTATATGAAATTTAATATTTTCGAAATCCTTTTCTTTCAAAATAATTATAAAAACTAATAATTTGTAGAATATTAGAGAAATAATTACTTAAAATAATATTGTAAACCTAAAAATAAATATTCAATGATATATTTTCCATAAATATGGTTAATTAAAAACGTGGCTCTAAATTTAAAAATATTTTTCAATTTTTACAAAAAGACATTTAGGATGGTAATTTTTTTGGAAAATAATAAGAATGATTCTTTCAAATTTTTAGAATAATACCAATGGAAATTGATTTTTAAAATAGAATATGATTCCTATGAAAATATTTTTTAAATATTAATCTTCTGTATAATTAATTTAATAAATAATTATTCTAAATTTTAAAAAATTTATAAAAATAGTTTTACAAAACATTAATCAGGAAGAAAACATTATTCCAACAGATTTGAGAAGTGAAATAAAATTATCATAAAAATAATTTCATAACTAATTTATGTTCTTGAGTGTGGGAAATGGTATTATTAAATTAAATAACATTAATAAACATATGTTACGAAAATAATTAAAATATTATGAAATGATCAATTAATTTCCATTAAATAAAATTTAACAATAAGCCATCTAAACTAGACTGAGATTGTGAAATATATCCTCAAAATGATCATATTTTTCATGTGAGAATAAATCAAGAATATATTATATCTTTTTACTATAAATTTATATAAATAATGTTGAAATAAAATATAATGTAATCTTAGGTAATTATAAACATTATCATAGAATAAAATTATCAATGATGTTGATGATTAACCCAGTGAATGGATATTTAGAAAAGAATCATATATAACATGGTAATGTTGAAGACATATTCACTTCGATGAAATAATAAATGTTGAAATAAAAATAAAATATATTTTTTATTAATTCATGATACTACTTATGGAATGTTTAATGTATATACCATGTAAAATGAATTGGTGCATAAAAAAATATACCTCAATGAATGGAAATTGAGACAGAATCCCTTACCTCATGAATTATTTTGGTTGAACATTGTTTAAAATACATTAAAATTGTTTTAAAATGGTTTATAAATATATATTGAAACATAATAATATTTTTTTAAAACATATCTGATACTTTTGTAAAATCATACCACTTATAATTTATTAATCATTAGTTATTTTCATTTTTTCAGGTGTTTGTCGCCATGTTTTCTCATTTGTATTTCATCATGATTTATCTTGTTCATGAACATATTACATAGATGTATCAAATAAATAATAAAAAAAAAATTTATCGCATTTATACATTTTTTATTCTTTAAAAAACAATCATGAATAACGTTTATGAAAAATTATGTATGTTATGATCATGGAAATGGTTGTTCATACATATGCATGAGTAATGTTTCCATTTTTCATAGACCAACATGAAAAGGATGTAAGTAATATTTAATCTTTACATAATGTAAATGTAACATCCCAGGTAAATAAAGAATAATAAATTTTCATATTTATTAATATTTACGAATTAAATATTAATTTTACATTAAATGGGTTTCTATGTTTGATAGCATACTCGATATGTAACAAAGAGTTTAATTGAAATCTTACGTTGCACACTAGTAATAAAATAATATTATTTTAAATGATAGTTATCACATAGTCATTGTATTGGTGGGAATGGATATAAATAACTAAAATATGATTATATATGTTTTTTAAATGTTTTTACTTTTATCTAATAAAATATAAAGGTTTAAAATATGGAAAGAATTCAATTTTAGGCGTATATGCCATAATTTTCACTAAAGGTTCACTTATCTTCTTTTGATAGAGAACCGTCATTAAATATAGTTTTGTTCACACTTATACATTATATTGGACCAAATGAAACTCTTCTTTACAATCGGGACATCAAAATTTACTTTGTGTAAATTTTTGGTATTTTTCCGATAAAGTTCATTTTTTAATGAATAGTGTAAAATGTTGTATTTTAATTAAAAACCTATTTTTAATCTAATTTATTTAGATGAATATATTATATTTGGAATTTTTTTTGAAGATAAATTAGAATATATTTTTACCATTAAATCCAATAGTGGTCGTTGAAATTAATTTCACTTTGAAATTGGACTTAAACTAATGTCAATCTTTTGATACTTATTATTTCATAAAAACACGTTATTTGCTATGACAGCGAGAATTAATTATTAAATTAATTAATTAAACTTATATGTTTTAAATTTTTTAAAATGGACTTCATTTTTGAATTCATAATATCAATTATAGCTTAGGGTGTAGTTTTGGTATTTTTCTGAAAAACATCAATTTTTTATGAATAGTGAAACCACTAAGTGTTACTTAAAAAAACAAGTTTTTTCATTTAAATGAAAATTTACCACCTCTGTGTTTTGAATTTCAAAAATCCAACATACATGGTTGTCATTAAGAAGTAAAATGTGGTTCAATGGGAATAAAATAATATTTTGGTGAATAGTAACTTATTAAGTTTTAATCGCGATTAGAGGTAATTAGTGTAGTTTAAGGTAAAAATAATGTTTTAATAACATGAAATGAACTTTACACATTTCCTAACCTCATTGGACGTGTCATGGCCAACCAAAGAAATCCATGGGTCAACTTGGGGACCCCATGAAGCCACTTTGGTTGGAAAATGACCTTAATAACTTTTTATTTAATGTTATAATAAAAATGTCACAAACATGAGTTGTTTTAATAAAAAAAATTTACATGGGGTTATACAAATCATAATTTTAACTATAAATATTCATTGGAAAGGTAAAAGGATTTCCTACATCATAGTATTTTTTTTATAATTTTTAGACATTATATAAATTAAATTATTTATGGCATCATTATGATGCAGCGATTACCTCATTATTTAACGATTTAAATAAAATAAAAAGATAATGTAAAATCAATGACCTATACATGTCAAAAACCTATTGTATGGGTGGATTTCGAACCCTTGTCACCTTATACTCTAAACAAATCAATGTGGGACCATTAAAATCCGAAACGCATTCTAAAATAAAGTAACATTTCCTTACATTCCAAGAGTGCCCCTCCTCTCCTCTTATAAAAGGCCCCCACCTCTACCTCCTTACCCACACTTCCAAAGCCTTTGTCTCGGCCAAAACCTGCCAATTTTGTCTCTACACATCCCTCTCGTACTCCTTGAAGCCTCACAATGGGCATAAGTATTCCCAAGGAAGCCTTTGAGCTCAAATATAAGAGAGTTACCTGATTTTAAGGTAATGTCTTCACTTGTGTTCTTTTGTTTTATTTTGCTTCTCCAAACCCCTAAACACTTTTTATTCATTTCTTTTGTAACACCTACAGTATATTAAATATACTAGGATGTTTTTATAAGAAGATTTAGATCAACACTTACACACATCTACATCTAATGGTTAAAGAACTTACTGTTTCTATGGTTGGTGAATTTCTACCTCACGAAACGATGATTGTTCAAACTTCTTTTAAACACATTTAATGGTGGCCATCAAGATGTCACTATATTTATATATGATATATATTATTTTTTTGTTTTCATTATGCTTCTTTATTTTTCATTTGTGGTTTACATTTCTGTTTTCCATTGTGGGTAAACACGATAATTTCATTTTAGGAAGTGCGGACTACTGCCCCCTCAAAGTGATTTGATTCGTTAATGACATTAGTGGGATGTATAAAGGATGGATTTAAGGATACTATATATGATATTATACTGGAATTTTAATATACCTTTTTATCATTATTATTTCACTCTATTAAAGTATGATATAGAAATAAAAGTATTGTTCATGCATACGTACGGCTTACCGTCTCCATGAATGGTGCATTTCATTTCTTACCACTAAATGCTTATGTAATATTATAAATACATGTATATGATGGATATAAATGATATACATGATATCCAAATCATGAATATCATTTTGGATATAATGAACCTTTGACCACAAGAACAACATGCAATTTTAAGAAGTCCACTTTCGACTAAAGAACCAAGTAACGACAAAACAAACATTAATAACATACATGATTACATAATGTTTATAAGATGATAATAAGTGATATAAAAGTAATAATGAACTTGAATAATGTTCTTGATAAAGTATAAATTAACTCATGTTTATTATTCTGGACATTAAAGAACGATCGAGTCATGTCGGACTTGAGGTAAGGGACTTCGTCTCCATCTCCATTCATTGAGGCATATTTCATTTTATACACAACTTTCTTTTATATGGTGTATAAACCCCTTTGACTTTTACTTTTATACCAAAGGAAACTTTTTCTATGAAGATTTTTACAAAAAGGCAAAAGGGAATGTTTCTTTTAACGTACGCGGTGACAACGACCTTTTCCGCTGCCGCGAGTATTATTTGGTCTTTGGCTTCCTGAACAGGCCGTAATGTTTTTTTAAAATGAAATAAATACCATATAATCTTTTATTTATTTTTCTATTGAAAATGTTTTTTATAATGGATTTGTTATGTCAATATATTTAAGTGAAATATTGTGATCAAAGTGTGTAAATGTTTTCTTTCCATTATATTCATTTTATGTCTTATGATTTTTATAATGGTACTAGGAAATTTGACGGGTGGTTACGTGATAAACCATTTGACGGGTGGTCCCGTGAATACCAGGTCGAGTGGTTACGTTATAACCTCCAATTCATTGGGTATTGACGTTGGCCGTATGGCTATTCCATTAAGTATGTATGGAAGTTGGCCGAATGGCTATTCAATTAAGTGATATGTGTGGAAGTCGACCGTATGGTTATTTCACGTAAGTATGTTTATGTCCCAAGTTACCTTTATATGTTATGTGTTCTTTATATGGGTTTTATGGTAATCTTTTAGTCCCAAAAGGGTAAGTAATGATCTTTTAATCTGTGAAGAGTTTTTACTACTTCATAAAGGTGAAAATTATTACTTTGATAAAGTATAAATGGTTTAATTGTTGTTTTGATAAACTAATAGCTTTCATTATTTGTGTATCCCTTACTGAGCTCTTTATGCTCTCCCCTAGTTTTTTTTGAAATGTTTTTCACAGGACTTAATGTGTAACAGGTTCAAGGATGGGATCAAGGGAAAGTCATGCAATATAAAACATGGAACTAGACATGTTTCTTTTTAAGAGTTTTTTATTCTATGGAAACATAGTATAAGTGTCTACTTTGTAATATTTTGAGATGTAATAGTTATGTTCTAATTCTCTAAAAATCTAAACCTGAAAAGATCCTAAATGTGAATTATTCATTTAATTCAATATTAAGTAAGGTTCAAGGCCCGAGGCCTTATAGTTGGTATCAACGGTCGGTTTAGATAACTTTAGGGGTTATAATTTTATTAAATGATTATCCAAAAATATTTTTTTATGGTCAAATTGAAATGATATAGCATTTAAAGATTACCATTTTTCTTCGCCTAAGATATTGCTTTGTTAAGAATGGTTTTTCATATAGGAAACAAAACCGATTTTCTGGGAAGGCATATAGTGGGTAATGACCTTCTAAATCAGAAACTTGAGATGGTCAGAATCATAATTGAAGAGTTTGCTGTATTGATGGCTCAGTTGACTCAGGTGATATGTTTTTGGTTGTGTTTATTGATGATATTTTGGTGTTTTATAAAAGTAAATAGGATCATGAAAGACATTTAAGGGTTATCTTTCAAACCTTAAAAGAAAAGAAACTATATGGAAAATTCAGCAAGTGTGAGTTTTGGTTACAACAACTTCCTTTCCTGGGTCACATTGTTTCAAAAGATGGAATAACTGTTGATCCTGCTAAAACAAAAGTTGTTGAAGAATGGCCAAGACCCACAAATGTAACCGAGATCCGTAGTTTTCTTGGTTTGGAAGGTTACTACCGATGGTATGTTGAAAATTTTTCACGGTTATCTAGTCCAATGACTAAGCTAAATCGGAAGGGAGTTAAGTTCATCTAGATGAAAGAATGTGATGATTGTTTTCAGGAGTTGAAAAGAAGATTAGTGAATGATCCAGTTTTGGAACTTCCTTCCAAGAATGGTGAGTTTGTTATCTACAGTGATACTTCATTGAAAGGACTTTGTTGTTTCCTAATGCAGAATGATCAGGTAATTTCTTATGCTTCATGTCAGTTGAAAACTCATGAGGTAAATTACCCTACACATGATTTGGAATTAGATGTTTTAGTTTTTGATTTAAAAGTTTGGAGGCATCATTTGTATGGAGTAATGTGTGAAATATATACCGATCACAAAAGCTTAAAGTATATATTGACTCAAAAATAATTGAACATGAGACAGAGGAGATGGCTTGAATTAATCAAGGATTATGATTGTACAATTGATTACCATCCGGGAAAAGAAAATAAAGTGGCTGATTCTTTGAGTTGAAAAATTAATGCTTCGTTAGCAATTTTGCATCTGGAACGTGATCCTTTGGTTAAGGATTTGATGAAATTTGTCATAGAAGTTGTTGGTGCAGGATGTTCTTCTGTTTTGTTTCAGAAATCAGTGAAATCTTTTCTATCAGACAGAATCAATCAAGCATAGAAGCAAGACAATGAGTTGAAAAAAAAGGTAGAGGTAGTTCAGAAAGGTAAGTTGCCTTAATTAAACCTTGATAATGATTTCATTTTGAGATTTGGGAAGAGATTGTGTGTGCCTTGTGATTCACAGTTGAAGAGAGAGTTGTTATGTGAAGCTCATAGTTCTCTGTTTTCAGTTCATCCTGGCAGTACTAAGATGTACAGAGATCTGCGGGTGTATTACTGGTGGGAAGGGATGAAATGAGATATTGCTGATTTTACTTTGAAGTGTTTGACTTGCCAAAAGGTTAAAGCAGAGCGGCAGTTACCGAAAGGGATGCTTCAGCCTTTACTAGTGCCAGAGTGGAAATGGGAAAATATATCCAAGGATTTTGTCGTGGGATTACCGAAGATCTCTAGAGGTAATAATGAAATCTAGGTTATTGTTGATTGCTTGACTAAATATTCTCATTTCCTTGATATTCTAGATACTTTTTCCCTAGATCAACATTCCTGTTTGTATCTTAAAGAGATAGTCAGGTTACATGGAGTTACTCTCTCCTTTGTGTCCAATCGTGATCCCAGGTTTACTTCTAACTTTTGGAAAGGCTTTCAGAAGTCCTTGGGTAATGAATTAAATTTTAGTAAAGCTTTTCATCTGCAATCAGATGGGTAGTCAGAACGAACAATTCAGACCTCGGAGGATATGCTACGAGCTTGTTCGATGGATTATCAGGGATGTTGGGACCAACATCTTTCTTTGGTTGAGTTTTCTTATAATATCAGTTTTCATTCCAGTATACAGATGGCACCATTTGAGGCATTATATGGAAAGCGGTGTTGAACTCCCACTTTTTGGGAAGAAGTGGGTGAAAGGAAGTTGATGGGACCAGAATTGGTAGAAGAGATGGACGAAAAAGTTCAGTTGATTTAGAAACACATGAGAACAACTCAAAGTAGGAAGTAGAGTTATGTGGATAACCGGAGGAAGGATCTATCTTTCAAGGTAGGTGATCATGTTTTTCTCACGGTTTGTCCATGGAAAAGTGTGATGAGATTTGGTAAGAATTGAAAGCTTTGTCCAAGGTTCATTGGACCATATGAAATTATGGAGAGAGTTGGATCAGTTGCTTACCGAGTGGCTTTACCTCCGAGTTTATATCATGTAAACAATGTTTTTCATGTTTCGATGTTGAGAAATTATATTCCAGATCCATCTCATGTTTTGAGCCCAGAGGTAGTTCAGTTGGAAGAGAATCTCTCTTATGAAGAACATCCAGTATAGATTCTTGACCAAAGAGAGCAGGTGTTGCGGAATAAGGTAATTCACCAGGTAAAGGTTTGGTAAAAAACAATATGGTTGAAGAGGCAACGTGGAAATCTGAAAATGATATGAGGGATAAATACCCCCACTTATTTTGATAAGTGAATAAAATTGCGAGGATGCAATTCCCAAAAGGGGGGAAGGATGTAACATCCTAGGTAAATAAAGAATAATAAGTTTTCATATTTATTAATATTTATGAATTAAATATTAATTTTACTTTAAATGGGTTGCTATGTTCGATAGTGTAACCGATACGCAACAAAGAGTTTCATTGAAATCTTACGTTTCACACTAGTAATAAAATAATATTATTTTAAATGATAGTTAACACATAGCCGTTGTATTGGAGGGAATGGATATAAATAACTAAACTATGATTATATATGCTTTTTAAATGTTTTTACTTTTATCTAATAAAAGAAAAAGTCTTAAAATACGGAAATTATTCAATTTTAGGCGAATATGCCCTAGTTTTCACTAAAGGTTCACTTATCACCTATTGATGGTGAACTGTCATTAAAAATATTTTTGTTCACTCTTATACTTTCTATTGGACCAAATAAAACTCTTCTTTAGAATCGGGACATCAAAATTTACATTGTGTAAATTTTTGGTATTTTTCTGATAAAGTTCATTTTTTAATGAATAGTTTAAAATGTTGTATTTTAATTTAAAACCTCTTTTTAATATAATTTATTTAGATGATTAGATTATATTTCGAATTGGTTTTAAAGTGAAATTAGAATATATTTTTACCATTAAATCCAATAGTGGTCGTTGAAATTAATTTCACTTTGAAATCAGACTTAAACTAGTGTCAATCTTTTGATACTTATTGTTCCATAAAAACACGCTATTTTCTCTGACAGCGGGAATTAATTATTAAATTAATTAATGCAACTTATATGTTTTGAATTTTTTAAAATGGAATTCATTTTTGAATTTGGAATATCAAATATAGCTTAGGTTGATGTTTTGGTATTTTTCTGAAAAACATCAATTTTTGATGAATAATGAAGCCACTAAGTGGTACTTAAAAAAACTGATTTTTCGTTTAAATGAAATTTTACCACCTATGTTTTTTTAATTTAAAAAATCCTACATACATGGTTGTCATGAATAAGTAAAATTTGGTTCAATGGGATTAAAATAATTTTTTGGTGAATAGTAACTTATTAAGTTTTAATTGCGATTAAAGTTAATTAGTGTAGTTTAAGGTAAAAATAATGTTTTAATAATATGAAATGAACTTGAAACATGACCTAACCTCATTGGATATGTCATGGGAGACCAAGAAAATCCATGGGTCAACTTAGGGACCCCATGAATCCACTTTGGTTGGAAAATGACATTAATAACTTTTTATTTAAAGTTAAAATAAAAATGTCTCAAACATGAGTTGTTTTACTAAAACAATTTTTACATGGGGTTATACAAATCATAATATTAAATATAAATATTCATTGGAAAGGTAAAAATATTTCGTATATCATAGTATTTTTTTATAATTTTTATACATTAAAAAAATTAAATTATTTATGACACCATTATGATGCAGCGATTACCTCATTATTTAACGATTTAAATAAAATGAAAATATAATGTAAAGTATATGACCTAAACATGTCAAAAACCTATTGGATGGGTGGATTTAGAACCCTTATCACCTTTTCCTAGAAACACATCAATGTGGGACCATTAAAATCTGAAATGCATTCTAAAATAATGTAACATTTCCTTACTTTTTTAAGAGTACCCCTCCTCTCCTCTTATAAAAGGCCCCCACCTCTACCTCCTTACCCACACTTCCAAAGCCTTTGGCTCGGCCAAACCCTGCCCGTTTTGTCTCTCCACATCCCTATCTTACTCTTTGAAGCCTCACTTTGGGCAGAAGTCTTCCCAAGAAAGCCTTTGAGCTCAAATCTAAGAGAGTTACCCGATTATAAGGTGATGTCTTCACTTGTGTTCTTTTGTTTTATTTTGCTTCTCCAACCCCATAAACTCTTTTTATTCATTTCTTTTGTAACAAATCAAGTATCTAAAATATTCTAGGATTTTTTATAAGAAGATTTCGAGCTACACTTGCACACATTTACAACTAATGATTAAAGAACATATTGTTTCTCTGGTTGGCGAATTTATGCCTCACGAAACGATGATTGTTCAATCTTCTTTTAAACAACTTTAATGGTGGCCATTAAGATGTAACTCTATTTATATATGATATATATTATGATTATGTTTTCTTTATGCTTCTTTATTTTTCATTTGTGGTTTACCTTTATTGTTTCCATTGTGGGTAAACACGATAATTTCCTTTTAGGAAGTGCGGACTACCTCCCCCTCAAAGTGATTTGATTCGTTAATGCCATACGTGGGTCGTATAAAAGATAGATTTAAGGATATTGTATATGATATTATACTGGAGTTATAATATACCTTTTTATCATTATGATTTCACTCCATTAAATTATGAGATAGAAATGAAAGTAGTGTTCATGCGTACGTACGGCTTACCGTCTCCATGAACGGTGCATTTCATTTCATACCACTAAATGAATATTTAATATTATAAATACATGTATATGATGGATATATATGATATATATGATATCCAAATCATGAATATCATTTTGGATATAATGAAACTTTGACCACACGAACAACATGTAATTATAAGAATTCCACTTTCGACTGAAGAACCAAGTATCAAAAAAACAAACATTATTAACTTAAATGATTACATAATGTTTATAACATGACAATAAGTGATATAAAAGTAATAATGAACTTGTAGATGGTTCTTGAGAAAGTTGAAATAATCTCAAGTTTATTATTCAGGACATTAAAGAACGATCGAGTCAAGTCGGACCCGAGATAAGGGACTTCGTCTCAATCTCATTTCATTGAGGCATATTTAGATTTATACACAACTTTCTTTTATACGGTGTATAAAACCCTTTGACTTTTACTTTTATACAAAATGAATCTTTTTCTATGAAGCGTTTTACAAAACGACAAAAATGAATGTTTCTTTTAACGTACGTGGGGACAATGACCTTTTCCACCGTCGCGAGTATTATTTGGATTTTGGCTTCCGGAACAAGCCGTAATGTTATTTTAAAATTAAATAAATACCATATACTCTTTTATGAATTTTGGTATTGAAAATGTTTTTTATAATGGATTTGTTATGTTAATATATTTAAGTGATATATTGGGATCAAGGTGTGGAAATGTTTTCATTCCATTATATTCGTTTTATGTCTTATGATTTTTATAATGGTACATGGACATTTGATGGGTGGTTATGTGATAAACCATATGACAGGTGGTGCTGTGAATACCTGGATGGGTGGTTACGTTATAACCTTTAATGCATTGGGTATGGAAGTCGGTCGTATGGCTATTCCATTAAGTATGCATGGATGTTGGCCGAATGGCTATTCCATTAAGTGATATGTGTGGAAGTCGACCGTATGGTTATTCCACTTAAGTATGTTTATTTCCCAAGTTACCTTTATATGTTATCTGTTCTTTATATGGGTTTTATGGTAATCTTTTGGTTACAAAAGGGTAAGTAATGATATTTTATTTTGTGAAGAGTTTTTACTACTTGATAAAGATGAAAAGTATTACTTTGATAAAGTATACATGGTTTAATTGTTGTTTTGATAAACTAATAGATTTCATTCTTTATGTATCCCTTACTGAGCTCTTTATGCTCACCCCATGTTTTTTTTGAAATGTTTTTCACAGGACTTAATGTGGAATAGGGTCAAGGATAGGATCAAGGGAAAGTCATGCTATATAAAACATGGAACTAGACATGTTTCTTTTTAAGAGTTTTTTATTCTATGGAAACTTAGTAGAAGTTTCTACTTTTTAATCTTTTGATATGTAATAGTTATGTTCTAATTATCTAAACCTCTATACCCAAAAAGATCCTCAATGTGAATTATTCATTTAATTCAATATTAAGTAAGGTTCAAGGCCCGGGGCCTTATTTTTGGTATCAAAGGTCGGTTTAGATAACTTTAGGAGTTAGAATTTTATTAAATGATTATCCAAAAATATTTTTTTATGGTCAAATTGAAATGATATAGAATTTAATGATTACAATGTTTCTTCTCCTAGGATATTTCATTGTTAAGAATGGTTTTTCGTAGAGGAAACAGAAAAGATTTCTTGGGAAGGCATATAGTGGGAAATGACCTTCTAAATCAGCATCTTGAGATGGTCAAAATCATAATTGAAGAGTTTGATGTAGTGATGGCTCTGTTGACTCAGGTGATAAGTTTTTGGTTGTGTTTATTGATGATATTTTGGTGTTTTATAAAAGTAAATAGGAGCATGAAAGACATTTAAGGGTTATCTTACAAACCTTAAAAGAAAAGAAACTATATGGAAAATTTAGCATGTGTGAGTTTTGGTTACAAAAAATTTCTTTTCTGGGTCACATTGTTTCAATAGATGGAATAACTGTTGATCCTGCTAAAACAAAATTTGTTGAAGAATGGCCAAGACCACAAATGTTACCGAGATCCGTAGTTTTCTTGGTTTGGAAGGTTACTACAGAAGGTTTGTTGAAACGTTTTCATGGTTATCTAGTTCAATGACTAAGCAAACTCGGAAGGGTGTTAAGTTCATATGGACAAAAGAATGTGATGATTGTTTTCAGGAGTTGAAAAGAAGATTGGTGAATTCTCCAGTTTTGGAACTTCCTTCCAGGAATGGTGAGTTTGTTATCTACCGTGATGCTTCATTGAAAGGACTTGGTTGGGTCCTAATGCAGAATAATCAGGTAATTACTTATGCTTCATGTTAGTTGAAAACTCATGAGGTAAATTACCCTACACATGATTTGGAATTAGCTGATGTAGTTTTCGCTTTAAAAATTTGGAGGCATCATTTGTATGGAGTAATGTGTGAAATATATACCGACCACAAAATTTTAAAGTATATATTAACTCAGAAAGAATTGAACATGAGACAGAGGAGATGGATTGAATTAATCATGGATTATGATTGTACAATTGATTTCCATCCGGGAAAAAAAACTAAAGATCCTGATGCTTTGAGTCGAAAAAGTAATGCTTCGTTAGAAATGTTGCGTTTGGAACATGATCCTTTGGTTAAGGATTTGATGAACTTTGGAATAGAAGTTGTTGGTGCAGGATGTTCTTCTGTTTTGTTTCAGATATCAGTGAAATCTTCTCTATCAGACAGAATCAATCAAGCACACAAGCAAGACAGTGAGTTGCAGAAAAAGGTAGATCTGGTTTGGAAAGGTAAGTTGCCTTAATTCAACATTGATAATGATTGCGTTTTGAGATTTGGGAAGAGATTGTGTGTGCCTTGTGATTCACAGTTGAAGAGGGAGTTTTTATTTGAAGCTCATAGTTCTCTGTTTTCAGTTCATCCTGGCAGTACTAAGATGTACAGAGATCTACGGGTTTATTACTGGTGGGAAGGGATGAAAAGAGATATTGCTGATTTTACTGTGAAGTGTTTGATTTGTCAATAGGTTAAAGCAGAGCGGCAGTTACCGAAAGGGATGCTTCAGCCTTTACCAGTGCCAGAGTGGAAATGAGAAAATATATCCATGGATTTTGTCATGGGATTATCGAAGACATCTAGAGGTAATAATGAAATCTGGGTTATTATTGATCGCTTGACTAAAGCTGCTCATTTCCTTGCTATACGAGATACTTTTTCCCTATATCAACATTCCCATTTTTATCTTAAAGAGATAGTCAGGTTATATGGATTTCCTCTCTCGTTTGTTTCCGATCATGATTCCAGGTTTATTTCTAACTTTTGGAAAGGCCTTCAGAAGTCGTTGGGTACTGAATTAAATTTTAGTACAGCTTTTCATCCGCAATCAGATGGGCAGTCAGATCGAACAATTCAGATCTCGGAGGATATGCTACGAGCTTGTTCGATGTATTATCAGGGAAGTTGAGACCAACATCATTCTTTGGTTGAGTTTTCTTATAATAATAGTTTTCATTCCAGTATACAGATGGCACCATTTGAGGCATTATATGGGAAGCGGTGTCGAACTCCATCTTTCTGGGATGAAGTGGGTGAAATGAAGTTGATTGGACTAGAATTGGTAGAAGAGATGGTAGAAAATTTTCAGTTGATTTAGAAACACATGAGAACAACTCAAAGCAGGCAGAAGTGTTATGCGGATAACCGGAGGAAGGATCTGTCATTCGAGGTAGGTGATCATGTTTTTCTCAAGGTTTCTCCATGGAAAAGTGTGATGAGATTTGGTAAGAAAGGAAAGCTGAGCCCATGGTTCATTGGACCATATGAAATTCTTGAGAGAGTTGGATCAGTTTCTTACCGAGTGGCTTTACCTCTGAGTTTATCTCAGGTACACAATGTTTTTCATGTTTCGATGTTGAGAAAGTATATTCCAGATCCATCTCATGTTTCGAGCCCAGAGGTAGTTCAGTTGAAAGAGAATCTCTCTTATGAAGAACAACCAGTCCAGATTCTTGACCGAAGAGAGAAGGTGTTGCGGAATAAGGTAATTCATCAGGTAAAGGTTTTGTGAAAAAACCATATGGTTGAAGAGGCAACGTGGGAATCTGAAAATGCTATGAGGGATAAATACCCCCACTTATTTTGATAAGTGAATAAAATTGCGAGGATAGAATTCCCAAAAGTGGGGAAGGATGTAACATCCCATGTAAATAAAGAATAATAAAATTTAATATTTATTAATATTTACGAATTAAATATTAATTTTACTTTAAATGGGTTTCTATGTTCGATAGCGTACCCGATACGCAACAAAGAGTTTCATTGAAATCTTACGTTGCACACTAGTAATAAAATAATATTATTTTAAATGATAGTTAACACATAGTCATTTTATTAGAGGGAATGGATAGAAATAACTAAAATATGATTATATATGTTTTTTAAATGTTTTTACTTTTATCTAATAATAGATATAGGCTTAAAATACGAAAAGAATTCAATTTTAGTTGTATATGCCCTTGTTTTCACTAAAGGTTCACATATCGCCTTTTGATGGAGAACCGTCATTAAAAATAGTTTTGTTCAATCTTGTAAATTCTATTGGACCAAATAAAACTCTTCTTTAGAATAGGGACATCAAAATTTATTTTGTGTAAATTTTTGGTATTTTTCCGATAAAGTTCATTTTTTAATGAATAGTTTAAAATGTTGTATTTTAATTCAAAACCTCGTTTTAATCTAATTTATTTAGATGATTAGATTATATTTTGAATTGGTTTTGAAGTGAAATTAGAATATATTTTTACCATTAAATACAATAGTTGTCGTTGGAATTAATTTCACTTTGAAATCGGACTTAAACTGGTGTCAATCTTTAGATACTTATTGTTCCATAAAAACACGCTATTTGCTCTGACATCGGGAATTAATTATTAAATTAATTAACGAAACTTATATGTTTTTAATTTTTTAAAATGGAATTCATTTTTGAATTCGGAATATCAAATATAGCTTAGGTTGATGTTTTGGTATTTTTCTGAAAAACTTCAATTTTTGATGAATAATGAAACCACTAAGTGGTACTTAAAAAACTGATTTTTCGTTTAAATGAAATTTTACCACCTCTGTGTTTTGAATTTCAAAAATCCGACATACATGGTTGTCATGAAGAAGTAAAATTTGGTTCAATGGGATTAAAATAATTTTTTCGTGAATAGTAACTTATTAAGTTTTAATCACGATTAGAGGTAATTAGTGTAGTTTAAGGTAAAAATAATGTTTTAATAATATGAAATGAACTTGACACATGTCTTAACCTCATTGGATGTGTGATGGCCGACCAAGAAAATCCATGGGTCAACTTGGGGACCCCATTAAGCCACTTTGGTTGGAAAATGACATTAATAACTTTTTTTTAAAGTTAAAATAAAAATGTCACAAACATGAGTTGTTTTACTAAAACAATTTTTACATGGGGTTATACAAATAATAGTATTAACTATAAATGTTCATTGGAAAGATAAAACGATTTCCTACATCATAGTATTTTTTTATAATATTTAGACATTATATAAATTAAATTATTTATGACACCATTATGATGCAGCGATTACCTCATTATTTAACTATTTAAATAAAATGAAAAAATAATGTAAAATCTATGACCTACACATGTCAAAAACCTATTGGATGGGTGGATTTAGAACCTTATCACCTTATCCTCTAAACACATCAATGTGGTACCATTAACATCCGAAACGCATTCTAAAATAAAGTTACATTTCCTTACTTTCCAAGAGTGCCCCTCCTCTCCTCTTATAAAAGGCCCCCACCTCTTCCTCCTTAACCACACTTCCAAAGCCTTTGGCTCGGACAACACCCACCCATTGTGTCTCTCCACATCCCTCTCGTACTCCTTGAAGCCTCACTTTGGGCAGAAGTCTTCCCAAGGAAGCCTTTGAGCTCAAATCTAATAGAGTTTCCCGATTTTAAGGTGATGTCTTAACTTGTGTTCTTTTGTTTTATTTTGCTTCACCAACCCCCTAAACTCTTTTTATTCATTTCTTTTGTAACAACTACAGTATCTTAAATATACTAGGATTTTGTTATAAGAAGATTTCGAGCTACACTTACACACATCTACATCTAATGGTTAAAGAACATACTGTTTCTGTGGTTGGTGAATTTCTGTCTCACGAAACGATGATTGTTCAATCTTATTTTAAACACCTTTAATGGTGGCCATTAAGATGTAACTCTATTTATATATGATATATATTATGTTTATGTTTCCCTTATGCTTCTCTATTTTTCATTTGGGGTTTAACTTTATGGTTTCCATTGTGGGTAAACACGATAATTTCATTTTCGGAAGTGTGGACTACCGCCCCCTCAAAGTGATTTGATTCATTAATGCCATACGTGGGACGTATAAAGGAAGGATTTAAGGATATTATATATGATATTATAATGTATTTATATTATACCTTTTTATCATTATTATTTCACTCCATTAATGTATGAGATAGAAATGAAAGTAGTGTTCATGCGTACGTACGGCTTACCATCTCCATGAACGGTGCATTTCATTTCTTACAACTAAATGATTATGTAATATTTTAAATACATGTATATGATGGATATATATGATATATATGATATCCAAATCGTGAATATCATTTTGGATATAATGAACCTTTGACCACACGAACAACATGTAATTGTAAGAAGTCCACTTTCGACTGAAAAACCAAGAATCGACAAAACAAACATTATTAACTTAAATGATTACATAATGTTTATAACATGATAATAAGTGATATAAAAGTAATAATGAACTTGAAGAAGTCTCTATAGAAAGTATAAATTAACTCAAGTTTATTATTCATGACATTAAAGAACGACCGAGTCAAGTCGGACCCGAGGTAAGGGACTTCGTCTCAATCTCCTTTCATTGAGGCATATTTCGTTTTATACACAACTTTATTTTATACGGTGTATAAACCCCTTTGACTTTTACTTTTATACAAAAGGAATCTTTTTCTATGAATCATTTTACAAAACAAAAAAAAGGAATGTTTCTTTTAACGTTTGTGGGGACAACAACCTTTTCCACCACCGCGAGTATTATTTGGTCTTTGGCTTCCTGAACAAGCCGTAATTTTTTTTAAAATGAAATAAATACAATATATACTCTTTTATGTATTTTGTTATTGAAAATGTTTTTTATAATGGATTTGTTATGTTAATATATTTAAGTGATATATTGTGATCAATGTGTGGAAATGTTTTCTTTCCATTATATTCGTTTTGTGTCTTATGATTTTTATAATGGTACTTGGACATTTGACGGGTGGTTACGTGATAAACCATATGACAGGTTGTGCCGTGAATAGCAGGATGGGTGGTTACGTTATAACCTCTAATGCATTGGGTATGGAAGTCGGACGTATGAATATTCCATTAAGTATGTATGGAAGTTGGCCGAATGGCTATTCCATTAAGTGATATGTGTGGAAGTCGACCGTATGGTTATTCCACTTAAGTATGTTTATGTCCCAAGTTACCTTTATATGTTATGTGTTCTTTATATGGGTATTATGGTAATCTTTTGGTTACAAAAGGGTAAGTAATGATCATTTATTCTGTGAAGAGTTTTTTTACTACTTCATAAAGGTGAAAATTATTACTTTGATAATGTATACATGGTTTACTTGTTCTTTTGATAAACTAATAGCTTTCATTCTTTGTGTATCCCTAAATGATCCCTTCATGCTCACCCCAAGTTTTTTTTGAAATGTTTTTCACAGGACTTAATGTGGAATAGGGTCAAGGATGGGATCAAGGGAATGTCATTCTATAAAAAACATGGAACTAGAAATGTTTCTTTTTAAGAGTTTTTTATTCTATGGAAACATAGTAGAAGTGTCTACTTTGTAATATTTTGAGATGTAATAGTTATGTTCTAGTTCTCTAAAACTCTAAACCTGAAAATATCCTCAATGTGAATTATTCATTTAATTCAATATTAAGTAAGTTTCAAGGCCCAAGGCCTTATAGTAAAAAATATAATGAAAACCATTATATCTAATTATATATATTTATATACATAATCGATGTGGTATGGAAATTAAAAGAGAGGCACATCGCTTAATTAAGGCTATAATCCAAACGTATATGAATGTTGTTTCCATATTTCAATAAGAGAACATGTAATAAAGAAAATTATATATATAGAATATCTTAATAATTAAAAATATGTTATCAATATAATTATTGTTTAATCTATACCCAAAATTATAAATAACTTCAACCTTATCAACTTTGATGTAACGGGTTAGTGAATGATAAATCACATTGCTTCACGAGGTCGGAGTCTTCCATACACACAATCGATGATATCGTATCACCTACGTGTTATAATGTAATATTTTATATAAGTTATAATGAATTAATAGTAATAATTATGATATAAACATAATATATATATTTCATATCCATCATTATACCCATCATTTTATGGTGGTAATAGAATAATGAATGATATGTGTCCTCGATGAGGTAGAGTACCGTACACACGAATAATGATTTCATATCCCATTTGATAGAATTGTAGATGGATTTCAGTTAATACATTATTATAACAAATTATCAGAATATGGATTTTTATTAGTATGCTATATCATCTTGGTTTAATATAAATTGAAAGAAGTAAAAAATGAAATAAAGTAAAACCCCATGTCGAAGAACATTACCTATTCTATAGGAATCCTGAATATGTTTTCCCAAAATCCTTTCTATGTTGGATTTATAAAAAATAAGGCTTATAATATTTGAGGATTTAATTTGTTATGTTTTTTTGACACTCCTTGGGTTGGTAAAATAGGAAACTATGATTGATAGCTAATTGGATACGCAACACTGAACAAAAATAAATAGTGATATTTATTATAAGACTATTAAACACAACAAAAGACCGGGAAAAAATAACATAATTTAATATCATTCTAAAATTAAATAGTCACATTATTTATAATTTTATAATAAAATATGTGGTATTTATATAAATTAATGAATTCATAATGATTTTATATAAACATGCCTGTGGGAATAGTAAAAGGTCCATCATGAATAATATAATGGCCAATATAATAATAAACCTCACATATGATAGTATAAATAAAATTTATTATTCTTAAAAGTGTAATAATTATATATTTATATAATGGAATAAGTATATACTATTATTATAAATGATAAATTAAATGTCTGTATTTCTGTAAGTCATTAATATTTAATTAAAATTTCATAATTAATATATTAATTTAAAATATTATGTATTTTCATAAAATCAGTTCAAAAATTATTATTTTTTATTTCTTTTAATTATAAACTTATTTAATGAGGCTTTATTTGATTTATCAAAGTGTAATAAGATCTATTATAGTTCTAAATGACTTATTTTTTTTCAAAAAAAGCGATTTAAATTAAAAATAGATTTACCATTTATAAAAAATTATTTGGTATAAATGGTGTTTATTTTTCAATTTTACACATAAAAAATAGTTAGGGATTTGATTGGTATTTTTCTGAAATACATTATTTTATGGAAAATAGTGAAATTTGGTAATTTATAATATACGTTTAATACATGATTTATCGATTCATTTATGATGTAAGGACAACGAAAGACCCAAATCAAAAACGATACCCCATTATTGTAAAATAATTTAGGATAATTCCAATATTAGTTGTTTTCTTGAGCCATATTAATAATCTAATGAATATAATATTGAGAAAACATCACACTCCTCCACTATAAATATCTTCCATCACCACCACTTCCCCTCACACATCAAATCATTGTAGATTACTTAATTAGGGCCCAAATACCTTAAAAACATATTAATCACATCCAAGACCAACTGTTAGTACTAGAATTCTAAAACCAAGGGCTTTTAGAAGCTTCTCAAGGGGATTTAAAAGGTAAAACACACTTTTCATTTCATTCGTCATCTTTTTAATTATCATCCATTTATTATACTCGGTTGAACTACCCATATCCAAGAGGAATAAAGAATATAGTATCTTATATATACTATAATTTTATCATGTTTATGGATAAATTTATCATTGTACTTATTCTCCTCTCCCATTTAATCTAAAAATAACAACATCATCCATTATGTATTGATTTACCGACATCGCGGAATATGTGTTTTCAATTTCCACTACCGACCTCAAGGATGGTCTCAAAAAATTGATATGGTTAAATAATTTTTCATTATACATATAATTTTCTATATTATGTTATGAACCAGTTTTTATAAATAATACTAATTAATAAAACAAAAGTGGTTCTTAATGATCAAAATTCCCCATATTGAACAAATTTTTATAACTAATGTTTTACTAAAACATTTATACTCATTCCATATAATAAAATGATATTATTGACTATTTAAAATATATAAGTTCATTAAAATCATGTAATATCAATTATATTGTATTTATCCCTTCCAACAAGAAAATTAATAATAAAAAACCATGGAAACCATGAATTAAATTCACACTAAAAAATTAATATAACAAAAATATTTGTTATAAATGGGAGGAAATATTTTATGATAATATCATATAAGTTATTATAAATATTAATATAGTTATTTAATATATTAGTAGCACTCTTTATAAAATTTTACATTGGTTTTAATGATGTTTTTAGTAATACAAACCCATGGCTAGGGAATTCTTAACCCAGTTTAGATTATTTGGGTCAACATTATACTTTATTGATTATGTGGTACTAAAATTATTTTTGAAATTAATTTTTATTATATTATGTTTTATTATTTGGATTCACAATTTATTAACAAATTAATGTCGATTTATCAATTCTCACTTCAAATATATGATATTTATAACAGATTTTACATTAAAAAACATCTATTAATTTCTTTTCTTTTTTTAAAGGGAATGTTTTATATGATGTAAGTATTACTGATTAAATATTATGTTCTTATTCATGGAAATATATTATTATTAAGTGTGGGACTTATATCTGTCACAACTCATCCCCCGGGGCTTGCGTCGTGACTACCCCAAGCCTGCCTTCCATAGGACAGCGGATGGTGACTATCACCAAAGGCGTAATTCCTTAAATCTAGGAAGGAATTTCCATTATAACTATAAACAAAAACAACAGAGTACATGCTGGAAGAAAATTACTAAGTAAAACTGTATAAAAAAAGAGTGCTGAAATGTAAAGGGGGCCAGAAATACATGCTCACCTGTAAGATAAAAGTACAACTAAAAAGGTACAAATAGCTAAAAGGTGAAAAAATATTTTGGATCGTCCACTACAATTCCTACCTATAGGGTAGGTAAACACAACCTCCATAGCACTCAACATCTGTCAATATCCTTCAGGTACCGACTTGTCATCAGATCCACCTCCGGGTATCATCTATTCCTCGTACACTCATCCTCGGTCAGTGCTGTCTATCACCTACATCCCACACAACGAGGTGCGGGAATAGCCCGTGTAGGGGTGAGTATAATGATACTGAGTAGGGACCCTGAGACCACCAAGGTCTAATGAAATACACCAAGGATAAACCAAAGAGTATAAAATTAATGGATAGCCATTACATAGGTATATTCCCATACATATACCTAAGTTATCAAGTAACCCATATCCATCATGAGGAAAAAACATAAGACACTAACACAGCTCACTCAGGTATATAACATAAGTAGAGAGATTGAGATGATCAGATAGAGCCACTGAGTCATTTAAGCTGTCGGACCCACACAGGATCCCGGACCAACAGTTAGAACTGTCAGACCCACATAGGATCCATGAATAGTAGTCGGAGCTGTCGAACCCACATAGGATCTATGAATAGCTATTCTGTCGAACCCACACATGATCCAGGAATAGTATTCAAGACTATCTCACCCAAACAGGATCTAGGAACAGTAGTCAGAGATGATGGACCCACATAGGATCTAGGACCAGCTATTTTGTCAATCCCACATAGGATCCAGAACAGAAGTCAGAACTGTCGAAGCCACACATGATCCAATAATTGTAGTCAGAGCTGTCAGACCCACACAGGATCCAGGAAAAAACGTCAGTGCAAAGCCAACCACAAGTTTTGCACAAAGAATTCTTGAAAATGAGAGGGTCCGCTCCCCAATCCAAGAGTTCATAAATCTACTTCCTCGAATTCCCAAGTTGATGTATCCAAAAATACGTCTTTCCATAAGAATCTAAATGCGAAAGACGGTGTGTCAATCAGATGCTTGGTCTGAGAGTTATTGGTCTTTCCGTTCTGAGGGCCCGGTTGGATTTAGGTTCAATCCAACCATACAATAACCCAAATGCATCCAATCCTCATATGGGGTAATCCAAAATAACCATCTTGCTCTAATATTTCTATCTCAACAGATGGTTCATCAATCGGACACATGTAGCCCTTGTTATAGGAGAAAAGGTAAAATCAGGTCAAACGTGTCTGGACTAGGGTCTGACCAGGTCCGCGGGTCCGGAATGGGGTCTGAACCGGTCCTTGGGTGAAACCTAGTCCTTGGATCCAACCCGTCCTGAGGAGGTGGCCTGGCATGCGCTGGGTTCAGCCCAGGTGGCAGGCGGCTGGCACGGCTGGAGGCCCGCGCTGCTGGCTGGCGGCCCAGGCGGCGAGCTGGCGGCCTGTGGGGACCACCCTAGCTACGTCCGGGGGGTACCAGACCATCCTGGATCCCGAATAGCTATGAAATTCGAGTGGAGGATAAACCGGTGCCATGTGGTGCCGATCGACGTCACATGGGACTCGCTGGGTCCTGCTCCTCCCGGCTGGCTGAGTGGCCAGTCACATCCCGAGCGGCGCCGTGGCGCCACGCCACCTTCAGCAACGTGACAGCTCAGGCCGCTGGCCTTCATCAGGTCTGGCCTAGTGTTGGACACCCTTTGAACTACCATGCGGTGCGATTGCGTCGCGCCTTCTCTGGCGACCCGGCGGCTCAGGCCGCAGGCTTCCTTTGCGTCCGGCCTTGCACCAGCCGCTGCTGTACCGCCGCGGTCGTCCCCTCCGACGGCGCAATGGCACCGCCACTTTCCATATATTGTCGATTGTTTTACCATTCGTCCTAAACTCTCCATAGGTCAATGGACGAGTTTTGGTGGTCCGATTCTCCTTCCCGAAGAAGCTATGCACTCCTCGGGACGTCACCTTCGATCCGCAACAAAGTTGATGAGAGACGCTCAACTCGGACTCATGCCACATTGGGTGTCCAAACCCATAAGAAAGGAATAGGGGTAGGGCCTTGTTTGTTCATCCTGCACCCTCCGCATTAGGGTGATATCATGCGGCTTCGAATTCTAATCCACAACGGGAAATGAAGAATGAGGAACAAAACAAAGATTGAACCCCTACCTCGGATTATTTATCTGTTGACAAAGTCGTGGAAAGGAGGAAGTCGATTCGATGATGTCAGGAAATAAGATGATGAAGTTGAGGATGACATCAACAGAGTTCTTCAATGACGACACTTCCTCCCTTATTCCGGTTGAAGATCGTTCTTCATTGGCCGATGAAGTGTTCTTTGTTGGAGAATTCTTTTTATCCCAAGATCTCATTTTCCCAAGCTCCATCCAAATGAAAATGCAAACAAAAAATAGTGGCTTACGTTAATCCATTATTTAATTTTTGGCCCCAAACATTAAAAAATATTCAAATTAATTAATTAATTCTCCATTAATTAATTTGAGTGAATTGGCACCATAAAGTGGGGAGCTCAAGAGGCTCTCCCCACATAATGGGAATTTCAAAAGTCTTCCAACTCTAGTGGTCCCAACCAAATTAATCCTCACATGGGTGGTTATTTTTGAGTGGGGCCCACCACCATTACCTCTCATGGGAGGTTATGGTGTGGAGGTCCTCACCTCCAACCTCTAGATAGTGGTTATAACAAAAAAAAATCCATGAACTTATTTTATTTTATTATTCCGCGTAAAACCCAAACTCATTCTTTTATTCATGAAAATCTGTCGTCGTGGTGAAAGACATTTTAGGCAAATACTGGCGCTATGAGATAAACAGTTCCCTCATATTTTAATTTTAAGCACATGATCAAAAGTTATAAAATCCTACTCATATTTTTACTCAATGTACCCAAACAAAACATCATAAATTGATTCCAGGCACACTAGGCCTCAGAATCACATGCTATCAGTTTTCGCGGACTAGAAAAATTTCCATGCATTTAAGAAAAAATTTCCAAGGAAATTACTGGCCTTTAAAATATCTCCCTCAAAATAATTCTGTATGTTTATGTTGGAGGTCCACTGTATGGTATCTCAATGTGTAAATAAAATGGTTAAACCATAAGGTAGTCGTGAGGGTCACATTGAAAGGTATCTGTGAGGATTAAAAATCATATGGTAGTTGTGATGGTTAAAATATTAATTAAATCATTCCCCATGTTATAATTATGGTACTATTTATTTTTTATATGTTTTATGGTAATCTTATGTTATTAGAAAGTATCATTTCGATACTTATTATGAGAGAAGTATGTCTCTGAAAATGATTTCATATGTTTATATGATACATGTAAAAATGATTTCTATCATTATTTTTATATAAATTTTTGGTCTTTTTATCTCATCCCTTGTTACAAAGTTATTTCCAAGGTTTTATAGATGTTTAAGATAAAATTAGAATCCATGATGAATTTTGTAAAGGCTTTTCATGAATAAATTTCATATTTTTTTTAAAAAATTATTATTATGAAAATAAAGGATATAATTATAATAGTACACACATTGTAGGATTATAGGTTCATATTTATGAATAATTCCATTATATTCTAGATATCTATACCAAAAAATAATACAAAATTTAATGATTTTATTTATAAAGGAATTTAATTTATTATGTAATTTTTAAGGATGGGTCCTTATTGTTGGCATCAGAGAACATTTTATATAAATTTAGGGTTTTGATGATGTTAATATAGTTCCATATATTATTTTTACCCTATATTTGTTCTGAAATTATGTATAATTTAAAACTACCATGTCGTATCATTTAAACAATTTCTATTAAGAAATGTTTTCCATGAAATAAATTGGAAAGAAGATGTATGAAGAAAATATGAGGATAGTATCTTTCGAAATCTACAATTGGTAATTGTTGGAATTTTAACTAATTATTTTTTATAGTAATTGATTTGTTAATTAAGGATATAAATGGTGGTGGAGTCCATGAAAAAGAAAACACAAATCTACCACAATGGGACCTGATGATAGTGGAACAATTTATGAGTTAAATGCTTAATTCTGTAAGTGGAACTTCTATTTGAGTAGAGGATGAAGGATGGAGTAAATACCATGAATTGATATTCGATGTAATGGGGTGATCATATCATCAAAATTTTACTCTTTCCATTTATGATTTTTAATGTGAAGTTGGCCAGTGGTGGTCAATAGTCAATAATACTTACGATAGTGATGACAATAATGCCTTGAAATAAAATGAACTGAAAAATTGTTATCTTGAGAAATATATTCTAATGGTGTTTTGCCTTAGGAAGGAATATAAATATCTTGAATTGAAAAAAAATGTACGATCTCGTAGAAATGTATGTAGAAAACATCACCCGATTGGGAACGTATGTTCAAAATATTATTCACGATCATGATATAATAATCAATCCTTTTTAACTCAGGAATGAAGCCAATATATCGATGGTAATTGTTTTATCATTAATTAAAATGTTATTATAAACATTGATGATGTACGGAGAGGGTAAAATGTAGATTATTAATGATCATGTGTACTTTGATATAATTTAGAAAAATAGGTCTATATGACCGGATATGGGTAAGAATCAACCAATGAAATATGTGTGTATGAAAGTACACAATCGTGTTTTTGAAAATTTTGTAAATAGAACCCATGGAAATAACTAAAAAAACTAAGAAGTGTTTTCAGTGTGGTATGTTTGGAAATATGGAACGATTTTCCAATGAAAATGATCTTAATATTAATTCTTATAAGAAAAATATATTGTGTTTTAAATTTGGTGAGATGGTTCATTTTGAAAATACCCACCAAATAGAAGATCCAAATTATTTAATGAACCCATGTTGTAAGAAAAATGAGGTAGTGAGATCCTTTTTGTCTATGTCAGCAAATATCAGACCATCAAATGATGTGGTATTAGTTTTTTTTTGTTACTCATATTTTTCTAATATCTTATTTGGTATGGGGTCTACACATTCATCCATTTAAGATATATTTAATGGTAAATCAAAAATTTCACCTCCTAAAATGAGTATTGGACATATGGGTTATACACCAGGGGAAATTATTATAGAAATAAATAATTATAAGAGTTTTCATGATGTTTTATATGGAAATTCATTACCTATAATCTTTTTTATTTTCCCATAGTGGAGTTCGATATCATACTGAGTATATATTATCATTCTGCTAATCATGATATGATTTATTATAAATCTAAAGAGGTGTTTTTTAGACAGAGTTTTAGCTTGAATTCAAGAATGAACCCATACAACTGATAACATATCAGCATGATCAGAAACTATAAAAAGATGGAAATGAAATTATCTTAATCATATTGTTTGAAACAAGGGAACTATTCAGATTAATTATGTTCCTGTGGTAAATGAATACATATATGTTTCTTTAGGATTTTCACCTTGTTATACCTGATTGAGAAGTTTAATTTACTATTGTACTTTTTTTCTAATGATAATACAATTTACAAACCACCTTAATGAATTGATCAAGTAGTACTTCTTAAAATTTAATAATCTTTTTTAGGAGTATCTTGATAAAGGAATAATTCATCCTAGAACATCACAATGGGGTTCTCATATTTTGAATGATAAATATAATTTTGGTTCCATAAAAATTTTCATTGATTATAAATCAATAAATGAAATTATTGTTAAGAATTGGTATATATTTTTTCATATTGATGTGTTGTTTTATAATATCCAGTGAGCTCAATATTTTTCCACGATTGAATTTAGATATGGGTACCATTAGTAGAAATTGAAGATGGATGGAATCCCAAAAACACTTTATTATACTAAATATGGGAATTATGAGTTTGTTTTTATGGAATTTGGTTTGAAAAATTACCCATCTCTATTTATGGGTATTATTAATTGAATATCCTTTTAATATTTGGATAAGTATTTGTTTGTTTTTACAGATGATATTTTTTTATTTTTGAAAAGTTATGAGCATCATGAAAAACAATTATTTTTTGTTTTGTAAACCTTCAAGGAAAATAATTTATAAATAATATTTATAATTTTTTTATTTTTTTGTTGTAGCATATTTATTTTCATGGGAACATTGTATATAATGATGGAATAATCTTTTGTCCCACCAAAAACAAAGTGGTTGATGAATGGAAAAGACCAAAAACTGTTATAGAGATTATAGATTTTCTGGGATTAGATTGATATTAAAGACGATTTGTTAAAAAATATGCGTAGTTATCTAGCCCGAAGACTATGTCAACATGAAAAGGTGTTAAATTTATTTAGATAAAATAATTTGATATTTTTTTTCATGGACTGATGAAAATATTGATGAATGATCCATTTTTATCTCTTCCTTACAAAAATGGATAAATTTTCATCTACAATTATGATTCAATGAAGTGACCAAGTTGTGCTCTAATACAGAATGATCTAGTAATTGTGCATGCTTCAAGGTAGACAAAACCTCATGAGATAAATTATACCACACATGATTTTGATTTTCTATCTATCGGGTTTTCATTGAAAATTTTGAGGCATCATTTATATGTAAAAATTGATGAATATATAATAATAATAATTTCTTAATGTATTCAATCATAAGAAATGAAAAATGGGGTAGAGAAAATGCCTTGAACATAAATTGGATTATGAATGAGTGATAAATTTACATATTTTAAAAGAAAATAATGTGGATGATTCCTTGAGTCAAAAACATCATGCATCAATATCCATTTTACATTTAGAACAAATCTCATGATTAATTATTTGATTAATTTTGGAATAGAAGTTGTTGGTGTTGGAAATTTCATAGTTTTATTTCAAGTGTTATTGCTGCTATCTCTATTAGACAGAAATAAGCAAGAAAATAATGATGGTCTTGGGTTAAAAAAAGGTTGAATTGGTTAAAATAGGTTTGTTTCTATAATTTAACGTGGATAATTATTGTGTTTTATGATTTTGAAAGAGATTATGTGTTCATTATGATTCATATATAAATAAATAATTGTCAGGTGAAACTCATAGTTCTCCATTTTCAGTTCATCCTAGATGTATTAAGATGTAGAAAGACCATAAGGAGTATTACTGGTGGCATTTAATGAATAGAGATATTGTAAATTTTACAGTGAAATTATTTACATGTCAACAGGTTACATTATAGTGAAATATAACAAAGGTGATGCATCATCCCTTTCCAGTAAAAGAGTGGAAATGTGAATATATATATTGAATTCATGGTGGGACTAACAAAGAATTATCATGGTAGTATCATGATTTGGATTATTATTTATTGGATGAATAAATATGCAATTTTTTTTTCAATTCATGACAATATGTCTTTGGATTTGAATTTTTCGATTATACCTCAAATATATTTTCAGGTTACATGGAGATCCATTTTACATTATATATGTTTACGATTAAAATTTCATATCTATCTTTTGGAAAGGTCTTCAAAAGTATTTCGCTACATCATAAAATTTTGGCACTAATATTCAACCTCAATTTGATGGACAGATAATGAAAACAATTCAAACCTTGGAGAAAATGATTCTATTTTGTTCATTGGATTTCCAAGGAATTTGGGATCAACATCTTTATTCAGTTGAGTTTTCGTATAATAATAGTTTTATTCCAGTATATAGATGGAATATTTTATGTCATTATATGGAAAGAGGGGTCGAACTCTAGATTATTGGGATAAAGCTGGAGAAAAGATGTTTATGGTCCTAGAATTAGTTGTGGAAGTGGCTAAAATTTTAAGATGATCCAGTGGAATTTGACGACTGATTAGAGCTGGAAGAAAAGTTATGTAGGTAACATGGCGATAGAATTTCCATTTGAAGTAGGTGATCAGGTTTTTCATATAATAACACCATGGAAAAGTGCTATGTGTTTTAATGAGAAAAAAATATAAGTCCATGATTCATTGGACAAAATGAAATCCTAGAGAACATTGGACAAGTCACCTATCGAGCATCTTTACATCTGATTTAATCTTGGGGACACAATGTTTCTCATGTTTCGATGTTGATAAAATGTGTTCCACATCATTCTTCAGTTTTGTTCCTAGATGTTGATTAGCTGGAAGTGAACCTTTATTATCTGTTTTTTTGTTAATATTATAGATAGTAGAGATAAATCATTTCAGAATAAGGTAATTTACTAGGTTACGTTTTTTTGTACAAAATTCATGGTTGAATAATCAACATGGGAACTTGAAAATTCTATGAGGGAAACAAATGATCACTTGTTTAATAAGTAAATAAAAATCACAATGACGATATTTCCCTATGTTTGGGAGAACATAATCCCTAGTAGTCATAAAATTTTTTCTTTTCATTATATAATTTAATTGTCCAAATATATTTTAATGTATAATGAATTGACTATTTTTATTGAAATTATGAAATATACGTTATTTGAATGGTAAAAAAACCTTAAAATACTAACATGAACATTAAGAAAAGTAATCTTTATAATAGAATAGTATCCTCAGCTATGAATGTATAAATAAAATCTATGAATTTTATAACTGTAATCATGATATATTTATATCATGGAATATGTAAATAAATTTTTTGAAAATGATTAATTACATGTTGTTATTTTTGTAAGTCATAAATATTTAATTACAATTTTAAAATTAATGTAATTATTTAAAAGAAATTATATTTACAAAAAATGTATTTATAATTTAATTTTTTTTATTATGATTATATGAAAACATTATGAGACATTAATTAAATTTTCCAAGTATTATATTATCCATTTTAGTTTTATACTGGTATTTTCAGAAAAAAATGCTATAGTAATTAGGAATTAAATTTATAATATATAAAAAAATATTTTCAGTAAATGAAGATTTTTTCTATTTCTAAATTATGAATATTGGTTAGGGTTATCTTTTATGATTTCTCTGAAATATTTTTTTTTAGATAATGATGAAATAAGGTAAATTATGATATAAGATAAAAACATGGTTTATTAAGTCCAAGACGATTTAAGGGTAATGTATGCCAAAATTTTTAGGAATTTTTCATTGAATTAATATATTTTATTATAATTCAAATAATATTTATAGTCTAGAGAATAATTAATAAACTGAGTAATATAATAATGAGAAAACACTCTTATTCTCCAATATAAATGCATCCCCTCACCACCTCTTCCCCTCGCACCTCAAAGTCCTGTATCATGCTTAATTTATTCTCGATTACCCTATAATGCCTATTCCCCACATCAAGGACTTTCTGGTCTCTTCATAATGCCAAAACTAATGGCCTTATGGTGTTTCTGAAGCAATATAACTCAAGAGGTAAAAATCCCCTTTAATTATTTAATTATTTTCCTTTTTGTTACAATTATTTTCTTATAATCTATTCACCCCCATTATCTAAGGGGAATGGAAACTAAATTTTCATATATATACATTGAAATTTTATCATGTTTTTTGAATAATTAATCATAATTATTCTTCTCCTATCCCATTTATTAAACAAATAAAAACATCAGATGTCATGTGTTGATTTACTGACAGTGTGGATAATGGGTTTTCAGTTTCCATTAAAACATTTAAATATGGTAATAAATATCACACCCCAACCTCAATTAATCTATGTTTTTATCCTTTTATTATTTATATATCATTGAGTCATGGATCAGATTTGAGTCTTGGTTGATTTTTTTTTGTTTGTATGATTTTGAGAAGTTTTCACGGGGGATAATGGTTAATGCAATGTTATTAATAACCATACAGCTTGTCCATACATCTAGTCCAGTGGGATAGAAACGATAGCATGGCTTGCACAAAATTGTACAACAGATTCCAGGTAACCATGTGAGTGTGTTACCATAGTCAGAGAGGCCCTCACAGTTACCACATGATTTGGAAAACCATGCGGACTTTCTAGGTCATTAAAAATCACAATTATATTTTTCCTCTCTCCTCTCTTTTATGTTATATTGGGATCCTCCTACTCCCTCTCATTTTGGTACACTAGGGGGTCCTCTGAAACCATTAGCCCTTTCATCCAATTATTTTGGGTTTCCACTCAATCATATTCAATGGTTGTTTTTAGTGATTCATTCCCATTTCCATACTCTTTCTCTTCCCCTCTTCTCTATACGATTTTCATTGATGTTTTCTCCATTTATCAAAATAATAATGGATATGTTTTTCATGAGGGTGGGGTTTTTCTTATTTTTGGCATGAGGATCATCCTCAAGGACCTGATTTCTATCACTTTGATCTTTTATTGCTTCTTCACTTGATTTGATGTAGGGGTTTCCACCTTTTTCATTTTCGGAATATTGCATGAGCACATGAATGTTTCTAATTAATTCCCAAATTTTATTCACACCTCTATTATACCTATTGTGTGATGTGATTGCTGCTTTCATTTTCTTTAAATTTTAAAAAATATGTTTCAAGGATGTTTAGGTTCAATTCCTAGGATTTCAGCACTAAAGGTATTTATTTTAAAAGGTTGTGTTCTCCAATAGTTGAATTGGTGGGTTTTATGAAATGTGTATCTTCATTGTGTTGTCATGACATTAGTGGTTTCTATTTTTGTGTGTTATTTAGATTATCGGTGATGAGTTATTTAATGTTTTTCAAATTAAAATTCTTGGAAGTGGTTTGTGGTTTCAATAAGAGGAATTGGGTTCTTTAATCCATTTGGGTGTTTGAAAGTGTTTTTAAAGAAGATCACGTTTTATAGAAATGGTTATTTAAGTAATTTAGGGTTGTTCATAGTGCCATTGGGTGTTGGAACAAACATTCATTCACTATGTGCACACATGAATGTGTCATAAAAATGAACATGGTTCTCTAAATTGGTGTGTTCTTGAAAAAGTTTGTTTCATAAATGGTTTGTATGTTATAAATGAGGTTGTGTTCTTTGTGTGGATTCAAAAAATGGTTTTAAATTTGTTCCACATGGTTCGACCCATTTTGACTTGATGCAATATTTGGTGTGAGTTTTGAAATGTGTATGGACCTCATTGGCAATCGTGAAGTGTTTTTGTGTGCGTTAAGAACATAATAGAATTTAAGGATTTGTAAATGTGAAAATGGTGTTTTTGTGATTTTTTGGTAACATTTTTAGTTATGTAGAGATAAATTCTCATTTGGAATATTTAATCCAAAAGTGGTTCTTGGGTTAACCATTAGAAATGATTCAGGTTTGGATAATTATGTGTGCCCGTTTGGAAACCTTAATGTTTGGTGAAATATTTTAAACAGAGAAATATTCTAGTGGCCTAGTTTGAACATTGTTTTAAGAAATTCATCTGTACATATATGGGTAACCTTTAAAGGAGTGATATCCCTTAGGGGTTTTCATATATTGGTGTCCATGTTTGGAGTGGGAAAGTGCACATGCAATGGCTGAGTTCGGTCTTGTGTGTGTTGGCCTCCTATTTACACAATATTTTTATTATTATAACTATAGTTACACTGTAATAATTTATATTATCAAGTGATAGGGTCTTACCGACCCTGATTGTCTAGGTTGGTAACCATTGGTAGATATAGAGGCCAACTGGGGAGTTCCATTGGGATTCTCTCTAGGGTGCTCAGTTGGATATAGAGTTTGGAGATTCATCATACGCCAGTACAAGCTTCCAAAATGAGTACATCCTCGGTTTGCCTAGGGATTTTTAGGATTACCCATTGTTATTATTTATAATTCTTTTTTAGTTTCTATTGATATATTTTTTTTCTACACTACACATATAGATCATCTTGCACTACCATAGTACTCTCTATTTTTTAAATTGATTTTAAAATGGAATTTAGTTTTGAAAATGGAAATTTTTTTTCCTGTTTTGAAAAATTTTAAAAACATATTTTTAGGACTATATTTCAAACCGAAGATAATGAACTATTTTGGGAAAGAAAATTATAGGATTTAGTGGTTTATTTTAAGCATCCATACTAAAAATTTTGATATCGACACCAATATAATCATTTTAGATGTAGGTTCACATTTTGTTTTGGGATTCTTGGAATGAGATTATTTTGGGAGAATGGATATTCTTGTGGTTAGGGGTGACTCAATGGTCACATGGAGATCACGTGGCATCGGCTCAGTTTTTCTTCTTTTAGTTTTTAGTTTCCTTGGTTTTATTTTGTTTATGAACCTACTAATTATTTATTTATGTTCAGTTGTTGGTTCCTATGCCTGGTTTTTTTATATTTATTTAACTAGTTTGGTTTATTTACTCATGGGTTAAATTATTCCCTCTTGCATGTTTTGATTACCAACACTATTTTTTTTCTCGAGGGATCAGGAACAACACTTATAACATGTTGCGTACCATCTCGGGTGACTGGTTCTGGGTAAAACCAATTTGGTTCATAAAAAAATGGTATAAGTGGAGGGTTTTGATAATATTGGTGTCTGTTAGATGGATATTATGTTGTATTTTTCTCATAAGGTAGGTTATGGGTCAGTGCCTGAACACCACAACTCGTGACAAGACATGAGTTACCAAGGGAAGTTTGGGAGTGAGTGTAACAACCAATGTATTGATAGAATAATAATTTTTCATATCTATTAATATTTATGAATAAGATACTAGTTTTATTTTAAAGAGGATACTCTTTTTGATAGCGTACTCAACACACAAAAATAGGAATCTTTGAAATTTTATGTTGCACACAACTTTGAGTTATATCGAAAAATAATATATTATTATTATTATTTTAAATGGTAGTTCATGCATAGTCATTTTCATTCTAATAATAAACATAATTATGACTATATAGTTTTGTTAAATGTATTCACATTTACCAAATCAATTTTATAGGCTTAAAATATGAATGAATCTGAATTCAAACATGAAATAATCTACTATTCGATAAAAGTTTGATTTAAACCTTTTGAAGGAGAACCATTTTAACTCTAGTTTTTAATATCTTATATCTCTATTTTTAAAAATAAACCTGTTTCTTAGAATCAGGAAATCAAATTTAATTGGTTAAATTTATTGTATTTTTTGATAATGTTCATTTTTTAATGAATAGTTAAAAAATACTGCATTTTTTGTTTAAAATTTTTTCCCATCTAATTTTTTTACATGATTTTATTTTACATTTAGAGGTTGTAAAATGTAATTATATTATATTTTTTTAATTTACTTAAATTATTATCATTGGAAGTAACTTTACTATGAAATTGGACATAAATACATGTTAATATTTTGGTAGTTTTTATTTCCTAAAAACACGCATTTTGGTTTTGGAAACAAAAATTAGTTTTAAATTAATTTATGGATGTTCTATGTTTTGAATTTGGGAAAATTTATTCTAGATTTGGAATCAGTATGTGAAAATTATGTAAATAGGTACCTTTTATTTTTAGACATTATGAATACTAATTTTAGAATATATTTTATTTACCATGGTTAAATGGTAAATCTAGTAAATAGGGGTAAAAAATAATATTATAATAATATTAAATTACACTAACACATGTCCTAACACTATTGTATGAGATATATCCGACCATTTTCATCTTTAGCTCAATTTGAGGACCCCATGGAGCCACTTGTGTGAGAAAAATGACATTAAAATAATTTTAATTTAAAGATATGGAAAATATAACATAAACATGTATCATTTACAAAAAAAATATTTCGGGTTATATAAGGGATCTCTTAGACATTAAATATTAATTATAAAGAAAAAAATATTTACTACATCATGTTATGTTATTTATAATTTTTAGATATAAATAAATAAATCTGTTTATGACACAATGGTGATGTAGTGATTACCTTATTAATGTTTGATTTAATAAATGATATTATAAATATTGAAATAAATATTTTTTTGAACTTTTTATGCCTTCCATGAATTTTACCAATTACTATGAGTTGTTATATTTTATTCAATGATTTTTGTTTCAAAATAATCATTTTTAGTGAACTTTTTAAAAGTCATGTTATAAAAAGTATAAAAATTGACATAAATGATTTTTTAAATCAGATAATATTTTATTAAATGATATAATAGTACTAAAATTATAATATTCATCCAACTGACATATATGATGTAAAAAATGTCATTAATTATCCAATTATGTGTCTCTTGTCTTTTTATAGAATCTATTTTATCCATATATTATAAATATAAAAGAATAAATGGTAAAAGTTAAATTAGTTTACTAAGGGATAAAGCTAAAAGATTAGGTTAATTTAATGAACTAAACTTGTATAAAATCAACTGGATGAGTTATTTAGACTCATACTCATATGATCTTTTAAATATATCACTTTTTTTATTATAATTTGAAAATCAATTATTAATAAAATAATATTTTCACACTTTCCTAATGTTCTCCTCCTCCATCTTATAAAATGTCACCACCTCTAACCCTTACTCACACGACTGAAGGCCCCTTGGCTCATCCAACATCGGCCCAAATAAGCTTCCAACATCATATATTGAACCTATAATCCTTAATTTGGGTAGAAGGAAATTATAGAATTCTTTTTAGCTTAAATAAGAAAGAGTTACCCTATTTGAGGTAATATCTTATCTCAAGATTATTTATTTTATTATCCTTCTACGACCCCCTAAATTATATTTATTAAATTAATTTAATAAAACACAAGTATTTTTAATATACTAGGTTGTTTGTTTGAGAATTATTCTAACTAAACTTACAACACATTTGTCTAGTGGATATAGAACATTATATTTCTGTGGACGGTGAACCAATGCCTCACAAAATGATGATTGTTCAATCATCTCCTACCACCTATTATGATGGAAATTATGATAGAACTATAATTATATATGTTTTTTATGATATTTAGTCTATCTATATAGTTTTTAATCATTATTTAGGACAGACCATTATTCTTTTCATGTTCTAAAAATATGATAATTTCATTTGAACAATTACAGACAACCACCCCCTCCAAGTTATATGACTCGTTCAAGACATACATGAAACATATATAGGATGTATTTAATGAACGTATATATTATATTATACATCAATTATAATATACATATGTATCATTAATTTTTCATTCCTTTAAATATGAAAAATAAATAAAAGTAGCGTTCATGCGTACATATGAATGACCATCTCCTTAAAAAGTTAATTTAATTCATTATATATAAATTTAATAGACTATATAAATACATATATACTGGATATATATGATATATATGATATCTAAATCATGAATATAGTTTTTTAGATAATATAATTTTTACAACATGGATATTTTGTAATTATAACAAGTTTATTATTTAATCATGTTCCGAACATCGACAAAATGTCAGATATAGACTCAAATAATTAAAAAATTATTATAGTACGGTAATAAGTGACCTAAAAGGAATAATAAACCTGAAAAGGTTCTGAATAAAGTATAAATTAACTTATTTTTTTTATTTATGAAGAAAAATTAACATACAAGACATGTCAGACTCGAGGTAAGGTACTTCGTCCCAATATCCATTCCTTGAGGCATGTTTTGATAATATACACATCCTTTTACATAGTTTCTAATAAACCCCTTTTTATTTTACATTAATTCAAAAGGAATTATTTAACTACGAAGTATTTTACTAAATTAAAAAATGATTGTTTTTAACATATGCGACAATAATGACCTCTCTGCCACTGTAATAAATATTTGGCTTCCTCTGTAATCCTTAATGTTTTTAAAATGGAGAAAAAAACCCTTATTCCATTTTTGGGTGTTTCGTTATTCAAAATGGTTTTTGAAATGGATTGAGTATTTCATTATCTTGATATTATTTTATGTGGTCTCAAATGAAATTTTAATAGTGAAATGTTGATATTTACAATATTCTATACGTTATGATTATGTAATGGTATATTGACATTTTAAGAGTGGTAAACTGATAAACCAAATGATGGGTGGATACATGATAAATGAAGGATGGGTGGTTATGTTATAACCACTAATTCATTGGATATTGAATTTTGACATATCGTTATTCCATTTAGTGTTATGTATTCAAGTTGACTATATGGTTATTCCATTTAAGTATGTTTATGTCCCATGTTACCTTTATATGTTATATGTTTTATTCTATGGGATTATAGTAATATTTTTGTTACAAAAATGGTATGGAATGAACTTATATTCAGTGAATTATTTTACTACTTATTAAAGGTAAAATTTATTACTTAATAATAAATTATTCAAGGTTTTCATGTTTTTAAAAAAAATAAAATTTTCATTACTTATGTGTCCCTTACTGAGATTCTTATTGCCATCCCATGTTTTTATTTTTTAGAGGATATAATGAATAATAGAGTCAAGGATGGGATCAAGGAAAAAACATGATCTGAAAACCTGAAATGATGTCATTTTTTGTTTTGAGAAGTTTTTATTTTATTTAAAAATGGATTTTGAGTTGATGTGTCTACTTTTAATTTTAAAGATGTTTTGTTTAAGTTATGATCTAATTATTTAAATCTAGAAACATAAAAATATCTTCAATTTCAATTATTAACATAATTCAATATTATGTAATGTTTAAGGTTGGAGCCTTATAGTTGGAATCAGAGGCCAGTTTAGATATATTTATAGGTTAGGGTGTTATTTACGAACAAGTGACATAACCACAATGGTTGGAATATTACAAAGGGTCATAGTTTTGTTAGATAAATTTAATGAGTTTTAGATAACATGAATAAGTATATCTTATTTTTTATCCTCCTCATAAGACAGTGTATAATTATTTTATTGATATAGTCACACTGACATTTTTGAATTTAGTAAATGGATGGATCAAATAGTCAGTGATGTAACAATGGATATGAAGGAAATATTGGTGGTTTTCTAAATGATCAACCGAATAAAATGGGATCTTCAACGAGAACTCATGTGGTTACTCTTAAGCATCAATTTGGAGTCATGTATGACCACTTTAACCTAGGAGATTTTTTAGGAAAAAATATATGTGAGAAAGAAATTTCCATCAACGTTCTGGTAATAATAAAAAATTTATGTATATTCAAAACCTCTATGTCAAGGATGTGGATAGAAATACCTATGAAAATTATTCATAGTGATGGGAAGAGGTTTCAGATGTAGTAATGAAGGTCATAAAGTAATAATATTCCATGAAAAAAGGAAGCATCTAATTGAATCCCAAAAAGGGAAAGATGTTCTTTCACAATAATGAATTGAATGTATCAAACGTGGAATTAATAGTCATTATCCAAATAGATTTCTTACAAAAAAGGTTCAGTAGTGATATCAGTATGATCCTACAAATGTATGTTTACCAATTCCTAATTCTATTTTGATTGATGATGAGGAAACTACAAATGACCTATGAAAGGTATGGATTATTTCTTAGCTAATGTTTTACATTAGTGAAATAATTAGATATTATGCATGATTTTGATTGTTGGAAATAAATAAAAAATAAAAACATGTAAAAACATGGATAAAGGATCATGAGTAATGTGTATGAATAAGATGTCTATATTTTAGAAATTGATTATTTATGTTGGATCTATGGATGATGATATGTCTAAATTTATTACTGATAGGAATACATTTGAAAACTATTTCTATTATGTGTAACCGTTTTGTTTGATATTTGAAAATTTTATTCAAGAAATAATTATATTTTCATTTATAGATATAGTTATAACGAACCATTTGGGATTATACGATCCTTAAATTTGATGAAATTATAGTTTATTATTTGTTATGATGAAAATGCGAGGTGTGGGATGACATTTGTGGTTAAAATATGTTATAGTTATTTTGGAAGAATTTATCTCATTTTTTGAAATGTTATAAAGATAGATTGATTTTGAAAAACGAAAACACACCGGCCATGTGACAACCCGTTATGTCAGACAAATCTACGAAAATTAAACCCACAACCAAAGTGCGATGGTGATTTATAGCCTACCACTGGAATACGTGAAGTCCTTGGTTAGTATTACATATTTATTATTATTAAATAATTTTATAGATAAATAATAAGTTGATTTCTTGAACTTAGGTTTTATCAAATTGGCATCCTTATTATAGGAGAATGATTTCGTGATTAAGTGGAAATGGTTATTTTGTATGACATTCTCTCTTTTGGGAACGCTATATGATGAAATAAAGTAGAATACTATGGGATATACTTTCCATTTTAATATTTGAAATTTTAATTTTGTAGAATATATGTTTTTATTGTGATCATATGGGGATTTTGGTCATTTATTTAAATGATTAATCAATCATATAAAATATGTGATTAGGTTAATTACACATCAGTATGACACATTAAAAGTAGGTGATTTTAATCGGAGATAAATGTAATGTTTCACTGTAGTAGATGATGTGATTAACTCTATATGTGTTTTTGGTTTCAATCTTAGTTTGGTTTTCATTGATGAATTTTAGAGACAATGGTTTATTGAATGGTCATTGTTTTTTATTGGGTATTGTTTGTTGACTTTTTCAGATTATGAGTAACATATATTTTTATAAAAGATTATCCTTTTTGGTTATTATATAATCATGTACTAACCATTTTTTGGATAATGTATAAAGAGAGGTGAAATATATGGTTCAACATTTTTGGATCATGTTATTCTCTATAAGTTGAATCTATGACTTCATGTCAAACCTTGTGATCTTGAATACTCATCATTTGGAGAAAAGATGTGTTTGTGGTAGAAATTTTATTAATGGATGACACACTACTTTCAATTTAATTATATTTCCTTATGATATTAGTATAGGTAGTAATAAAATTATTCAACTATATAAATATTATATTGAAGAAAAAATGTTATAAGCCTGCTTTTATCAGCATACATTTACCTAACCACATATTTATGGTATTTTAGTGGCTACCTTTCCACGATCATGTTCTTTATAACTCTCTATTAATATATGAGAGTCAGTTTCTCTTCCATATCCATGATTTCCTAAATTTAATTCTATTATGTGCTATCTCATGTGACTTTATTACTTCCCTATTTTTCTTTAAAATGTGATTGTTTTATTTACTCTTTTTCTTATTTGGGACATTCAATTAAATTTCCAAGAACATTTTTAATATAGAGACGACAAAATTTCCAAAAGTGTTGAAGGTTGTAATGACCTAGGTATTTATAGAATAATAAATTTTTATGTATATTAATATTTAGGAATAAGATATTAATTTAATGTTAATGAGGACACTTCTTTAGATAGCATACTAAACACTCAACATTGGGTTTCTTTTAAATCTTATGTTGCACACAACTTTGAGTTATACCAAAACATAATATAATAATATTATTATTTTAAATGGTAGTTAAATCATAACCATTTTACTACTGGTAATGAAAATAATTATGATTTACAATGTTTGTTAAATGTTTTTACAATTATCTAATAAATTTTAGAGACATAAAATAAGAACAAATACGATTTTAATCATGAAATACTCTAAAACTCATTAAAAATGATTTACCGCCTATTGATTGCAAAACCTTTATAATTATATTTTGTCACTTTTGTATATTAAATTTGACAAAATAAACATCTTATTTAAAATAAGGACATAAAAATTTACAAGGGGTAAAGTTTTGGTCATTTTTTAATAAAGTTTATTTTTATTGACTAGTGAAAATAGTGTATTTTATGTCAAAACTGGCTTTTCATCTAATTTATTTCTATGATTATATTTTTATTTTAAATTTTTTTAATGTGTAATTATTTTATATGTTTATCATTTAATCCAATTATGTTATTTGAAAGTATTTTATCTTTAAAATTGGACATAAATAGATGTCAATCTTTTGGTAGACTTTACTTCTTTAAAACACGATTTTTTTGGTTTTGACAACAAGAAATAATTTTAAATTAATTTTTGAAACTTCTATTTTTTGAATTTGGTAAAATGGAATCCATATCTAAAATTAGGAGGTCCATATTGTGTAAATAGCTACATTTTTTAGACATTATGAATAGTAACTTAAGTTAATATTTTATTTACTATGGCTAATGGGTAAATCTAGTAAATAAGGGTAAACCATAACATTATAATAATATTAATTACCACAGAACAATTCCTAAACCTATATGACGATATTTTTACAACCATGAGAATCCATGGGTAGATTTTAGGACCCATTGGAGACACTTGTCTATGAAAATAACATTAAATTAATTTTAATTTAACGTATAGAAAAATATAACCTAAACATGTATATATTACTTAAACAATTTTATTTGGGGTTATATAAGCAATATATTTGACTATATATAGTAATTAAAAGTCTAAAAATATTACATACACCACGTTATTTTATTTATAAGTCTTACACATCATATAAATATATTTTTACGACATAATGGTGACTTAATGATTACATTATTATTGAATGATTTAATAAATGAGATTATAAATATAAAAATAAATTTATTTTTAAACATTTTTCGGAATCCACAAATTTTAGGGATGATTATTAATATTTATATTTTAATTAATGATGTTTTTTAGAAATAATCAATTCGTTATGTAATTTTAAAAAGTCAGGATATGAATAGTATAAAAATTGACATAAATGAGTTTTAAAAAAAATTAATATCTTATTGAATGATATAATATCCCTTAAAATAAAAGAATCTTCCAACAGACATATATGATGTTAAAATTTTCATCAATGAGACATTCTTGGGTCTCTTGGAATTTCACAGTATATATGTTAACTATATATAGTTAATATACAAGAAGACCTTGTGAAAGATAAATTAGTTTACTAAGTGTTGATATTGAATGATAAAGATAATTTTATGATCTAAACCTATATAAAATTCATTGGATGAGAGTATATTAACCCATAATCAGCAGGTATTCTAAATATATTGCTTTGGTGTATTATAATTCTATAATCACTTAAGAATAAAATAATATATGTCAAAATTTCCTAAAGTTCCCCTCATCTATCTAATAAAAGGAGACCACCTCTAACCCATTCTAACACCTATCTAGCCCCCTTGGATCATCCAAACTCTACCCAAATAATCTTCCAACATCCCTATTTTCCTCTTAAAGCCTTTCTTTGGATATGAAGAAATTAAATTAGGGATTATATATTAAATATAAAGGAGTTAACCTATTTGAGTTAATGTCTCCTCTCAAGATTCATTCTTTTATTTTCCTTCTTCGACCACCTAAACTATCTTTATTCAATTATTTTATAACAAAAACAGTATATAAAATATAACTGGCTGTTTTATGAGATGGATTCGAACTACACATACACACACCTCTGTCTAATGGGTATATAACATATTGTTTCTCTGGACGGCGAACTATAGCCTCACAAAATGATGATTATTCAATCTTCTAATAAGACCTTTTATAGTGTCAATTATGATTGAACAATAATTTTATATTATATATATTATATTTATTTATCAATATTCATCTGTAATTCTCATTTAGGACATACATCTATGCCTTGATTTTGTATAAATACGATAATTTCCCTTGATGAAATGTGGACTACAACCCCCTCAAAGTGATATTACTTGTTCATTCCATACATGGAATGAAAATAGGATGAAGTTAATGAAATTATATATGATAATATAGTAGAATTATATTATACATATTTATCATTTATTTTTCAATTCTTTAAAAATAAAATAATAAATGAATTTAGCCTTCATGCATACATACGACTGGCCTTCTCCATGAACGTTGGATTTCATTTCTTATAACAAAAAGATAATTCCTATTATAAATACACATATACTTGATATATATTATATATATGATATATAAATCATTAATATTATTATATAGATAAGATAGTTTGGACCACATGGAAAATTTGTAATTATAACAAGTTTATTTTTGAATAAAGTACCGAACATCGGAAAAATCTCTGATATGAACTCAAATAATTAACTAATTGTTATTGAATGATAATAAGTTAAATAAAAGGAATAATAGACTTGAAAAATGTTCTCAATAAAGTATAAATTGACAAAATTTTATTATTTAGGATGAACAAGGAACATAAGAGACATGTCAGACTCGAGGAAAGGGACATCGTCCCTATCTCCTCTAATTGAGACATGTTTTGATAATACACACCTCCTTATTTTACATAGTGTATAATAAACCCATATGAATTTTACATTCATTCAATGTAAATATGTTATCTATAAAGTGTTTTACTAAGTGACAAAAGGATTTTTTTAAACATAAGTGGCGATAATGAGCTCTCGGCCACCTTAATCGTTATTTGGGATCATTTATAAGCCGCAATATTTTTAGAATGAAAAAAAAGAAACCCATTATTATATTTTTGGTTTTTTTTGTGTTGAAAATGATTTTTTAAATGAGTTGAGTATTTAAATATATTGAAATGGTTTCTTGTGATTTCGAATAATATGTTAATAGTTATATGTAGATATTTTCAATATTTTATGTGTTATGATTATATAATAGTACTTGGACATTTTACGGGTGGTTATGTGATAAAGCAAATGATGGATGGTTCTGGGATAAACCAAGGACGGGTGGTTATGTTATAACATCTAATGCATTGGGTATTGATATCGGACGTATGGTTATTCCATTTATTGATAAGTGTGTGTGTTGATTTTATGGTTATACCATTTAAGAATGATTATGTCCCAAGTTACTTTTATATGTTATATGTTTCATTCTATCAGATATTGGTAATCATTTGGTTAAAAAAAGGGTAATCAATGAGGCTAAATTTTTTGATGTGTTTTTAGTAATTCTTAATGGTGAAAAGTATTACTTTATAATAAATTATTCATTCATTTCATGTTATTTAAAGACCATCTGTTTTCTTTTATTGTCCCTTACTGAGATTTTTATGCTCATACCAATATTTGAAATTTTTTTCACATGATATAAATAATAATAGATTACTGTATGGGATGAATGAAAAATTAATTTTGATAAAACATGGGACGATGTCAAGTTTTGTATTAAAGAGTTTATGTTTTATGAAAAATAAAGGATAATGAGTAGAAGTGTACTTGTAAAATTCAAGATGTTATGTATATGTTATGACCAAATTCTATACAGATCTAAACATGAAAATATCTTCAATGTTAATTATTAAATTAATTCAATATAATGTGATATTTAAGGATGGAGCTTTATATCAAGTATTCGTATTGGGTTATTCGGGGATGAGTGATTGAAATGCAGGAAAACCAGTTTCATATTGTGACATCACATGGAGTGGTAGCCCATGTGGAATCCATGTTCCCAATTCAAGGTCCTCTTAATGTTATTCCTTACATGGGGCATGGACACCACCATGTAAATGGGTTAAACATAAGAACTAGTCTCTCATTACGGTGGTTCATTACTGTTTGTGATTAATTTTTGTTTTTGTTGGTGTAAGCATGATTTTGGAAATTAAAATGGTTTTAGAAACAAATATTCATTCACGAAAATTATTTTAAAGTGAAAAATGTTTTGAAATAGAAAATTATTTCATCAAAATAGTTTAAGGTAGGTAAGGATGTTTCATAGAAATAATGTGGGATAGAAATAAAACACAACATCATTCATGTTGTTTTGAAAATAAAGGGTGTTGCCCTTAGTATTCCTTATGGAGGATCACAAGTGTGTTGGAGTGTATGGAAAGTATGTGGGGGAACATATCCAAGGAGGATGTTGATAGAAATAGTTGGATGCACATGTGATGATACATAAGATTCCACAACTAGCTGTTTTGTAATTAAATACTTTGTTTTGTTTTAATAAAATAAATTTGAATGAGGAAATTATTTCTACAATTGGATTTTCCTAGAAAACGGGTTTTGATATTTGGAAAGTAGCCAAGGGATAAGGCATTTTTGAAATTATAATGAAATGATGGTTTTTGGAAAAGTGCGACTTTCTTAGGTGTGTATATGATTTACTTATGAGCCTATTTCCCCTATTTTGGGGTGTTTCGCATGCTTGTGGATAAGACTTACTGGGATTCATTGATGGTTGTCTCGGCTCGGGGTCCCTTTTTATTGATTTTTTGTAGGATTCAGGTTTTAGTTTTGTTTATCATGTTTTTTATAGCAACCCACACAAATGCTTCCTAAAAATGGTTATTTAGTTAGGAAAATATATATTTTCTATCATCATTTTCCATCAATTAAGGTGTTCATGGTTTGTGGGAGGCAGTTGTGTTGGTTTTGGAAGTAGATCGTGTCGTTGAGAATTTAGTAACTCCCAATGTCGTTTTTGTTTATGATGTTTCAGTTTTACTAAGGGTTTGGTATTGGATCAGTGGAGGTTGGTCGTTTCATCGTTGTATAAATTTGGGGTGCAGTTGGTGGTGTTTGGATCTCATGAGGGTTTCCCATCAGGTGAGGAGTACATGTAAGAGGAACATGCCTTTTAGAAGTTATCCTTTTGGCTCTGACTTCTAGTTCATCAGGTCTATCCCAACTTGCCATTGATAGGTCTGGTTAAGTAATTCCAAACCATTATATCACATCCCTCCAAGGTGTTTTCATATTTTTTTGAGGAGGAGTTTTGATTGGGGGATGCTCATTCCAAACTAGGAGGCTGGTGATGCTACAACCATTAGAGCCGCAGCCATAGGTCTCAGGGTGAAGTTCATGCAATGTCAAGAGTTACTAGAAATATATTGAACCTCATCATAGTTCTTGTTTTCTTAATGGGATAGAAATTTTTATGTTTTATCATTTTTTTATTTCAACCGTTGTAGTTCCTTAAACATTTTTTTTCTTATGGTTAGTTTGGATCTTGTCAGGGTTGTTTTTGTGGTTCTCTTTTGAGTGTGTTTAGGTTCTGTGAGGTGGGTGTATGGTGTTTCGGTTCCACCAACATAAACTAGTTCTTCTTGGGGATTTTCCCTAGTTTTAGGGGTTTTAGTTGCTGTATATGAATTTTTAAATTTATATAGTGTGTCGTTCACCATTTCGCAGTGCGATATTGGGTTTTTATGATGTTTCCCCATTCCAGTGCCATTGTATGATAGGTTATTTCGTGATAGATCCCTAAATTTATATCATTAAAATGGTGCTATTCTTCTCAAGATAAGGGAGTTGGTTTTGTTTAGGATTAATAATTCATTAGGTTCCAGTTACAGTAAGGATGCTTTATGGTTTCTCTGAAATGGAGGGGTATGTTTGGGTTGGGGGTTCCCACATTTTCCACTAGGGGTGGTGTGTTGGTGTGTTGGTTTATTGATGTTTTCATGCTATTCAAGTTCTTGTGGTCCTAAAAACCCTCTTTTTTTTATCTCGTTTTTTTATTTTTGGTTTATTTTTGAATCATTTGGGTGCTACCTATGTAGAGTAATGTCATCTACAGATTCATAGTTTTCCTCGGTTTTGTCTGGGCATGAACTCGGGAATTGGTAATTTTTTGGCCCGTTGGATTTATGGGGGAATAATGTGTCTCTATTGGCGAGAATTGTCACACCATAACCTTAGATACACCTTGTTTTTATCATTTTATTATTTCTAAATCTTCGAGATGTGGTTTGGGTTTGATTCCCAATCAAATTGATGAGTTTTTGATGTTTTTTGGTTATTTTCCAAGGGGATCACAAATACCAAACTATTTTTAGTAACCATGGAGTATAGAAGACAAAATGGTCACGTGGGATAGAACTGACTACACAACATTTACATGACCTCATGCGTGAAGGTTACCCTAGGCAGAGATCCCACACGGTTACCGCACGGTCTTCCGAACTGTGCGGCCATACCATGCAGATTTTTCTAGGTCATTAAAATTCAAATTTTTTTTCCATCCCTCATCTATTTTACCCTAACAAGCGATACACATCCCCCAATAATTTTTGGACAACTAGGTGTCTTTTATAACCCTCCTTTTCAACTCTCAGTCATTTGGGTTTCTTCTATACAAGATTCAAGGTGATTTATTAGGTTTTATTCCCATTTATACCATCTTTATCTTACCCACTTCTCTCCTTGGTTTTCTATGTGGGTTTCTCCCATATGTAACTCCCTAATAGTATAGTTTTGTGTGTGGGTGGTGTTTTCTTTATTTAGTTCATGAGGATATTCCCCAAATCCATAATCTACATCTCCTTGTCATTTTGTTCCATCCGCATGGGATTTGAGGCTGGTGTTTCAAACATATTCCTTTCTAGAATGTTACATGATCTCATTCATGTTTCTAATGAATTTTTAAATTTTATTTACACCTCTATTATACTAATAGATTGATTTTATTAGTGTTTTAGTGTTGTTAAACTATACTAAAAATATGTTTTCAAGTATATTCAAGTGCAATGCCTAGGATTTTGGCACATAGTTTGTTTATTTTAATTGGAAATGTTCTTCAATAGTGTAATTGGAGGGTTTTTAAAAAATATTTATCTACATTGTGTTTTCATGGTATGGGTCATTTTTTATGTTCAGTTTGGTATGTAGATTATGGTAGATGTTATATCATTCTCCTTGAATTAAAATATTTGGAAGCGGTTTGGGGTTTAAATAAGAGTAATTGGGTTATTTAAACAGTGTGTGTGGTTGGATATGGATTCAATGCCAACGGTGTTTTACAAAAATTGTTCTTTGAGTATTTCTTGGTTATTTTTTGTGTTATTGGATTTTGTAACATCCATAGGTACACTAGATGCCCACCTGGAAGTGTTCTCAAAGAAAAATGGTGCTCTAAATTAGTGTGTTATTGAAAATACTAGTTTCATAAATGGTTCTAATGTTATAAATGTGGTTGGTTTTGTTGTGTGGTTTATAAAAATAGTTTTAAATTTTTTTCCCACGGTATGAATCGCATGGTCATGAATCATGATTTGGTGTGAATTTTGAAATGCGTAAGAGGCCCTTTGTAAATTGTGAAGTGTCTAGGTGTGTGTTTGGAAAATAAGGTCATTTCTTGTTTTATAAATATGAAAAGGATATTTTTGTGATTTTTTTATAAAATTTTAAGATATTTCTATATAATCTCCAATTTGGAATAGTCAATCCAAAAGTGATGCTTGTGTTATCATATATAAAGGATTTGGGTTTTGAGAATTGTGTGTCCCCATTTGGAAACATTGTTGTTTTTTAAAATGTTTTTAATGGTTATATGTTATAGTGAAACGGTTGAAATATTGTTTTATGAAATTTATAAATACATATATGTGGAACTTTTATTGGATGGATATCCCAGATGGGTTATCATATATTGGTCTCTATGTTTTGCGTATGTAAGTGTGGTGGTGACGGCAACCTAGATCATCTGTGTTTTGGCCTCCTAGATACACAATATTTTTATTATTATCATTACCTTGGGTTCTTGGGAATCCATTAGATGATCGAGTGATCGTATCATACCAACACTGATTAGACGGGTTGGTACCCACTAGTAGATATAGATGTTAGATGGGGAGTGTTGTTGGTTTTTTCATGAGGGCGATCAGGTGGTTATAGAATATGGGGATTCACAGTACACTGGTAGGTGGACCTTGACTGATTAGATTCATGGGATGTCTAGAGATGTTTAGTAACACCCATGGTTATTATTTACACTACATGTTTACTTTCTCTTAATATAAATTATTTACCTACTCTACTTATCTAGTTATTTTATCACTACGCCCGTTCCCTATATTTTAGAAAATGAGTATAAAATGGAACATAGTTTTGTTAACTCGAAATTGATGTGTACTATTTTGAAAAATGTTAAAACCATATTTTTATTACTATATTTTAAAATTTTGTTAATTGATTGTTGTGGGAAAGGAGATTCTTGGATTCAGTGCTTTATTTCATGAATCCTTACTGAGCATTTTGGTGAGCATGCCTATCATATCATTATTATTATAGGTTTTCATTTTGGTTCAGGTTCCCTAATAGGTTCTCGTTATTGGATAAGTTTTATTATTTTGTTTGGTGGTGACCAAAAGTTCGCATGGAGATCATGTGGTAGCAATTCAGCATTTCATCTTTAAGTTTTTAGTCTGGATGGTTGTATTTGGAAATTGAATATACTATTTATTTATGTATTTTTATTTGGGTGTTAATTTGGTTGGTTTGGTTCTATTTATTTCTCTAGTATTAGTTATTTACTTTTGGGCAAAACCATTCCCTCTTGTATGTTCTGATGTGTTTCATTAGTTAACGTCCCGAAGGGATAGGGAACACCCCTTGGGATGTGTTGCAAAACGACTCAGGTGACCAGATTAGGTTCAAACCAGGTTGGTTTTGAAAATAAAACAATTAATACAATTTAACAAAATATGATTATACATATTGTGTTTTATATTATTTTCTAATACCAGTTTTTTATACAACATTAATTAATAAATCAAATGTGGTTCTTGGTGATCAAAATTCACCAAATAAACTAACTATAGTTATTAATTTATTAACTAATTATTCATAATAATACCATATAAAAATGATATATAAGACCATTTAATATTCTATTGGTTCAGTAATATCATTTAATTTCAAATTTGGAGTTTTTCTCTCCATTTCGACAACTAAATCCACAATAAACAAACCATGGAGACAGATAAATAAATGAACATGAAACATTGAAAATAACATAATATTTTTTACAAATTGTTGGAAATATGTTATCATAAAATTATATAATTAATTATAAATAAGAATATGGTTATTTAATATATTAATAACACTCTTCAAATCATTATACAGGATGTTTTGGCGCGTTTCAAGTATGAAAAACCCGATGTAAGGGAATTCTTAACCCAAATTTCATTCATTGGGATATGATTTGACTTTATTGATTATGTTGTAGTAGTAATATTTATAAAACAAATATTTATTATATTTTCTATTATTATGTGTAATTACATACTATACACATATTCAATTCTTTATATCAATTATCTATTAAAATATATAATATTTTTAAAGTACTTTTCATCAATTATCATGTTTGAATTAATTTTTATATGGAGTGATTAATGTGATGTCAAAATTTTAGATTTATGATTATGTTATAGTTATGGGGAATTTTTTATGATGAATTTTTGGACCAATATATCCCAACAATGTGTTGGGTATTATCACGCTGTAGGACGACTGTATAGTTACTCCATGTGCAATAGTGATGGTTACACCATATGGTAGGCTTGAGGGTTACACTTTATCGTAGCCTTGAGGGTCAAATTTTAATTTAGTCATGTGGGTTAGACATAACATAGTATCTATGATGGTTATAATATTATGTAATTAATTCCCAATGTTTCCTTTATGTTTTTAATTATGTTTTAAATGTATTATGGATATCTCTTTTTTTCACAAAGTAGTTATATGATACATATTATGTGATATGTATTCATTGTGAAAATAATTTCATATATCAATAATTATTCATGTAATAACAGTTTCTATCTTTATTTTTATATCTATTTATAATATTTTTGTTGTCACTCAATGTTATAAAATGTTTTTCGAAGGTTTTAATGATGGGTAAGAGAACCAAATCCAAGATGAATGTTGTGAAGAATTTTCATAAATATATTTTATGATTTTATTAAAACCCATTGAATTTTGAAAAATGGGTATTGTTTTATTAGTATTCTCATTATATCATTATGGGTTGGTATGTATTAATTATTTCATAATATTATAGAAATATACACTTAAAATATCAGTGTTAATTTAATGATGTGAATTATTAATGAAATTTACTAGATTATTTAATGTTAATGGTCATGTTCTTATATTAAAATACCATTAAATTTAAATATATAAAAGTATTAACTAAATTATGAAATATATATTTTATAATTCATACTTAACATTAATTTATTTGTAAATTCTTATTAAATAAGCGATGAAATTTTAGTAATTCTATTTTATTCATCACAAATACTTTTTATTGAATAATTTTATGGGGAAAACATATTATAATTAATGCCATCAGAATTTTGAAAAATTATTTTATAAAATTAATATCATTTTTTGAAAAATTATATCAGATGTAACTTATTAGAAAGTTTTATGATTATTCAAAATATATTTATATTTCAGTGAATTGTGAAAAATATAAAATTTTTTACTATCATTTTATCTAATATATTAAGTTATTCAAAAGAAAAAATTATTATTGAGAATTCATATAAAATTAATATAATTAATATATGTTTATATTTAATCCAATTAATTAAATTTTTATAATATTTATAACATATTTTATTATAGGTTAATTTTTTTCCTATAAAACAGAATATCTTGAATAATCTTTTAAAACTCATAATGTGTCTCTATTATAATATGTAAAAATAACCCCTAATGGTGTATAATTTCTATTAAATTTAATATATATATATATATATATAATTATGATTTTAAATTCATGTATATATTAATACTTATTTTCGACATGATATAAAATCAACTTTTCCTTCAACGAAGCTTTTTTTAGAAATAATACTTTTCATTAGTCCTGAATGATTTATTTAATATTAATTTTTTCCAAAACTATTAATTTATTTTGATAAAATGGTCTATAATTTTGGAATATTTATAATTAATATTTTCTAATATTTTCAATATTTTTTTAGGACAGTATGAATTGTAACTATTGTAAGCCTTTATTACTACTATAAAAAAATATGTTAATTAAGGGTAAAAATAATTTTACGAAGAATAGTAAAAAGTGACCATAATAGTATGAATATTTATATTATCATTTAAATATGATAATTTTTATTTTGATTTTTATTAATTATTAGGAAATTATATCTTTAGAAATTATATATTGACCTAATAAAACTCACATTAAATTATTTATAATAAGAAATTACAATAAGACATTCCATTTTGATGAATTCATGTTGTCTAAAAGTAAATGATATTTTTATGAAATAATACATATAAATAACATATATTAAATTTAATTGATTATAAAATATTTATCATATCCATAATTACTGATATTGCAGTTCAAAATAGTTATTAACAGAAGACCATTATTTCTCAATAAATTTAAAATATTGTTTTAAATTTAAAAATTCACATATTTTTAAAAATATTATGATAAAATAAATTTTATTTCAGGAATTATAGTTTTGAAATTATCCATCAAATGAAGTTTCCTACTTTTTTGAGATAGTTGCGTTTTTAAGTAAAATTTAAATGTTATATAAATATATTATGTGTATTATGATCTCTTAATGAACCAAGTGCAATGTAATGAACTCTATAATGGTTATTTATAACCAAATATATCTTTAAACCTTCATATAAATTTTTTTAAAAGTTATTTTTTAATTTATTTAATACTTTATCATTCTGCAAACCCTATATTATATTTCAAGGATTTAGAATCATTTTTAATAAACATGACTCACATCAACATCAATAATGGAAATATTTTAATGTGTTCACCACATAGAGTAATAAAAAAATTAAAAAGTATCATATTTGTTAGAAAGCATAGGAAAATCATTGAATGGTATGGTGTTTTTTAATTTTAAATTATATACTCTAGAGTCTATTTTTTGGAAATAATAAATAACTCCCTCTATATTACTATTTAAACCCACCAAATATCCCTAAAACCATCACTAAAAACCTTATATCACATATTTAATCTCACCTTTGCAATCTTTAGTCATCGCATTGTTCCCCCAATCTCTTAATAAGACCATCCCAAGAATTTGGTATGTCCCTCTAATGTTATTGGATCACCCTTTCTTCGTCTGATTCAATTAATTATTTTATGTTATGCTTATTAATTTCCATTTGTTTTTATTTTTTATGATTTTATACATCCAAATTTCATCAATTTGGATTTAAATTTTACTATAAACCCCATTTAGTCTCACTAATCCATCCCATGTAAATTTTGATACCCCCATTATGTTGTCGAAATTGTCCTGTGATTTTACATAACAAAAGTTCTGGATCAATCACTCTTATTTTCAATTAAATCACATTATTATTATTTATCATCTTTAATTTATTTTTTTATGTTTCATGACATTATAGAGATTCTAATAAATTTTTATTTAATTTCTCATAATGAAGATCACTTATCCAATCCCATTATAGCATTTACCTAAGGCGTTACTATGAGAAACTTTAATAGGGGGTCACCTCCATCTCCACATTATTAGAGAATATCCCTCATTTTATACTATTTTATTTCAAATTATTAATATTATGATATGTTATTCCAAATCCATATTACTTCCCATTTAATTTCTAAATGATTACAGACTCCTTTAACCCTCTTTAAAACATTTTAGGAGTCATTATTTATTTTCATTATTCTTCCAAACCTTGACTGCGGTTTTTTGAATGCCAAACCATTATTTTGAGAATACCACATCTAATTCCACTAAATGTCATTAACCTAGTAATACCTATACATATTTTATTATGTAATTCCATGAATTTATTCCACACACCTTGATCGTATAATTACGTGTCTTGAAGTATTTTCTAATGTTATGTGATCAGTGTGTCTCTTTTATGCATGTACATGATATGATTTTTATAGGTGCCTCAATATTGTGGTCTAATGCATTGGGTAATGTTTTATTAAAATGAGATAAAATGTCTAGTGTGTGAGAGTTTATCATACTAACATTATTTTATGATTTGTAGGTGGTAATACATGACCCATGTTTATGATTTAATACTTAATATAGATTCTAAATTCCCATGTTCATTTAAGTAATCATGATATACCATGAAACATTGTTCATGTTTAAGTTTCACATACATTTTCAACCCATTTAAACACATATTCTATTACTTGTAACACTTTCTTCATTTAATTAATTTTTTATTCCCTTATTGGAATTTATAATTCCACCTTGTTATATTTTCATCTATATGTTATTATATATTGTTATATATGACAAATTATTTATAATATAATGTTATGAATGTTTTCAACAATGGAAATACATCCCTAATTTTGTATTTTTATTTAATTCCCCAAATTTCCTAAGTCCACTAGTATTATCTATATTATGTGTTTAATTAAGTGTATATTTAGTTAATAAATCATGAATTAATGTTTAAAATTCAAAAAGGGATGTTATAGTTAGTATATTATTAATGACTTTTTATTTTAGGGTGAAGAATAGAAATATCTATTAACACCTCAAGGGATAAGAAAAAACATAGGAAAATACCCCTAAAACCTTTTTAAGGTATATATTAATTTGTTTCTAATATAATACATCACATTTCGGATACTAAAAGTGGATGTGGTTCTATAAAAAGGTACCTAGTGGTAAAAAACCAAGAAACACAACATTGTGTTTATATCTACTAGGAACTAGTGAATGACATCGAGCGTTTCTGGGAAACTATTTTGATACAACTAGGGGATATGATTTCTTAAATTCTCAATATGATTATGAGGAATTGTTAAGGGGAAAATCTCATAAGAAACTATGATATGAAGCAGATCATGGATAACATTGATTGAGGCCCTGGAATCCGTACGTTTATGGAATACATGTCTTTTAAATGTGATTCATCTGATTATATTAGATTACTATTTGTGCATGTTATAGTTTTAAAGTAATCATCCATATTTATTCTATTAATCTAAGTCAAAGGATACAAAAAATAGGAACCAAGTCAAAAACCAATGTAGTGAGAAATGTGATGAATTCCTACATGATATATCTAACATGATTGGGGATCAAGTAAAAAATTTTAGGGGAATGAAAAACCATCTATCATAAATAAATAATTACAACTGAAACATAATTTAATTTCATAATATCTCATAGATGAGAAGGATCCAGTCATAATGATGTTCATATGATTATGATGATAATGGAAATAAAATTCAATTTCCTATGTTCCAAATATGTGTAATGGTACACCAAGGTAAATTAAAAAAAAAGTAACTCAAATGAGATATAAATGATAAAAATTATTGATAAAATTAGATTTATCCTTAAAAATATTAAATAATAAATATCATAATATGGAAACTTTTTTGTTAAATGAATTGTGTGTAGAGAATTTTTTTATTATCGGTTTCATTTCCATAATCCAAGTATTAAATTCTTGCAAAATGAATGACCTAACCTTTGAATATCATCTAAGTATAAGTATGGAATAATTTATCTATTAGTAATTGTGAATTATGTTTTATAAGTACTATATCAATTAAAATAGGGACATACTATTTTTTAACCATCTCAATATTATTCCAATGTATATTTACATAGTTATTTGAAATATATGTAATTTCATATTTATAATGTAAATGTGATTCGCTGATAATGTTTTATTTTGGAGAACAAATTATTGAGTTTTTGATTACCCTTAATATGTGTTTGTTGTTGGGTAAACCTAAATAGTCATAAGATGATATGTAAAAGTGTAATCATTTCTTTATAATCATAGAAACCTATTTTTAATATTTATTTGATTTAATTTTAGTATGGTATATGATATTTTAAGAATCATATAATAGGATTAAATTATTTTGAGTTGAATAATGATATTTTGGTTAAGGTCTTATAGGGATTTGATATATAAATATATATATTTAGTATAATATAAAATAATTATTTAACAAAAATTCTATTAATTTTTTGTGTTGTAAGATAAAGGGAATGAGAAAACCATTGGTATTAAAACATTCATTAAATATTGATGTATTTTGTGTTATTTGGTAAATAGGGTTATGGACTGTTCTAGATTAAATCATTGTTATTTTTTGAATTTTTGATATTAATTTATTTTAGATTATTCATTATTATGAATCTATTCATTTTCATTTTGGGTTTATTAATGATATTTTTAATAGTTCGTTATTCATTTGTTCATTATATGATCCTATATAAGCTTATTATAGTGCTTTAGACATAAATAATTGATCTTGAGTACTAATCTATTGGATAACAATTGACATTGTCATAGAATTTTATTAATGAATGAAATAATACATGTTATGAAATTATACTTTTTTATGTACCTATTCTAAATAGTAATATAATTACTTAACTATTATAAGATAATGTTGCATCATATTTTCATTATATTTTTAGCGTTTTTTATAATTTTATTCCCTTTTCACTGATCACATATTTATGGTTTTGTGGACATTTAAATTATCATAATTAATCTCCCTATTAATCACCATATTTTCTTGTATGTTACTTGGTTTTATTTGATTTCTATATTTTCACTTCCCACTAATGATCTCTAACATGGAAACCTTATTATGTGATGACATTCATACTCCCCTAAATCAATTTTCAATAGAATATTTTATTAACCCATTTTTAATGTGAGATATCATTAATGACGTTTTCATATGTAAAAAAATATTTACCATGATAATGTTAAAATTCAGAGGATAAAATTTATTAAAGGGAGGGATAATTTAACTCCTTGAGTTTTAATCAGGGAAAACTCTGATCGATCACTTCTGTGATATGCAACAACAAACCTGATAATAATTTATTAAATTTGACCATTTTTATATAGAAAATAAAATTGAAGATATAAATAGGGAAACATACCTTCTAATATATATATATATATATATATATTATAGAAAAATAATTTATTTATAAATTTACAGTACATAGTCACTCAATTTACAGTAATGTCATTTTATTCTTAAAAATTCCTTTTCATAAAAAATTATTTCTATTAATTTGTATTCATAAAATATAATAGATAATTTATAGAACATTTAGAAATTAAATTTGATAAAATTAAAAACCTTTTTTATAGATTAAAATTTAAATTAATAAAAGATGTTTTTTTGTATTTTTTTAGATGACTTGTTTTAGTGAATAGTGAAAAATTCTGATTTATTAAACAATCGGTTCTTTTTTAAACTTTATACAAATTAATCCTAAAATTATTATTATTTTATTTGGATTTATTATAAGTATTATTTATATATAATTATTAAAATTAATTATTTGTAACTCATATTTATACTATACATTTTATAAGTTTATTTTCTGGCTTAAAACACATTTTTTCAAAAAACATCTTAAATTGTTTAATGTTTATAATATAAATTTAAAATTAACAACCCGTTCTGTGAAATAAATTATATTTCATTTATGTGTCGTATATGTAATAATGGAACGTCTAATATTTTCCCAATATATATCAGTTGATATTTGTTTTGATGAATCAAAAAATAAGTATTTTTATTCTAACAGGTTTTTTCTTGTGTTTGAGATTATATTTATCAAAAGAATATACATTATAATGATTCCATAAATGATTACCATATTAAGGGAAAATTAATTCTTCTATTATAATTTATTGTATCTTATGATAATCAATAATTATCTTCTGTTAACTAAGAATTATAAATCTTCTTGTTGAATGTTTATCTTGTTATATAAGACAATATATTTTGATGAAAATGACTGAGTTCCTACATACTATAGCCATATTTTTTGGACTAGAATAGTGAAAATTATGAGAATTTATACTAAAAAATGATTATTTGTAAAATATTATCTTATGAAATTTGGAATAATTTGAACAAGATATGTTCAAAATTGTAGTAAAATATTTTATCTTACACAATAAAATTATTTTATACAATGATGAAGTATGTTTAATTAATATAATTAAACTTTTTCTATTATTTCTCTTCAAAATATTTCATATAATATATAGAATAATAAATTAAATATATTATAAATCTATATCTATTATATATATTGTTGTGATTGATTTTTTAATCTATTGACAAGTAATTTCATGGTTATATGGTGTACCATAAATGGTATCACCTATTTAATGAAAGGATGATCAGTAAAGTATATCTATTTAATATGAATAGATAGAATAAAAAGAACAATAATATACATGAAATCTCTTTAACATTGGTTATTTCTATATCTAGAATGAATAAATGCATTTCATTAATAGCATGTATTATCAATGTCTCAATACAAGTCTCTCTATACTGTTAAAATTATATCAAGTCTATTTTCAAAATGATATATAAAATGATTAATTATCCTCTGCATGGAAACATATATATAGATATGAATAATGACTATAATGCACATATATACAAAAAATACTGTCATTTTTTATAAATAGATAATTTCTAACAAAAACACTCATATCGTGCTTACATGTTGTTTAGTATCACTAAATATCATCCTAATATATACATTGAAGAGTATAATCATCTAAAAACACATCTTCTGTTACTATAAGTTTGTTCTTGCGATGATATTTTGAATCCATTTTTTCAAAAGATTACTCATTCTATTTTTTCACTGGTTGTATGTGTGTATCTTGAGACTGAGGAATTTTCTTTATAACGGGATGGACTAGATTAAATATATTGGTTGATTTTATTATTTGAATGCTACTTGTACTGAACTTGGGTCCCCTGGTAAAATAAATGTTTTTTGAAAATCCATATCTTCATGGATTAGAGTGTCGGTGGAGTAGATAAGGGGCTTTTTATTCCCCAAATCACTACAAATCTCATATATTCAATATCATTCCTTTATTTGTTTTATTTCTGTTTCTATTTAAGAATAAGGAAAAAAAATCGATCAATAATACATGAAGAGGGAGGTTTTTTAAAAACATTTTGGAACTCAATTGACCCCTCTTGATTATTTAGATTAGCCCCAATCTATGAATAAAATTGGCATCCCCCATTTGATTCTTGATTTCACATCTATCAAGGGTTAAGAGTCAAGAGATCTATTATTCAAATGGATGATGTATTTGATAACCATGAAGGCGAGTCAATGGTTATAGATATATACTATAATGGTGAAAACAATTCCTTCTATAAAGAAAACATGACTATCTAACTGAATAATATTGGTATTAAAGATTGTCTCATGGTAGTAAAGGCTATTGAAATATATAGGAAAGAAACTCGAATGTGGCTTAGTAAAAATGAACCATATTTTTTTGTGAGTTACAAATATATAAATTCTATAATTATTGGAATGTGATTAGAATAATTCAATAATTTTTCTCGATATCAAATAGCTAATTAAATATGAACCCTTATAAAAGTTTCATATGAAGTTACCGAAAGTGTCATGGCTCTTAGAAATGATACAGAAAAGATTAGGTTCAACACATTAAAAATTTATAAATGGTGATGTATTAATTAATTAAATGTATGGATCACATAATTAGTCAATAATATTTCTTCTATCGGAACACATTTCAATGAACTAAAGAAATCATTGAATGTTCTCAATGATTTACCACATAAGTGGTGTGGAATCTCAACTACTATTAGAAAATCTAAAAAATTCAAGAACATCAAAATTAATGATCTCTTTAAAAAAAAATGTGATGTATTAAGATGAAATAGCTTATCAAGTCAGAGAGAATAAAATTATCATCAATGAAAATGATTCCTTGAAGGTTTCATGTTCTATAGATAAAATAAAGAAACAAAAGATCACAAATATCTAAAAAAATGAATTTGAAGAATATTCAATACATTATATATCAAATTATTAGATTGAAAATTTTTCTATAATACTCAAAATAATTAATAAAAATGGGTGATGATTTATAAGAAAATTCATCAATACAAAACTCTTGGTGTTCAACCTAATTAATTTAGATCACATCAGTTAAATACTCTATAACACATCAAGAAAGATTTTATATAGCTTATAGATCATAAAAATATAGATAATAAATATATAATGAATATTTGTAATAAGAAGAAATCCAATAAAAGATTGGATGTCCATATAGGGTGTTATTGATTATTCTAGACAATGTACATCATTATAATCAGAATCATAAAAATATAAATAGAAGGACAAAAGTTTATTTTTCTTAAATATAGTAGAGTTATGTTATTATTAATTCTTTAATCATGAGTGTGTATCAAGAAATGTAAAATCATCATATGAATAATTAAATTAATATTTCACCATGTTGAAAAAATGTATGTAATATTTTAAAAAATATGGAAGATAGGAATTGATATAAAAAATTCTCATTAAACATGATAGCTAAATAAAAAAAATCCTCAATTATGTAATATATTGAAAAATTCTACTACAGCATGTACTGAATCAGTCAATAAATTATGAATATTTAATAAGGAAGTTAAATTCATTACAGATACTATATATTTCTTTTATAAAAGATAATATTATCTTAACAAAATTCATGGTCAATGTCAACATAAGAGATAAATTTATAGAAGATATTGTCAAGGAAATAAAGATAAATTTTATACAAACTACTCTATCTTTATATCAAAAAATTAAAACTTTTATGTAGTTACCTATTGTCAATATAGATAAAATTCACATTATGGTAATATCGTTATTTTTAAAAACCCTCTATTATGTTGAATACAAAATAATTTTTATAAAAAATAGTTTTTCAAAAAATGATACCATGTTTTCTAGGAAGCCTAACCAAACGTGAATCCATCTGTCTCCTATAGATACTGTTATAGTTCCCAATAGAGTATGAGTAATAGAAAATTATATTTTATTATTTTTTAGTGTAATGATTAAATAACAAATACATAAATTCAAAATGGCTTATGGATAGTGGCTGTTTAAGAAATATGAGAGTATATTTCTCTCATTTTTTTATTATCATTAATTGATGCTGGTAATGCCACATTCTTTTATATATAAAAGGGGAAATTATATATCATATGATCTACTAAAAAATATCAATCAGTACTCTTTAACAATGTTATTTACATTGAATTATTGAAAAACTTCCTGATAAATATATCCCAACATTTTGATGATGGATATTTAATTCATTTTTCTAACAATTAATGTTTGGTATTCAAATATAAATCTCTCATTTTTAATTAACATAAATAATATAATGTATATAAACTGTATATCAATTTCATTCGTATATAAAATGAAAATTATCTAAAAGATAAATAATAATAATCCTGGATATGGAGTAGAATGGACCCAAATTATAATGACCATTCTATTAAATTTGTATTTAAAAAATATTTTATTTCTGAATTTTTGGACTTCAAATTTGATAAAAATATGGTATGAAATTCATGTAAAATGGGAATCTAACGTTAATATTTATTTAAAAAATTGAAAAAATTGTAACATCTATACCACTTGATATTGTCTATACAGATAAGTTATGAGTTACTAGAACTTCATGTATTTCTATAAAATCACTTTTTTATGTTTGGATTAATAGATATTTACATTTTTATGGGTCTAGTTTTTAATACTTTTCATTGAAATTTTTTATAATTTTTTACTAATTTTTTTAAGCATGTGAAAATGAAAAGGATGATAAAATTTTGATTTTTTTGACATAATCAAAGTGGTGAATTTTATAATGAAAAAAATAACTAATATTTATGAATGTAATAAATTAAAAATACATTCTTTTTATAAGGACACATAAATAAAAAGGATTTTCTGAGGGGAAGTATAAGAATTTGCATGAAATTTCTAATGCAATGTAACAAAAATATAACAAGCCCAAGAATTTATGGTTTGAAGATATTAACACAACATGTGATGTAATTAACATATTTATATTAAAACCAACATAAAATAAAATACCATATGAGTTATGGAATAATTAAAAATAATATGTTGGATACATTAATGTATTTTGATTCAAGTGTTACCTCTTGAATACCAAAGGTATCCTATGAAAATTTAATCTAAAGGATGATGAATGTATCTTCCTAGGATACTCTACTAACTCAATGTATTATAGAGTATCCAACAAACATTAAATGATTGTTGAATAATTAACTCATGTAATGTTTGATTAATGTGATAATTTAGATCACAAAAAAACTCAAACTAATGAACAATGTAATTCTCTAAATGATGTGATAGATAAACCTATATTTAACAACAATATCATGTATGATGATTTGGAACCAAATTAAATTGAACCAAATCTATTAAGATTTAACAATAATGAACTATAATTTGTATATCATAGATTACATAGTAATATTAAAGGTCGTCCAAAAGAAACAATTATAAGAATTCTATCTAATGTATTAAAAATTGAATAAATATATGACTTGAATTAAAATTATCTTCCTTTTTATAAAATCTAGAACCCAAATATATAGATGAGTATTTATCAAATAAATGTTGGTTCATATCTATTTAATAATAATTAAATCCGTTCAAAATTTACCTGGATTTGGGATTAGTATAAAGACCCTCTGATAATCTTATTCCTCTAAAAAAAGGGTATTGATGAACATTAATGATGATGACGGTGTAGTGAATAGGAATTAATCTCGATTAGATTCTAAAGGGTATTATCTAGAAGAAGTAATAGATTATGAAGAAAACTTTTCTACTATAACTGGAGTAGAATAAATTAAAATTATATTTGAATAATAATCTTCTATGAATTTTTAAATATAAAATATTGATGTTAAATAAGATTTTATAAATTTATTTTTTATGGATTTTGTTTATGTAGAACAATCTACTAGTTTTTAAAACCCTCAATCTAGAAATTAAAATTTTAAATTTACCAATGCTTTTTATGGACGTAAAAAATCCACCAACATTATGGTATAAAAGGTCATGACATTTTTGTTTCTCAAATAGTTATATAGTAGGAATGGAAGGTCATATATTAATTAATAAAAATTCCCTTTAGATATTTAATTAATAAAAATTGATGTTTATGATGTCATTTATAGATCAACAACTAAATAATTATGCAATAATTATTCAAAATTATCCAAATGAAATTTTAAATGAGTATGAGGGGTTGATTAAACTATTTTTTTATGATATTAAATCTATCAAAAATTTCATATAATGTGAAAAAATACATACATGATCTACTTATGATGTTAGGAAATGAAAATAATAATAATTAATCAACTGTGATGTGATACATTATTAATTGTTATATGGATGAAATTAGAAAACTATATGAAAAAGTGACTTATAGTGGAATCATTCGAATAATACTATACCTTAATATAAGGATACTAGAAATTGTGGTTTCTGTATGCCTTTGTGAATTATTTAAATCCAATCCCAAATAAATATAACAAAAATGAAGCCAAAGGGACTATAATATATTTAATGGTAATGATGTCTTTTTCTCTTATTTTTCTAAAAAAATATTTCATCATTATATTAATTTCCCAGAATACCATGGAAATTTTGTTTTCAAATTTAGTGGGAATTTTTCAAGTCCAGGCTCTAAGACAGCTTGCAATTCTGAGATCTAGAGTGGCCGAAATATATTTTCAAACATTTTTTAATGTTTATTAATTAAGTGTGCGAGTGGGTTTTATCTATTTTTTAAACAAGTGATTTGATTAAAAATATGAGGGAAGTTTTGAACTCATAATGATGATATTTTCCTTGAATGAAGTTAACTTTCACCGACACAGATTGACCATAATAATTATTTTTTCGGACTTTTAATGAAAAAATGAAAATAAAATAAAAATATATTTTTTTTAATTTTTTTTGTTCGGATTTTTAATATTATTTCAAACCAATGTATTTCCAATGAAGATAAACTAAATACGATGTTTCATTTAATGAAATAACGTAACGACTTTATAACTAAAACATTACTAAAATGATGATTCATGATTCTTTCTCTAATGGCCAATCATACAATGCATGATTGTTGGAAAAATATTGTTTCAGTTCAGATTATCTATTGCGCAAATACAACTAAAACCAACCCCCACCCCCCCCCCCCCAATTCGAATATATCATAACAATCGACAATCTAAAAATCAACAAAATTTGATTATCATCAAATGATGAGCGTATCGTCAACATTCATCGCCAGTAAACGATCTGACTTAGGTAGTTGTTTAATATAATACCTTTCGTTCCCCATTATATGATTTAAATAACAACCACATATCAAGCCCCAGACATGTTGACCCGTAAATTTCCATTCTTATTGGACGGTCATTGTCGCGTTTGACTCTATGAGCTTAATTTTTTATTCGATCACTCTGATGTGAATGGAACAAACCCGTAAAAAAAGTTGTTGAAGATCATTCCTGGATTTGTTTTCCCTTTTTGTAATCACTCCATACCCCCATGCACGAACGTGACATGAATTTGGTGGGACGATGCTGGCGGAAGTTGGGCCAAAGTGGCGTGTGAGACACCTTCAACAAGACAACTTCTAGCAGAATGGATCACAATGGATATTTGACCCATAAGAAGTAATGAATGTGACCCAATGTTTCCAAAACACCTTCTTAATCTTATAACATACCCCCATTGCATGGACGGTGGTCCGAAAAATCTTCCGATGGAATTCTAGTGGTGACGAGGGTAGAAACCGACGGCATGCCTCGGTGGAGTGATAGTAGTAGCCACGTGGTGGTTGTGTAGAGAAAATGAGACTTTGCCGATGATATGAAAGGGATCCACAACAATCCGCATGTTGTGCGGAGAATCTCAATCCCAAAAATGGACCATTTGAACAAAGATGGGGGGCTAGGTGGCAGCATGGGGTTACTGGACATAGAGAACCACCGCAGGATGGGATGCATGTAGTTGGGAATTTTGTTGTATTTCTAGTATACTCTTACAGAACACATGGATGGATTTGTGATACTAGGTGGTGTCATAGGGTGTTGGACGGATGCGGTAGAGCCATGTCTGGGATGAGGAAGTCAGCCTACTCCGATGTGGACTGGGCTAGTGTAGGCAGGCTGGGCCGGTAGTGGGAAGTTCCCAATGAGTCGTAACCATGGCTTAGCTGATCCAAGATGGGCCCATTGGGTTGGGTCGGATTTGGGTTGGTTCAGACCAGGGAGGGCTTGGGTCGGTCTGACCAGGTCAAACAGGACCTAGACCCATCCTTCCCCATTTTTCAAAAACATCTATAAATTCTAAATGGAGAATCCATTTGATGAGCCTTAGGTTGAGTTGGGACTCTTGGGTTGAGAAGGTACTTTTGAGATACTCTAAATGAGTTTTTGAGGAATGTATAGGATGTACGTTTTAGTTTTAAGAGTAGGATCTACTATTATGAGAAAACATTGGACAGAATCGTGGTGATTCATATGATGAGATTTCAGAATGGTTACCTCCTTGATAAATCATGGTGCGAGTACTCTTTATCCCTATTCATTGGTAGAGATGGTACCCCCTACATTTTGGGTGATGGATTGTTTTCCTTTAAGATGTTTCATCAAACAGGGTTACTCCCCAATACAACTAGGAAGCGAGTTCTAAGAGACATTCATAATGTAATATTGTGTACTTTATTGTCCTGATAGGGAGAGGGTCCTCAATCATTAGAGTCGGTACTCCCCTATTTGACTACAGAATAAGTACTCTATATAAAACACTTATAGAGTCGGTACTCCCCTACTAGGTAGGATGATGGTCCTCTATTGTATGAGTCAATACTAACTTGATGTTCGTGAGTGTGGGTTCTCTTTATGCATTGTTATGGAAGAGTCAGTACTCCCCTGATGTGACTAGGAGCTAGTCTTATACCCTGGGATCGGTACTACACAAATGTTCTAGGTTGTGGGCCCCCAATAGAGAAAAACTATCAGAGTTGGTACTCTCCTTCTATGATAGAGAGTGGGTCATTTAGACCGGGGTCAGTACTCCCCTAACATACTAGGGTGTGGGTCCCTCATAACACACAAATTTATAGATTTGATACTCTACTATATTACCAGGGTGCAGGTCCTCTAGTAACTGAGTGGTACTCCCCTACCTGGTTGGTTTCTGGTCCTCCATATACGAAGTAGTACTCCCATTCCATTTTATGCTATATGTAATTTATGTGTATTACTCCCCTGTTAGATCCAAGGCACAAGTCCTCACATATGGAGTAATGCACCCCCATCTTCGAGTAGTGATGGGGAGCATGTACTCCATTGGAATTGTATCTCCCTCAACTACAACACACAGTTACGATGAGAGGGCCCCTCCCCTTGAAGAGATTGATACCTAGATATGGGCTAGTTCTCCCTCGACAGACTGTGATGCAGGCCACTCTTTATAGGAGTGACTGTGGTATCACAGGTTGGTCTGGAGCAGTGCTCCCTCAACTCAGTGTAGTGATTAGAAGCAGGCCTCTACACATGGATTTCCTTAGACATTCATGGGGAGAAATACTATGATACTGATACTCTAGTGTCAGGAACTAGTGTTGGACCTAATAGAATGTTCCTGATAGATAACTCTCTCTCAGAAATACCAATTGGAATGGTAGGTTTATACCAGATGATGTTTATATCTCAAAATGGTTCCAGTAGGGATGGTGAGCTCATGGTGCGTGTACTCTTAGTTTATGTGTCATAGTATGATCTTTCTATGAGAATCCTAGTAATAGCATTAAGGTTGTACCTTATGCTTATGAGTGGCTAAGATGAGTATATCTGGATGATCATGGTATATGTGTGGGAATATACCAGATTATAGATCATTGTGCATTCCTTTTTTACTTTTCTATTGTGCATTACCCTTGTGGTTTTTGGGTACCCTATTGAGTATTGTTTTACTCACACCTACACAGGCTATGCCCGCACGTTTCATATCTTTTGCAGAAGACTAATGATTTGAGAATTTTCAGGGAGGATCATGTCTTAGTGGTGTTCAGTGAGATCTGACGGATTGGGTGAACTTATAAAACTTCATAAAGATACCCATCCACCTACCCATCAGGTAGGCATTCAGGTGGAAGATCTTCAGGGAATCGGAGTTAACGTTTTCTTTTCCATTTTTCTTATACAGGGATCATATAATAGCTTGGGTTTCCACCCACCAATTTACTTTCTATAATACTTTGGTTGTGTTTTACAAAGTATATTGTATGCATGGTTTTCTTGGATTTTATTTATAGTACATTTTACAGGGAGTTGTTTGAATTTGTACAAATATTTGGAAAATTATTCCCATTTGTAAGAAAATGCCTTTGAAACTAGTCGTCATCCCTTAGAAATTGAGAGGCAGGATTGGGGTAGTCGCGACACGGGCCCCAAAGCACATGTTGTGAAAAATTTGTATCAGAGGTGGTCAGTTCTACCTCAAAGACTATGATTCTGTTTTTTTGGTTTTGAGAAATAGTGTTAAGTGTTTTAAGTTATTATTTCTGTCTAGGGACCCCAATGTTGGTGTGGGGGCCAACGTATCCAAACACTATGACTCTGAACAACCCTTTTCTGACTCTGTACATGGGAACACTAGTAGCATAGAAATAAATGGTATATGCATCATGAATGAATGGGTTTTCATTATATTCCATTCATCCGTCAACTCTTCTAATATACAATTTAACCATGGTTCATCTTGATATCTTTCAGGAAGACACCATGATGACATCTAGATAGGAATCAACAATTTGATCGCAATGATGATCCATCTCTAGTGGAGGCTTCAGTGCAGGGCACTAAATATGTGGTGTTACCTATGGGTGGCATACCAGTGATGCAACCACCCGTCGATCTGTAGTAGATACAAGTGCAACCATTGTAAAATGTGTGCAGGATGAGTGTGGTACACGTGTTGCAGAGGTAGGGACCTCTGTGGTTCTAAGGTGAGACATATCCTCATGTAGTTGAGTATTGGCTCGAGGTAGTTATCAGAGTCTTTCTACTAGTGAGGAAGCCTCTCAATGAAATGGAAATATTAGTTGTGAGCCTTCTTCTAGGCTGGGCAGGGAGATAATGGATCTTGACTATCCTGATGCATGATGAGGTGACCCTGACCTAGTTTCACATTGATTTCCTCTTCAGTGGGGAGTTATTTCTGGCAACATTACATTTTTTGCATATAAAAGAGCTTCTTCATCTTGGGCAGGCTATCATGATGGTTTACAATTACTCAACGAGATTAATATATATACTTTACTACTCTATCAAAATGGTGTGGGACCATTACATCAGTGCTTGGACCTTCAAGCATGGACTAGGCTAGGATATTAGTGTGTAAGTGATACCCCTTATCGTTCTAATATATGCTAGATTATTGGAGTAAATGATTGTGGTTTAGAGAAACCTCGAGGAGGAGGAGATGTTCGTGACATAAAATAGAGGTCACGAGGTAGAGGCATCAGCTGGAGATAGCAGACGATAGGTGATACGATCGCGGAATAAGAGACATACACCTACCCGAACACAGACACGTTGGTCTCTTGCAAAGGAACTGTAACAAGGAGTGGATTAGTAGTAGGATAGCAGATGATACACTTGAGATTAATGGGGGAATCTCACTATAGATTTTTCGACCCACCATGCTACTGAGAAGAAGCTGGAAGAGGAGCCTCCGTGGTAAAGACAAACTTTGGAGCATGGAGTTCCACAAGATGACAAGCAAGGCAGAGGAGCTGGATGATCATTAGAATGTGGAAAACTATTTGTAGCATTTCCATCACCACCCCCAAGTGGTCCATTCTAGGACCAGAGAGCTAGAGGGAGAGGGAGAGGAAAACTACATGCAGTCATGGATTATAACCAATATGTTCTAGGAGAGATTTCATATATGATTTATGTATTTTCTGTTGGATACCCTTTTAAATAGACACATGTTTTATATATTCTCGCTTTTCCATGAATTTTGTTTGAGACATTGAGGTTCTGGTTGGATTGTGGACATAACCCTCATTCTAAGAGAATCCTATTGGAGCTGGCCCATTGATCACACACATGTGCACATAGTGTAACATGGATCTTGGATGTGTGATTTGTGGTAGGGATCTCTATGACATGACATCAAGGCATTAGAATCTCATTTGGGGTATGGACTACTACTATTCATACCCAGATCGGTGATATTAGGAAAAGGATGTGGTGTGTCTGTGACGGTATTGAAATATTTTCCCTTGCCAGTAATGGGAAACCATGGTAGCATATGTTTCACCCTCATAAAGGGTCATATTTTGGATCGTTCCATGGTGGGAGAGTTATACCCCATGATTTTTATGCAGTGTGAAATAGATTTTTACCATCCATAATCATCTGAGATGATACAATTGAGCATGACAGTGTCCATGTTTCAGCATGTTGTGTGGTTACTAGAGGTTATAGACATTGGGCCTAGTAAGTTCTTGTGTTCACTTGTGGGCTGTCCTGTTTCGTTCTTAAATATGCACGTGTGTTTAGCATCAACCCTAAATGTGTAACTCTTTTAGAGGATTTATAAAATTTCATCCATGGTTGGATGTGAAATGTGGGTTTCGTGTATGTATCTACATCAGGTTAGCGTGGAGGTGCGCCACTAGACCCCATAACTACAAATGAATCTGAGTAAATAGCATTTTTCCCACTTAGTGTAGCTAAAATTCATGATTCCATTGTGGAATGATTTTAACCTACAATTATATGGACATGAATGTGGTCGATCTCAGGGGTTCCTTGAGGTGCTTGATTGTATGCAACGGATAGACCCTTGATGAACTCATTTGTATTCCCTTGAGTATATTCCTTTACTTTTCATGGATGAATAGAATTAAGGTGGGTATAATGTAATGTCCTAGAGTTCGATGGTATGTTTTTCATATTCTAATGGTATTTTTGCGATACTAGGCTCTGAGACAACACATAATTCCAAGACACAGAGGGTCCATAATAGATTTTTGAACGTATTTTAATGTTTATTAAATTAACATGTGGGTGAGTTTTCACATATTTTAAACTGTTTTTTAGGCAAAAAAAATATGAGTGTACTGTTGAACTCTAAATGAATAGATTCTCCCATAAAAATCATAACATCAACCGATGGGGGTCGATCAGAAATATTTTTTCAGACATTTAATGAAATGTTAAAAATAAAATCACCTTATCTTTTATTTTATTTATTTCTGGATTGTCAATTTTTTTTCTGCCGAACAGTTTGCGAACTAAGAGAATGTGAATATGATGATTCATTAAATGAAACTGTATAATAGATGCATAATAGAAACATGAACTAAACATTGATTCGGGATTATAAATTAATGCCAATGCTGAAAATGAAATTTTTTTTGAACAATACTGGTTCTGCTCTAAAACTCTGGTGTGTGACAATGATGAACTCCAAACCCCCTTTGAATGAATCACACCAAGGATGATCGACCAACGAACATAAATAGAGTTTCAAAAAATGATGAATACAGGGACACCATTCGTCTCCAAAAAATGATCTGAACCAAGTAGGGGTAATTATTTTATTCTATTACTTCCCATTTCTTGTGTTTAAATAAGAAATTTGGATCTACCCATAGACATTTTGATTCACTGATTGACATTCTTGCAGGAGGGGATTTATTGGTTTTGACTCTAAGAGATTAGTTTGTGTTTCCATTTCTCAAATGAGAATATATAAAATCCATAACAAACAACGGTTGATGGTCCTTCCTTAATTTTTTTTCTTTATGGTCCTTCTAATCTTCCCCCATGAATGTACATGACATAAAGATGGTGCGACGATGATGGCGGTAGTTGGGACAAAGTTTCATGTGAGACACCATCAAACAGATTCTTTCTAGAAAAAAGGATCACAATAGATATTTAATACCAATGTAGTGATGAACATGACTCAAGGGTCACACAACACCCTATGGATCAAATAACGGACCACCAGACCACATCCATTGGTCCATGAATAGTTCTATTGGGCCAATGATGTCACACAAAGACAAAGACCATGTGCTGAATGGTGGGGCGGCGTGCAACGATTGAGTGACAATGACAGTTGTGCTACTGCCGAAGAGAGATACCCCAACCCCAGCTGTGGTGTGACAAGGAAATGTGGCATGCAATATGTCATCCAGATAATCATGGTCATATACGTTGACCAGTTGACTGAAGATGTGTTTCCAGGTGGCACCGTGGGGATACTGATTGTGGAGAACCACTACGTGACAGGACGTATGCAGCCAGGTCGCATGCGGTACTTCCGACCAACTCTAGCAGACCGATTCAAGGTAGGCTGCCTGACAGCAGGACGGACTAGCTACCCAAGGGGCCAATCCCAATGGCTTGGACCCAAAGCTCATCTAGTCTAGTAGGGACCCATTGGGCCAGGTCGAACATGGGTCATGTTGGTTCAGTCTGACCGAGTTCGTTCGGACCCAGGCCCAACCGGCCTTTGTTTCCCTAAAACTGTCATAACGTATATACAGAGCATTTGTTTGATGAGTTGTCACTGGTATTAGGACCATTGGGATGGTAATTATTTTTTTAGATACTATAAGTGAGTTTTTGAGAATGTTATAGGACGTCATATTTGGTTTGAAGAGTAGGCTCTACTAGTACGGGGAAACTTTGGGAAGAATCAGGGTGATTCTTACGATGAGATGTTAGGACAGTTACACCCTTGATGACCCAAGGAGTTGGTACTCATTATCCCTATGATTTTGTAGAGATGATAATCCCCTCGTTTTGGGTGTGGGTTCATTTTTTATTGAGTGGATTCCTCTGATAGTGCTACTTCCCTATATGATTAGGACATGGGTTCTCAAAAATCATTATAAAGGATGAGTCTATACTCGCCTTTTTTGCCAGGGAGTGGGTACTTTATCCTTGGGTTTTTTACTACCCTTTTTGTATAGGGTGTGGGTCTTTCAAATGTAATTATTATAGAGCTGGTACTGCTTTATAGTGTAGGGAGTGGGTCCTCTGTTCTAGGAGTCCGTACTCCACTAATGATCTAGTGTGTGGGTCCTTATTATGCAGTTCTATCATAGAGTTGGTACTCCCCTGTCATTCTAGTGAGCATGTCCTCGGTCCTGGGGTCGGTACTTACATTACATACTAGGGTTCATGCCACTATAGTGAATAAACTGACCGAGTTAGTACATCCCTACCATGCCAAGAAGCTGGTTTTCAAGCCTTGTGTTGATACTCCCCAAACATACTAGGGTGTAGGTCCCCCATAGAGAACAAAATAATAGAGTTGGTACTCCGCTATATTACTAGGGTGCAGGTCCTCTAGTTACTGAGTGGTACTCCTCTACCAGGTAGTGTGAGGTTCCTTGATATACGAAGTTGTAAACCCCTTCCAATCTAGGGTGCAGGTCATTCATGAGTAGTACTCCCTTGTTGGAATCAGGGCACAAGTTCTCACATAAAGAATTGTACTCCCCCATTTTCCAGTAGTGACGGGAAGTAAGTCCTCTATAGGAGTTTATACACCCCCGACTACCACACAATGTTATGAGGAGTGGGCCCCTCCAATTTAAATTATTGATAACTAGATATGATCTTGTGCTCCCTCGACAAACTGAGGCGTGGGCCACACCTTACAGGAGTGACAGAGGTATTACAGGTTAGTCTGGAAAAGTTCTCCTTCAACTAAGTGTAGAGACATGGAGAGGGCCTCTCTATATGGGTTTCCATAGTCTTGCATGGGGCACAAGTCTATGATGACTATATCTCTAGGGTCAAGAACTAGAATATGACCTAGTAGAATGTTCCTAATGTAGAATGTTCTCTTGGATGTACCATTAAGAATGGAAGGTTTATAACCTATATATTATATCCCTCTAAAAATTTCTATCTTGATGGGAGAGCTCATTGGTCATGTACTTCTAGTTTTTGTGTTTCTCTATGAGCCCTATATGAGAATCATATTACTATCTATATGGTTGGTCTTTATGATTCTAGTGGATGAGACCAGTTTATCAGGATGTTCTTGGTATATGTATAGGAATACACCCAAGTAGAGATGATTGTCCATTACATTGGGGTTTTTCTATTGTTTTTCACCCTTCAGGTTTTAGTTTCCCCTACAAAGTATTATTTTACACACCCATGTACAAGATTTGCCCACATGTGATGTGTTTTGTGAAAATGACAGATGTTTTGACAAAGTCTCTGGAGATACATGACTTGGAGGTGTTCATTGAGACCAGATAGACGATGTGTACTTATACAAAGTTAGGTAGCTACCCCTCCACTTACCCTTCATGTAGGATTCCCAGTGGATGAGCTTCATCGACCTATAGTTTAACTTTTGTTCTATTATCATTTGATGTGCATGTATAATAACTCGAGCTTCCACCATGTATTTAAATTTCTTCTTTACTCTGGCTGACTTTTACTAAATTGTTTACATATATTGTTTCATTCGATTTTATATTATTGCACCTTTATCTGGGAGTTGTGTTCATATTTACAGGTACATGTAAAATTCCTCCAATTTGTAGGATAATGACTTTGGCCGTAGGCACCAAACTTTGGCCTTTGGGAGGGAGACTTGTGGTAGTCACGGAACAAGCCTCGAGGGAAGGTTGGGGACAAATTGTTATAAGAGGTGGTTAGTTCTACCAAAAATACTAAGGGTTTGTTATTTTTTGTTTTGGGAAACAATGTTGAGTTGTTTTATTTGAACATTTATGATAGTGACTCAACTATATGTGTAGAAGCCACTAAATCCACACACCATAACTCTGAACACCAGTTTTCTGATTCGGTACATGGTAACAATGGTGGCATGGAAATAAAGGGTACATGAATCTTGTATGAATGGTTGTGATTTACATGTACTTCTTGAGTAAAGTCTCTAGATATGATTTTTAAACATGGTTCATTATGATATATTTCAGGACGCCACCAAGATGACACCCAAATAGGATTCTACAACATGATCGTAATGATGATTCACCTTGAGTGGAGGATTCAGCCCATGGGAATGAATATATGGTGTTACCTCGAGGCGGTGCACCAGTGATGGAACTACCCATCAATAAACTATTGATACAAGCACTAAAAGTGGAGGATATTCACAAGATGAGTGCAGAATATGAGTTCTAGAGGCAGATACCTCCTATGTTATGAAGGGAGGTAGATCCCCAGGTAGGTGAGGATTTGGTCGAGGAAGTTATGCAAGTATTCCTCATAATGATGACACCTATCGACTAGATGGAGATCTTATACGATAGATTTTTTCAGGTATCTATGTGAATATAGTGCAGATTTATGATCTATATTCACGATGAGGAGACCCACACATGGATTGACATTGAGCTTATCTTCAAGGAGGAGTTCATTACAATGAATTTACACTATGTGCATAGACAAGGGCGGTTACACCTATGGTTGGGTAGAATTATGGTAGCTGAGTACTTAGATATATTCCCAGATCATTATTTCTAATATACAGATATGGTTGGAGATTCATACCTCAGGGCCCAGACCGTAGATCAAGGAATTATCTGGGAGATCAGGTCATCGGGGATACACCATAGCATTCCAACGTATGCTGGGGTGATTGAGTGATCTGTGGTGGTTGAGATCTACCTGGAATAGGAGTAGATGGATGCAACCTACAATAGAGGTAATGAGGTATAATAATCTTCTAGAGAAATAATACGACATATGATAGTATTGTAGCGTAGAAGTCGTACCAATGCCATAACATAGAAACATGGGTCTGTGGTGCAGGTGTTGCACCAAAGAGAAGATCTCACATAAGAGAAATGATGTTACGCTTGAAAAGGCTAGGGGAATATCACTAGATATTTTCTGACCCACCATACTTCTGAGATGGATCCAACAGATGTGCATCATTAGATGAGACAACACTGGGATCATGGAGTTCCACAAGATGGCAGGCATGGCGGAAGAGTTGGATGAGCCGAAGGAGGTGGTAGGCAGTTTTCAACTTTTCCACCACAACCCCCTGGTGGTCCACGCTAGGATTAGGGAGCTAGAAGTAGAGTGTGAGAATAACTGCATGCAGTCATGGATAATGAACAAAAATGGTCTTGAGATATTTGAGGTATGATCTGTGTATTTTATTTTGGATACCTTTTTAAATAGACATCGGTGTTGGATGTTCTCCTTTTTCCACGAGTTCTGTTTGAGACTTTGGTGTTTCTGTTGAACTGGGTAAATGACCCTCGCGCTTAGAAACGTCTACTGGAGGAGACCTGCTGATCACACACTAGGGATGAAAGTGTGAATTTACTCTTGGAGGTGAAAGTTGTGGTTGAGATCTATAGTCCTAGCGTCGAGACATAAGATGTCATTCTAGGATGGACTAATAAAGTTCACACCCTGATTGAAGATTTTAGGAAAAGGATGTGTTTTCTTCACAATGGTAATGAATGGTTTTCACTTGTAGGGAAGGTGGAACCCGTACCACACTTGGTGGACTCTCACAAAGTTTCCTGGTATAGATCATTCTATGATGGAAGAGTTAGTCCACATGATGTTTCCACAGTATAAAATGGTCTTTTACCAACCATACTCAGTTGAGAATCCACCAGTGACTGTTGTAGTTTATCTAGTTTCGGAATGTTGTGTGTCAACATGAGGATGTAGATAGTGGTCCTATTAAGACACATCATTTACTTGTGGGTAGCCATGTTTCTTTCGTAAATACCCCTTCATGTTTAGCATCAACCATAAAAGCATAATGCTTGTGTAGGTTTTAGCATAGTTAATCCAAAGATGGTTGTGAAATGTGGGTTTGTTTTCATATCTACGTCAGTTTATCATGGAGTTGAGCCACTAGACCCAATGACTACAAATGGATCAGGGTATTAGTGATTTTATCACTTTTTTCCGTTAAAGAGACATGGGCCCATTGTTGAATGATGTTGACCTAGTTGAAGCTAGACATGAAAGTTGTCGATCTCATTGGTTCCTCGAGATGCGTTCTTGGAACCAGTGAAGAGACTCTTGATGAACTCAATTTTATTCTATTGAGTATAGAAATTTTATTTTAAGGGATTAAAAGCCTTAATATGAGAAGAATTTAATGTCCCTGAATTCAATGGATTATTTTTCAAATTTAAATGGGACTTTTGTGAGACAAACCTATGAGATGGAACTTAATTCCAAGACGTGGAGTGTCCAGAATGGATTTTGGATTTTTTTAACATTTATTAATAAAATGTGAGAGAATATTTCAATATCATTTAAATCGGTGCTCGGATGAAAAATATGAGGGCACCGTTGAACTCATAATGACAGGATTTACAATGAAAGGTGGTGTGAGCCGATCGGATAATTTTTTTTCAGACATTTAAAGAAATGATGAAAATAAAATAAATATATTTTTAAATTTTTTCATCAACATTTTCAAATCGTTGTAGCCCAAATGGTTTCCATTGAAGCGAAACTGAATAAGGCGTTTCATTAAATGAATAATCAAAATGACTTCGTAACTAAAACATGACTGAAATGTTGATTTACGTTTCTTACATAAATAGCCAATAAGACAATCCAGAATTGTTGGCAAAATCCCGGTTCTTCTCTGAAGCACTGGTGGGTGAAGGAAACGAATGCCATCCCCCCTTAGAATGGATCATCACCAAACAATAATAAAAAAACCATAAACAGAGTATCAAAGAATGATTAATGTAGTGACACTATTCATCACAAATGAAATATTTGAACCAAGTAGGGGTTGTAATTTAATAACATTCTATCCCCAATTTTTTTTAAATGACAACATTGGATAAACCCACGAACATGTTGTCCCGTGGATTTTCATTCTTATGGTAGGGTCTTTATTGGGTTTTAATCTGGTTGATTAATTTGTGTTTTGATCAGATCAACGGGAATAGTTATATTCATTAACAATAAACGGTTGAAATCATTCCTTCATATGTTTTCCCTTGTTTTCCTTCTTTCCTTACCCCCATGCATAGGAACGACATGAAGATGGTGCGACAAGTATGGAGACGATTGTGCCAATGTGGTGTGTGAGATACTGTCAACTTGATGCATCATAGTGGAATGGATTATAATAGATATTTGAGCTCTATGTAGGGAAAACTGAGAATTGAGGTTTCCATAACACCATCCAGATCAAAGAATGGATCACCAGAGCACATCCAATAGACAATGGAATTTTTTTACTGGATGATGGTGGCACACAGTGTGTCGCGGTGGAGCGAAAACAGCTGGCACGTGGTTACCACATTGAGAAACCGTGACTCCAGCCATGGTGTGACAAGGACCCACATCAACCACTAGTGATATAGAGAATCATGGGTCACTGCGCAGACCCGTTGTCCAAGGATGTTGTGCCATGTGGAGATGCAGTGTTTTTGGACGTGGCAAACCACCGAGTGATAGGATGACCACAACTGAGCCATGTGTGGTATTTCTGATGTTCTCATACAAATATGATGGATGGAAATATGGCTCTAGGTGGTGTCTTGTGGTGCTGGACAGTCGTGGTAGAGTCATATCAAGGATGAGGATGGAGAACCACTCTGATTCGGGCCAGAAAAAGGATGGACCCGTGGCCCTGCCAGTCTGTTCTCAGCCCATTAGTCTGGGTTGGGTCGGGTCAGTCCGACTGGGTCCAACGAAACCCAAGACCAAACAACCCCTGTCTCTCTAAAATTACCATAAATTCTAAATGAAATTTTATTTTGATGAGCCTTCTGCAGCTTTGGGACCATGGGTCATGAATTACCTTTTGAGATACTCTAAGTGAGTTTTTGAGATTGTTAAAGGATGGACTATTTGGATTGAAGAGTAGGATCTACCAGTATGATAAGACATTGGGCAGTATACAAGTGATTCTTATGATTAGATGTTAGGAAGGTTACTCCCTTGATGACTCAACGCATGGGTAATACTTATCCCACTACATTGGTAGAGACATGACTCCCAACTTTTTGGGTGTGTGTCTATTTTTTTTTGTAGTTTCCCCTGACAGTGTTGATCCCTTGCAGGATTAGAATGTAGGTTCTCAAGATATTTTCATAAAGGACTAGTCGATACTCCCATGTCATGCCAGGTAGTGGACACTCTATCCTTGGATTTGGTACCCCTTATTGGACAATGGTGCATGCACTCCATGTCTAAAACTAATAGATCTTTTACTCCCCTACCGTGTAGGGGGGGGGTCCTCTATTATAGGATTCAATAGTCCCCTTAAATTCCAGGGTGTGGGTCCTCCTAACGAAGTGTTACAGCAGAGTTGGTACACCCCTGCCATGGCAGGGAGTGGTTCCTATAGCCTAGGTTTGTTACTCCCCTAACATACTAGGGTGAGGGTCCCACATAGCGAATAAAAAGACAAAGTCGGTACTGTAGGATCGAAATAATTATGTATATGCTCAAAATACAAGAGGGGGGTGAATTGTATACTTTTAAAATTCCTTTGGAACCTTTAAAGTTAGTTACGATTAACTATGTTTTCCTTAAGCAAAGGAAGGGCTATGTTTAACAAATTTAAACTAAGAAAATTCACAACACCTCTAACACCGAATGAAAACTTGGAATGAGATTCCGAAAGTGGGTTCCAGAAATATGGTTCCGGAAAATGAAACTTAAAGAAAGATTACAAAGTGAGATTCTACCTTAAAGCATATAGAATCTAAATGAATCAGAGTACAAGTAAGGAAGTATAAGAAAGTTATACTTTCCTTATAATACAAAATTTAGCGTAAATAAAACAAGTAGTTAAACTACAAGTAACAAGATATAAGTCTTTTAACCCAAAGAGAAGGGTATCCAACAACCTTGGATAAAGGTCCATTGATTTATACTTTCAAGAAAGTATGTCTTACCCACACCAGGGTAAGCCCTCGATACGAAGATCGGAGTCTCTGTCTTGCAATCCCCACAAGCCCTCAACATCAAGGTAGTTGGAAACGTCCGTCTTCCTCAGCAAGGAAGCCCTCGAACTTCAAGGTAGTCGGCACCTCTGTCTTTCTATCCCCGGAAGTCTTCGAATGTATCCACCAACATTCGGAGTCGCACGAAGCTTTGAGAGTTAATAAGAGCCTCTCTCTCTAGGAATCACTTCAAGCATGTAATCACATGAGTCGAAGATCAGTTAGCCTTTCAGCACTTCAACAACACCTCAACAGCACCGAGCTCTTTCAAATGATCTCCTATTTATAGGTAAGGTCGGCTCCTTCTCCAACAGTCATATTTTCCTTAAATATCGGAGGGACCTGTACACGTGTCACTTAGACAATGGTTAGTTTATAACGAAATAGATGACATCGTTTTATAACAAAACAAGTGTAACAGAATATACAACATCGTTTTAATTCTAACTCAAAAGTTCGGAATGAAAGCTTCAGAGTGAAGATTCGGAGTGTAATGGAAATAGTAAAGAGTATACATACTATAGAAATGTAAGAAGAATAAATGTTCGGAGTCTAACCAAAATATTTTTCGGAGTATGAATTAATTCAGAGTGTATAAAACAAAGATAATCAGATTCTATTTAATAAGAGAATTTGGAATAAGAGTTCTTCATCAGAATTCGTAATGAGAATTCTTCATCAGGATTCGTAATAAGAATTCATCATCAGAATTCATAATGAGAATTCAACATCAGAATTCTCAATGAGAATTCATTATCAGAATTCATAATGAGAATTCAACATCAGAATTCGTAATGAGAATTCATTATCAGACTTCGTAATGAGAATTCGTCATCGAACTTCATAAGAATTCGTATCTTGAATCTGGATTAAAAACCATATCCGGAATTCGGAATAGAACTTTATCACAGTTCTCATTTTGGATTTTAGAGTGAAACTTTATCACAGTTCTTATCCAGAATCCGGATCATAAAACAGAATACTTCATATAAAAGTTTCAAGAAATTCCGAGAAAATATAAATGAATCCGAATCTCATACTTAAGAAAAACTTAGATGAAAATATAATAAAGATAAATTTCTTTATAAAAGAATTTTCCCTTATAAAAGCAATTTTCCTTAAGAAATGATTTTTCCTTAAGAAATCATTTTTCCTTAAGAAATAATTTTTCCTTAAGAAAGGTGTTTGTGATTTTCATAACAAGAAGGAATGAAAAAGTCATAAGGAAAAACTTATTGACTCAACAATATCCCCCTTTTTGTAAATCACAAACATCCTTACGAAAAAGAAATTATAAGAAGAAAGAAAAACATTAAAGCTTATCTCCCTTTGCTTTAAGGATATTGATGAATACGACTAACTCCCCCTTAGGCCATGAAACTCTAAGGATTGAATTCAGATTTCCGGAGTGACATTCTATTAAGAATAAGAAAGTTTTCTTGAATGAAAAACTCCCCCTTAAACAAACTCTTATTATAGTTCTTTTTCCTTAGGGTTTTTTTCCTTCTCCCCATTTGATAAACTCTCATTAGAGTTTGTCTTTTTCTTAAGGATCTTTTCCTTCCCCCCCTTTTTTATTTTCAAAAATAGATCGAGGGAATGGAAAAACTAACAAAGTACCTGAAAAATTAGTAATAATAACAAAAGAAATGAGAAGCACATTTTTCATTAGATTTGAACTGTCGGCAACAAAGAAATCTAGATACAATAAAAAGATCGGATTTGGTTATTTCAGATATTTTTCCTTCGAAATGAGCCCCTTAAGAATAGTTTTGATCTTCTTCAAGTCTTTATGTTCTTCTTCAGCTTGCTTCTCTAAGACAACTATTCTTGCAGATTGAGCTTCAATCTTTTCTTCCTGGGCTTTCAGCTTTTCTTCCTGAGCCTTGATCTTTTCTTCCTGAGCCTTCATCCTTTGTTCAAAATCAATCCGATGATCCCTTTCAAATTTCCAGTTTTGAGAAACAGAATTCAGTTTCCTATTCAGATCTCTGACTTCTTGGATCCGGAAGTTCTTTTCATCTGTGAGCTTCTCTTCAAAGGAGGAAGTCAGCTCATTTATCTTCCTGTCCTTAGTCTCGAATGCATCTTTATCATTGTCTTGGAACTCATCGAATAACCTCATCTCTTCAACAGTCTTCTTCGACCAATTTGTCATCCTCTTGCAAGATTTTCTATGAGCTTCGTATCCAACAAATAAGGTTTTTAACTGAGCTTTAATCTCAACGCACTTGTCCATAACCATAGATACGGAGTCAGTTTTTTGATTCAAAGCATGTTAGAGCATCTGACATCTTGAATCAATACTTGAAAAGGTTGGAATAGATCCCACCAACTTCTTTAACGACTGTACAACAAAGTCATGCCCCATCGAGGATGACTCCGAATCTGAAACTTTGCTTGGAGAGTTTTCTTCCTCAATAATCTCCAACTTCCTTTTAGATGAATCACCATATTCTCTTTTCTAGCTAGCCACTGATTTTGGAGTCTCAACAAGGAGTTGCTTTCCCTTGTCTTTTTTCGGAATTGATTGTTGATCAGGGGTTTTCTGCTCACCAGTAGACACTTGAACAATATCATCAACTACTTTTTGAACAACATCTTCCTCATTCTTATCCTTCTCTGGAGTTACTAAATTAGAGAATTTAGCCTCTGAAGTTCGGAGTGACAGGTGTTCCGATGTCGACCCCTTATACTCATCTACTTCTTTCAATAAGTCTCTTGTTTCACCACTTTCTTCGGCAACTTGTTATTCCTATTGTACTTTTTGAACTTTCTCGAGTTGTTCAACATGTTCGGTTGTAACCTCTTCCGGAAAATCAAGGATTCTTCCTGGAGTCTCAGGTAGAGATTCCAAGGAGAAGGATCTCGGAACAGGAATGCTTCCGGATACCATCTCATTAAACTTTAACAATGCTTGGACTGCCTCAGCTTCTGACATCTTCTTCTTTAGCTTCTTCTCCTTTACTTGTTTTTCATGTTCATCAGCAGTTCTCTCCTTCAATGTCTTAGCTTCCGCAGGGTCCAATCCGAACTGCGGATCCCCTTCTTTCCTTTTCGCTTTATCTGCTCTCCACTTCGCAACAACCTCATCAGGGAAGGCTTTCTTCTTCTTTGGTTTGGGAGGTGCGGTTTGAGCTTCCTTAGATTTAGGAACTTCAACTTCAGCTGCAACTTACTTCAACTTTCTTTTCTTTACTGGTTTAGATGATTCCGGTTCAGCAGTCTTCAGAGCCGCTTCTTCTTGATTAGGAAGATCGAAGAACTCACCAGTCTCCTTATTAAAATCCAAATATATCCTCTTAAGGGTATCATCACTGACCAACAAAATTTTACAAACCCTTGGATTAGATCTGCAAGCATCCTTGAAGGACTCAAGGCACCGAACAATCAACCTTGATAAAATTGCTGGGTACATTACGATCTGGGCTCTGATATTTCCTTTCTTAAGATTCTCAATGGTTATAAGAATGTGCCTCATGAAGTTAAACATCTTTAGATTTATCAGGAAATCTAAGATGTAGATCTCACTCTTCTTCAAGCTGTCTTTATCACCTTTCCCCGGAATGATAAGATCTTGCACCCACAACTCTAGAATCCGGAAATTTTTGGATAAACTTGAAATCTTCAGAGCCTTTTCATCAGCAAGTCTGAGAGTTTCTAATTCTTTTTCCTTGTCGAAGAAACATTTAGAATCCAGAAACACATGAGAAACAAACTCGGCTTCTCCTTCATAGGGCAGCCCTACCAAGCTTGCTGCCTTGGTATAAGAAAGTTTGTATGTCTTACCATAAGACTTAAAAGAAAATTTCTCTCTATTATCTTCCTGAAAGAAGGAAACTGATTCATAGAACTCAACAAGTAACTCTGAAAAGACATCATCCGGATTCCCCGGTTTGGACACAAAAATATATTCCTAGCCATTCAACTTAATGTTCTTTGAAATAAGAGAATCATAGTTGTTGAATAAATACGAATGGACTAACCTTTCTATGTAAAATAACCATTGTGAAATAGGCTTAGTGGATGACATTTCATGAGATGCTAACTCCGCAGAAATTCAGATCTAAAGTCCTCTGGGAAGTTCGAAACGGAGAAATCTGAAGTTCGGAACGGTTTAAAAACAGAGAGGCAGAGATTCGGGATGCGAGAGATTGAGAACCGATGTGGGAAGAGTATTTGTGTCCCCTTTATATAGGCAATGAGATGACGTTTCAACTTCCTCGGTTGATCTAACGGTTGTGATAGGCTGAGATCAGATCTAACGGTTGAAAGCCAATTTTCTAGAAAACATGAATCCGATCTTTTTGAGGTTTTTTTATTAAAACAGAGAATTAAGAAAAGTATAATCTGAAAACATAATACAAGAAAATGCCAGAAAGTAAAAATATGACTACGAAAACTTGAGTAAGGTAATTATACCTTTCGGATTGGATTAGGAGGATTATTTGTAATGGGTAAAATAACAAAGACTTCAACAAAAACATTACTATGAGAAGACAGATTTCACAAAAACTTTTCTTCGGAAAATAAGCTTGTTACGAAAAACTCATTACGGAACACTCATTACAGAAAACTTAGTATGAAAATTTTGTTATGAAAATACCAGTACGAAATTTTCCATTCCGGATGTTTTTAATATGAATACTTCCATTCCAAAAATATTCCTTACGAAAATGTCCATTCTGGAAAATTTTAATTCCAGAAATTCCATTTCGGAAATCTTCTTTCTGAAACGCTTGAAAACAAACTTTGAAAAGCTTTGTTTAAACTAACAAGCAGATGTACTCCCCCTATGAAAAGAAGTTTATTGCTGTAAGGAGAATTTTTCAACAGAATGTTACTTAAGGAGGATTACCTTATGATTATCATTCCTATCTTCTATTTAATGTATTCAAATCTATCAGAAGGCAAAGATTTTGTGAAAATATCATCAAGTTGATCTTGCGTTTCAATAAAATGAAGAATGATATCTCCTTTAAGTGTGTGATCCCTAAGAAAGTGATGCCTAATATCTATGTGTTTTGCACGGGAGTGATGTGCAGGGTTCTTACTAAGGGAATGGCACTTGTGTTATCACAGAAAATTTTAGTTTTGGTAAAACTCAAGCCATAGTCTGTGAGTGTGTGTTGCATCCACAACACTTGAGCACATCAACTTCCAGCTATTACATATTCAGCTTCAGCAGTGGAGAGTGCTACAGAATGTTGCTTCTTTTAGGACCAAGAAAATAGTGAATCTCCTAAGAAATGACAAGTTCCGGATGTACTTTTTCTATGAATTCTACATCCTCCAAAGTTAGCATCAGAAAATCTTTTTAAGACAAAATCATTTCCAGAAGTATAAAATAATCCTAGATCCATGGTTCCCTTAAGGTAGCGAAAAATTCTTTTTACTGCCTTTTAGTGAGATTTCTTAGGATTGGATTGATATCTTGCACATAATCATACTGAAAACAATATGTCTAGTTGACTAGCTGTTAAGTAAAGTAAACTTCCTATCATACCTCTAAAATATGTTTGATCTACTGGTTTCCCAGCTTCATCAAGATCTAAAGAGTTTGAGGTACCAATGGGAGTACTTATACTCTTAGTGTTGTCATAACCAAAATTTTTCAGAAGATCTTTAATATACTTATGTTGAGATATGTACGTTCCTTCTGGTTTTTGAGAAATTTGAAAACCAAGGAAAAATGTTAACTCACCCATCATACTCATTTCAAACTCAGATTTCATTAGAATTGCAAAAGAGTCATTCAAAGATTGCTGGGTTGAACCAAATATGATGTCATCAACATAAATTTGTACAATCAAAACATTTTTCTTATCTTTATTTATAAAAAGGGTTGGATCTGCATTTCCCTTAACATAGTTATTTTTAAGTAAAAATCCAGTGAGTCTATCATACCATGCTCGTGGGTCTTGTTTAAGGCCATACAAAACATTGGTAAGTCTGAAAACATGATCAGGATGTTTTGTATCTTCAAAGCCAGGAGGTTGTTCAACAAAGACTTCCTCTTGAACATAACCGTTAAGAAAATCACAATTCACATCCATTTGGAAAAGTTTGAAATTAAAGAATGCTGCAAAGGCAAGTAGAATACGGATAGATTCAAGTCGAGCTACTGGAGCATAGGTTTCTTCATAGTCTATTCCTTCTTGCTGAAAATAGCCTTTAGCAACAAGTCTAGCTTTATTTTCTTACTATGATTCCATTTTCATCACATTTATTCCTGAAAACCCATTTTACTCCAATAACAGAAGTTTCCTTAGGTCTTTCAACCAAGGTCCAGATATTATTCCTTTCGAATTCATTTAGTTCATCTTGCATGGCATTAATCCAATCCTCATCACCTAATGCTTCATCAGTGCTTTTAGGTTCTAATTGGGAAAGAAATTTTAGATGTTCTACTTCATTTCTTAAGGAACCTCTAGTCCTTACAGGTTGATTTACATCACCAATGATACTATCACTGGGATGATTCTTAAGAAACACCTGATTTGGGTTTTGTAAAACCTGTTCATCAGCATAGGGTAGAAAGTATTCTGGGGTAAATGTTTCAGGAATATCCTCTAGAACATTATCCTTATCAGAAGGTTCTTCTATAAAAGTTTGACAATTAGTTTTTGAAAACACATTCGAGGATGTAGGAAGAGTAGGTTTAAAAACAAAAGGATCTGACTCATCAAATTTTACATGTACTGTTTCTTCAACAGTACAAGTGTTTTTATTAAAAAATCTATAAGCCTTAGATGTTGTGGAGTAACCTTAGAAAATTCCTTCATCAGATTTTGGTGCGAAATTATGTAAGTTATCTTTAGTATTCAAAATGAATACTTTGCAACCAAAAACCTTGAAGTAGGAAAGTCTTGGATTTCTACCATTCCATAACTCATAAGGAGTTTTATTATGAAAAGTTCTAATCAAAACTCGATTTATAGTATAACAAGAAATACTTACAACTTCATCCCATAAATGTCTAGGAATAGAATATTCACTCAACATGGTTCTAGTTATCTCTTGAAGAATTCTATTTCTTCTTTCAACTACACCATTCTGTTGAGGAGTTCTAGGTGCTGAAAAATGTGAGTAATACCTTTCTTACTACAAAAAGTTTCAAAATCAGAATTTTGAAATTCTCCTCCATGATCACTATGAATAGTTTTCAATAGAAGGTTTTTCTCATTTTTAACTTGGGCTCTAAAACTTTTGAAATAGGAAAAAGCTTCAGATTACATTGCTAGAAAATAGACCCAAGTAAATCTAGTGTAATCATCAACTAGAACAAACACATAGTATTTGCCTCCAATACTTCCAGTTTGTGTTGGACCAAAAAGATCCATATGCACTAACTCTAATGCATCAGTTGTTGAGACTTCACCTATTGCTTTAAAACTAGATTTATGTTGCCTGCCATATTGACAAGGATCATAAACTTTAGAATAATCAAATCTAAGCTCTGGTAGATACTTAACTAGTTTCTTCATAGAGATTTTACATAAGTTCCAAAGTTTACAGTGTCCTAGTCTTCTATTCCATAACCATGAATGATATTCCATTGCACTTAGGCACGGTAAATCTTGGCTTCATAGGTCTTCTAAATTTACGGTGTAAACATTCTCTTGCCTGTTGGCTGAGAGAATAAATTCTTCCTTGGAATTGTGAACTAAGCACTTATCATTCCTAAAATTCACAAGGTAACCTTCATCACATAACTGGCTAATGATAATGAGGTTGTGATTAAGACCCTTTACAAAAAGAACATTTGAAATCAAGGTTTTACCAAGAAGAATAATATTACCAATACCTACAATCTCTCCCTTAGCATTATCTCCGAAAGTTACCTTTCCTCCTTTTGTTTTGATAATATTTTCCAAATAGCTTTTGTTACCAGTCATGTGCCGGGAACATCCACTATCCATGTACCATGTATTGTTGCTGGTACTCTCTTTATTTTCCTGAAATCAAAAAGACAATTAGACTTTCGGAATCCAAACTTGTTTGGATCCGAGATTTCCAGATAATAAAATTTTTGGAACCCCCATCTTCTTAGAGAAGTAAGCTTTGTGAAATCCTAAAGATTAGGTTTTGTTTATGGAACAATTCATTGCCCAGTGACCACCACATTGACACTTGGTACAAAATGGGTCAATTTGAGGAAAAAAATAATTGTTACTGAAAATAGGTTTTGCATGGGTATAACAAAATCCAGATTTATTTCTTAAAGGTCATATTTGGGAATACATCTTATCCAAATTTTCCTTACTATGGGTAAAGTTTGATAAACACTTCTTTAAGGAAAAAAATCCGGACATGAGTTTTACAACCATGTTTTTATCCTCAAAATCATTAGTTTTAGAACTAGAGCTAGGCTCTAAAACATTTTTCATAGAAATTACTCTTTCTAATTCTTTAGAAATTTTGTTCTTCTCAGAACTTACTTCCTCAAGATTTTTTGAAATACTTTCAAAATCAGCATTATTCTTATCAAGATCTTTAGAAATATCTGATATCTCTTTTGTAAGAATAGAATTCCTAGAGTTTTCCTTATCAAGTTTCTTATTGAGTTTGGAATTCTCAATTTCATGAAGTTCAGCAAACCTAGAGACTTCATCATAAGTAGGTAAAGTATTTTCCTCATCAGAAGATGATTCTTCATCAGAAGAGTTATAATACTTACTATTATTAGAATTTAATGAAACATTGGTCAATGATTCAGCATTTCGTACCTTAGCCATGAAACAATGATTTTCAATAGGTAATCTAGCTATAAAACCAAGATTATTCTGTCCTGAAGATTCATAATTAGAAGATTCATCTGAAGAGTCACCACCACTGGCACTCCAGGAGTCATTAGCTTTCATAACTTTCTTAGCTTTAGCTATATAAAACCTTTTTCTTTTTATGTATGAATGCCTTTATTTCCTTTCTTTCTTTTTTGAGAATAGGTCAATCTGGTCTAATATGTCCAGATCTTTTTCACTCATAACAAGTAAATTCTCCATCTTTCTTATCTTTCCTTTTCTTTTTCTTATACTTGGATTGGAAGTTTCTCTGGCCAGCTATCTTGTTTATCCTTCGAGCAAGATTGGATAATTCATTTTCTGAGACTTCACTCTCACTAGATTCGGATTGGAAAATAACTTTCTTTGACTTGGATCTAGTTACTCTCTTAGGAGTCTTAGCTTTCATCTGATTGAAGTTGTAGTAAAAGCAACAGTACCATTTCCATTCTTCTTCTTGATGTTGTCAGCATCTCTCTTCATTCTAGTTTCATGTTGTAGAAGAGTTCCAAAAATCGCATCAAGAGTAATTTGAGAGACCTTCCTATTCTCATCTATAGCTGTTCTCATGGATTCCCACTCATTGGGCATAATATCAATTATCTTGTCCACAAGAACTCCATCATCTAGACCTTTTTCTCCCATATACTGTAGGCTGTTGACTATAGTCATGAATCTCTGTTGAACTTTACAGATTGGTTCTCCATAAGGAAAATTGAAGCCATGATATTCAGCTCTAAGAATAGCTCTTCTAGTCTCAATCACCATAGATGTTCCAAAGTGTGTAACCTCTAACTTCTTCTAGATACAGTTAGCTGCTTCACAAGAAGAAATTTGGCTATATATATTCCTGGACATTGAACAAAGTAGATTATTGCGTACCTTATAATTAAGTTGATATTCTTGCTTTTCCTGGTTAGTGAAAGTTATAACTTCCTTGTCAAGAATTTTATAATCACCAGTAAGCATAACAAAGTTGTCCACTACTGTGTTGATAACAAAAGTCTTCATTCGATCTCTCCAGTACTCATAGTCATTACCATCAAATATAGGTGGTCTTTTTGGATTTAGATTATCAATCGAACCAACATTAATTCCTTCCATACTTGGATAACCTTTGGCACACAAACATGTTAGTAGAACAGATTCGTAATAACAAAGTTCGGAATGATAAAGTTCGGAATCGAAAAATTCAGAATGTCAAAGTTCGGAATGAAAAAGTGAGCAAGAAAAACTTATTCATAAGTATAAGTATTTCATAAACCTCCTTTGATACCAATTGTAGGATTGAAATAATGATGTAGATGCTCAAAATACAAGAGGGGGGAGTGAATTGTATACTTTAAAAATTCCTTTGGAAACATTAAAATTAGTTACGATTAACTATGTTTTCCTTAAGCAAAGGAAAGGGAAAAGTTTAACAAAGTTAAACTAAGAAAATTCACAACACCTCTAACACCGAATGCAAACTTGGAATGAGATTCTGAAAGTGGGTTCTGGAAATATGGTTCCGGAAAATGAAACATAAAGAAAGATTAAAAAGTGAGATTCTACCTTAAAGCGTATAGAATCTAAATGAATCAGAGTACAAGTACGGAAGTATAACAAAGTTATACATTCCTTATAATACAAAATGCAGTAGAAATAAAACAAGTAGTTAAACTACAAGTAACAAGATATAAGTCTTTTAACCCGAAAAAAAGGGTATCCAACAACCTTGGATAAAGGTACCTTGATTTATACTTTCAAGAAAGTCTGTCTTACCCACACCAGGGTAAGCCCTCGATACGAAGATCGGAGTCTCTGTCTTGCTATCCCCGCAAGCCCTCAACTTCAAGGTAGTTGGCAACCTCTGTCTTCCTCAGCAAGGAAGCCCTCGAACTTCAAGGTAGTCGGCACCTCTATCTTCCTATCCCCGGAAGTCCTCGAATGTAATCACCAACATTAGGAGTCACACGATGAATTGAGAGTTAATAAGAGCCTCTCTCTCTGGAAATCACTTCAAGCATGTAATCACATGAGTCGAAGATCAGTCAGCCTTTCAGCACATCAATAGCACCTCAACAGCACTGAGCTCTTTCAAATGAGCTCCTATTTATAGGTAAGGTCGGCTCCTTCTCCAACGGTCATATTTTCCTTAAAGATCGACGGGACCTGTACACGTGTCACTTAGACAATGGTTAGTTTATAACAAAAAAGACGACATTGTTTTATAACAAAACAAGTGTAACAGAATGTACGACATCGTTTTAATTCTAACTCAAAAGTTCGGAATGAAAGCTTCGGAGTGAAGATTCGGAGTGTAATGGAAATAGTAACGAGTAGAAAGACTATAGAAATGTAAGAAGAATAATAGTTCGGAGTCTAACCAAAATATTTTTCGGAGTCTGAATTAATTCAGAGTGTATAAAACAAAGATAATCAGATTCTGTTTAATAAGATAATTCAGAATAATAGTTCGTCATCAGAATTCGTAATGAGAATTCATCATCAGGATTCGTAATGAGAATTCATGATCAGAATTCCTAATCAGAATTCAACATCAGAATTCGTAATGAGAATTCATTATCAGAATTCATAATGAGAATTCAACATCATAATTCGTAATGAGAATTCATTATCATACTTTGTAATGAGAATTCGTCATCGAACATCATAAGAATTCATATCCTGAATCTCGATTAAAAACTGTTTCCGGAATTCGGAACGAAACTTTATCACAGTTCTCATTTTGGATTTCGGAGTGAAACTTTATCACAGTTCTTATCCAGAATCCAGATCTTAAAAAAGAATACTTCATATCAAAGTTTCAAGCAATTTCTAGAAAATAGAATTGAATCCGAATCTCATACTTAAGAAAAATTTAGATGAAAATATAATAAAGATAAATTTCCTTATAAAATCATTTTTCCTTATAAAATCAATTTTCCTTAAGAAAGAATTTTTCCTTAAGAAAGCATTTTTCCTTAAGAAAGGTGTTTGTGATTTTCAAAACTAGAAGGAATGAAAAAGTCATAAGGAAAATCTTATTGACTCAACAGGTACTCCACTTCCGTGCTAGGGAGAGGGCCCTCTAGCCTTGGGTTGGTACTCCCCTAACATACTAGGGTGAGGGTCCCCTATAGAGAACAAACTGATCAAGTTGGTACTCCCATATAATAACAAGGTGTGGGTACTCTAGTAATTGAGTGGTACTCTCAAACGTGTTAGAATGTGGTTTCATGATATATAAAGTTGTACTTCTCTACTGATTCAGGATATAGGTCCTACATGATTCCTTGTTCAATCCAGGGAATGGGTCTTCACATAAAGAGTCTTACTCCTCTTTCATTGTGAAACGACGGGGAGTAAGTCCTCCAAAATAGTTGAATATCCATATACTATAGTAAATAGTTACATGGAGCGAGAACGTCTACTTGAAAAGATTGATATATAGATAAGAGTTAGTTCTCCCTTGATGGACTGATTTTGGGGACACTCTTTCTAGGAGAGATTGAGATATCGCATTTTATTTTAGATCAGTGATCCCTTAACTGAGAAAAATGAAGGGGAGTGGGCCTCTTCACATGGGTTTCCATAGTCTTTCATGGGGCATAAGACTATGATGACTAGAACTCTAGTGTCGAGCATTAGAGCTGGAAATATTATAATGTTATCGATGGAGACCGTTCGATCTAATATACCATTAGGAATGGTAGTTTTATACCTTACAGAGTCTATCCATTAGACCGGTGCCATCAGGGATGGTGAGTCGATGGATCATGTACTCCTTGTTTATGTGTTACGCATTGAGCGTTCTGTGAGAATCCTGGTACTAGATATAAGGTTGAAAACTATGATTATTAGTGGGTGAGACAAGTATATCTATATGGTCATGGTATTTTTATGAGAATATACCCAAATAGAGATAGATATTCATTCTTTTGTGGTTTATCTCTTGTGATTTACTATTGCAGTTTTGGGGTCCCCTAATGAGTATTGTTTTACTCCCATCTATACCGGCTTTTCCTGCACATTTCATTTCTTCTATAGATGAAAAATACAGTGAAAGAGTCTAGGGAGGACCCAGACTTGGTGTTGTTCAATGAGATCAGACATAGTGGGTGTACATCTACAGATTCAAGTGGTTACACCTCCACCTACCCTTCAAGTAGGCCTCCTAAGAGACGAGCCTCAGGGACTTGTTGTTTTAATTTTTCTTTGTTATTCTTTTGGTGGGCTTGTATACTATCCCAGTGTTCCTCCATGTACCTTACATTCCATTTTTCTCTGGTTTTGTTTTACGTAGTGGATTTCATTCATGGTTTCGATGTCTTTCACATTCTAGTATATTTTGCTAGGAGTTGTGTCCCTGTGTACATGTACTTGGAATATTCCTCCGATTATTAGGATAATTCCTCTAACTCTAGTCTCTATCCCATGTCCTTTGGGAGGAGGACTTGGTGTAGTCTTCGGACATTCCCCGGGAGATGGGTATTAAAAACATCAACTTCATATTTGGATGTATATTTTTATAAATATTGACTAAATTGGAATAGCAGCCTAGGAACATATCATTTTAATAGAAAATACCAAGTGTATTAGATGAGTAATGAATTTTTTTTTAAAAATATAAACATCTAAAAATAAATATATTATTTTAATATGTTATTGTTTACATGTATTGTGAATGAAAAACACCTTAATGAATTCTATAATTAATTTCAAATTTGTTCCAACCAAATGTGATAAGAGTGTAGCTATAAATATTTTAAATGATCTAATAAAAAAATTAATAAAAAATAATTATTTTTGCGAAATTATTTCATATGATTTCATACTAAAAATAATATTATATATTTATAATTTTTTTTACAAAAAATTAAAATAGCATCAGTTTTTTACTGAACACATTCCTATTGACGTTCTATTTTTTTTATTAAATCACAGTTAGGTTTTTTAATTTTTCTTGATATTATTTCAGCATTTATTTTAAATTGAAAAATATTGTATTCGATTATATATTTTATTTAGTATGTTGTGTCATTTATTGGTGTCCCCATTTATGGTTTTAGGTGTATAAAAGTTGTAAATGCCTCCTAGATTTTTAAATGATTACCCTACAAATTACTACATGAAATTATTTTAACATGAAATAAATTTTTTATTAATCCTACACATGAAACATTTAAAAAATATTTTAATCATATTTTCTATCATATATATGAATCGGTCATTCTATAATTTTGAAAAACCCTGGGAGAACCTATATATAATGTTGATAATAAAGATAACTCATTGTGATTACTCATGAATATTTTTGTATAAAATAACATTAATAAAAGTTCTCTATGGACTAAAAATCGATTATTGTGAGCTCAATAGAATTAATATGCTACTCAGTAATGTAAAAAATTGTCCAGTGTTGGAATATGTTTTTGGTGAAAAGAAATTATATAATGTGTTTGAAAGGAAATTTTAATAGTCTTATAAAGCTGGAGTGTTTTTTTGGGTGATATTTTTCACCTCAACATTATAACCATGAAATAAAAAAATTAACCGAATTATTGAGGGATGAATCATTCATGTTCATAGATTTAGGCTATGTAGATTTTAATACATTATTTCATTACATAGAATATGTTATTCCACCTGATATTATGAATTCATGGATTGGAACTACTAATATAGAGAAGAATATAGTAAATGATCAAAAACCATGTACAAAATTCCTTCTCATGTTAATCTAATACTTTATCGCCCAACATGATGGTGGGTTTAAAAAAATTTATTGCAAGAAGGTACATTTATACATTGGTTTCAACTGAAAATCATGCTAATACAGTAGGTTTTTGGAGGTTCATGTGCATGTACAAAACAAGTTTTTGATTTTCATTCCATTTAAAATAATGTTAGCCTTATAGATATTAATTTTTTTTTTATTTTTTTTGAATGAGAATACAACCACCCAATTTAATGAGTTGACAAAATTATGTAAAATTATTTCTATAAAAATTTATTTTTTTAGAATTCATCATTGAAAAAGTTTGTTATGGTAACCACATATGATGATATTGATCCCTCATAAAATATGGGGGAGTCATCCCACCTGAATGAAATAATTTTTTAATTGGAAATATTTCAAGTAATTCATGTAAGAGAAATTACAAATGACTGTTGGACTATTTTTTAATGTGGATAAAGTTTCAGAGTAGTTCAATCTTGAGAAAAAACTACTACTCAAGTGGGGTCACCTAATACTCTTTTTTTCTCTAATAGTCCATGGAGATAATAAAACCTCATCTACCACTCCTTTTTTCTATTAGAAAACAATGAATAATCTATATAACAACAATACTATCACCCAATACTATTGAATCTCATTATGATGAATGGGTAAATTATATTCATGAATAGTGATTTTTGAATATCATGTATCAAATCATGTTTCGTTATTGTGGAATCACAACATTATGAGGAAATACATTGTGTTGGAGAAAGAAACCAAGATGGTAACAAATGTACAGAATTTCATAATGTAATATTCACTCTTATCAATGAGTTCAATTGAAATTTGGATGCACATGATGTTGGTAGAGATACTAATTAAAGATATCAAAGGATATATTCAAATTTGTTACATAGAGAATAATATATTAAATCCTAGATATTGGAATCATGAAATGAATGTCAGAACTCTTAGTGGTAATTTTCGTTCAGAAAATTATTTTACGGATTTAATGTTTTTATTTAAATATTTTATTGAGAGAATGTTAGTAGAAACCTATAAAAAATACTTGAATGCATGGTACCCTTATCGAGGCTCCATCAAAAATCAACAATCCATCCTATGACCTTTTCCATTATCAAGTCCTTCACTAAAATAATAATTTTGGGTATCGATAAGGTAGTCTAAATAGGGTGTGAGTAAAACTTAGTAGGCCACCAAAAATGGTGTAAAAAATAGTCTAGAGAAATTATAGTTTATGTTGTTGTATAAGATGTATGTAAAATGCATAAAAACCCGTTATTACAATATCATTTATTCTTAACCAACTACCTTAAATATATGGTTCCCAAGGAGAATCATACCCCAATACTAGATTTATCTCGTCCCAGTGGTTGGTCTGTTCACCTTTTAATATCATCTCTGAATACATACTTCATTATGGATATTGAACAATTTTATGGTGCTATGATATCTCCGTACATAATATGACTACTTCCAGAGTAAAAATATTTTCATTTGAGACAATAACTCAGAGTTCCATTATTTCCCTTTGTTCATTTATCATTAATAAGAAACATTTTCAAAGTTAACAATAACACAAATGTAAGTAAAATGACCATGTTACCATGCTTACTTCTAAATAGAGTGGCCATGTTCCCATTCTCTCAACACATAAGTAGAATAATCATTATTCCATGTATAATTCTCAATTTATAATGACCATATTCCCATTCTCATCACTCCTTAGTGTGATGACAATGATACAATTTTTACATATGAATTTAGAATTACCATGTTAACATTATCTATCACATAATTAATTCACAATTAATTATCCACCTCCGTCCCTTTACTCATTCAACAATTAGTTATACACATCCATTCCATTAGTTAACTTAATAATTATCCAAGTGTTTCAAACCACTAATTAATTCATAAATTAATTATTATATATACAAATTTATTTTCCAAAATTTATTTTCCATAATTAGTTATCTCATTATAATATCAACATTCCATAATTTATTTTAGAATTAATTATATAGATCATAATATTAATGAAACATAATTAATCCAAAATTAATTATCTCAACTTTTCTATTTAGATATGTCATAGTTAATCCTATGATTTATTATCTAGACTGAAGCACCTACCTCTTACCATCAATTTCAAATAATTAATTTTCTATTTTGGCATCCCCTTAGTCTCTTGATTAATTCCAGAATTAATCACCTATTTTAACACAACATTGATAAATCAATTGGTCAATCTCATTATCCAAAATAAAGGGAATAAATTTCTAAAGGATACTAGAATTTATAATATTTTTCACATATGTATTAAAAATAGGAATATAGGAATTAGATTTTATACCACCTACCTCAATTCATTTATAGATTTTCATTCAATGGAAATCCCCAAAATCCAAGCAGCACAATGGCATAGAATGATTTCAAGATCTAAATCCCTAAATCATTATCACAATATCAACATATTATAAAACTAGATCTACATATCCAATCCTAGATATAGATATCAAAACACTGGTTTATATTTGTGAAAATATTGGATATCATATTCCAAAGGATGAAGAGAGAGGGGATAAAGAAAAAAACTAATTAAGGTGAGATCCACTTACCAGACGGAGAGAGGATCTTCCATTTCAGTTTTCAATTATGAATAAATGAGTTTTTATCGACTTTGAATCCCAATGAGTTAATGGGATAACCATCCATTGCATTTTGGAAACCAAAATACTGAGTTATGGTATCATAGGAGGTGAAGCGTGTCATTAAATGTTGAAAATGGCTAAAATCCTCAATTTATGATCTCACTATTGGCATGTATATGATTTAGTAACATGGTTAAAAAACAATGGGATAACTGTGCTTTAGAACCCACTTTGGGGGGGGGGGGTCACATGGTCTCATCACATGGAATCCCACATCATTATTTAACTATTTCAAAGCTATTACCTAAAATGACAAGAGAGTGCACAATTTTCCCATGACAGCCGCACAGTTTGTACGAACTGTTCACCAACTAGGAACAACCCAATTTTAAAAAAAATTATTAATCCTCACCCAAATGAACCCCTTGTAAAAAATCCCATAAAAGGTATATAAGTAAAAAACAAAAATCACCTGAAATTTCACACAAGATAACTCTATAAATGGTTGGGATCTTACACTTTGTGAGAACATGGTATTTCCATTAAATATAGATGGTGTAAATAAACTATTTCGATAACATGGGTAATCAATTCATTATCATACTTACTTATAATTATAACAATAATCGATATGAAATGACTTTCATCCCTCACGGATATCACAAAGAAACTCTAATGGATATACATGAATGCAACAATTACATAAACACTTGGAATAACCATCACACTCAACTTCGTAAATACCCAATGCATTGGAGGGTTATCATAGAACCACCCATCTTTGGTTATTAAAATAACCACCTTTAATCATAAAAAATTACAAATAACTATAATATAATCAAAATAAATGAATTCTTTTATTATAAAAATAATTATTTATGGAAAATAAAATATTTTCAATTAATACTACAGACAATAAAAGTATGAAATTTATTGGAAAATAAATATGTACTCTTTTCAAGGAGGCGTGCAAACATTAAGGGATCATAGAAGAGAAAAAATATTCTCTTTTTATATAACTTCAAAAGAAAATTAATTTTGTATGTTTGTATAGTATAATTTAGTTATGAATTTTAAATGAAAATAATTTACCATATGTCTGAATTTGTTTTTCACATCCTTTTAACATCCCCTTGAATATCACCTCTTTGAAGTATTCTTTAAAGAACAGGTAATTGGTTTTTTGACTAGTATAACACCTATATAATGTGTCTTGGGAACCGTAGAAGATAATTTTTTATAGTACATTTGTGATCAAAGGATCATGGTAATGAAATTAATTAAACGAAGGGGTTCCCTTTTATTTTTTAATGGAGGGGATCTTTAGGAATCTACTAAAATATTAAAATAAAAAAAGCTATTTGGGGTCAAATATTTCAAAATATCCATTAAATGAGTGGGGGATTACATTTTAGACAAAATATTATCCCCATAAGAGATATTTAATATTTTACTATTTTTTGAAAATTTAATAAAATATTATATTTAGAAAATATTACTATTTTTAAATGCATCACTATTCAGTTCTGTGATTTGAAAACCTAAAAAAATTTCAAAATAAATAAAAATATTTTATTATATCTCAATTATGTCATATTTATCTATATAATTCATCAATAAGCAAAATTATCTCATTTTATATTTATTTTAATATTTTGAATATCAATTATTTTGTATTCACAATTTGTTTATTAATTACTTCATCATTATTGTGAAATCAGTTAATTTATATATTTCTTATATATATAATTAAATATAAATTTCCCTAAAGAATATAAATATTTATATTTCCAAATATTTTTTATTGTCAAAAATATATTTTGTAAAAATGTATATTAAAAAATTTATACATACTAAAAACCATATTGTGTATAGTTGATTTTTTTAAAATAAAATACTATATTGGACTTAATTACAACCAAGTTGAAATAAAAGGTCCCAAATTCAACTGTAGGATGTTTATCGTAAAAAATTACTTCATAATAATTTTTTTTCAAATTTTTTGTCCCTTTAATGGTTATTATAATTTGAAATAAAATATTTTATTAATATATATTCTACTTTAATAAGAGATATTTTATTGAAATATAAGTGTCAAAGGCAACTATTTCGATTATAAAATTAAAAAATATATTATTATCTTAAAAATAAATGAACTAGGTTGATTACAATCTTCTATAATAATTTATTATTTATATATAGTCATAAACATGTCATTAAAAATATTTTAATATTTTAATTATTCTTTTATTACATTATGCAAGAACGATATAATCATTTAGATATGATTCATGTTATGTGACTCTAGAAATAGTAACTATCAGAAAACATGATCTTATATACATAATAATTGGTAAATAATTTAAACATACTATTCTTGTTAATCAATTATTATCTATAAGGAATAAAATTCTACTTTGCGAACATTGTGAATGCACTGCACCATAATTGAAATTGATTTTACTTTTTCCATGAAATAGTAGATAACATATACGTTCTGGATTTTTCTGTAAAAGTTTATATAATAATATAATTTATTATTCATTCCATATGTTCAATAAATTTTATATCTTAATTTTACATAGAAAATATCACAAAAAATATTTTATAAAAAAATATGTACTTTTTATTATTCCCCAAAAATTTAATTTTGTTTCAAAAATTCTCAAATGTTTTTACAAAAAATTATTTTTTCATTTTGATTTTAAATATAAAATATATTTTTTTTTCAAATAAAACCTATAAAATTTGGAATTTATGATTCTAAATATAACCATATAATAAATTAGTTTATTGAAACTATTTATTTTAATAATTACATACTATAATGAATTTAAAATTATATTTCCCAAATAATAATAGATATTAAAACAATTTTATCTATCAGTACATGGGTGGTTACACCCCACAATAATTTTAAAACATTTCCTCTCAATTTATTCACTAACTTAAAAAATGGGGAACCCTTTCCCTCATAACATTTTCTAATTCCCATGTTTCTTCTTCATCTATATAACATCTCTACAAAACCTTATCTTTGTGAATTAATTTTTTTTAATAATTTATCTTCATAATAAAGAATCAAAACTTGATTACCTTCATATGAAAGGTTGTATTCCAACTAGACTACCTTATGTCTCAAATGATCAGACAAATCTACCACATACATTCCTAATATTGAATCATTAAAAACATTTTATACATGAGATAAACTCAGAGGAAATGATAAATTGTAGAAAAATGGTCCAACATTATCTATTTTTTTTATTTGGTCAAATGAACCACAGAATAATGTTTTAATTCATAAAATATACACCACACTTTTCTAATGAGTTATTTTAGAGAAAAATGATCATTTTCCTTGAAATAAAGGTCTTTCCTTTAGTTATCCACATAATTCTGATGCCTTCTTTGATCTATCCTCATATGTTGTTAAATCATTATCACAATCTTACCCAATTCATATACAAATTATGGTCCCATTTTATTTCATTCACTTACATCATCAAAACAATTATGGATTTTGACACCGCATCCCATATAATGACTCAAAATCTTCCATCTGCATACTAGAATAAAAACTTCTATTATAATAAAATTGAACTAAAATAAGATATTGATCACAAATTTAGATGTAATCAATCGAATAATAATATAGAATAACTTATATTGTCTTAATTTCTCATTCTACGTGTCCATTGAACTGAAGAATGAAATCCATTCCGAAATTTAATTTAGTCCCAACAACTTTTTATGGCCATTACAAAAGATGAAAGTAGAATATATATCATAGTCAGATACAATAAACAGAGGAACTCAATGTATCCAAAGTATATCATTAAAATAAATTTGATAATTTATATCTAATTAGATTATATAATGAATTTAGAGGAAATATTTAGATTTAGTTAGTCTATGTGAAGTATCCCAAATCACATTGATATCTTAATATGTTTTTGGTTGTCCTAACATAAAATCCACAGACATTTTATCCCACTTCAACCCTAGCAATGGAAAAGGTTAAATAGTCCCATTCAGTAATTTCTATTGTTATTTGACATGTTGGTAATTCATAAATTTTATGGTCATGTCCACAATATCTCTATTCATTCCATCCCACCTGTAATACACTATAGGATATAACTATATATTAATTATTATATGATGAACAAAAAATAGAGAGATATAGGCTTCACATAAAAATTATTTCATCAGGGAGGAATCATGAGGTACTCTTAATGTCTTTCCAAATATCAAAATTAAATATTTAGAAGCAATAAATTCATGAATCTGAACCTCTGATATTTTTTATCTTTTTCTATAACTCACATAAATTCCTTCAGATATTTATTAATTCTATCTAACATATATTATTCCACTAAAAATTGAAACAAATTAGAAATATTTCCAACACCCCCAACATCTATTCAGAAATACATCAAATAATTTACCAAAAGAACACATACCAATTGTAAAATGGTTAATGTTGCAATATTATTCCTACTCAATGTATCAAACACTTTATTTTTTATTCAAATATTATATTGTATTTGAAATCATAATCTTTTATCTGTTATAATGATAAAATATGTCTCATGTTCTATTTGTTCATGGTAAATTTATAGATTAGTAATTTATGGAAAATATAAAATTCAATAATTTTTTCATGTAAATGATGTATCCCAATTTTCAATACCAATACCAAAACTTCTAATTCCAAATATGTATAGGCTAATTTAAATTATATAGTTTTTTCTACAATTATAATCAATTACCCAATCATTCTGCAGAAAAAAAACCTAATCCACTCAATATGGAAAAACTGAAAAATGAATAAATTGTATTTTTTGTGGGAAGGGAAAAAATTGGAGAAATAAAAAATGATATTTTTAATTTTTTTTTAAAAATAATCATAATATATTTTCTAGATAAATTTATCTTTTTTTTTGAGTTAACATAGTTAGTGTTCTTGATAATCTTGCAATTTATACTCAAACTACCTATAATTTCCTACTAATCTATAAAAACATTAAATATTAGTAACATATATAGTTCATAGACAGTCATTACCAATTTTTTGTGGTGTCGACTATTATTTACTCATTATTTACAATGATTCCATGAAAAAAAGTAGTTTTAATCAAAAATCACATTTTCTAAATTTTATATATAACTTATTTTTGTGGATTTCATAAAAAACATATATTTTTGTATGACCGTATTAACATTTAAAAAAACATGTATATCATTAATAAAAATAACCAAAATATTATCCAAATATTTAAATAATACTCTTTTCATACGATACATAGATATATCAGATGCATTTTTATAGTAAATGAAATGACTATAAATTCATAATCTATATATCTAGTACGAATACATTATCTATAATTTCATCTTCATCACCTTCAAATGATGGTACCCAGATCTCAACTCAATTTTGAAAAAATTAATATTTACCTTGAGAAAATAATATAATTAATTGATTTGGGGAAACTTATACTTATTCACAAAAATAAATTTTTTCAATTATCTAAACAAAAAATACATACTCATGGAACTATCATTCATTTTAACATTCAAAAGAAGATCACCCCATGGTGATGTTCTATGTTGAAGTAAACCGTTATCATTCAAACCCTAATACTGATTTTTTAGTTCATGAAGTTCCAATTGAACCATTAAATAAGGGGGGATTAGATTTGAATTAGCATCAGGAACTAATTCATCAGTAACTTCATCTCTCAATCCAGATTAAGACAAAGAAACTCATCTAGAAAAAATAATTCACTTAATTTAACATTTTTAAAAAATTAACCCAAACAGATCAAATGTTTACAATAATATTAATAAGATAACATTCATTTCCATTAGTTAATTGTTTCATGGAATCATGGTAGGATGCAATGGTATGAGTTTATTCTTGTACATAAAATGAAACTATTTCTGAAAAATGATTTATTTTGATCTACAACATATCTTATCATGGTAAATAGACATCCAATACATACCCAACCTATTCTCAAATTATAGAATGGGTAAGACAACATGGTTTGAAGGTAATTTATTTCTACACAAAAAAATCATGAGGATGCTTAGAAATAACATTTTCCTTAACATTTCTACCTATTGTTTCCAAAAGAAGTTTGATTTCCATTCCTGGAGGCGAAATTTCCAATTTACCTAAAATTTTAAATAAATTATAGAATGTGTAAATCACATATATAAAATGCATTAGGGTAATATGAATAAACAAACAATGTACTTAATACTATTTCATTGTATGAGACATCTTCTAGTAATGTAGTTTTATATGATTTCACCACAACTTTTTTTTCATATTCTTTTGTCCTCACACCATTAACATCTTTATTTGGGAAGGTATATGTATAATTTTGCATCTCAACAAATTTAAAACACTTTATAGTTTTCTAATTATAATTGAAATTACTAACACTATGATCTCTTTCATTAAAATAATGTGCTATATGTCAAAAAATTCCATATCTAAATCACCTCCAATATCTGTTAAGGTATTCTATATGGTTATTTTTACAATAATTCCCACAAACTAGAAAATAATTGTTATTACCTTCAAATTAATTATGGGCATATCACCCATTTACTTCAATTAGGTGTTTTTATAATGATTATTTCAAATTACATGAGATTATCAGAAAACTCCATTTTACCCTCCCGACATATCGAACAATTTTCTTATAACTGTTGATTTTATAGAATGTCCATTGCTTTGGATATCTTATCTTCAATCATAAGTAAAAATGATTTATTTTACAATCATGATTCCATCAAATATTTGGATAATTTTATTACAATCAAGTGATGCTTTATTCTTAAATGACCATAGAATCTTACTTCACTTTTATCAATTCTAGGAATTTAAATTCCAGCCTATATCAAACCACATATGGGAAAAACATTCAATGAAAATATTATTAAATTCATCCCATTAAAATACATAAATCACTTTCCATTCCCTAATATTTTTGAACATTGGCCAATAATGGTCAAATTCAAATTCAAAATAAAATATAGAAACACTAACATTTTGATTATATGGACAACCCATGACATCAAATATATTTTCAAGGACTTTAATACAACCTTCAATTATCACTAGGACATAAGATCTAGTGAATATTAGAGGGTTTTCCCTAGAAAGTGTTCACCTATTGAAATTTTCCTTTGTGGAATATTTTTCTATTATCTCTCATGGATTTAACTACTATTTATATCCTAAAAAATAGATATATCACATTCATAAATGACACAGTTCCAACACCAACCATTCTAGGTTATAGATTCAGAAGGATATCATTTACTTAGTGCCTTCGTAAATAATATTCCATGATTCTTCTATAGAAAACCATTCTGAACAGAGATAATTTAGTCTATGTAACATTTTAATCTTCAAATAATATGTCATTTCAACACGATCATAATGTAAATAAAATTTATGTGTATTATATTAATAATATCCAATCCTCTAAATATATCTAAATTATGCTATGAGACAATATATTGAGTCTCACCCGTATATATTACAAATTCTAATGAATAAATTTCATGAATCACTTTAACTAATTACAAAAGTCTATTTAGGTTAATTTATTTAGAGCTCTATGACATACAATTTCATATTAAATTGATAAATTAATAATTTCAACTTTTACACAGTCTTTGTTTTTCAAATAGAACATATGTATTTAAAATAAAAAATTATTTTATTACCAGAAAAATATTGTCAACATTATACATGGCTTCGTATTTTTCCATTACCAACCGAAAAAACTTATGAAAAAAATTTCAAAACATTGGATGAGAAAAATATGATCAGTAAGGGATATTAAGAGATGAAAATTAACCATTATTTCATCATTAATTATAAAAAAATGATGTCATTTTCAAAATGATATACATACCACTTTTAAATGTTTCATATAGTTTTGGAAACATGTGTTTTCTTGATAACATAGCAACCATATGTAAATTGTTTAGCTAATATGGGGAATTATTTTCCTATCATACATGATTATAATTATAACCCTCACAGATGACATGTTTTTTAAAACAATAAAAAATATCACTAAACAAAACTCATGGTTATGCATTAGTAACAATCACAATGAAACATTATATAACCATCATAATCCACTACCAACATACCCAACACATTTGAGGGATGTCACAGAACCACCCATGTTTGGTTTATAATGAAAACAATGGTCATCATAAACAATTACCAAAACCGAAACATAATTATAAAAAATGAATAATTTCATCCAAAAATTATTCATCGATGATAATAACTTATTTTAGAAGAATATTTTGTATAGTGAAATGAATTAAATTTCTTTTAAAATGACCATCAAATCTTGTAATGTATGTTTCAAAACATTACAACGTCATGAAAATTGGAAAAATCACTTAGATTTCTCTTTAATATCACCTCCATGTTTAATCAATTATAGAATTTTTAATTTGTCTTTTGGTGACAATAGTACTACTAAAATGAGAATATGAAATTGGATAAGAGACTATGGTAGAAGATGTTGGGAAATCAAGGATCAAGGTGAGGATGCGATACTTATTTTTAATTGAACTATGTGCACATTAGTAATTTATAAAAATCATGATTTATTATAAAACAATTCTACGTGAAGAGACTATGATGTATTTATTAAATGTACAAGGGATTCCATGGTTGACCAAATCTTATCCCTTTGGCCTTATATTAACATTTTATGATTATTAACAAATTAATAATATATTATATCCATGAAATATAATTATATCCATATTAAAAACTATTCATTACAATATAATTAAAAACATGAAAAAATCTTCACATTTTAAGATACAGATTTAATATATTTCATAAAAGTCATATTTATCTATCTAATTCATGTATTATCTTAATTATCTAAAATAATATTTATTTTAGTATTTTTAATATCATTAATTTTATTTCACCATTATGTTTTAATAAGTTCTTGATATATTGGAATGTATATAAGGTATTTATTCCATCTATAGAAATAAAAATTACATTACCATAATGAATATAATTCTTTTAAGTAACACAATATTATTTAGTTATAATAGAGCTTCTACAAAACCATATTTTATCAATTTTATACTTATTAAAACCATAGTGTGAGTAGTTTAATTTTATTTTAAATATAATAATATAAGAAAATTAATTTCAATATAGTTGATGCAATGAACCCAAACTATACCAAATTAGAACTCTGGTGAAACAATACTCATCCAATAATATTTTTCCAAAATTTTGGTAATTTATTTGTTCTTATAATTTAATTTTTTCATTTTATTTAATTTTCTTATGCTTGTGTAACAACTACATTAATTTATCATATGAATTGAATGTAATTATTTAATATAATAAAATTGACAATAAATTAATATAAAAAAATAAATTAATTGTTTTCATGAAATTATTTTATATTGAGTAATTATTTATGTTTACTCATATAAATTTCAAGACATCATATTTAAATTCTTAAATTGTTTTTGATTCCCTTTCACAAGAATTCCACAATAATTTTGAAAGGATACATGTTATATTACACTAAATTTAAAAACTATAATTACAAAATAACTTTTATAAATAATAATTAATATAAAATAAATGAAAATAACTCCTACAACTAAATTATAATACATGAAGCAATAAATTTGACTTCTCCAAAACTAAGCAGGAACTGCATCATCATTTAAAATAATTTATATTTATATAATGTAATAATTTATAAATTATATTGACATGTTAATTTTTATACAATATTTATATTATAATATCATAGATTATTTATTCAATAATTTTAATTAATTTTACATCATAGGTATTTATTAGCGTTGTCACAAAAAAAATTTATAAAACAAACTATATTTTTTAATAATCACCAAAAAGGTTACATAGAAAATCATATTCATATAATATTGACATGATGAATTAAAAAATGAAATTAATCTTTAAAAATTAAAATTATTTAATATGAATATTAATCTTTTAAATATGTTTATATAACAAATGAGTTTATTAAAACTATTAATTTTAGGAATTACATAACATAAGGAATTTAACTATTTAATTGATAAAAACCAATAATATGAAAATTTTATTCTATTAGTACCTAGGTAGCTATGATTAATTCTATAAGTTTTATAAAATTTCAAATGAACATTCTCTGTAATTGTAAAATGGTTATAAAAGTGTCATGATGAGACAATGATAAGATAGTTTATTTCAGATTATTAGTGAAAACAAAAAATAAAATATCTTTAAAATGAAATTAAATAAATTTTAAAATAATATAATAACATTTAAATATGTAAAACATTTCCTTAATAATATTATTTTTAGAAGAATTATAACTTTTTTAAAAATATTTATTTAAATCATGGTTTCCGAAGAAAATATATTTTTACTAAATATTGAAATTAATTCGAATTTTCTTAAAAAATTACAAATTATTTAAAGTATAGAAGCATTCAAAGATTGTCTTATCCATTTTTAATTTCATTAATATACAAAGAAAAATAAATTAAAATATTTTGATTAACAAACAATCAAATAATATCATTCAAATGAAATTAATGAATAAATAATCTTGATTAGAAATATGTTTTGTATCAAACCCTTATAATGATCATAAAATTTATTTGAGAATGTATCGATGAATCAATTATGTGTTTAAATTTGTATAAAATCAGGAAAAAAACATTTATCCATTTGAAAAATAGGGATAACATCCTCTCTGATTTCATGAGATCAATAATGTTTCCCCCAATCTGCTCTTTTATTAGCCAGGCTATCCGCCAGAGCATTACCCTTCCTAAAAACATAGGAAATTATGAATTCAGTAGATGAGAGAAATTGTAAACAATTAATCCATTTATTCATATGCTTACAAAGGATATTTGTTGAAGAGGTTCTAATTGCATGAACCCCTATGGTGGGGTCACACTCCATCCAAACCCTATTCAAACCCGTACTTTTAACAATATCAAGGGAAAAAATAACACCAAGTGTCTCAGTCTCAAGAGAGTTGGCCAAAATGCATGAGATGAAGGGGAAACCCAAAACATCACAAAAGATATTTCTAAAAACTAGACTATAACCTAAAGGACCCCGATTTCCTATGGAAGATCCATCAGTATTAATTTTAATCCCACAAAAAAGGAGGAATCCAAAAAACATCCATAGTACCCAACAGAGGCCGAAAATTACCTTTAACCTAGATATGCATAAGATCTGAAAAATCATGCACCGATTTTTGACAATATTCTATAAAATGAAGATTTACATGTTTCATGACTAAGAAAACAACAGAAAGGAATGTCTGAGGAATGAAACCTACTCTATCATGAAGAACCTTGTTTCTCTCCATCCATAGGGAATGAACAATCTCAGCAGCATCAACCATTAAAAGAATCAACAACATAGGGGAAAATGAAGGAAAAACATACCTTCAAGAATGAATCGAATCGTATAAAAATGATGCATTTAATCCTCAAAAATATCATAATGTGCCTTCCACATGGTGACATCTGTAGCATAAATCAAAAATAGATGATCCATGTCCTCCATATACTGATGGCAGAGAATACAAATAGAACAAATAGAAATACCACAAACCTATAAATATGAATCAATACGAACTTTTTCAGGATCCATTATCTATAAAAATGTGAGACGAGATGGAGGAATGATTCTCCAATTAAACTTCCTAGTATAATATAACCCTAATAGAGAAGTATTTTCATGATAGTATAAGTATTTAGATGTGAGAATACCATAGGGACACGGTTCCCAGATCCAGAATTACCAATAGAGGAAAAAAATTAATTATTAATAATATGTTTAACAGGATCTGGAACTACAGAAATATCATCTAATTTATCCTTAATAGAAACATCAAGGTCCTGGTTTGAAATGTCATGACTAAGAGTATCTATAAGAGAAACACTAGTCCAATTTTCTTTTGAAAACGTGAGAGAAGAATCCTACGAGACAGACCATAAAGCGTCAACACTAATAATAGAGAAAATATATTCAAAATAATTCCAAATATGAGAATCAATATATTTAATGTCAGCACTTTTGAGTTTAGTAAGGAATCTATAACTCAAGAAGGTAGTAGCTTATGATATGTGAAATTTATTATAATTTGCGGGATGCTATGGCTTTGTTTTTATTCAAGATTCCACTATTATCTTTAATGTAGTAGGATATTTATTCACTAATACTGTATTTTTAGTAGCTTTTGTAAATCAATTTTTGTTGATTTATTATGAATCTAAGCTAAAGAAGGTTAATTCTTCGATTTAACATGTTTACGCTTTTCACAAATTTGATAACATAAGATTCTATTTCATAAAGGATGTTGACAAGGATGATGATGAGTCTAAAAAAGATGGATCTAGTTTGATATTTTTTGTTCATTATCCATTTAAAAAGGCAACAGTTAATCCTAGTGTGGATCTGAGGTTGACATCCAAGATGGGGAAGCTCCTCGTGTAATATTTTGAAGAAATTATTGATGTTTGATGGCTTCATCTTGGATATCATGATCATTAAAGATGGGTTTGTTGGATGGTGGAAAGTTTATGTCCATAGGACCCATGTTTCGTTTGTTTGCTTATTTGAAGGTCTTGAATTCGACTGATTTCAGGTAGATGGTGCTCTATTTGGGATATTTGTGTCTTGTATTACTTGACTTTGGGGTAGTATGTGATTTCCTTTTTAATAAAATTCTATCATCCATGGATTTGGTTTTCTAATACATGAGTCACATTGTTTAATTTTTTTTTTAAAATTATAAATTCATATTTTTTTTAAATTAAACCAGAAGGTAATAAATAGTCATTATGCATATAATAAATGAATGAAATAATAAATAAATTATTCATATATCCTAATGAAATGAAATTTAGTTACGAAATCCATAAACACGTGATAATATTTGTTTCAATTTCAGATTGATGAATTAATAAAAATTGTGACATAAAAAAAAGTTGTTGAATGAAGTATTCATGATATTACTTATGAATTTTGTATTTCACAATCCATATTAAATAAATCGGCGCATAACCAAAAAATATACCACAATGAACGGAAATTGAGATAGATTTCTTACATTAGAAATCCTTTTGGTTAACCATGATCTGACAAAAAGTATAGTGATTTTATAAATGTTATTAAAATAATAATACCCCATATGTATATTTTAAGATCTTATATGATCCTTTTATAACATTTTATCACTTTTTATTAATAATCATTCATTAATTTTAATTTTTATGATGTTAATTTCAATGTTTTCTCTTACATGCTTCATCATGATAGATATAGATCATATGAATATTATATAGTTGTATTATTTCTATAATAATAAATATTAAATAATTTTCATATTTATATGTCAATTATAATTTTAAAACAAATCATGAAATATGGTTGTGATAAATCAAGCATGTTGTGATCACGAAGACGGTAGGATGTACGTAGGTATAAGTAACATTTCCATTCTACATCTATATTTAAGGAATGGTGGTATCTAATATTTTTTCTTCCCAAATTTATCATATTTTCATATATAGAATATTCATTCTTTAAAAATTCATACATACCTCATTCATGTTTCATAGAGATGAAAAAAATATATTGTTACATTATAAAGGGGCTAGACCACATGTACACAAATGATATTATAATCATTAATAATGTGATATTTTATGAAAGAATATGATATATAATATATTTTAATAAAGATAAATATGTAATTAATATAACAATCATTTCTTATATATAACATATAATCATTAACTTTATCTTTATCACCTTCCATGTAAAGAATATGTGAATGACGGATCACATTGCTTTGTAGGGAAGTAGTCCACCGTACCGATGAGCGTTGTGACTATATCCCCTAAAAATTGATATTTAAATTATATATATCATATAATTACATAATATTTCTAATTATGATATAAATATCATATATATAATTCATATCCATAATTATACCCACCACGAAATGTGGTTCTACAAGATATAAAGACATCAATTTGCGAGGAAGTAGTTTATTATACATGTGAATGATGATTTAATAACAAATTTGATGGAACTTGAGGTTGTTTTAGGTCATTAACTTAATATAAAAAGCAAGTATCTTAATTATACTGAGGAAATTATAACATCATTATTTAATAATAATTTAATTATTTGGAGAATGAAATGAAATAAAAATGATTGTTGAAGAACACTACCACTTATTCAGGAATCCTCCCTAGGTGTTACATAATGATTTCCTAGGATGTATTTATTCATAATCTATAGATTATTTAATTATATTATGGAATATTTAATTTGATTCAGGATATTCATGGATGACATGATGTGGTTATAAATAGTGAATAAGAAATGATAGGGGATGACCTTTTGTATCCGAGGTGAGAGGGACACATGAAACATTTTGAAATGATTTTATCATTCTGTTATTTTAAATAATAGAAATAGAATCCAATGTGGAACATTATCGATAATAAAATACATAATGTCGAATTTTGGAAATCTAATGGGTGTTGGAAAAGTTGTTAAGTCATTTTTATCCCATATCTTATTAGATTAACTACCCAGTAAATCTATTTTAATGATAATCATGGAAATTAATTTTTAATAATTTCACTATTCATTTTGCAAAAAATTCTATGTTGAACATATTATAAATTATAAATTATTCTGATTATAAATATTGTATTCATTTTTTTATATTTATTTAGTAGAACATTATAATTTCTAATTAATGTTTCTAACATACAGAGAAAGTGGGGTTTTAATGAGAAATTTTTCAAACCATTGTAAGGTTTTCATATAAAATTTATTATCAACATCATATGGATGACCAAAATTTGATTTATTTACATGTACTTGAAATCATTTTTCTCTAATAAAAAATAATAAATATAGTTTAACAATATAAAATATTTAAATGAAAATGAAATTTTAAATTAAAATTAAATATTTTGTACTATTATAAATTAATGAAACATATCAGAAAAATCCAAATAATCACCATAATATAATTTATTCTTTCATATAAAAAATTGATGGTTTTTTCAAATAAAATTTCTAAAATTAGTAACTTTAAATTGGTAATTATTTTCAAGAGTTATTAAAAAATCTTTAAGGAAAATACTATTTTCAGAATACATTTTTTATATTATTCTAATTTTATTCGTAGTCAATATGTGACAATAATTTTCATTTTTTAGATATTAATAATAATAATAATTAATTAATTTCTATTTTATTAATATTATATTAAATAATTATATTTTCAAAACATGTTAAGTTTTGTTTAAACATATCAATGGATGAAATACAAGCTAAACATAGTTCTAAAAACCATGAATGATAAACATAGTGTTGTATATAACACAATATTTTGAAGATATTGAATTTATTTAAAAATAAATATATTATAAATTTTTGGTGTGTTATATTTTCTTGTATTATTAGTGTTTAATGTTTTATACTCTATAGAATGAAATGTTATTATTTTATAATATTGAGTTGTCCATTGGTCGTAGCAATGAGTTTTCTATGTGTGAATAAGTGAGTGGAGTGTGTTCCTAGTTATAATTGAGGGGGTGTGTAATTTTTTAAAATATGAAAAATTATTCACTAATTAGAGGTCCCTCCTCATGTACCTCCCAAAATAAAAAATAATATATGGGATGGCTGATATGGCCATAAAACACCTCTACCATAAAAAACAACTGATTGGAACATGTTATTACATATCCATTATGTTTTACTCACTTTTAAAATTTTAATTTTTACAATGGTGACTAGTTTTTTTATACCAAGATAATTTAATATTTAATCCTTAAAAATAATACTTATAATATAAGTTGTACATACTTATTCTAAATATTAAATATAATTTATTAAATAAATATACATGGTGTATTAAAAATTAATTTTAACATATCCTCATGTGATGAAAAATAACTTTTTATCCTTAATTGTTGTAATTAATTTTGATTCTAAATATTGAATCCATTTTTGTAAATTCAAGTAAAAAAATTATCAATATTTATTTTAAATGTTATCTGGTAGAGGATTTGTGAAAATGGGTTTTAAAAATGTTATGTTTCAAAAGATAAAAATGTTTTTATATGAGAATTTAATATGAAAATGATTTTAGTAATATAATTGGATTAATATATATTATTTAAATAATTTAAAATTAATACTATTTTGAATAAAATTAACATTATTAATAATTTAAATGATAATGTTGTTTTCAAAAAATATTTGTTATTTGTTATTATTCATTTAAAAAATGAATCAATTTAAAATACTCCAAAATAAACGATTTTAAGATAATTTTTATATGATGATTTAAAAAATAATAACAATTTTCTTAAATAAATTTTATTAATTATCTAAAAGGAAATTAAAAATTATGTAAGAAAAGTGTGAATAGCCATCCCTTAAGAATGATACAATTTTTTTCAGAAAACAACCCTTTTACTATATTGTGATTCTTCTTTAATTTCTTATCAATTGATAAAAATTATTTAATGTATAAACTTTTTAAACCATATAATTTTCTTAAGTTAGTAATTACTAATCCTAGACAACAATTTAATCCCTAGTCTAAAATGTTAATGTTTAAATAATAAAATTTTAATTCAGTTTTATGGTTCGTTTAACCTGAGTGTCATGTACAATCCATGCTATTGGAGGGATTGAATGAATATGTCATAATGAGTCAAAGTGTTACATTATATTACAATAATGGTGTAGTGTTTCATACAAAATTGTAGAAATTTTGTTCAAATTTTTATATCCTATGGTGTTAAATTATTTCCCTCGATGTAAATTTTGCTGAAAATCCTCAAATATAACGAGATTGTAATTTTTAACCCAAACCTAATGTTTTTTCATTCTTTATACATGTTAAAAAACTCTTATAAAACTAATTTCAATTTATTTTAAATTTATTATATAACCATATTCAATCATAAATTATTTTGAATCATTCATTTATATTTTCAAATTATCCTTTTAATTATAAATTTTCTTTTTAAATGATAATTAGGGTTACAACTGGTCGGATATCCCATTTTGTTTCTATTTAATGGTTATAGTAAGTAAAAATTGGTAAAAATATCAACATATATATAATATTGATAATTATAAAAGTTTCATATTTATTCATCATATTCACATTCATATTCCGTCACATAAATCATTGGTGAGATATTAATTTCAAAAAACCGTTGAGATTTCTGTTCTTTCGTATGTACACGTGATATTTATGCTTTCCGGTTGATGGAAAGAGAGGAAGGTAAATAATAATAATTCATTATCGAATTATTATTTTATCATAAATATGATATATAATCAGTATATATATATATCCTTATTACTATACATGGAATGAATAAATGAAAAAAAAAATCACATTGCTTTATGGATGGGAGTCCACACATTCCCATGAGTGACATATTAATATTCGAATAGATGGAAATGAATGAAAATACATAAAATATTATATTTATAGAAGAATATTATTTCATATATAAATTATATAATTATTCAATTAATCATTATAAAATAAAATTAATGATGGTGTTTAAAAATAAAAATACATCTCCTCACAAAGCTGTAGTTTGTACATTCGCACAAACCATTAATTTATTTGAGATTTAGTATATAATGACATTAAGAATTTTTTTAATTGAATTCATACCATATAGATATATTTTCTATAATAGAATCATAATTTTATACTATATTAATTTGGTTCAGAAAATGTGTAAGAAGAAATAAAATTGTATTTACTCAATTAAGAGTCATACAACATCATTTGAAAACATCCTATTGATTATAACTTATTAAATGAATTAATTGTATTATGATTAATATAAAATAGATAAATAATGATTAGGGAAGTCTGAAATTTATTTATTTTTGGGAATTAGAGTGTTATATGGCTCACTCTGTTTGTCTAAGAGAGGATAAGTGTTAGCCCTTTTTAAGGGCGGGTGGACACACATGGAATTTTTTAATATACATGAACATATATTTTCTTATTCAAGAAAAATGGATCTAAAATGACATATCATATAATATTAGATTATTTATGGTTGAAAATTGTGATATAAATAATAATTATTCAATATTTAGGACAGTCTAACCCTTATCTATTTAGTTTAACCTCATTTAATATTTATCGTAATAATGAATATTTACATCTGTTAATATTTATAATGACCAAAATATTTGTAGAACTAATTATATAATATTAAATAAAAATATAAAAAATATTTAATATGGTTTATAAAATTTAATATCTATTATTTATCTAAATAAATTTTAGAAAATGTTTAAAAAACACAACAAATGACATTTTTATAAAAAAAATCATATTAAGAAGAAAATAAAGTTAACCATGATTCATTACCGTATAAAAACTATTTGATAAATTTCAAAACATTTAATTTCATTTATAACATACCAATTGTAATATAATAACTAATTATTATTAATTAATTCAATTTATTAATAAAAACCCACAATATGCCCAAGTAATATTTTTTAAAATAAAATATATTTTTTTCCTTAAAGTTATTTTACATTCATTTTTAAAATAATTATAACGAATTAATTATTATTATAAATATTTAAAAAAACATATTTCATTATTTATTTAGTTATATTAATTCATTAAATTCCAATGTCTTTGTAAAAATAGAAATATAAAATAATAATAATGTATTGTTATATCTTAGTTTTATTAAAGCCAACCTCACATGTAAATGAATATATAAATGATATATAATTTATATTAATATATATGTAATATAATATAAGATTTTTATATAGATATATTGTTTATTTTTAAATCAATTGTTAGATACATTATATATATGGTCTCTCATTATTGACAGTGAGTTAGATAAACTAATATGAGATGAGTTCTCCTTATAATTAGATTTTCTTGGGAAATTCATTTAGTAGTTCCAATAAGAATTGGTTGAATATGATACATGGTATATGGTACGTAGAAATTACATTATGTTATCCTTTCAACTTTTTTAAAATAGTTGTTTAGGTTACTAGTTAGTGTGTATCACCATTTTTCATGGTACTGGTTCGATGACCATGTGTTTTTCTAGTCAGATAGACCACTGATTTATCATCATAATTAGGCTATAATTGATGTATAAATGTTCTCACCCATGTATATAAATTTATTTAGTAGTGTATTTTATTGATTATATAGTCACATATTATTTTACTTTTTTGAAATATTTAAATGTATGAATATATTCTAGGGATAACAGTAGTGACGACTTACTATGTTCATTCTTAGATACTGGAAATAGTGAGTATGAAAAATTAATAAATTATTTATCATTAAATACAAAATATAAATACAATTATATTCATAGTTTATAAGTTGGTGGTGTTATGAAATCCCTAGTAATGTGTCCTCATTTTTATAAATGATTTAAAATTTAATTATTTTATATTTTAATGAATTTTTAATGTTATTTAAATCTAAATAATTAATTTGAGTTCATTTTTTCAGTCTTATAATTAATTAATATATCATGAAAAAATAAATATTAGCTTTTAAATTGATAAATTTTTATTTCATTAGTTCGCTTATATTTTTATGTGATAATTTTTCTGTTGTTATTATGAGTATTTATTGAAATATTTTTATTTACATTATTTTTGTATAAGGGAGTTTTAAATAATATAAATCAATTTTATATAATTTAATTTTGAAAAAAATTAATTCAAATTATTTTAAGAAATTTGTGGTTTAATAAAAAATTACCAAAATATATGGTTAATGAGATGCATTTTTATTTTCAACATATTTTATTACAAGGAATTTATATTATCAATTTTCATCTGAGCATTATAGAATTCTTAGAGTTGTTAGTAGCATTATTTTGGGCAACATAAGAAATTATATTTTACAAATTTCTAATATTTGATATCCCATAAAGACAATTTTCTAGCCATACGTATAAGGTAAATTAGAATGGAACCTAGAATCGAATTTCCAATAAGAAAATATAATGGCTCTATAATAAAAAATAATAAGTGAATTTGGGTTCCTCTGAGGATTTTCCTTAACTACTAAAACATATCACTTTTCCAATTGTGTAAACAAATAAATGGAATCCATTTTGGAGAATAGTAGATTCGAAGGAGACCTGAGATAAATATAATCTTCTAATCTTGGTATGTGAGGTAAAATTGAAGTACTTTTTAATTTAAATGAACATTATCCTGGAAATTGAAATATGAAAGCCAAAAAATAATGTTGAAAAATAAAATTGATGAAGAATTCATATCTTTTCTTTGCATTAATGGATCTCTATAAAATTCAAAGAAGAATGAAATTTTTAAGAGTTCAGTTTATCTCATATTGTATACATTCAAAATATGTTTTGTTATAATGACATTGAATATTTGTTTTTTTAAATGAATAATTTTTAGTAATGTTAGTATGAATAAAAATAATAATTATGATCAATATTACTTGGTTCTAATGATTTGAGTGACATAGATGGAATTGGGGATGAATATAATTTCATAAATAAGAATAATCATCGTTGTGTTTTCTATATCACAGATCATGGAGAACGATCTATGTTTTTTGAGCCATCATGATGTTTCAAAATATATAAAACATTCCATATAATATAATTTACAACATCTGCTTGTGTTTTTTATTTATAGACGGATTCATTAAAATTGATTGCTCCTTGAAATTTTTATATTCCATAGTATTAGAAAGAAAATGAGTGAAAAAAATGTTTTCAAACATATGTCTATCTAGAAGTAGAGTATCTAATACAAGGTTTAGGATAACGAAGTTCAGTTATATATATTTTCAGTCGTGCCATTTAATTTATGAAGGAAATTTTTTAGACACGTATGAATGTGATGTCTAAATGATGGTGTTATGGATTTCTTACTATGGGATTTAAATTCTCTCCAATTATTAATTTTTAAATTTTATTTTCTAGATTTGGTTAGGGTACTAAGTAGTCTGAGTGGTCTAAATTTAGTCGTATTCCCAACAATCCTCATTAATTTTTATTGTTTAGTTATTATATTTATTTGTGTGGTTTATGTATAACTATAGATATGTAATTTCTTTATATGAGAGCATAAAATATTTTGAAATGAATCTTAGATTGGAAACAAATGTTGAAATGATTTATGATGAGATGGATAGTTGTTCATTTATATATTAGTTACAAGGGGAAAATTGTTTTGACAACAATATCATATGAAATTGATTTTAAAGAAAAAACATGTGTCTCCACAAAAGAAAATATTTTATTGAAGAAATTCCATAAGAATTTGAAGTTAAATTATATATTTATATATATTATATAATAGGAGTTTTCAAAACAGAGCCTACATATTATTGTATATGGTATATTTAGATAAATAATAAGAATATTGAACCATAAAATAGCAAAAATATTGTTAGCAAATATATATTTTCATTAAAACTCTTTCAGAGTTTATTTTTACATTTATAATGGGTTAATTGTTATAAATTTTCTAATATATTAATTTTTTTAAACAAATATGGGTATTGTAATTTTTATTAATCATTAATAGTTTTCTTATTATTTTTAGTTACTTTTATCATCTAGATTACTTTTTTATATATTTTCACTTGATGAGAGTAGTTTTCATTACATTCAATATTTGAAAACCATATATGTGGATCAAAAAACAAAAATCTATTAATTTCATGTTATTATTAAATCATATTAATAATTAAATTTTTATCATTAAATATAGGACACAAAATATCAACCAATATAATGATTTACTAAAGAATGTCTTCCCAAAACTTTCACTATGATGTTATGTTATATAGTAGATCAAATATAGAAACAAATAGTATTCATGATAACTAATTATTGATATGTTTTTTTATATATCAATAAATGTTTTTCAAGTATTTTACATTTCATTTTATCAATATGAAATTATTTGAGATCAAATATATATATTTCTCCTAACCAATAACTATTTTTTTATTGTGAGTCCTTATTTTATAACATTTACATTTTGTTCTATCTCTTTTTCAAACATGTCATAAGGTTAAATAATATTATAAATTCTATTAATTTATATCATATGTTCCTTTTCAATTTCCATTATGTTGTTTTTTCTAGTTTTTAGAAATTTAATTTTTTCTCACAGTTTTCACATTCCTTATGGGTTTTACTATACTCAATATATACAAGGGATAAAACTGATGTGTCAAATAAATAATTTTATAATTAAAATGACCTCATAAAACATTAAATTCATTACTAGAAAAGGTACGTGTGATTGATAAAATGTTAAAAAAATTCAACTATATTTTCCCATAATGAGGATTGAATATATTTGGTAATACATTGTTAGCATTAATAAAATCCAATTTCATCATGAATACTATTTCCTAATCAGAATGTATATAGTATTATTTTCCAAAAATTAATAAAAAGTTATTTTAAATAAATATTTAAAACAAAGATAAAATCGATGAAAATAGATAGGTAGTTTTCTTCCATGAAAACATCATTTCACCACATCTATAATAACAAGTAGTGATAGGAATACGATTAGTATGTTATATCTAACAATTGTTTCTAGAAATATATAATTAATTATAATGACTCTTATGAAAAAGGATGATGAGGTCATAAAATCCCACCCTTGTTTTCTACTATCCTAAAATTTATTACCCAATTAAGACTCTCTTGACATCATTCGTAATCTATATAGTATGGTTTATAAATATCTAGTTCATCGACCGATTCAAGAAGACTTAAAGACCTTTTTCAAAAGTTTAATGTTACAATATGATTAAAATAAATATAATTTAATATTTTTGTGATAAGGGTTTAAGAATTCAATGATTCTATAATTATATTTTACCATTATTTAATGAATAAAAAAATTTGACATTACATCACTGGTTTTTTGAAAAAAATTTGAGTGAGATATTCCAGAAACATTGGGATTGATTTTGGATACTTCTTTGAAAATTTTCTATCCACATATTTTCTCCACATTATGTTATGGAAACATATTTTAGATTGCTTTACAATTATAATATCAAAATATAATACTAATATATAAGAAGTAAGTCATATGAAAAAAAGTACTGATGAACTTAGGATAAATTTTTTCACACACACAAAAAAGTATATACACAATCTCTCAAGGAGAATTACCATAAATTAAATGAAACTAATTTTATATTATATAAAATGATAATACAGTTAAATTATTTAAAAAAACCAATGAATATTCGCACTGTAAATAGTGTATAAACGGTAATATTTACGTGAACCATGGATCTTGTTTTCCATATTTTGATATAGAATAACAAAATGGTTTAATATGAAATTTTTTCTAAATATGGTTCTAGGATGCAAGATAGTGGTGACCAATTTAAAAATTAATAATAAAATGGTTATAAAAACTTTATAAACCATTAAGTAAATTAAAATTGAATATGTTTTATAGATTCTCTCCCTCAGTTACCACAATAGTATAGGAATAAACTCGGAATCCAATATATCAATGATTATTATAATTCCCATGGAATTTTATTAAGGTCATTGAATCATTTATTTTTAATGAAGGATTATAAAGATTCAAAACATAATGTTTCTATAGATTCTCAAAATAGGATGAAAAAATGGAATAAAAATTTAAAAGCTCAAATAATGAAAATTGTAATTACATTTAGTGGTAGACATAATGACAATCAAAAAATTAAAAATAATATTATTACTTGTGATATATTATTTATATTAAGAATAAGAGTGGTATTAAAAATCATTAAAAACTAATGTGACTTGTAGACTAATCAAAATGAATTTATGGAAGAATATAAAAAATTAATTATGAAAATCTATAAATTTAAAAATAAATGTTTAAAATGAATGTAGTGTAAATAATAAATATAAAAATTAAATCCTAAAATGAATCATTTACTGATAGACGAAGGGGAATAAATAGTATGAATAATAGAATTATATGATGGATAATAATTTTATGTTTTTCTTAATTATAGTTACAATTCCATAAATAAATAATAAAATTAATATAGAACTTTTATTTCACATGTTTCTTATTCATTTAAGGAAAAAACAAAACTATATTCGTTTTAGTAAACACATATTTTAAAATACATCATATTTTTTATCATATAAAAACATTCATTCAAAAAAAAAAACAGTAGACTAATTTTTCTCATTAATTATATTAGAGGATTTTAGTTCCATCCTTTACCATTATATGTCTCCTCAACATCAATATCTATGTTTTTTTCATCCAATTCTCATTAAGATATAATGTTAAATATTAATAATTATTTTCATTTTTGAATGTATAAATTTAATACCATTATAATTTATTCTAAACATGAGACAAAGAAAAAATCAACCCAAAATAATTTTCTCATTATTATTTGGTCGATCTATTACTATCCCAATTTAGAGAGTATATTGTGTCAAATATGGAGAAAAAAAGTAGTATATGCCCTTTGATTTACATATTTAAGACATAAAGTATGAAGAGTTATTATAATAAATGGTAGTCATTTCTTATCAACATGAAGAGATATTATAGATGACTCTGTAGGGAGGTTTATTATTACTAGTGAGAATAAAACCAGATTTCTATTTCATAAAAATGATAACGGAACACAAAAATAAATAATGTTGTTCATCATAGGTGCCTATAGAATTATTGGATCCCATTATGGAAAATACTATTTTCAGAATACATTTTTTATATTATTCTTATTTTATTCATAGTCAATATGTTACAATAATTTTCATTTTTTAGATATTAATAATAATAATAATAAGTAATTTCTATTTTATTAATATTATATTAAATAATTATATTTTCAATACATGTGAAGTTTTGTTTAAATATATAAATGGATGAAATACAAGCTAAACATAGTTCTAAAAACCAAGAAAGATAAACATAGTGTTGTATATAACACAATATTTTGAAGAGATTGAATTTATTTAAAAATAAATATATTATAAATTTTTTGTGTGTTATATTTTCTTGTATTATTTTTGTTTAATGTTTTATACTCTATCGAATGAAATGTTATTATTTTATAACATTGAGTTGTCTATTGGTCGCAGCAAAGCCTTTGCTATGTGTGAATAAGTTAGTGGAGTGTGTTCCTAGTTATAATTGAGGGGGTGTGTAATTTTTTAAAATATGAAAAATTATTCACTAATTAGAGGTCCCTCCTAATGTACCTCCCAAAATAAAAAATAATTTATGGGATGGCTGATATGTCCATTAAACACCTCCGCCACAAAAAACAACTGATTCGAACATGTTATTATGTATCCTTTATGTTTTACTCACTTTTAAAATTTTAATTTTTATAATGGTGACTAGTTTTTTTATACCTAGTTAATTTAATATTTAATCCTTAAAAATAATCCTTATAATATAAGTTGTACATACTTATTCTAAATATTAAATATAATTTATTAAATAAATATACTTGGTGTATTGAAAATTAATTTTAATATATCCTCATGTGATGAAAAATAACTTTTTATTCTTATTGTTGTAATTAATTTTGATTCTAAATATTGAATCCATTTTTGTTAATTCAACTCAAAAAATTATCAATATTTATTTTAAATGTTATCTGGTAGAGGATTTGTGAAATTAGGTTTTAAAAATGTTCTGTTTCAAAAGAAAAAAATGTTTTTATATGAGAATTTAATTTGAAAATGATTTTAGTAATATAATTGTATTAATATATATTGTTTAAATAATTTAAAATTAAAACTATTTTGAATAAAATTAACATTATTAATAATTTAAATGATAATGTTGTTTTCAATAAAAATTTATTATTTGTTATTATTCATTTAAAAAATGAATCAATTTATAATACTCTAAAATAAACGATTTTAAGATAATTTTTAGATGATGATTTCAAAAATAATTACAATTTTCTCAAATAAATTTTATTAATTATCTAAAAATTAATTAAAAATTATATAAGAAAAGTGTGAATATCCATCCCTTAAGAATGATATAATTTTTTTTAGAAAACAACCCTTTTACTTTATTGTGATTTTTCTTTTACTTCTTATCAATTGATAAAAATTATTTAGTATATAAACTTTTTAAACCATATAATTTTCTTAAGTTAGTAATTACTAATCATAAACAACAATTTAATCCCTAGTTTAAAATGTTAATGTTTAAATAATAAAATTTTAATTTAGTTTCCTGGTTCGTTTAAACTGAGTGTCATGTTCAATCCAATCTATTAGAGGGATTGAATGAATATATCATAATGAGTCAAAGTGTTACATTATATTCCGATAATGGTGTAGTGTTTCATACAAAATTGTATAATTTTTTTTCAATTTTTTATATCTTGTGGTGTTAAATTATTTCCCTCGATGTAAATTTTGCTGAAAATCCTCAAATATAACGAGATTGTAATTTTTAACACAAACCTAATGTTTTGTCATTCTTTATACGTGCTAAAAAACTCTTATAAAAGTAATTTTAATTTATTATAAATTTATAATATAACCATATTCAATCATAAATTATTTTGAATCATTCATTTATATTTTCAAATTAACCTTTTAATTAAAAATTGTCTTTTTAAATGATAATTAGGGTTACAACTGGTCGGATATCCCATCTTGTTTCTATTTAATGGTTAGAGTAAGTAAAAATTGGTAAAAATATCAACATATATATATAATATTGATAATTAAAAATGTTTCATATTTATTCATCATATTCACATTCATATTCCGTCACATAAATCATTGGCGAGATATTAATTTCAAAAAAACCGTTGAGATTTCTATTTGTTCGTATGTACAAGTGATATTTATGCTTTCTGATTGATGGAAAGAGAGGAAGGTAAATAATAATAAATTGTTATAGAATTATTATTTTATCATAAATATGATATATAATCAGTATATATATATATATATCATTATTACTATACATCAAATGAATAAATGAAAAAAATCACTTTGCTTTATGGATGGGAGTCCACACATTCCCATGAGTGACATATTAATATTCAAATAGATGGAAATGAATGAAAATACATAAAATATTATATTTATAGAAGAAAGATTATTTCATATATAAATTATATAATTATTCAATTAATCATTATAAAATAAAATTAATGATGGTGTTTAAAAATAAAAATATATCTCCTCACAAAGCGGTAGTTTGTACATTCGCACAAACCATTAATTTATTTGAGATTTAGTAGATAATGACATTAAGAATTTTTTTAATTGAATTCATACCATATATATATATTTTCTATAATAGACTCATAATTTTATGCTATATTAATTTGGTTCAGAAAATGTGTAAGAAGAAATAAAATTGTATTTACTCAATTACGAGTCATATAACTTCATTTGAATACATCCTATTGATTATAACTTATTAAATGAATTAATTGTATTATGATCAATATAAAATAGATAAATTCAGATTATGGATGTCTGAAATTTATTTATTTTTGGGAATTAGAGTGTTATATGGCTCACTCTGTTTGTCTAAGAGAGGATAAGTGTTGGCCCTTTTTAAGGGCGGGAGGACACACATGGAATTATTTAATATACATGAACATATATTTTATTATTCAAGAAAAATGGATCTAAAATGACATATCATATAATATTAGATGATTTATGGTTTAAAATTGAGATATAAATAATAATTATTAAATATTTAGGACAATCTAACCCTTATCTATTTAGTTTTACCTCATTTAATATTTATCGTAATAATGAATATTTACATCTATTAATATTTATAATGACCAAAATATTTGTAGAACTAATTATATAATATTAAATAAAAATATAAAAAATATTTAATATGGTTTATAAAATTTAATATCTATTATTTATCTAAATAAATTTTAGAAAATGTTTAAAAAACACAACAAACGACATTTTTATAAAAAATTCATTTTAAGAAAAAAATTAAGTTAACCATGATTCATTACCCTATAAAAACTATTTGATAAATTTCAAAACATTTAATTTCATATATAACATATCAATTGTAATATAATAACTAATTATTATTAATTAATTAAATTTATTAATAAAAACCCACAATATGCCGAAGTAATATTTTTTAAAAGAAAATATAGTTTTTCCATAAAGTTATTTTACATTAATTTTTAAAATAATAACAACGAATTAATTATTCTTATAAATATGTAAAAATCATATTTCATTATTTATTTAGTTCAATTAATTCATTAAATTCTAATGTCTTTGTAAAAATAGAAATATAAAATCATAATAATGTATTGTTATATCTAAGTTTTATTAAAGCCAACCTCACATGTAAATGAATATATAAATGATATATAATTTATATTAATATAAATGTAATATAATATTTTATTTTATTTATAGATATATTGTTTATTTTTAAATCAATTTTTAGATACATTATATATATGGTCTCTCATTATTGACAGTGAGTTAGATAAACTAATATTAGATGAGTGCTCCTCTTAATTACATTTTCTTGGGAAATTCATTTAGTGGTTCCAATAAGAGTTGGTTGAATATGATACATGGTATATGTTACGTAGAAATTACATTATGTTATCCTTTAACTTTTTTAAAATAGTTGTTCAGGTTACTAGTTGGTGTGTATCTCCATTTTTCATGGTATTGGTTCGATGACCATGTGTTCTTATAGTCAGATTGACCACGAATTTATCATCATAATTAGGCTATAATTGATGTATAAATGTTCTCACCCATGTATATAAATTTATTTAGTAGTGTATTTTATTGATTATATAGTCACATATTATTTTACTTTTTTGAAATATTTAAATGTATGAATATATTCTAGGGATAACAGCAGTGACGACTTAATATGTTCATTATTAGATATTGGAAATAGTGAGTACGAAACATTGGGAAATTATTTATCATTAAATACAAAATATAAATACAATTATATTCATATTTTATAATTTGGTGGTGTTATGAAATCCCTAGTAATGTGTCCTCATTTTTATAAATGATTTAAAATTTATTTATTCTATATTTTAAATAATTTTTAATGTTATTTAAATCTAAATACTTAATTTGAGTTCATTTTTTCAGTCTAATAATTAATTAATATATCATGAAAAAATAAATATTAGCTTTTAAATTGATAAATTTTTATTTCATTAGTTCGCTTATATTTTTATGTGATAATTTTTCTATTGTTTTTATGAGTATTTATTGAAATATTTTTATTTATGTTATTTTATGTATAATGGAGTTTTAAATTATATAAATCAATTTTATATAATTTAATTTTGAAAAAAATTAATTCAAATTATTTTAAGAATTTTGTTGTTTAATAAAAAATTACCAAATTATATGGTTAATGAGATGCATTTTTATTTCCAACTTATTTTATTACAATGAATTTATATTATCAATTTTCATCTGAGCATTATAGAATTCTTAGAGTTGTTAGTAGCATTATTTTGGGCAACATAAGAAATTTTATTTTACAAATTTCTAATATTTGATATCCCATAAGGATAATTATCTAGCCATACATATAAGGTAAATTAAAATGGAACCTAGAATCGAATTTCCTATAAGAAAATATAATGGCTCCACAATAAAAAATAATAAGTGAATTTGGGTTCCTCTAAGGATTTTCTTTAACTACTAAAACATGTCACTTTTACAATTGTGTAAACAAATAAATGGAATCGATTTTGGATAATAGTGGAATCCAAGGAGAACTGAGATAAATATAATCATCTGATCGTGGTATGTGAGGTAAAATTGATGTACTTTTTAATTTAAATGAACATTATCCTGGAAATTGAAATATGAAAACCAAAAAATAATGTTGAAAAATCAAATTGATGAAGAATTCATAACTTTTCTTTGCATTAATGGATCTCCATAAAATTCAATGAAGAATGACATTTTTAAGAGTTTAGTATATCTCATATTGTTTACAGTCAAAATATGTTTTGTTATAATGACATTGAAAATTTGGTTTTTTAATTGAATAATTTTTAGTAATGTTAGTACGAATAAAAATAATAATTATGATCAATATTACTTAATTCTAATGATTTCAGTGACCTAGATGGAATTGGGGATGAATATCATTTCATAAATAAGAATAATCATCGTTGTGTTTTCTATATCACAGATCATGGAGACCGATCCATGTTTTTTGACCCATCATGATGTTTCAAAATATATAAAACATTCCATATAATATAATTTACAACATCTGCTTGTGTTTTTTTATAGACGGGTTCATTAAAATTGAATGCTCCTTGATGTTTTTATATTCCATAGTATTAGAAAGAAAATCAGTGAAAAAAATGTTTTCCAACATATGTCTATCTAGAAGTAGAGTATCTAGTACAAGGTTTAGGATAACAAAGTTCAGTTATATATATTTTCAGTCGTGCCATTTAATTTATGAAGGAAATTCTTTAGACACATATGAATGTGATGTCTAAATGAGGGTGTTGTGGATTTCTTACTATGGGATTTAGATTATCTCCAATTATTAATTTTTAAATTTTATTTTCTATATTTGTTTAGGGTACTATGTAGCCTGAGTGGTGCTAAATTTATTCGTATTCCCAATAATCCTCATTAATTTTTAATGTTTAGTTATTATATTTTTTTGTGTGGTTTATGTATAACTATAGATATGTAATTTCTTTATATGAGAGAATAAAATATTTTGAAATGAATCTTAGATTGGAAAAAAATGGTGAAATGCTTTAAGATGAGATGGATACTTGTTCATTTATATATTAGTTACAAGGGGAAAATTATTTTGACAACAATATCTTATGAAATTGATTTTAAAGAAAAAACATGTGTCTCCACAAAAGAAAATATTTTATTGAAGAAATTCCACAAGAATTTGAAATTAAATTATATATATATATATATATATTATATTATATGAATTTTCAAAAGAGAGCCTACATATTATTGTATATGGTATATTTAGATAAATAATAAGAATATTGAACTATAAAATAGCAAAAATATTGGTAGCGAAGATATATTTTCATTAAAACTCTTTCAGAGTTTATTTTTACATTTATAATGGGTTAATTATTTTAAATTTTCTAATATATTAATTTTTTTAAACAATTATGGGTATTGTAAATTTTCATAATCAATAATAGTTTTCTTATTATTTTTGGTTACTTTTCTCATCTAGATTACTTTTTTTATATATTTTCACTTGATGAGAGTAGTTTTCATGACATGAAATATTTGAAAACCATATTTGTGGATCAAAAAACAAAAATCTATTAATGTCATTTTCTTATAATATCATATTAATAAGTAAATTTTTAGCATTAAATATAGGACACAAAATATCAACCAATATAATGATTTTCTAAAGAATGTCTTCCCAAAACTTTCACTATGATGTTATGTTATATATTAGATCAAATATAGCAACAAATAGTATTCATGATAACTAATTATTGATATGATTTTTTTATATATCTATAAATTTTTTTTAAGTATTTTACATTTCATTTTATCAATATCAAATTATTTGAGATCATATAGATATATTTCCCCTATCCAATAACTATTTTGTTACTGTGAGTCCTTATTTTATAACATTTACATTTCATTCAATCTCTTTTTCAAACATGTCATTAGGTTAAATAATATTATAAATTCTATTAATTTATATCATATGTTCCTTCTCAGTTTCCATTATGTTGTTTTCTCTAGTTTTTAGAAATTTAATTTTTTCTCACAGTTTTCACATTCTCTATGGGTTTGACTATACTCAATATAAACAAGGGATAAAACTGATGTGTCAAATAAATAATTTTATAATTAAAATTACCTCATAAAACATTAAATTCATTACTAGAAAAGGTACGTCTGATTGATAAAATGTTAAAAAAATTCAACTATATTTTCCTATAATAAGGAATGAATATATTTGGTGATACATTGTTAACATTAATAAAATCCAATTTCATCATGAATACTATTTCCTAATCAGAATGTATACAGTATTGTTTTAAAAAAATTAATAAAAAGTTATTTTAAATAAATATTTAAAACAAAGATAAAATCGATGAAAATAGATAGGTAGTTTGCATCCATGAAAACATCATTTCACCACATCCATAATAACATGTAGTGATAGGAATACAATTAGTATTTTATATCTACCAATTGATACTAGAAATATATAATTAATAATAATGACTATTATGAAAAATAATGATGAGGTCATAAAATCCCACCCTAGTTTTCTACCATCCAAAAATATATTACCCAATTAACACTCTCTGGACATCATTCGTAATCTATATAGTATGGTTCATCAATATCTGGTTCATGGACTGATTCAAGGATACATAAAGACCTTTTTCAAAAGATTAATGTTACAATATGTTTAAAATAAATATAATTTAATATTTTTGGGATAAGGGTTTAAGAATTCAATGATTCTATAATTATATTTTACCATTATTTAATGAATAAGAAAATGTGACATTACATCACTGATTTTTTGAAAAAATTTGAGTGAGATATTCCATAAACATTGGGATTGATTTTGGATTCTTCTTTGAAAATTTTCCATCCACATATATTGTCCACATTATGTTATGGAAGCATATTTTAGATTCCTAAATAATTATAATATCAAAATATAATACTAATATTTAAGAAGTAAGTCATATGAAAAAAACTACTGATGAACTTAGGATAAATTTTTTCACACACACAAAAAAATATAAATATAATCTCTCAAGGAGAATTAGAATAAATTAAATGAAACTAATTTTATATTATATAAAATGATAATACATTTAAATTATTTTTATAAACCAATGAATATTCGCACTCTTAATAGTGTATAAACGGTAATATTTACGTGAACCATTGATCTTGTTTTCCAAATTTTGATATAGAATAACAAAACAGTTTAATATGAATTTTTTTTATATATTGTTCTAGGATGCAAGATAGTGGTGACCAATTTAAAAATTAATAAAAAAATGGTTATAAAAAATTTATAAACCATTAAGTAAATTAAAATTGAATATGTTCTATAGATTCTCTCCCTCAGTTACCACAATAGTCTAGGAATAAACTCTGAATCCAATATATCAATGATTATTATAATTCCCCTAGAATTTTATTAAGGTCATTGAATCATTTATTTTTAATGAAGGATTATAAAGATTCAAAACATAATGTTTTTATGGATTATAAAAATTAGGATGAAAAAGTGAAATAAAAATTTAAAATCTCAAATAAAGAAAATTGTAATTAAATTTAGTGGTAGACATAATGAAAATCATAAAAATAAAAAAAAATATTAATACTTGTGATATAATATTTATATTAAGAATAAGAGTGGTATTAAAAATCAATAAAAACTAATGTGACTTGTAGACTAATCAAATTGAATTTATGGAAGAATATAAAAAATTAATTTTGAAAATCTATAAATTTAAAAATAAATGTTTAAAATGAATGTAATGTAAATAATAAATATAAAAATTAAATCCTAAAATTAATCATTTACTAATAGACGAAGGGGGATAAATAGTATGAATAATAGAATTATATGATGTATAATAATTTTATGTTTTTCTTAATTATAGTTACAATTCCATATATAAATATTAAAATTAATATAGAACTTTAATTTCACGTGTTTCTTATTCATGTAAGGAAAAAACAAAACTATATTCGTTTTAGTGAACACCTATTTTAAAATAAATCATATTTTTTATCATATAAAAACATTCATTCAAAATAAAAAACAGTAGAATATGTTTTCCCCTTAATTCTAATAGAGGATTTTAGTTCCATACTTTAGCATTATATATCTCCTCAACATCAATATCTATGTTTTTTTTCATCCAATTCTCATTAAGATATAATTTTCAAAATTAATAATTATTTTTCTTTTTCAATGTATAAATTTGATACCATTATAATTTATTCTAAACATGAGACTAAGAAAAAATCAACCCAAAATAATTTTCTCAATATTATTTGGTCGATCTATTACTATCCCAATTTAGAGAGTATATTGTGTCAAATATGGAGTAAAAAAGTAGTATATGACCAATGATTTACATATTTAAGACATAAAGTATTAAGAGTTCATAGAATAAATGGTAGTCATTTCTTATCAACAAGAAGAGCTATTATAGATGACTCTATAGGGAGGTTTATTTATACTAGTGAGAATAAAACCAGATTTCTATTTCATAAAAATGATAACGGAACACAAAAATAAATAATGTTGTTCATCATAGGTGCATCTAGAATTATTGGATCCCATTATTGAGGATGCGAGATGTTTTATAATATTATTGAAGAGATTAATATTACATTTATACGAACCAAAAAATATAAATAAATACAATCTATCAAAGAAAAATAAGATCTATATGATTATTTGGTATATTTATTAGAAAACCAAGATTAATATTCCCATTAATCCTTCTAGTGTGAGTTATAAATTTTGATTATGATCTATAGTTTTTATAGATATAGGTGTTGGGGAATATTAACTCATTATTAATTACACTAATATAATGTTTTATATCCATAGACTTCATGATACCAAGATTATTCCACATTTAATAATATTTATGATTTCTTTAAAAAACATTACTTCTTGTTCACCTGAAATTAAAATTTTAGGTTGAGTTCTCTTCAATACCTATTATAATATAATTTATGTAAGGATAAAATCAATTGGATAGATTCAGAAATTTCATAACGATGTTCTTATATGTTTTATTCTTTACCATATCTAATACTAGTAATATAAAGCTATTATTTTCCATACAAATAATTCACATGATTTATAACTTTAAGACATTAATTTTTGGGTATATTAAAATAAAATCCAACTTTATTGGGGTTTTTAGAGATGATATAATAAAATCCTTATGCTAGGATAAAATATATACTATTTATGAAAATCCATGACCTATTCATGTCCAAGTGGCCACTAAAAAGGATATCCGGCTGATATAACAAATCAAAAGAATAAATACCCAAAATAAGGAAAATGAACAAGTGTATATTTTGAATTTATTATATAAAATAATAATTCATTCATTAGTAAAGGAAATTTTATAATAAATTTTTTTATTTAATTCTCAACTAGATTGATATAAATTTGTTTTCTTGTTTTCTAAATGGATAGTCTTATTATAAAATGATTCTTATAAAACATGTTCTTAATTAAAATGCTATATTAACATTGAAATTTTGATACATTTTCTACAAGTGAATATTTTTTAGTCTATAGTGCTCTTACACTATTCAGAGATATATGAGAGCTATATTTTCAAATTTTATTGAGATGATATTTGAGGTATAAATGTATTAAATTTTTAAATATCATGAATCAACATTGATATTTGACTTTATAAGATGAAATCATTTATTAAAGTATATTTAGAGAGAAGACTTATTTAAAATTATGAAAAATGAAAATTCATTTTTATTAAGGGTTTTTTGGTATGTCAGTTACTCTAAAGGAGTGGAGTAGAATTTGACACGACTTAAATTATTTTGATTCAAATGATTCTTTATATGAAATATTTTATATGTGATATATTTTTTCCTGGAAATATTTTTTTTATAATAGATGTTCTTTAAAAAAAATATACTCACATGAAACCAATGATATCTAATGGTTAACGATGCATAATATTCTTAGAGCGTGGTTTAAAAAATAATAATCTTCTTATAGAATAGCCGAACTCCTCCCTAATTTTGATAGTTACAAATTGGAAATTTTCTTTTGATGTAATATATTATATAGGTGATGTGACTATTATAATAAATTTTTTGGATAAAGAAGGAGTGGAAGCTATATGAGATTATTTTACAACTAAATTAATAGTTTTTGCCCAAAATAGTTTAACCAACATATTAAAAAATGGCTGCTAATATTTTTTCTTTGAAATATTTTGCAAGCCTGTGATAGGATCCATGATAATAGTATTCACTAACCAAGCATCTCTTATGTAAATTATGGTTAATAAAAAATCCATTACATATCTCATGTAATAGAACCTTAAGTTATTGTAATTTGATTAAGAATTTAGGGATATGAATGGTACTAAATATATAGTATTTATCCATTATTCCTAGCTACTAATCACCAAGACTAATAAACCTGAATACATAAAATATTGATTTTAATAAAACAAAATTATGTTATACATCTCTCATTTTTTATTTCATTCTCAATTATTTTAAAAAATTAAAAATGATAAAATATTTATATGGGTTGTTGGGAATATTATTGGATGACCCAATATTTTTTATTACTTGAGTTTAAGGTATTATGATGAGTTATTTCCCTAAATATGTGATATTTTCCATTTTAAACAGATTCCACAATTTTAGTAGGGGGAGGAACTATAGGGATGAATTAACTACCAAAATTAAACTAACATATATTTTATTTGAATAATTCTGGAAACTGTGATAGCCTCATATTAGTTAGATGTAAAAATTTCAATGGGATTCGTAATATTTGAATAAAATGAGGGATTCAACAACAGATAATACTGGAAGTTTTACTGTAATAGTCTTTATGGGGGATATTCCAATATTATCAAGAGAATGAGTATATTATCGATCCTATAGACTAGGTGAGTATGTTTTTATAGTCTTACAAATTTCCAAATAATCAATCCATCTGTTTTATAATTTTTTTAACGATTTATCATTTTCATTATTTTTTGTTCATTAAGATTTCATCAATATAAACTGAATTAATTTTATGAATTATGTGCTTAAATTATTAATATAATAATATGGTTGTGTGAATAATATATGGATAACATGTCACATGTAGTATATATGATAAGATGAAATTTATAATAGAGAGATAATGAATATTATAGATCTAATATTTTGTAAACATAGGAAATGTCAGACTCTTAAATAGGATGTGTTATTTTGGGCCTATAGAATTTTATATGACACTATAATATATATAAATCCGTATGGAAATGTTTATCATAACTAATTTAATTTTCTAATTATCATTAATGTCTCTATAATATAAAATAATGCCTTTGTGGATAGATCGAGTGAAAAAAATTAAACTCCATATTTAATCTATATCCTACAAATCAAATAAAAAATGTTATATACCATTAATATTTATATGAGTGTTAGTTAATAGAGTAGTGGAATTATTTAGAGAGGATATAGTTATTTTTTCAATTTTTTTTGAAAAATACAATAAATTGATGGATAACCAAATGGATTGGGTACTATGTATATGGTTAAAAATTGAACTCTCCCCATGTTTAACTAAGGATCGTAAACAAAGTGGGAAATTGGACTAAACACATAACAATTACTATGAATTTTCTCTATTTTAGTACTAATATATTTACTGAGGTAGGAAGATAAAGGTAACAAACTCGGTAACCAAACCCTAGGGATTTTCAGGCCTGTGAGAAGGAGAAATCTGTGGAAGGATAAAAATGTCTAGATATGGATTAATTTTTTAGACATATGTATCCTTTTCACCTCTAATTGATAAATCTATGCATGGAGGTGCATGTTCATAATAATAATTCTCATTCAATGAAGAAATTTCCTGAAGGTGGTTTAATCTGTTTCCAACCTCACTTTCTTGAACATTAACTTACCTCCTCTAAGAAGGATCATCAATAAGGGATGAATATCCAATGTCTCATCCAACTAGGTGGTCATTAAATATTGGGTTAACTTTTGATGTTACTCACCTATTTCATGTGTTCTGGTCTACTGAGGATAAAAATTATAAAAAATTCATGATCTCAATCGATGTATTAAATAGATGCATGGCTATTATTATTGGAGGGATATAGTAATGGGTATGGTATAATGTCATATTTTTCTCCTCTGTTGAAATGAAGCAAAGAAAATGGAGCATGTCGTCAGTCACCTTAATTCTAGAATTTTGAATGATCCAATATTGGGGTAAAAATATTTTCTCTGAATATTTTAGGAACACTCTAACACATATTTGGATTCATATTGGTAGATTAAATTTGTTTTATTTGCACCAAAAAAATTATATAGGAAAAATAATATGGTGTTTTTAATTCTATTACAATGGACATGAAAATAGATTATATGACATGTGGATATTATTCTTTGGTTGTGGTTCGTGATGATATGTAAAATGACCATGATTAAGAGGTAGTGTTAACCACATGGGATGATGGAATTAAACTTGTGATTTAATATGAGAGGATGCCTGAATTTTGTATGAGTTGAAATCTCATTGGGAACCATTCGTCTTAATGTAGCAAATATATTGAATGAAACTTCGAAAAATTTAATGTTCATAATGATGCTAACTATAGAAGAATTAACGGAAATGATAAAATTCCATACACTATTTTAAATAGAAATATAAATCTTGGAACACCATAGATTGATAATATTGTAGATGGAATTCTGGAACACACAACCATGGAAGGACTAATGAATAATATAAGAATCTATTAGTTTATGGTATTGTGACATAATGTTAGGGTCATTCTAGGATTGATAACTAAGAAATACCAAGACCTATTGTGAACCCCGTTGCCTGCCTACCAACATTAAAGAATATGGTCAATCCCTCACTAACAAGACTTAATAAGAGGATTCACATTAGTCCAGTTCTCATGAACAAACCCTATCAACCTATAATTACCATATAAATAATTTCTGTATTATCCCCATTTAATGAGAATAAACTATGAAAATCAACTAGGATTCCTCTACTGATGATTAATATAGGGTTATTGAAACTACCAATTGTTTGTATGAGAACAATAATGGTGTGGTGTAGTTAATTACTGATTGCGCATCACCATAGTTTCCACAATTTCCCATATTTTATGGGAATTATATTATATGACATCATTATAAGATGGCTAACATGTTAAATACATGGATATGAACTAATGAATATTATGAAAAATATATGGATGAGAGTTTACAAAAATTTCCAATAGGTTCTTCATCTAATGTATATTATAATGAAATTAGGTAAATATCTATAAACTACATGTTGAAAACATTGATATATATGGTTATGTTTCATTGGTACCCTCATCTACGGTTTCTAGAGTAAAAACAATTGATAAACCACTTAATGTCATGTGGTCTAATAGAAATTCCGCTCTTTTATGTGGCGGTATCGTAAATGATGATGCAAATAATTATAGTCTTTTGAATATTTAGATACATGCTAATGTATTCCATGAAAATTATGATTGAAATAAAAAAATTGATATATGGTAACATAGAGAATGTATCAGTGGATATAAATCATAATTATGTGAAGATAAATGTTAAATGGAAATAGGGAAAGGACATGGGAATACAAAACATCAAAAAGGGCCTCCAACAAGAGTAGGGGCCTTAAAAAATTATTCATTTTTATAGTATGTTTCAATGTCTAGGGAACTCTCTAATTGGAAAATACCACAGTTAATTTATTATGGCCTACAAACCAATTCCCATTGGTATTGTTGAACCAAAAAATGATGTTTGAGAGTTTTAATGCAATTAAATTTAAATCTATCAAGTACAACATTGATTCTCAAATTCAACATTACTTCAACATGTATCAACAATTTATATTCAAAAAATAATGAATTTTTATTAATTAAATCATCATGAAATCTTATAGTATTTATATTTCTATCAAAATTTTAGTCTGTCCAGTTTTGGAATCTTTTGTCTATACATGGACTAAATACATCATTAAAAGGGATCTTTGGAAGGAGATTGAGGAAATTTCTAAATATATGGATCATAAATGGTTCTTCATGAAGTAATTTATTACTATATTTAGGACTAAAGAAAAAAATCATGATGAATTAAAAAAATTTAAACCTTGGAGTTATCATATTTCATTGACCAGTTCAATCATTATGAAGTTCTAATTGTCATTGTTGATTTCACATGGACTAGATAATCCATGAATGAAATAAAAGAAAGTAAGATAGACACATTATTTTTGAAAATATATGACTATAGTTCTTACAACGGGGACTTGGGATTATCGATCCCTAAATATCACTCAGATCATATACCTATTATTGTTGAAGTCTTCACTCATATGACATATTTTTTCCTCTTCAATATTATATTAAAAATGAATGGTTCATTCCTCTATGATACATGGAACATATTTTGGTGTCCTCTAACATTAAACCCACTTAAAAAATAATTCATATGTTTGATGAGAAATTAAATTATAATAAGAGATTTATAATATATTTGAGTGTGAAATATGTTTTAACTGTGATATTTAAATAAAGGATTCTACAGAGCGCATTGCCTAAAACAAGATTAGTATTCATCATTACAGACATCCCCACAAAGTTGGTATACAAACTCATGTAAAATTGGGTGATCTATTATTTATTAATTAATGGCTATACAGGAACTATTTGAATTTGAAATTCATGAAGGATGGAATGAGAAATTGAAAAAAATCATAGATTTTACAAGGATAAGATGGTGAAAACATGGTATAATTCCATCTCCATTAATGAATTTTTATACACTATTGAAAATTATTTTTCATGGGAAGTGGTGGAGTATTATAATGGGATTTAGGTTGATTATCGTATTGATAATTATAAAATATTGATTTACAATATTATCATATGTATTTTGGACAACCGGAATTGAGGACTTATCCTAAAACATACCAAATAGATTGTCATAGAATCCCCATTATATCATTATATAAGAATACCTACTACCCCAGATGTGGTTTCCAATAATTTCTTCATGTTTTAATTATAATTTTTTTAATATTATTTGACAAGTAAAATCAAGGAATTATTTAATCATGCCTCTATGCCATTGGGAAAAAATTAGAACATTTTTAAATTGATTCCCAAGAAAGAAAATTATTTTTATTTTAATGACTTTTGACTAGTTACCAATTTTTAAATTTTCCCTAACATAGTTAGTAATATTATATTTTCCATTATAGTAAGAGTTATTAAGAATCATATTAATCCATATCAGTTTGTATTTTATCTCCAGAGAAGCATCCAAAATTACTTATTCACGACCTCAAAAAGTGGTAACATAATGATGATGTAAAAAATGGAAGGTGAATTATCATATATTAGTGTCATTAACATGGAGATTAATAATATAATATAGATATTTTTTTTTCCTTAAGGCGGTAAGGAATCATCAATTCATTTATTAGATTGATGAGAACCATTCATAATTCGACAAGGATATTTTTTTCTAATTAATGGGTCTCTAATAGGTTCCTTTAATACACCAGGGGACTCCAAAAAGGATACCTACTCTAAAAGATACATCATTTCATTGCTTAAGATTATAAGGTAATAAGTACCAATTTTCATTCCAAAAATGGAATGTATAAGAAAATTATAGATCAGAGAATTATCTTAATCCCATTACATCCTCTGTACAAAACTGATATCATTATACACAGACAAGCCTCAAAGAAATACATACCTACTATGAAAAAATAACTCACCACTATGATGTGGTTAGTGTACAATCTATATTCTATATTAATTCATCTATAATTTTTAGTGATGGTATATTAGTTGGAAATTAGAATATAATCGCTTGAAAAGTTAATTTGAAGAGCAGTTTCATCCCCTAAAATTTTCTTAGTGTTCCATAGTTTTAGGGAAAATTGAATAGACATTACCGTTAAGATATATTCTCTGTTATCGCAATCAAAATGGATTGCTGGAAATAAAAATCCATCTCCCAATAGGGATGACTCTTCCATGTTAACATGATGATCACTTTAATTTTTTTTATCTTTCTCCCTTAATAGGTATCCATGAAGCCTCATAATTAATCTTCAATTCATGATTATGAATTTCATTTGGGGACGGTTTCTGTATGAAAATAAAATTTTCAATAATTTTCATATTGAAATTGTCAAGATTATTGTGATTGGGGGTCTTGCTGCTAATGATCTCATGATTTTTAAATGATGAAATCATTGAGAATGTCCCCTTGAATATTATTACATCTAATGACTCTTTCATTGAATTTTTATCAAGTATGTTGATAGTGAAATTTTAGGGAGGGTATTCATAAAACCATATATAATTTGGCTTTCCATCAATTAATCATTATTTCAATGACATACTATATTTTTCAAAGTGGTAGGTCTGCAATAATTATAATATTTATTACGATTGAACCCATTGTTTGGGAATCCCCCTAAAAATAGTGTGAATTTTCTATTAAAAAGGATATAAGTAGACATTAATAAATTTATTTAAAATTCTAATGAAAATTATTTCATTCTTTCAAATGCTTCATTGAATATCAAAAATTATTCCTTCGTGGAAAATTACACCCTTTTAATTATTCCTGATACCATTTTACATATCAATGTTAATGAATACTATAGATTTCAATGTGAAGGATGTATTTTCTGATAATCATGAAAACAAATATTTTTGGTCGATTATATTCTTCTATCTAGATTAATAATGTTGTAGAAAATATGTAAAAATAAAATGCAAATATATAATCCATTAAAATGAATTAGACATCACATTACTTCAGCATGTTATATTTTCATTATGGATGAAGACGATGCGGAGATCATATTTAGGGGATTTGTGTTTTTCGAGGACCTCAAGACATATACAGGTAAGATGTTTAATTTCATCATGAATACTAACCTGAATCAAGAGGATATATTCACATGCATTAATCATGTTGCAAAAAGTGATCAGATTTGATAACTTCTCTTAGAATTAGTTAAATTTATCATTGATTTTATCTTGAGTGAAAGGAATGTAATGTTATTTGACAACCATACTGTAATAACCCAAACCCAAATTTCTTAGAGTTAGTGCCTTATTTTATTACATTTTCAAATAAAAATTGTAGCTTTATCTCGATGGAATGAATAATTTAGTATCATTGGAAAATTAGACACATACATAATGGTTACATTAGGATAAGAAATGAAATATAATCTATCAAATTATTTTAAATCGCACTAAAAAACATATATTATCCCAGAAGTTCATTCAGAATACACATATTCACATCCTATAGAAAAATAAAACATAAAAAAGGGGTGACCTCAAATTCTCTATAAGGGTAATAAATATAGAGGAATCATAATTAATAAGGTTTCTGGAATAAATAAAAGTATACATTCCATTAAAACCTAAACATGAGCATAATATAGTAATAATAATAGACGAATAAATAATTCTATAATAAAACATTAACACTGATAATCTAATCGTAAAATAAACACATTGACTATAATATAATAGTTTCATAATGAGGGAATATATAATTCCTTACCTCATAATCATACCCTGAATCCTCAATCATTACACTATATATAATTGGAAAAATACAAAAATAGTTTGCTTCATGAGACCTACCAATGCAACAAGGCGCTACATCAGGCCCCATATGTTTCTTACTAAGTCTGACGAATTAATCATTTGAAATAATAAAATACTAAACATCTAATAAATTAGTATTGAAACTAATATGTTAAATGTAAATAACATTCCCCAATCAGTAAACATAAACAAAAACCATTATGAGTAATTTGGTGAATGATATCGAGATTGAATATCCATAGTCAAGAAAATCATATACCATTTAAAAAAATATGGAAGATGATATAATAAAATATTAATCCAAATTCCACATAAGAAAAAAATATTGTTTAAATATATGTAAATATTATCATAAATGCATCGAATAATACTTTAGGGAAATACTCATTTACTTCACAAATAAGAGTTATTTTTAAAAATACATGTATATAACTATACGTGAATTAAATATTTATTAACAAACAAATGAGAAATTTTATAAAAAGAAGTTTAATTTTTGATAGCCTATATAATGAAAATGAAAATAGGTTACAATTTGAGAATATCCTTGAACCAGTCTTGTTTATCTGGTTAATTTTGAGAAACATCATTTTTAAAACATGTAACTCCACATAAAATGTAGAAAGATTATTATTGGTACATATAAATTGAAAACTAAAATAGAATTTATAATTATTACATCCTAAAAAATAATAAATATACTTGGGTAATGAGTGATAAAGTGTAATCTCCAATGGAAAGTAGATGTTTAAGGAGAAACCCTTACCTTATGTCTGAATGTGTTCTGCACTTAACCTTAACGTCCTAGATTATCCAATTAAATTCCATAATAAATTAAGTTGGAACCTTATATTCATATTTTTTATTCAATATAATTTTATTAGGTTCATTTTTATATTTATTGATATGTTATAAGTTGAATTTTATCATCTTAGAGTGCTCATTTCATTGATTTCTTGATTGGTTTCCTTGAGTATAAGTAATAAAGGTAATGTGAAATGGGTATGATTCTCCATAATTGGAATTTTATATTAATAATGAAAAAATTTTCTTTGGTTTTATGCCTTTTTTTTCATTCAAAAAATTATGTTTAATCATTAGATAACATTTTAATGATAATTGATTAGCTTAATTTTAGTGTTTTTTCTATCCAAATGAACACGTTTTATTTAATTATTTAATATCATGTATACATAATGTTCCAAAAAATTAAATAAGAAAATATAAATATTTTATAATCATGTCCAACATTAAAAACGTAATCATGATCATCCTTGAAGGATAAAATTAAGAAAAAAGGTTTGTCTTCGGTGATGGTCATAAATCATCACCTCTTGGAAGATGAATTCATTTTTAAAATAAAAGAGAGATATTAAGGATGTTGCTGATGGATCATCAATTATCATGATATAATTATATTATATTGATGACACTAGAGTTATTATAATAATTTTAATAGATCTTGTAATTAGATAATAATAAATGAAAATAATTTAAAATGAAATGAAATGAAATAGGACAAGGATATACCACTTAAATTAACCTCCTTGTGAACCTCATTAGTGAAAGGATTTTGGCCATTTAGAATGTCTATGAGATCTTATATGTGAGAGAGAGACTATGGAATAGGTTTTGGGCCAAATTTTGAAAATATTGATGGCTTAGAAGTGCGAAGTTAAGAGGGCAGTGAAGGTGGTTTTTATTGTGAAAGAGATGAGTGAATTTTTAATACCTTATTTAATTATTTACTATTTATATCAAAACAAAAAATAGTGTTGATTAATATACTAAATATAGTAATAAGTTAATGTGAGATCTAACCAAGGGTGATTATTACATCTAATAATCTAAGAGTATTTTATTTAGCTTATAATTAATATATACAGTAAATTACCATATTTTTCTATTCACAATAAATTCATGTATTTCAGAAAAATCCAAAATATTCACCCTAAATTTTTTTCAACTGGTAGATTTAATAAATTACTATAATTTTATTAAATTTGTTATCTAAATATGTGAAATTAAATTTCTAAATAAAACCATTTTATACATGAAAATAAACAAATTCAAATATAAAACTGATTTTATACCCCTTTCAAAATATATCTAAGGTCTCAAAAAATTATTTTAAAATCACACGATAGAATAAAATTTTATTATGAATCCTTTTATTGAAAATTTATTTCTTTTAAAAATTTTTATTAATAATAAAATGTATCTATATAACTAAAAGTTATAAAAATACCAACACATTATATTAATTTTTGAAATATTCACATTCAATATTGTTGATATATTTATATCATATCTTTACTTTTAAGACTCTTAATTTTTATTTATACATTCATGGGTAATTTTACTATTTATTAGAATGATTTAATATTCATAAGGGCCTAGTTATTATTCTTAGGGAAATTTACTATCTAGTGACTATAGGTTTCTATACATCTAGAATACCTATTATTTATTTTATTCTTCCTTTATTAATATTGTATAGTGTTCTCTAAGTGGTTTTATATAATTCAAACCATATAAACATAAGAAATGAAATTTCATTTATATGATTTTGGCATGTTACATTGTTTTCTCCTACAAAAATAATTATTCTCGAAATTTCCAAAATGTCACCTCACAAAATGATTTGGGAAGTTTGTTATCATAAGATCCTTAGGATCCCACATCGCCTCTTCAATTTTATGATTATTCTAATGTAAATTCACCTACCGAGTCATAGAGTTATTAAAACCAGTAATTTAGTATCATGAATTGGGATAGTCACTTCATATTACGATAAGTAATATTCTAATTGGATACCTTCATTAGTGAGTACATGTGTTTGGTCTGGAATGTACATTCTCAAGAATGAGACGTGGAACATATTGTGCTCTCTAGAATCAATAGGTGTTATCACCAAATGATAATCCACAACATCAACTCTCTCAATAATTTGAAATGGACCAATATACATGTACCATAGTTTTCATTTCTATCCTAATGATTTATCACCCTTCCATAGAGATATATTCAAGGAAAAAATATCTCTTATTTGATATTAAAAATCATTCCATTGATTATCAAAATTTCTATTTTTCCAAAAAAATATGGTGTTTTGATATGGGTTTTAAGTGTCTTTACCATCGTTATTGTTTCCTCAATAAGCTCTGGTACTACTTTCTTACATTCACCAACTTAGTCCAAATATGTTGGTGTATGACATATCTTTTCATAAAATGCTTTATATGGTGTAATTTGAATACTATAATGGAAAATATTGTTGAAGGAAAACTCTACCAAAAGTAAATTCTGATCCAACGTACCTTGAAAATCATGTGATCATGATCTCAACATGTATTATAATTTTTCTATAATCCTTTCTAATAGCCCATCATTTTAAGGGTCAAAATATGAACTCAAATTAATCTTAGTATCAACTGTTATTTAGAAACTTTTACCAAATTTCAATGAAAATTGTGGATCCCTATCAGAACAAATTGAGATAGGTTCTCCATGAAGTATTAGAACTTCATTAAAAGTGATCTTTTCAAGGTGCTTCAGTGGAAAACCCTCCCATATAGCAACAAAAATTTGTTTATTATGTAAGTAAATTAATAATTACACATATTTCATCATTCATTCATGGTGTTAATGTAAATCTTGAGAAAAAATAAATTATTATTTCATCCATTTTCAATATATGAATATGAATAGGCTACAAGACAGTCCTATGAAATTGTCTTTTAGAATTTACTTATTCAAAGTCTAATCTTCTGGACACAAAATCAGTAATTTCCCACTTCATATTATCACACAAAAAATTATTATTCATATATTTATACATATTAGTGATTTCAAGGTGTTTAGATAAACTCATCATATTAGAATCATCCAAAAACACCCATTTTAGATTGGGTATAGAGGTAACTTATAGCTTCCTCCTAAATTTCAGAATTTCATTCTCACACACGAATTCCGGAAACATCCCATAATTCATATCATTGATTTTATTTATAATATTACCATTCTCACATTGATAACCTTTTACAATTTCCAATAAGAATGGTTGGGAAACCCATTAAAAAATTAATGATGTTTCGCCTTCCATGATAATTCCTAAATCCATCGTTTCTATAGCCATGTGAAAAATATCCATTTAAAGCTTCATTTTGTTTAGAAATCTGTGATCATTCCTAATCAATCTATTAGCTACCTGATTTCCCTTCCCTATTTAATAGTGTATTGATTAATCATAATCAATGAGTAGTTTTATACATATCCTTTTCCTCATGTATTCTTCTTTCTATGAGTAGATATATTTCAAACTGTTGTGGTCCATATATATCTCACATCTCTTAACATATATATAGTGTCTCTATATCATTAATGTAAATGTTATAGCTGCCAACTACAGATCATGAGATGGATAGTTCTATTCATGAGTTTCTAACTTCCATGATGCATAGAAAATAACTATATCATTCTATATAAGGACCGGTCCATTTCCTTTCTTTTATGCATCACTATAAATCACAAATCCACCATTTACCAATAGTAGATTCAATATAAGAACATTCACTAACCTTTTCATCAATTCTTCAAAACATTTTTCACAGTCTTTTGTCCATACTAACTCAACCCATTTTTGAAAATGCTTGGATAATGGGTTAGTTATTTCAGTGAAGTTCTAAATTAAACCCTAATAATAATCTAGTAATCTAATTTAACTAAATACCTTGGTCATGATAATTGGTGGAGGACATTCCTGAAACAATTTTGTCTTTTCAAGATCAACTATGATTCCATCCTTAGATACAATATGTTCATGAAAAAAATTGTGTGAAGAAAGAATTCACACTGGGAAAACTTTCCATATAACACATTTCTTCTATGAGTTTTCAGAATAATGCATATTTAATTCTCATGATCTTCATATCATTTGGATTATACCAAGACATCATCAATAAATACCACAAAAAATATCATCAAGACATTCATTGAAATATTATTTCTTTACTTCTAATAAAATATATGGTTCATTAGTCAGTCCAAAAGGAATTACTGTAAATTTTAACGCCCATACATGGTTCAGAATATTGTCTTTGGTATAACATCCTTCATCACACACAAATATTGTAATTCAGATCAAATTTAAATCTTTGAAAAATATTGCGCTCCATTATTTGATCAAATAAATGATCAATTAGACAATGAAGAAACATTTTGTTTATCATAATAGCATTGATCTCCCTATAGTCAATGCACAGTTGCATAGAAACTTATGTGTTTTTAACAAAATGAACAAGATATCCCAATAGAGAAAAACATGTCAGAATAAACCCCGTAATACTAAAATCATCTAGGTCCTTCTTCAGCTCCAATAATTGAATTGAGGAAACTCAATAAGTAGTTTGTGATATAAGCCTTTCAATAGGGATTACGTCAGTAGAGAACACAATTTATTACTCTAGAGGATGCCCCGGAAAATCCTACGGAAATAAATCTATATATTCTTGAATATACCGTACATACTCAATTTGATCATTTATTTCTTCACCCATAGTTTTGGAATTATCATCCTATCCATGAATTAAATTCAGTATAGCTACTTGGGATGGATCTAGATAATAATTAATGTTGATGTTTCTACTATAAAGATAAGGGAAATTATATCATTATTAAAAATTGTTACTTCCTTCTTCTTACAACTAATATTCACTTCATAATTTGAAATACAATTCATACCGATTATTATATCTAAATAAATCATGGGAATAATGATAATTTATGTTCCTAGAATGTGTAATGTATCACTGAGAGGAGGGGGGAATCAATGATAATATTTTTCTTATATGATTATTTTCAATTTAAACAACATTCACCTTCAATTAAATATTACAATTCCTTACTAAAAAATCCAACAAACATCCACATGAACAGAATGATAGACAAAGATCACTATTCAATAATAATAGGCACCCAAATATCTTGTTTTATAAATAATACAATCCCATAAAATTCACTTTAAATCAATCATTGGATTACAATGAGTAGGAGATACCCCTTCAATTGTGTATAAATTTGTAAAAAATCCATAAGAGTGTGTGCACCCTCGTAGAAAAAAAATGGTAATTCAAATATTTATGTAAAAATCATGTTATGTGTTATTCCTTTCAATTCAAGAAATGTAATAAATTGAAATAAAATTATTAAATTCCATAATAATATTAAAGGTGCTAACCACCTTGACATTATTATGAAAACTCAATATGATTTTCTTGGGTTTGATTTTCCCTTTCAAATTCATCCAAAATCAATTCTCTAAAATATGATTTTTCCAGTCCGATTTTCATTTAAAATACAATAGAAATGAATTCGAACCACATAATGACCTATGCATGATAAAACCCATTATGATTCTTCATTAATCCAAGAAACCCAATACATAAATCCAAAATATTAAAAATCCATCATGATATGATGATCATCCGAATACAATTCCACTTCTCTTTTAAAACCTCTTCAAAAAAAGAATTATACGAAGACTTCTTCCGCTCTCTAGAAACATGTAGATTCTCTATATAATTTTGGGAACAATATTTCATCATTTGAAAAGTATAATGTACTTTTTTATAGGTGATTCTTGTGGCCTTTGATGGGAATCCATTAAATCTTTCCCGGTCACAAAAGTTCACCCAAATTTCAATTTCATGTAAAATATCTTCATTCAATTTGACTTCGTCAAATCTACTCAATGATTCTCTATTTTTATTCAAACATTATATAATTATTCACTTTTTTATTTGAATTACCTATACGATTTCAATTCATGGGTATGTTTTTTCTCAATCAAATTTATTCACCACAATGCTATGTATAAATTGAAAATAAATGTATGAAAGAATGCACACCATTTTGGTTTGGTGATAAAAATTCTCATAACCAATTTGAATCAAAATATTTTGTTTGAATGTATACCTCCCACTTAACAATTACTTTGAAAATATCCTTATCTTTTTTTCTCTTGCCAAACATGAGAATAAGAAAATTATCTTATCTTCTTCTATTAACCCATCTAGAAACCTAAAAAGTAAATAAAACCTATTGAAATGGTTTAGTATATTGTTGATCTCATTCTATCCTTCTCTTATCTTCACCCACATAAAGAAAACATCATTCGTAATATATTCCTTGAATTATTACTTCTATCAAGACATTAAATTCATTTGAGAATAGCTTTAGCATCATCAAACATCAGATGGAAATGATTTCAACTATCTATTCATTAAAACTTTATTGTTTTCTTCTCTACACAAGTACAATATTTTCTAAATATGATTGGTATAGATATGATAATCCTAGGTATGATCATTCTGGATACGATCAGTCATAGTGTGACCATTCTATGTGAGATCATTTTTTCCTTGACCTCAAAACAATCATTCTGATACTGATCATTCTGGATACAAACATTTTTGGTATAAAAATTTTTATGTCATGTCTAATGGATAATGATATTATATTGTAAATCACTTCCATCTCTTCAATCAACCCCACCTCTTTAATTGGAACATTATCTTTCAATCTATACCTCATTTTCAATAGGTGTCATCTCTTTCACTCAACATCACTTTTTCAATCAGCTGCATCTCTATCCCTCCCCCTCTCTTTCATCACACATGCATCACAAGTTCTCAATTCAACATTGTGATTTATGAAAAGTCCATGATATAAATAATCCTCACAATTAATCATAGCCATAGGTAATCCAATTTAAAAATCCACTTCTTTTACATCTATTATAGAGTAAATATGAAAAAATATTACTTTCATCAAGATATTTGTGCTTATATTGAGACTCAAGGAGTGTCCAATAAGAACCACTTCTTCAAAATATCTTCTTACCATTACCATTTAATTTCACAATTAATATGATTATTTTAAAAAAAGGCATGTCTGATTATTTCCACAAACATTGTGATGTGATTTTCAATAACATTCTTTACAATAAAAGACACCACTTGAATAAAAACCACCTTCGTCATTATCTTGTTCATAAAAATATCATTCTTTGGATTTTATTTCCAACCAGGTTTCATAAATCACTAAACATTTCGTCCTCGATAAATAGATTATATAAAAAATTTATAATCCTACATGAGCTAACTCAATATAGGAAAAATAAATTATTTATAAAAAAGACATGAAATCCAAAATTAGTGATTATGAAAACATATTTCATTTTTCTTTAATTAGATTTTCCTGAAACTTCTAAGAATTCAAAAAAAATTATTTCGTACAAAACTCTATCTGATAGTTAAAATAGTTCACTCAAAAAATAATGTTGAATTAACAATATACCCACAACTCTCACATTTATGAAATAGATTTATAGAATGATACAATTATACCCCTTAAAAATACAATCCAAATTTAAAATTAGAGAGGAAAACGAACCACATAACTAAAACATGATGAGAAAGAAGATGGAAACCAATTTTTAATCTAAATTTTTTTTATTGATCCCTTTGGTAATGATTTTGTATAAAGGCTAGCTACATGTTTCGATGTTGGAACTTACATCAGATTCTAATAATCTTCTCCCCATTCTCATTGATTAAATGATATTTGATATCAATATTTTTCAAATAAGAATGTAGAACATGATTATTGGTGATTTTGAATGTGATCTGATTGTCACACTCTAAGATAAATGGTAACATAACTTAAATAAGTAAATATTTGAATTGTTGTTTCATCCACATATGTTGAATAGTGGATTTAGTGGAAGTAAGATACTCAACATCAGCTTTACTAATAGTTAATTAATTATGTTTCTTTGAATGAAATCTATCACAATTATATCCCATAAATAACACACCATCAGATGTCAATATTATATCATTAATATTTCCAACCATATTTTCACATGAATACACAAACAAAACAATACTATCAAAGCTATAATACATGATTCTAAATTAATATATTTCTCTAATGTATATGTGAATAATTTATCAAGAATGTAAATATGTTTCTTTTGGTGACCACTGAAATACTTCCAAATAGGTAAAAACATACACAATGTTGGGTCTTGAGGTAGTCTAATAAAATAGACATCCAATCAGCTTTTGATAATATTTTTGAAAAACATATTTTTCTTCTCCATATTTACTCTTCATTATTCCCATTGTAATTAGTGTGGGAACAGGTTTTGAGTTTTCTATATAAAACCACTTAATAAGTTCCCTAAAATAATTTTCTTGGGTTAAGAAAATGTATTCTTTCATTTGAATGATTTTTAACACATGATAGTATTTCATTTCCCATAACATGGACATTTCAAATACCTTTTTCAATTTCTTAGAAAATTGTTCTCAGCATCTCTCATCATTACTAGAAATGATAATATCATCATTATAAACAATCATAATTAGATAATAATCTTGAAATTTTATAATATAAATATTTCGACCACCTATTTGTTTATTGAAACTCATCTTCATTAAGCATGTATATAATTTGTATGACTATAACATTGGATCTTCTTTTATCCCATACAATGATTTTTTCATTTTTTACACATAAGATATATCATTCCAAATAATAATTCCATATATTTGTTTCATTTAAAATTACTCGTCAATATCAACATTCAAAAATGTAGATTTAGCATCCATATTAAAGATATTATTACATCATTATATATTAATATAAATAATGATATTTAATTGTTTCTAATATGGCCACCCAAGTAAAGGCTTTGTCAAAATAAATTTCTTCAATATATGAATACCCATTGCAATCAAAATTTCCTTTGTTTTTTATAAATCCACCATCATCATCCACCTTGTTATGAAATACCAACTTTTTAAAAATAATGTTTTTGTTTTCTAAATCGGGAATGAGGTACCATATCTCTTTATTTTCAATTTCATATAATTCTGTATTCATGGATTGAACCCATTTCGAATGCTCATAAGCTTCTTTCAAATCATTCAATTAAAATTTTGAATAAAAATAAGTTAGAGTAACGACATTTGTCATTTTTCATAATTGAACAATTTCATTTTTATCGCCAATCATACTTAGAGATTCCACTTATTTCCATTACCTAGTATTATACATTCCATTGTCTTAATTATCATTGCAAATATCTGAGTCCGTTTCTTCTTCTCGAGGTGGATTATAATGGGTTGTATCCTCATAGATATTTTTTTTCATAAACTTCCTCAACTTAGTTTTCTTCATGAGCTTGGTTATCTTTTGTTGTCCTTAAATAACTTTCACATAAACTGAATAAAAAAATTGTGAATCTTTTTTGAAGCATATATATCCTCTTCAATCTAGAGCATAGAATATAACTATTAAATCATCACCTTTATTGTAAAACATTAAATAGTTTCCACCATTCTTCTTTATAATGAATGGACTCCCAAAAACCCCTGAGTGTTTCCAACATTGAGTTTTTCCATAAAACAATTCATATAAATTTATAAATGATTGTGGAATATAGAAAAATAGTTCTAAATATACATAGAAGTTCTCATGGCTTATCTCCTGAAGTAATTTGAAAGTTCATGTTCAAGTGACACTATTCTTCCCATTTATACCAAGATTCTATTATTTATTTTTGCAAAACCATTTTTATGGGGATGATATGGAGAACTATAATCATTAAAAATTACATTCTTCTTATGATAGTATTTAAAATATTCACCTATATATTCACCACAATTATCTATTCACAACATGTTTACCGAATACTCACATTCCTTTTCTTCTTTTCTGTTGAAACTTTTAAACATTTTAAATGAATCTAATTAACATTTCATATACACGACACAAGTAATTAAAGTAAAATAATCATTGAAGGTAATGTATAAGGTATCTATTTTTGTTTACATTATTCTCATTGTCCCTCTCATATCATAATGTATCAGATCCAAAGGGTTGTTTTGAACAAATATCAACTTTCCTATGAATCCGATATTGACTATTTATTTTCAAGAAGATAGAGCAACACTAATCTCTTCTTATTTCTAGATATGGAATGTGTTGAACACAGTATATTTTAGATAACATTACCATGTTTTTATAACACATGTGTCCCAACCTTTTATGACAAAATTAATTATCTTCCACCATAATATTATATCAATTGTTTTGTGTATCATCAACATGAAACAAATTTACTCTTATACATTATACAATTATAACATTCATTCCAACATATTCAGTATTCACAAAAAAACCCCATCTTTTCTAATGATAACGTTGTTACCCTCATCAAAAACTGTAAAATAGTTAGTAGATTATGTTGTAGACGATCGACATACAATGTTTTCCTACATTTCCACATTTCTATTCCATCGATGGCTAAACAAACAAATTGGTGTTTTTAAGATTATTCATTTCCAAATGAAAATATGAATTCTTTAAAATATATTACAATTTTCAACCGCTTCAATCCTCTTTTCATATAAGAATAATACCAATAATAATGTATCCATGTTATTTGTACTTTTATGGATTTCAATTCAATTTCAAGAATAAGATCTTTTTCTCTTTTATTTTCATTATTCACTTCAGAATTATGAGAAATGGTAAGAATATTATGTTGTATATGTAAATAAATAAGACATCCTTTTTCAAGGTGTTCATGTTTTTCACGTATATCACATATAGATTCTATGGGCTGGAAAAAAGTTCAATATTCATTCCACTTTCATCACAGCAATATTCTCATCATTATTTCATTGGGGGGATTTACTCCCCCTAAATACAAGAATTTCGTAACCTGCTGAATAATAGAAATATTTTTGGACGAACCACACATATTTTATATATGTCATAATCCACCAGAATACCATCAATATTCATTATATGTGTATTTTCATCAAAAACCTCCATGCTGTCTAGGATTATGAATACTTTTTTCCGAAACCTTCTTTTAAATTTCAAACAAATTCTCCTTCTTCATTTAATCCTTAATATCATTAGAATTATGTAATACTATTATCAATATAGATTAAAAAATTAGGTATTTGTATGTTTTGGGACTATTGAGTTATTTAAATTGGTCACATACATAACTTTCACCTCTTTATTCTTTTTGGGAACAATTACATTCTTCTTGTCATAATTTGAAGGTATCTTTTGTTGAACCTCAAAAAATTTCTCAATATGAGAACATTCACCTAATTTAGTGATAGTTTTTTGGAAACATAACCTCTTCTATTCATCTTTAGAATTTTTCATTTTGGAATGTTTTTAAACTTCTTATTTTTATATCAATTTCACTTCCAAAAGCTAATTACAATTCTTTTATTGGACAAGTGATTTCCTTAGGACATCAATCTCCTTTTCCAAATATTCTTTCTCATCAACAAAACAATCATGATTTCTCATTGAAGTTCATTCATTTTTCAAATTTTAGTTTTTGTTTTCAATAATTCTAATATTGCATTGAAATTTTTCAATTTTCTTTTATGATATATTTGATGTTGAGTTTATTCTTCTTTTGAACTGCTACTTCTTAATTTCTTATCATTAACTATTTAAATATAAATATTTTTAGTACCATGGTCAAAAAAATTTCAAACATAGCATTACTAATTTTTTCTAGTTCATCATTTGATATGAAAATTATTCTTTTTGATATGAAAAATTAATTTTCCTTCTTGGCGTATTAAAATTTTTCTTTGTTTCTATGCCTCTTCCACCATCTTCTTTTCATTCTCTTATCTTCATCATTATTATCATCATTCATTATGAAAGTGAAATTATCCAAAAAGTGACCAATGAAACGACATTAAAAACATTTCAAGGTATTTTTCCTTTTTTATTTTACTATACCTATTTTCAAATTTTTAGAAAAAATGACAAAATATCATTGATATTTTTACATACTCATTTTAAAAATCACAATCATCATCTTCTTCTTCAATTAGAATCTTATCTGAATTTTTTATTATTTTTATCCATGAAATAAATTTCTCTATAAACTTTTTTTGATCATCATAGATATTAATCGTCTTATTTGATAAGTAATAAGTGTGTTGTGAAAATAATCAAAATATAATGTTTTGGGATCTCTGTCATCCAATGAAGAAACTATTGATCAAATTTGTATGGTAGGATTCTCATGATATTATTCACAACTATCGCATAATGCATCATTTCACAAAGACATATGATAGTAATCTTATATCATTCATCTTGGTAAAGAATTCCCCAAAAGATTCATTATCACACATCTTCATGTCTCATTACTTCAATCTCCATATTTGAGGTTTTTCTTTGTTGATGTTTTGAATTGCTTTGTTTTTTTAATTTATGAGATATATCTCTGAATATAGAATAATTTTTCACTCTCATGAATTCACATTGGTAAAGTAGATATAATATTGATTTATTTTCCCTTCCATCATTTTCAATATGCTTCTTATCAATAGGTTTAAGTGGATCATTATCATACATGGTTGTAAACCCTATTGTTTTAGATTCAAGAAGATCATAAATGATAGACATATGATAAGGCAAAATTTTATCCTTCTATATATGAAAACTCTTTTCATCAAAGACTATAATACCATTACTGATCACACAGTTCAAATTGTCCCTAAAAAAAGAATAGTGAAGGAAAAAAACTGTAACACCCCAAGATTTCATAGTACGTTATTTCTTGAATGTAATTCAATAACTTGCACTACACACAACACAGAGTTCAAGCGCACCACGACATACCAAAATAGTTGTTCAAAAGAGGTTATAAATTGTATTAACTAAATTGTGAATTTTATATAATCCTTATAATTTTAGAATCCCTATTATGAGTTTCTTAGACATAATATAAGAACAAATTCATTCTTTCAGATAAAAGAAATATTTTTTAAATGCAATTTTATACCCTTTTAATGGAGAACCATTTTTAAATATAATATTTGAAACTTTTATATATTTAATTTGACAAAATAAACTTCTTTATTATAAGAGTGACATAAAAATTTATTTTGGATAATTTTTTAGTACTTTTCTGATAACTTTCATATTTGGTGAATAGTTAAAAATAATAAATTTTAATTGAAAACAAAATTTTTAATTGAAATACTTTATAGAGTTAAATTATGCATTTGAATGTTTTTTAAGTATAATTAGATTTTATTTTTATCATTTTATACAATTTAGGTCATTATAAGTAATTTCACATTTAAATTTGACATAAACACATATCAATCTATTGATTGTTTTTTTTAAACTCGCTTTTTGGTTTTGACAACTGGAATTAATTTTAAATTAATAAAAGCAACTTATATGTTTTGAATTTTGGTATAATGGACTTCATTTTTGAATTTTTAATATCAAAATTAGTATAGGGTAAAATATTGTTATTTTTCTGAAAACTTTCAATTTTTTATGAATAGAGAAAAACATTGAGTTATTATTTTAAACCGACATTTTTTTACATAATTATTTAATTTATTTATATTTTTCAAGTAAAAATATATATATATATATATAATACTTATATATGTTCAATGTAATTCATTGAAGTCATTTTATAAAAAAAATAGATGTATAAAATATTATTGAACATTTTAACCTATTTTTCCCATCTCCTATGAGCATTTTGCAAATTTGCATAAAACATAATTTACCAATTATGTGAGTTTAATTTAAAAAATCCATGAGACACGTTTGATATCACTATGTTAAATGTGGTTCGACAAGACGAAAATAATTTTTTGGTGAATAGTAACTTTTGACTATTATTTTCCACAGTTAAAAGTAATTAGGGTAATTAAGGGAAAAAATGTTATCATAATTCCCAAACGCATGTCATAATTCTATTTTATAAATATAATTCAACTAAAAATAACCTTAGGAAAAATATATTATCCTTTAGGTCAACTTGGATTAGATTTGGACATTTATTATTATTTTATTTAATGAAGAGTTAAAAGTGTTAAATTCAATGTTTAATAACTAAACTATTTTTAATGTAAAGTTAAACACAATATAAATTTGACTATGAATATTCATTATGAAGATAAAAATATTTCCAACATAATGGTATTTTATTTGTAATTTCTATACATTAACTAATTTAATTTATTTATGACACAATTATGATGCAGTAATTACATTATTAATGAAAGAATCAAATAAATGGTATTATAAATTTTAAAATAAATTTAATTTAAAAATTTTTATGATATAAAAGAATTTTATAGGTGACTATGACTATTTTGGATTGATTAAATGTATCTTTTTCTAAGTAATAATGTTTTTATGACTTTCACAAAAACCAAATACCAAATAGTGTCAAAATTGACATAAATGATTTTTTAAAACAAATATTATATAATTAAATTATATAATATTTCTAATAATCTAAGGTTCCCCCAAAATAAATTTATAATAATATATATATCATTAAATAACCACTTGGGGTTCTCTTGGATTGTTATAGTATGTTTATTGACCATATTGTTAAGAATACAAGAAGACACTGTAAAAGTTATACTATTTAACAAAGAGTTAAATCTAAAAAATAAGGTTAAAATGGTAAACTAAACCTGTATAAAACCTATTGGTTGAGTTTTTTTCAACCAATACCCACCTCAGATGTTAAATAATTTATTTTGGATCCATTAGAAACCGAAATTTATTTTATTATAAAATATTTTTTTAGTTTTTCCTAAGGTTCCCTTCAACCCTCTTATAAAAGGGCACTTCCCCTTCTCTCAAATTCACACCTCCAAAGACATTTGGATCATCCAAACCCTACCCAAATATCATCCCAACTCGCCTAAAGTCATCCAAGAGGTCTTAAATTGGTCAGAATTCCATCCAATGGACCCCTTTTGATCAAATCATAAGTAAGTACCTGAATAAGAGGTAATGATTTCACCACCCGCGTTCAAGTTATTTTCTTCTTCCACTTACTATATTTTTTGTTATTTCTATACCAAAATAATAAATCAAGTACCTTATATATAATTTGATATTATGATAAATATATTACACCCATATTCATTATTATATCCATCCTATGAATGACAATGTCACCATTTGTGCATACTTACGGCTTACCATCTCCACGCCATGGTGTAATTTATTATTCAACACTATGTTATTTGGATGGATATAATGATTAGTAATAGGTATATAAATAATAAAAATAACATTCTAATGTATCTATAAAATTAATATAACATCCAATTCTACATCATTAAGGAAATGATATTGTCGCTCGTGCTTACATACGGAATACCATCTCCACGACGCGATGAGATTCATTTCAATGTTCACCATTCATCGACGATTATAAAAATATATATTACTAATAAGTATATAATATATTACATAATAATGATACTTAAGATACATACATATATATAAATGTACTTACATATATCTTTTTCACTTACTTCCATTTAATACGATATAAAAACAGAAACATCGTTTATGCGTAACTACAGCCTACTATCTCCATAAATGGTGTTGTCCTTTTCATATATCTATCTATTATAAATATTTAAATTACAAATTTATATTATATATAAATCAATTTTTATATTCTGGATGTATTTAAATCATGATCTAAATAATACGATCAAGAATTAGAAGTTAAAATATGTACAATAAAGAAAGCGATTATTACCGGAAATGTTAATTTAACATGAAAATCATTATTAAATGGGTAGAATAAAGTCCTAAATGAAACATGTATTATATAATAAATACGAATATGGTTCTGGTATAATCTATTAACATACAATGGTAATTATAATGGAGGTTAAACGTACCATCGACCAAAGGAAAGTGCAAGGTAAGGGGTTTCTTATCTCACTATTAATTCCATGAGATTTCCATTGTTCGCCACTCATTACATGTGGTGTATTGTGTACTTAAATTTGATATATATTATCATTATTATCATTATATTCATGTTATTCTATGAATTATTTAGTGGTCATTCACTTTTGGTCATACGAATCGATTGATTACAACGTGGTAAGGGGATTTCATCTCACTTCATATTTCCATGAGACTCACACTCTATTGTCACTATTTCCTTTTGTGTGGTGTATGTACTAGCCATAATTGAATTAAATGTTTAGAATAATTTAATCTGTGGGTATTTACAACTTCATTGAATTATTTTTCTTTCATGGGGTATGTTTCGTGAGTTACCAAATCGTTAAGGGTTAATTCCTCAATCTCATCATTATTCGAGATTGTTTATGTGTATGTTTTTAATGGGACATATTTATTATCAATGTCCATGTTTCATAAAAGATTTTTCAATGGGATTATTTTAAATATAATTTTTAATAAAACATCATTTTAAATTTTGTAAATATTTATTCTATAACACCCCGTGATTTTATGAAAAATATTCTTTTAATTTCATTAATATCTTGTGTTGTATTCTACACCAAGAATACCTTGCACTATACGCAACACCGTATTAGCTTCCAGTATACGCAACACTATTCGTGGATCGTGTTACACACAATTTTTATAATAGTTATTCTACGCAACATTGAGTATATATATATATATATATATATTCAATGTATAAATGAAATATGGTTGGATTATGATATACTAAACAACGAAGGATTCTTTCACAACACGCAACCATGACATGGCTTGCATTACACACAATCACGACCTTCCTCGATAGCGTGTGTTGGACGCAATACCGGGTTTTACTAAACAAAGATATATTATTATAATATTGTTATGAACTAGCCGTTATGAATAGTGTTAACTAAATTTTGAATTTTATAACATTTTTATTCATCTTACACATTTCTAGAACATGGTATAAGAACAAAATAAATTTTTCGGGTAAAATAAGTATTTTTCAAAAAATGCAGTTTTCTGCCTTTTGATGGCGCACCCACTTTAAATGTAGTTTCAATTTGATAAAATAAAATTCTTCTTTCGAATTAGGATATAAAAATTTACATTAGTGAATATGAGAAGGAAGAAGAAGGAATCCTCTGTCTGGATATTCAGAAGGAAGTGCAGCCGACATATGATGGTGTGTTGCAGGTCTCAGTTGACACTTTCAATCAATTCCAGGAGCTGTCCCATGTGGAAGAGGAAGGGAGCTCCTCAATGAAGAATAAATGTATGCAGGTTGCCTTGGAGGGTGGATTAGAGAAGGAGGTCGATGCGGGTGATGAATCCGTGGATCCTCTACAATGTGTGGATTTGATTGACCATAATGGACGATATGAGCAGGGGAAAGATAGTTTCCAAATTGATCCTATCATCGGAAAATGGGGGGATTTGTCAGAGAGTGACAAAGAAAATCTGAATGGCTCTGTGAGGCCCTCTTATTGTGATGATGTCAAGGATGGAAAGATGAATTCTGGAATGGACAAACCTCCTCCAATTAAGAGAAGGTCGAGGTAGGATTACTCTACCTTGCCAAAGCCGGTGGAGACAAGGTACTCCATCAATCAGTCCCATAAGGAATTGATATCTCTAGAGAAATTGAACCTCAGAAGGATGTATGTGAAGATCCTTAAGCATTATGAGAGCTCGGAATGGGAATCAGTCATCTCAGAGGATCTCCATGGGTGCGGAGACGGGTATGACTTTTATGACATGTAACTGGTTTCCCCTGTCTGTTTTCCTATTCACTGTACTTTTCTTTTCTTAATAAATTGTCTGAGGCTTTTCCTCGGACTGAGCTTTCCTGGTAAAAACACGTTATATTTTAATTAAAAACAACTTTTTTCATCGTAATATCTTATGTGGTTAAATTATAATATTTAATTGTTTTAAAGTATAAATAGAATAGATTTTTACCATTTAATATAATTTATGTCATTAGCATTGATTTTACCTTAAATCTGTAGGTTAAAACAATTCAATCTTTTGTAATGTTTTAAAGAAAAACCCGTTTTCTTTCGACAAAAGGATTAATTTTAATTTAATTTATGAATATTTTGTGTATTTAATTTGGAAAAATGGATTCCATATTTGGAATCAGTGGGTCAAAATTATGTTAATAAGCTACTTTTTATTTTTGGGAATTGTGAATAGTACCTACGGTAAATTTTATTTACTATAGTTAAAGGTAAATCGGGTAATTAAGGGTAAATATAAGATTATAAAATTACCCTAAAACATGGAAAAATCATATTGTATGGATAAAAGTAGACCCATATAATATAAGGGTCGGATTATATTAATTTTATGGATTTTTTTCCATGAAGATAATTTAATTATTATTAAAACCAAAGAATGTGACAACATGTCACTTTCTTAAATCTTATAAGTATAATAATTTTAATATAGTAATAAACTTCATGAAACATCGAACATGAATAGTCTCCAGAAATCTAATACAATTATCTACATCATAGGAATTTATTTAGAATTTTTAGGGATTAAATAATTATCATTTATTATGACACAAAGATGATGCAGTAATTGTCTAATTATTGAAATATTGACATAATTGATGTTATAAATGCCCAAATAAATGTAACTTGAGACTTTTTATGACTTAAATTAATTTTCTAGGATAATATGTCATGTTATTGTTTATATAAGTAACCTGGTTAGATCTTATCATTCTGGTATTAATTTCATAAAAATCATGTACCAAATAGTGTCAAAATTGACATAAATTAGTTTTTAAACAAAATATTATATTATTAATTGTTATTTAATTCCTAAAAATCTAAGGTTCGGCCAAATGACTTAGATAAGGATATATATATTAATAATAAACGACTTGGGGTTCTTTTGGCTTGATATAGTAATTTTATTAACCTTATAGTGTAAGAAAACAAGAAGACACAGTAAAAGTTAAATTATCTAACTTAAAGTTAAATCTAAATTATAAGGTTAAAATTGATAACTAAACTTGTCTAAATTCTATTTTATGAGATAATTTCGACCCATCACCACCTTAGATTCAAAATATATCAATTTGGAGCTATTTAAAACCGAACATGACTTTATAATAAAATAATTTTTTTAGTTTTCCCAAAGGTGCCCCTCTCCTCCCTTATAAAAGGGCACCTCCTCCCTCTCCTCCTCACACCAATTTGATCATTCATGATAGTCCAAACCCTTCCAAAATATCTTCTCCACTTCCCTAGTATCATCCTAGAGGTCCTGGTATTCTTAAAAGTCCATCCTTAGTTCTTTAAGTGGAGGTTAAGAAAAGGCGCGTCAAAAAGAGGTAGTATCCATTACCGATCTTTTACAATTTCTTTCTTCTTCAACTTCTTCTTCTTTAGTTGTTTCATGATAACATCAGTATTTATTATATACTGATATGTTATTATAAATATGAAACAACTCTAATTAACCTTATATCCATCCTACGGAAAAAGGAAATCACCGCGCGTGCGTAGGTACGGAATATCGTCTCCACGCCGTGGTGTAATCTATTTTCCGCCACCACCTTAATTGGATGGGTATAATGGTGTAATGAGTAACTATATATTATTATTATAAAGTTATATTGATACTGATATAGTATAAATACACTTAAACACAAGTTCACGATCATGAGAACGATATCATCGCTCGTGCGTACGTACGGACTACCGTCTCCACGACGCGATGAGATTCATTCTCCATGTTAACCATTTAAGAATGATTATAAAGTATATATAAGAAATAATAATGAAATATATGAAATTATAAAGCTAATGGATTTATGTATATATGTATGTCATCTACTTACATCCATTCAAGACAATAAGGAAAGGAAAACAACGTTCATGCGTACGTACGGACTACCGTCTCTATGAATGGTGTGTTTCATTTCATTTATCTATCTACTATATATATATATATACTAAATACATATGATATATAAATCATGTTTTATATTCTGGAAGTAAGTAAATCATGATATAAGTAATAATAATGTCAATAACAACAAGTCCAAACACCTATGATAAATGAAACGATTTTACCCAAAATGCTTCTTTAACATGGAATTTACAAAAGAACGGGTAATATAAAGTCATAAGTGAACCATATATGATATCTTAACAATGAGTATAATTTTGGAATAAGTCAATGACATTATTTAAACCATTATACAGAAGGTTCGGACACTTATAAAGCAAATCGGACCTAAGGTAAGGGAAATATCACAATCTCATTTTTTATCTGAGATTGTTTATACTTTGGTATTTACTGGGGTGTATTTTATCATCCACATCCATGTTTCCCCAATATGTATTATTTATATCCTTCTAAAATAGTTTATATCCAATTTTACCCTTCGGTGAGTTTTTAGTAAAAGATATGAAAGGAATCTTTTGTCATTTTTCGTACGATGTACTTTTTGACTTTTTTGAAAAAGTACGAGAAGAATGTTTTTTTAACTTATAAGGCATGAATGGATTTTTAAAACATTATTTCCAAGAAGAATCCTTTACAAGTTTTCAAGTTTATTTTTAATCAAATTCTTTTAGATTAAAAATAGTATGACATGTTAAGAAAGGAAAATGTTTTTGAATTTGAAAAGATATTTTCCTCAAGAATGGAGTTCAAGTGTTTTATCAAAATTATTTTCCATCTAATATAATATAGGGTTTCGTTTCTATCATTATTATGACATGGATTTGATTATGTTGTGATGGAATTATTGTTATGAATTCATTTATCTTATATGAATTGTTTGATGATGTCACGATGTTTAAGATTCCCATTTTTATTACATGGGTTATGCAATGATGTATGCTTTATGATTTTGTGGAACACATAAGAATGGTATCATTATGAGATGGGTGGGACATATATCTCCCTCCAAAGCATTGGGTAAAGATTTTATATCTCATGAGATAAACATGGCTAGAATGGTAGGTTATACCGGTTCAGTGAAACCGGACTGAAACGAGGGTGACTCGGTTTAGAAATGGACTTCGTCCACTAAGATAGTCTTGGCAATGAGTCTTGACTAATAAGATATGATTCTCTATGATTATGTTTGTATGCCACAAAGTTTCATGTTTTAAGTTATCATTATTTGGATTTCATTTCACTACTCTGATTTATCCCATGTTACGAAATTATGCTCTCTTTTTCAGGTTAAGATTTCCAAAACGTTATGTTCTTATGATGTGATTGATATTTCTTTTGTTTACCCTTACTGAGAATTTGACCTCTCCCTTTTATGTTTTCTTTTCCCAAGAATATAAATAATGGTTTTAGGTAAAAAAAGGAAGATCTTTGTGGGAGATGTTGAAGATCATTCACCATGATTAGAAGATTATATTCCAAGTTTCCAAAGACACTAAACTATTACGATCCTTGTGTGTGTGTTTTTGTTATGTACTAAGTATTCCGCAAATGTAATTTAATTTCCATTTACGTTAGGTTTTGGGTCTCTACAGTTTGTATCAGAGGAAAGGTTTAGTCAACCATTGGAAACTAGGATGTGAGAATGTTAGTGAGATCCGAAGAGATATTTCTAATGTATGTCTCGGGATGTCCCTAAGGATAAGTATACGTATAGGATATGGTCCTAGAACTATGGTAACGATCTTAGAATTTAACCTATGATATTAGATATTAAGGGTACTCCCCCTTTACTATGTTGTTTTCTCTAGCATTATTTTTTCCTCTCACACTATTCTTTTTGGGTTTTAGTCAATGGCTGGAACCCGAAGGAACCGTGTTAATCACTCTAATGGACAATGCAATGATTGTCCTCCTGAACAATCAAGTGTTATGGGAGATGGAGTGCAAAATCTTATTTTTATACTTACAAAAGTAATGAATCATTCTGGACTTCCAAATGAGCAGATAAGGGAACAACATTCTATTGAGTCCTTCATGAGGCAACGTCCACCTTCTTTTAGTGGGTCTTCTGATCCACTTATTGCTGAACAATGGATCAGTACCACTGAAAAGATATTTTCAGTTCTTCAATATTCTGAACATGATAAAGTCATCTTAGTAGTATATCGTTTGGAAGGTGAAGCTGATCAATGGTGGAATCTTATCAAGAATACGAGGCCAAGAGATGAAATTGAGTCCATGGAATGGGACGAGTTCAAGAACTTTTTTTTCAGTAAGTACTTCCGTCGTATTCTTCGAACAAATATGGAAAAAGAGTTTCTTGAGATGAAGCAGAAGGATGGTGAATCTGTTGGTATATACGAAGTGAATTTTACAAGGCTTTCAAGGTATGCATCTTGATTTATCATCCAACCTGAAATTAAAGTTGATCGATTCTTCAATGGCTTAAAAGAAAGTCTTCTAAGGGCATTAGCTATAAGAGAATTTAGTAGCTATGAAGAAATTGTGCGTTGTGCTATCAAGGTAGAAATGGAATTTCGTGTTACATGTCCATCTCATGGTTTTGACAAGAAACGAAAGATGTAGTTCAAGAAGAAATCTCAGAATAATGGTGAAAAGAAGATGAATGTTTCCTTATACTCAAAGTGTGGAATGAAGCATTGTGGAGATTTTCTTAAAGGGACAAGTAAAAGTTTCAAATGTGGAAAGGAAGGTCATCAGACATTTTAATGCCGCAATGATGATAAGAAGATGTCTAATGATGCAAACAATGGAAGGAATACACAGAATGAACCTACTACACTTCAATTCTTCATGTGCAAGGAGATGGGACATTATGCCAATAAATTCCCTAATCCAAGGGTTAGTGATGATCGACGTGAGCAACCACTTAAGGCAAAAGACAAAGGAAAGTCACATGCGATCACCATTGGCGATGTTGAATATGACAACGATGTGGTGGAATGATTAAGTGTTTATGTAATGGGATTCCAGAATAATGTTGTATATAGTATCGTGGAATATTGGAATATTTATGTATTGGTCTATTGTGGTTTTCAATAATTTTATTGTACCGGTATCTATGGAATGTGATTGAGATATTTTTGGAAAAAAATCTGATATGCGCATAATGAAGGGAAAAAGAGAAAATGACATATTTGACAGTATTCATGAGCTCATGATTGATATAAGGACTAAGTGATATCATGGTTTGAGTATATAGAATTTTGAGGATTTTGGTATGTGGAAAGAGTTATCTTTTGACAGCACTCATGTTTCCACTAAGATTCAATGGGTTTTCATTTTTCAAGAGATTACGTGATTATGGTATTCACATGACTGGAATGTGACGAATAAGATATATGAGGGATAAATGATGGCATTCATGTGATAATTTTCTCTATAGTATGAGCATGGACCGAAGTATTTTAGATAAGCCTAAAGGTTGGAATTGATTATGATGGACATAAGTTAGTATTTTTTAAGGATAAAACTATTTTTGATATTGTTGATGTGATGTTATAATAATGTAGTTTTAGAAAAATGAAAACCTGCAGGATGTGCGACAACCCATCGTGTTGGCCAAGGCTATGGGAATCGAACCCACAACTAAAGTGTGATGGGCCTTTATCACATACCACTGGCCTACAGAAAGTCCTCGGTTAGTAGAAACTAGTTTCATTTTATTAAGCGGTATGATATAAGAAGTATAAGTTCATTTTTGGAATCATATATGATTAACCTCACCAAAGACGGACTTATGTATATTTGATAACTATTGCTAAAATTTTGTTTGAAACAGATGGAATGACCCATCATTCTATCACATGATCTGTTAACACTTCACGAAAAACAAATTCAACTTCATTTCATTAAGAGATGAAGTGGAAATTGTTCAAAGCACGAACAAAAGTGACATTGTACCAAAATCAAGTAAGTATTTCTTCTAATTCAAATTTTTCAACTTTAGGGAAATGATATTGAAAACAAAAATGTTGTCCTAGTGACCTTATATCCGATGAATCAGATGGTACCCTAGATCGTCACAAATTTATGGCTTTGTGATTTCGGGCTTTTCCATATCCATGTTCTCTACCACTCTGCATCATAACATGATGGTTAGATTTCTCTTCCATATCCATATTTTCACCTATGTGGAAACCCAGTGATTAGTTTATTTGGGTAACCATTACGTTTCATACTTTTGTTTTTAAACATTGGTTTTGGTATTCCTTTTTACTATGTGGGTTTCTATTAAAGAAACTTTTGAGTAGTAAACCATTTATAACCCCGACGAATTTCGAGGGCGAAATTCATTTTAAGGGGGGTAGAATGTAACACCCTGAGATTTTATGAAAAATATTCTTTTAATTTCATTAATGTCTTGTGTTGTATTCTACACCAAGATTACCTTGCGCTATATGCAACACCATATTAGCTTGTAGTATACGCAACACTATTCTTGGATCGTGTTACACACAATTTTGATAATAGTTATTCTTTGAAACATTGAATATATATATATATATATATATTCAATGTATAAATGAAATATGGTTGGATTATGATATACGAAACAACGAAGGATTCTTTCACAACACGCAACCCTGACTTGGATTGCATTACATGCAATCACGACCTTCCTCGATAACGTGTGTTGTACGCAATACCGGGTTTTACTAAACAACGATATATTATTATAATATTGTTATGAACTAGCCGTTATGAATAGTGTTAACTAAATTTTGAATTTTTTAACATTATTATTCATCTTACACATTTCTAGAACATGGTATAAGAACAAAATAATGTTTTCGGGTAAAATAAGTATTTTTCAAAAAATGCAGTTTTGCCGCCTTTTGATGGCGCACCCACTTTAAATCTAGTTTCAATTTGACAAAATAAAATTCTTCTTTTGAATCAGGATATAAAAATTTACATTATATAAAGTTTTGAAATTTTTCTGATAACTTTCATATTTTAATGAATTGTAAAAACACGCTATATTTTAATTAAAAACAACTTTTTCATCGTAATATCTTATGTGGTTGAATTATAATATTGAATGGTTTAATGTATAAATAGAATATATTTTTATCATTTAATAAAATTTATTTCATTAGAATTGATTTTACCTTCAATCCGTAGGTTAAAACAATTCAATCTTTTGCAATGTTTTAAAGAAAAACCTGTTTTCTTTCGACAACAGGATTAATTTTAATTTAATTTCTGCATCTTTTGTGTATTGAATTTGGAAAACTGGATTTCATATTTGGAATCAGTGGGTCCAAATTATGTTAATAAACTACTTTTTTTTTGGCATTGTGAACAGTAACTACGGTAAATTTTATTTATTATAGTTAAAGGTAAATCAGGTAATTAATGGTAAATATAAGATTATAAAATTACCCTAAAACATGAAAAAATATTATTGGATGGCTAAAAGTAGACCCATATAACCTAAGGGTCCGATTAGATTCATTTTATGGACTTTTTTCCATGAAAATAATTTAATTATTATTAAAACCAAAGAATGTGACAACATGTCACTTTCTTAAATCATATAAGTATAATAATTTTAATTTAGTGATAAACTTCATGAATCTTAGAACATGAATATTATCCAGAAATATAACACAATTATCTACATCATAGGAATTTATTTTGAATATTTAGGGATTAAATATTTGTCATTTATTATGACACAAAGATGATACAGTAATTGTCTTATTAATGAAATAATGACATAATTGATGTTATAAATGCCCAAATAAATGTAACTTGATAATTTTTATGACTTAAATTAATTTTATAGGTCTATATGACATGTTATTGTTGATATAAGTAACTTGTTTCGAACTTATCATTCTGTTATTAATTTCATAAAAATCATGTACCAAATAGTGTCAAAATTGACATAAATTAGTTTTTAAAACAAATATTATATTATTTATTGTTATTTAATTCATAAAAATCTAAGGATCAGACAAATGACTTATATAAGGATATATATATTATTAATAAACAACTTGGGGTTCGTTTGGCTTGATATAGTACGTTTATTAACCTTATAGTGTAAGAAAACAAGAAGACACAGTAAAAGGTAAATTATCTAACTTAAAGTTAAATCTAAATGATAAGGTTAAAATTGATACCTAAACTTTTCTAAATTCTATTGGTTGGGAGGACTTCGACCCATCCCCACCTTAACTTCGAAATATATCAATTTGGATCTATTTAAAACCGAACTTGACTTTATAATAAAATAATATTTTTTGTTTTCCCAAAGGTGACCCTCTCCTCCCTTATAAAAGGGCACCTCCTCCCTCTCCTCCTCACACCAATTTGGGAATTAAATCTCGGCCAACCCCTTCCAAAATCTCTTCTCCACTTCCCTAGTATCATCCAAGATGTTATGGTCTTCTTCAAAGACCATCATTAGTTCTTTAGGTGGAGGTTAAGAAAAGGCGCGTCAAAAAGAGGTAATATCCATTACCGATCTTTTTCAATTTCTTTATTCTTCAACTTATTCTTCTTTAGTTGTTTAATGATAACATAAGTATTTCTTATATACTGATATGTGATCATAAATATGAAACAACTCTAATTAACCTTCTATCCATCCTATGGAAAAACGAAATCACCACGCGTGCGTACGTACGTAATACCGTCTCCACGCTGTGGTGTAATCTATTTTCCACCACTACCTTAATTGGATGGGTATAATGGTGTAATGAGTGACTATATATGATTATTATAAAGTGATATTGATACTGAAATAGTATACATACACTTAAACACAAGTTCACGATCATGAGAACGATATCATCGCTCGTGCGTACGTACGGACTACCGTCTCCACGACGCGATGAGATTCATTCTCAATGTTAACCATTTAAGAATGATTATAATGTATATTTAAGAAATAATAATGAAATATATGACATTATAATGCTACTGGATTTATGTATATATGTATGTCATCTACTTACTTCCATTCAAGACAATAAGGAATGAAAAACAACGTTCATGCGTACGTACGGACTACCCTCTCCATGAACGTTGTGTTTCATTTCATTTATCTATCTATTATATATATATATACTGAATATATATGATATATAAATAATGTTTTATATTATGTAATTATGTAAATCATGATATAAGTAAAAATAATGTCAAGAACAACAAGTCCAAACACCTACTATAAATGAAACGATTTTACCCAAAACGCTTCTTTATCATGGAATTTACAAAAGAATGGGTAATATAAAGTCATAAGTGAACCATATATGATATCATAACAATGAGTTTGTTTTTGGAATAAGTCAATGACATTATTTAAACCATTATACAGGAGGTTTAGACACTTACGAAGCAAGTCGGACCTAAGGTAAGGGAAATATCACAATCTCATTTTTTATCTGAGATTGTTTATACATTGGTATTTACTGGGGTGTATTTTATCATCCACATCCATGTTTCCCCAATATGTAATATTTATATCCTTATACAATAGTTTATATAAAATTTTACCCTTCGGTGAGTTTTTAGTAAAATATATGAAAGGAATCTTTTGTCGTTTTTCGTACGAGGTACTTTTTGACTTTTCCAACAAAAGTACGAGAAGAATGTTTTTTTTAACTTATACGGCATGAATGGATTTTTAAAACATTATTTCCAAGAATCTTCCTTTATAAGTTTTCATGTTTATTTTTAATCAAATTATTTTAGAATAAAAATTTTATGACATGTTAAGAAAGGAAATTTCTTTTGAATTTGAAAGGATATTTTCCTCAAGAATGGAGTTCAAGTGTTTTATCAAAATTATTTTCCATCTAAGATAATATAGAGTTTTGATTATATCCCTATTATTAAATTGATTTGATTATGTTGTGAAGGAAATATTTTTTGGAATTCCTTTATCTTATATGAATTGTTTGATGATGTCACGATGTTTAAGATTCCCATTTTTATTACATGGGTTACGCAATGATGTGTGATTTATGATTTTGTGGCACCCATAAGAATGGTATCATTTTGAGATGGGTGGACCTATATCTCCCTCCAATGCATTGGGTAAAGATTTTATATCTCATGAGATAGACATGGCTGGAATGGTAGGTTATACCGGTTTAGTGAAACAGGACTGAAACGAGGGTTAATCGGTTCAGAAATGGACTTTGTCCACTAAGATAGTCTTGGAAATGAGTCTTGACTAAAAACATATGATTCTCTATGATTATGTGTGTATGCCACAAATTTTCATGTTTTAAGTTATGATTATTGGGATTTCATTTCACTACTATGATTTATCCCATGTTATGAAATTATGCTATCTTTTGCAGGTTAATATTTCCAAAATGTTATGTTCTTATAATGTGATTGATATTTCTTTTGTTTACCCTTACTGAGAATTTGAGCTCACCCTTTTATGTTTTCTTTTCCCCAGGATATAAAGAAAGGTTTTAGGTAAAAAAAGGAAGATATTTATGGGAGATGTTGAATATCTTTCACCATGATTAGAAGATTATATTCTAAGTTTCCAAAGACACTAAACTATTACGATCCTTGTGTGTGTGTTTTTTTTATGTACTAAGTATTCCGAAAAAGTATTGTAATTTCCATGTACGTCACGCTTCAGGTCTCTACATATTCTACTAAATCATTCTCATTAATTTCCAAGTTTTCAAAATGATTTTTATTGATATATTTATATGGACATGATTTTTATTAAATGTTAATTCCTTTAAAATGTTTCAAAGTGGTATGGGACACATTGATTCAAAAATGTCATTAAATGTATTACTTTATAAATTTTGTGACCTTTAAATGTTTTTATGAAAAAGGGATATTTCTCAAAAAATATTTTAACAAACCATTTTCAACTATATCAACTTCCTTTGATGGATTTTAAACTGGTTTGTAGTTGATTTATTATGATAAAGATCTTCCATATAATATTTATGTTTTTTTATATGTTTTAATGTGGATGTTTTATTTTTTATCCCATTCATGGTTTATGGATAAAGTATTGACATTTCATATGCTAGTTTTAATACGAATGTTTATGTTATATTTCAACCACTTCTTAAGATGAATGTCGTGGACTAGTATATTCTAGGTTGGGGACCGGTAAAAGTAAGACCTCTGGGTTGGGGTCCAATAACAGCAGACCCTCCGGGTTGGAGTCCAGTTATAGAGGCTCAAAAGGTTGGAGTCTGGTTACAGTGGCTCACCGGGTTGGAGTCTGATTACAGAGGCTCTCCAGATTGGGGTCCAATTAAAATTATCTCCTAGGTCCTAACACGAGCCCATGACACAGAAATTAAATTCTAGTACTATACATTAACCCATAATGAAATTAGTTATTACGTGTGATTATTCGACTAGTATAATATCCATGTGTGTGTTTATATGGTACTGTTTGATTTATTTTTCCATAATATGTTCACGTGTATGTTTAAAAGGCTATTGTTTTTATTACACATCTTTCCTTAAAATTTTATAGCTTCTGCTAAATTATTTACCCTTACTAAGCATCTAAGATCACCCCTTTATTATGTTTTATTTTCCCAGGATCCCAAGAAGTGTTTTATGTTTGAGATGTAGGGTTAATCTAAGGTAACAATGGAATTCTAAAAGAGTTATTATTTTTTGTATTGTATGATAGAAAGTGTCATGTAACATTCTTGCATGTAATCTATTTTCCAAGACCTCTAAACTGATAGGTCATTCAAGACATGATTCCTTATAATCATGCCAATGTATTAAAATAATGCACCGACTCTCGAAATATAGGGTCGAGGCGTTATAGTTGGTATCATTGGAAGTTTAGTAACAACCTCTGAAATATATTTAGATAAACTCCGATTAGAGAACATTAACCTAATATAGACTTTGAGGATAATATAGAGGAACATCCTAGAATATTGGTAATGTAGAGATTTTGTGATTTTTCCATGAAAATATATCCATGTCTGGATACAAGCAGTTAGAGGTGGATCTAGTGCAGATGTACCTAGGGGTAAAACCCAAAAACATCACTTTGAGCTACACTCATATGGGATCTAGTCCACAACCATGAGCCGTGATGCACTCTTGGTTCCGACACTTCTATGTGATATTCTTAGGATAATTATCGTTTTATTTACAAACCACTATAAAAGGTTTATAGGTATATACTTCCTCAGAGAAATTTTTTAATGATTATGGATTATATCCATAAAATGTCCAATTTACGTTAGGTATTTTATAGGTTTGGAATTATTCATTACGATTCGTAAAATGACCTAGTGTATGCTATTGTATAGAAATAGCACCCCGTAGAAGGAATGTGAACTCCAGTAATACGTATGATCCAATGAGTAAGATGTACTATATTATTCATGGTATTAATCGAACATTTAAAAGGGAAATAGTCTCCAATGTATTCTCAACATATGATGAAATAATATCATATGTTAATAAGATAAGCAATGTATTATCTACATCCTATGGCTTTGAAGGGAAGTAAGAGAAGAAAAGAATGGTAGAGGGAAATATGGATAATGGGAATTGGGGAAAGAAAGATATTACCATATGTGATAAATGTGGAAAGAATCACCTTGATAAATGCATCAAGGGAATGAGAGTTTGTTATAAGTGTGGAGAAAAAGGACACCATGTATGTTATTGAAAGGGTACAAAAAGGGTTTCAAATGTAAACTGCTTCAACTACAAGGTATTGGGACACTATGCGAATCAATCTCCCAATCATCAGAGTATACCGAAAAGGATGCTATTGGATAAAACTCATGTTATGATACTACCTCAGATGTAGAGGAATGACTAGTGTTCTTATGTTGTTGTTATAGAATTATTTCATTTGAGTGTTGTATCAACAATATACTGGTTATATGAATTATGGAGATAAATAAGGATTGTACTGGAGTACTATTTTAATAATGATTTGAGATTATATGGTTCTAAGAAAAGTGACTTAATAGTAAGCTAAACTTTTTGGAAAATTCATGGATGAAGGAAAGGTAATCCTTAATTTGGTCCAGATAATGAGGTATTGATTTTGTATTAAGAGAGGGTTGATTTGGATATATTATATTGGATATTCTTGAATTCCTTGGAATTGATTAATTGTTTGTTTATTTCATCAATGTTGGAATAATCAAAATTTTTGGATATATGAAATATATCAAGTATTATATAATGTATAAGGGATCATAAATGTAACCAATAAGGTTTTATGGTAATTCAAGGTGTTAACATGTTTTAAAAGAATACATGATGGATGTTTTCACATGTTATTACATGGAAAAAAAGATTATCATTGTGTTTAACTTCATTATATATTTTTAAATGTGAATCTGGATAGATGTATTTTTTATAAGTCTAAAGGTTAGAATAAATTAATTTTGAAATTGGATACAATTGTTAAGGTTACTTTTGGATTGTCATGAAAAGGACAAACCAGAGGTCGGGAAATAACCAATCGTGTCTGGAAAGGATGCGAGACTTGAACCCACAACCGAAGGGCAACAAGGGTGCATCACCTACCACTGGCCAATGTGATGTCCTAGATTGTATAATTTAGTTTTATTAAAAGGTCTGGTAGATTAAATATAAATTCATTTTATTGGAACCATATACCATTAGGATAAATAGAGTATTTTTATTATCTTTTATAGTGAATGATGAGTTTGTGGTTGAAATTAGTTAAATAATGGAACTCTACATGTCAAGTATATTATTTGTCTCTTATTCTATGAGGAAATTAATTCATAAACATTCGTTAAGGGATCCTAAAAACAAAAATGTGTTATCCTAATACCAAAATGTTTTGTTTAACTGATGATATATTAAATCATTATAGATTGATGGATTTGAGGCCCTAAATTTTACACATGTTTGTGATTGAAGAGATCAATCACTCAAAATAAATATTTACTTTTCCCCCAATTATGTGTCTTTAATTTCAACCACTATTCTCCTAATCGAGATCATAATTTTATGGTGACTGTTTCACTTCCTTTTCCCTCTTAATAAGACTAAATTTATTAACCCAATTTCCTGTGTGGGTTCTCCACAAAGGTATTTTTCTATATTTAACATTTTATTTTCAAAGAACAATTTCAATTTGAGAGGATGAAATTTATTGATGGTGGGAAAATGTAACACCCCATGATTTCACAGTACGTTATTTCTTCAATGTAATTCAATAAGTTTCATTACACACAACACTGAGTTCAAGCACACCACGACTTACAAAACTAGCCGTTCAAAAGCGGTTATGAATAGTATTGACTAAATTTTGAATTGTATATAATCCTTATAATTTTAGAATCCATATTATGAGTTTCTTATACATTATATAAGAAAAAATTCATTTATTTAGATAAAAGAAGTATTTCTTTAAAATGAAAATTTTCCACCTTTTAATTGTGAACCCTCACTAGTGCAGAAAACGTTTTTTACGTCGGTTATTTTTTATTATTTACGTCGGTTTTTAGGCGACGTTAATACGGACGACGTTATAAATAACGTTTTTTACGTCAGTTATTTAAAACCGACGTAATATCCCTAACATCACGGTGGTTATCACGTCGGTTCATATAATAACAGACGTGATAAATATGCGCGGGGGGCTTTATCACGTCGGTTATTACCTAAACCGACGTGATAAAACGCCTGGGATATCGTTTATCACGTCGGTTATGACATAACCGACGTGATAAACCCATCCCCTGGCCTATTATAACGTCGGTTATTTAGGAAACCGACGTGATAAAAAGGCCTGGGAAACGTTTTAGCACGTCGGTTATTGAATAACCGACGTGGTAAATCGATTCCCAGGCCTTTTATCACGTCGGTTATATTAAGAACCGACGTGATAAAATCCCCGGGAACGGTTTATCACGTCGGTTCTAGAAAAAACCGATGTGATAAACCCCTACCGATTTATTTACCACGTCGGTTATAAAATAACCGACGTGAAAGAAATTATTATTTTTTTAAATAATTGCACTGCTCTCACCAAAAAGCAACCAGAAACCAAACAAAAATAGCCATGCCAGCCCTCCCCCAAGCCCCAACTGAACCCCACCCTCATCTATACCCACCTAACAACCTGGCCAGCCCTCCCCCACCACAACCCTTGGACACCCCTCCCATATCCCTTGGACAACCTCCACCCCTTGGACACCCCCCCACCCTCATTTACACCCCCAAGACCCCTAGTACAGCCTCAAACACCCATTGGACACCCCCCCCCCCAACACCTTGACAGCCCTCCCAGACCCCTTGGACACCCCCCCCCCCCTCATTTACACCCAACCTGCCCCTTGGACACCCCCCACCCCTTCGACAGCCCCCCCACCCTCATTTACACCCCCCGAACACTAGGACAGCCCCAAACACCCCTTGGACACCCCTCCCATATCGCTTGGACACCCCCCCCACCCCTTGGACACCCCCCCACCCCTTGGACAGCCCCCACCCCCTGGACACCCCCCCGACCCCTTGGAAACCCCCCCTACCCCTTGGAAACCCCCCCATCCCCTTAGACAGCCCCAAACACCCCTTGGACACCCCTCCTATATCCCTTGGACACCCCCCCACCACTTGGACACCCCCCCACCCCTTGGACAGCCCCCCCCCCACCCTCATTTACACCCAACCGACTCCTTGGACAGCCCCAAACACACCTTGGACACCCCTCCCATATCCGTTGGACACCCCCCGCCCCTTGGACACCCCCCCACCCTCATTTACACCACCCCGACCCCTAGGACAGCCCCAAACACACCTTGGACACCCCTCCCATATCCCTTGGACACCCCCCAAACACCCACCCACCCCCTTGGAACCTCTCCCCCCATACCAAAATCCAGAACAGAAAAACCATCAACAGTAGACCAAAACAAGAAGTAGAGAAAAATTAAACATTCACTTATATAACATTCAAATCATACAATGTCAACTTCAAAAAAACTAAATCCAACCTAAACGACTACGAAATACACAATTACATTGACAATATTCAAAATTACATTTTACATTACAAACAACTAAAAGTCAATCAAACCTGTAAAATAATTTGACCACTCCACTTGTAAGTGTTTGATATCTTCAGCAGTAAAGGGTTGAGGGTCATCAAAAAGCTACAAAGGAAAAGGATAGTAGTCAACGTGTATAATGAATAAATCAAATTGAAATATTATTAGAAAAAGGAAATCTTACCAGGTCAAAACTCAGAACTGTCCCAGTTGTTATTATTTCATACATAAATCTTAACATGTAATATCCGCATTCGATGATGCCTTGTTGCTCATGACATTTCTGTTTGAATGAGTGTAAATTCAATATATTATTTTTATGTAATAAATCAAAATGTACAAATTATAAATGGATATTTACCTTCGCATGTACATATTTGATCTTGTAATTCCTTTTCTTTGCGCTTTTTCGAAAGTGGACCCATGCCCTGTTAGAAAATAATACGAATGGGGTAAATTTAAAATTCATTATAATATATAAAACTATTGTGAAATTGAAACTTACGTTTCCAATATATTCTTAAAACTTTCTCGCACATCATCATGGAGAGAGCATATCCAATAAAGTGTTTTCTCCCTAGGGCAAAAAACCCCTAACATCCAATGATCCCTGAGAAAAGGAAATTTAACGTTAGTGGTTTTTTATGTTAAAAGATAATTAACTCTTTGAGAGGGATGTGTTTCATACCTCTCACAAAAATGCATCATCCAACACTGTGTGATTACATTCTTTTCAAATCTATCAGCAATATAAAGCATTCTTTGTTCCTCATCCAATGCACATGCTTCAGGGGAAATCAATTGTGGGTCCACGAATCCATATACATCTGTCAGCTCATTCCTCTCACAAATTTTATACATATACCTAATACAAAGCAGACATAAGTATACATTTTTAATAAATATAACGCAAGGAAAAGGAGTTAAGACTTACATGATAAAAATTTGCACCACGTTGATGCCCAACTTATCTCCAGTGACAAACTCCATGATATCAGTTTTCATAATCCCCACACATAGTTCACGTCCACAGACATGAGCTTCCATTGTAAAGTCATAATGATCCGCCAACAAATTTGAATATCTTGACAATTTGTCAAGACTGCTAGTATCTGCATCTGATGTCATAGCTATCTGTCTTTGTTGTTGTCTATACAGTATTTCTTTACCTTTGAAGTATTCCTGTAAAAATAAATTGAAAAATATATTAGTTTTCAAAGGATAAAACATTAATAAAAATATAAAATAAAAGATATAACATCCATACCTCTATGGTAATGAGTCGAAGAAGTCTGGATGGCCAAAGTAAAAAATGGCCGATACTATGTCCAACTGTCGTCACCTCATCTGTAGGTAATGGTATCCGAGCTGATCTGTCTATAATATCCTGTACAGTGACCCTCTGATTCTCTACCTCTAACTGTTGATGATGAACTGTATCTCCTATACAATATACCATCCCATATGCAACTATATGATGTTGAGGATCATCAACATACAACTCACAATAAGTAGGTAGCTGCGGCGGAGGAGGAGGATCAAAAATGGGGTCTGCAGGCTGAGGTGGGGGAGTGGGAGCTACTGGGAGAGGTGGAGTGGGAGCTGCACCCTGAAATTGTCTTTGCAAGTCTGCAAACATTAACTGAACCGATGCTCTAATCTTGTCCTCCATTGTCGCATTAATATTATGGACTTCAGCCTCCAACGATTCTATTTTTTTTTATAAACTCCTTCAACATTAGAAGTTGAGGAACGTGGCAACACTTTTCTTACCGATACACCTGCCGGATATCCTCTTACACGGCCAGGATGTTCGGGCTTTCCCAATGCCACAGATAAAATATCTTCCCTCCCAGATGGTGTAAATGTCCCCTGTGAACTCTGCTCCTCAAGAGAGTCCTGTAATAAGTAATTGAACTTTTCTATAATGATTGGAAATATATGACGAAAATAGTAAACTTAAATAAATAAAATAGATATCTTACAATCCTCTCAACTACGAGTCTCGATTCTTCCGAAAGATATTGTCCTTTTTTGCCCTTCCGAGCTCTTTTCCATTTCTCATGTCTAGATGGAGGGGATGGAGGGGCCACCTCTCCAGAGCTTGAAGACTCAGCTCTTAGTTGTTGAAATTTTGCTGCCATCATTTGTTCTTCCAATAATGCATACCCTCCCCGAGATAAACTATGAGGGTATACATTTTTAGATTGGATCTCTTGATGAGCTTTCCTTGTTTGCTGTAAATTAAGAATAAGTAATCATTAACAAAACAATAATAAGATCATTTATATAAGAAAGCTTATAAAAGTTTACATTGCCCTTACCAAAAATGATTCTTTTCTTCTACTTTCAAAAAATTCTCTCCATGTGTCTTCATCTATAAAAGGATATATACGACATGGATTCTCACGACTCCTATGACCATAAATGAAATCAGATGAGAGGGTAGATTTGAAATCCCTCCATCTCCTAGCAGCCAACGATAAGCATTTCTTCCTGACTCCTCCAGTGTCAGGAATATCAAATGTCATCTGATAAAAAAGAGGTTAAAAATATTATATATACTAGAAACATTTAAAGAACAGTCAAACAATAGCAAAAGATCTTACCAAGATGGTCTCCCACAGCTGAGAAATTATCGCCTTATCCACACTTCTCCAATCATCATAGAGAATGCTTACTTTGCTCTTAGCCTGAGTTTCTACAAAACCCTTAAAATCTTTAGCATTTGGACCTCTAGGAAGATCATCCTCATCAAACTCCACGACTATCCTCTCCTCCTTCGTACATGCAAGTGATAATTTTGGTAAACGTGTGCACCCACGCTTACCAACCTTTGAACTCTTTTTCGTAATAGGAGCATGTGAATGTTCCTCCCCAGATGTATGACCAATATGCTCATCTCCAGAATCATGTGGCTGATCAACTGATTGATCTGTCATTTTCCTTCAAATCAAAAAAACAAACATTAGTTCACAAATAGAAAAGTGTACTAAATTACATAATAGTAAACATCGGTAATATGGTAAGCATGTTAAACAATGATAAACATGGTAAACACAGGCAAAATGTTGCCAAGGAGTTGGCATAAGAAAGCTGAAAAGTGGAATCCCTAATGCCACCGGCCGGCCGCTGGCTCACCACCGGCCGGCCGGTGGACCAGACAGCCTTCCTCTGTCTGGACCACCGGCCGGCCGCTGGATCACCATCGGTCGGCCGGTGGACCAGACAGAGAGCCTTCCTCTCTGTCTAAACCACCGGCCGGCCGCTGGTGATCCAGACAGAGAGGAAGGCTCTCTGTCTGGTCCACCGGGCGGCCGGTGGTGATCCAGCGGCCGGCCGGTGGACCAGACAGAGAGCCTTCCTCTCTGTCTGACCACCGGCCGGCCGCTGGTGGTCCAGACAGAGAGGCTCGGTCTCTGTCTGGACCACCGGCCGGCCGCTGGCTCAGCACCGGCCGGCCGGTGGACCAGACAGAGAGCCTTCCTCTTTGTCTGAACCACCGGCCGGCCGCTGGCTCAACACCGGCCGGCCGCTGGCTCAACACCGGCCGGCCGCTGGTGATCCAGACAGAGAGGAAGGCTCTGTCTGGTCCACCGGCCGGCCGGTGGTGAGCCAGCGGCCGGCCGGTGGTTCAGACAGAGAGGACCGGTTGCCGGTGCGCCCATGACTTCTCTTCTTTACGGTTTTTATTGTTTTATCGTTTTGGTTTGATACATATTTTAATAAGTAAAAAATTTACAGTATCTAACATTATATGAAAAAACTAAATGTAAACAAGAAATAAACTTGTGTTACCTGTAATTTTAGGAATGTACAGTTGGATTGTTTTCCCAAATTCCTTCGTCGTGATCGTTCCTTATGGCACAAACCATGTCTTCAACATACTCATCATTATGTTCTGTTAATCTTTCCATGGAAGTAGGGATCTCACATAAATCAGCATCTTCATCAAATTCATCCTCACCAACATATTGGTTTTTCCCTTGTAAAACAACAGCCCACTGCATATCTGATTGATCTACTACATAGAAAATTTGTTTGGCATGTGTTGCCATTATAAAAGAATCAGCTGTGTCTTCCAATCTATTCAGACTAACATGTGTCATTCCAAATTCATCGTGTCTGACACTGTTGTTACCGATAAACCATTTACAGTTAAAAACGGGAACATTAATTTTAAAGTAATCAGCCTCCCATATGTCTTCAATCACTCCATAATATGCACTTGATGCCGAAATTGGGTTTCTGTCCTTAGCACTCGAAAAATGCATTGCTTCTGCAAACACCAATACACCACTATTCTGAACTGCACTTCTGTTGTCCTGAGCTTTCGTATGAAATGTATAGCCATTAATGTCATAAGCGGACCATGTTATCACATTTAAAGATGGACCACCCACTATCCATTTTAATGTCTCTGATACATCTGATCTACCAAGCAAGGTCTTTTTAAACCATGGCAAAAAAGTTTTGTTGTGCTCATTCAAAATCCACATTTCTTTCTTCTTTGGATGACATTGTTTCAACTCATTAATATGCAATGTGATATACGGTTGAACATCAGCTATGTTATTCAAGATGTATGATTCTAACTTCTTCATATGTTCAGCTGACAGTGATTTGACTTTCAAGCCACGAATCCCCTTTCCCTCATTATTAACCCGTTCATGGAGAGATGGAGGCAAACCTATATGTTGCGCCGTAGCCAAGTAACTCGTACAAAACTCTGCTACCTCCTCAGAAATATACTTTTCAATAATGGAGGCTTCAGGTCGATATGGATTTTTAACATATCCCTTTAATATTTTCATATACCTTTCAAAAGGATACATCCAACGAAGATATACAGGTCCACAAAGCCTTATTTCTCGAACCAGATGAATCAGTAAATGCACCATCATATCAAAAAAAGTTGGAGGAAAATACATTTCCAAATGACAGAGTATAATAATTGCATCCTTTTCCAAAATGTTCAAAGAATTCACATCAATCGCCTTGTTGCAAATTGAATTGAAAAAATAACACAACCTCATTATAGTCTTTCTGACACGGATGGGCAATATTCCACGCCGTGCAACTGGTAGAATTTGTTGCATCATGACATGACAATCATGTGATTTCATACCTATCAACTTCAAGTCTTTCAATGAGACAAAAGTTTTTACATTTGAAGAATAACCTTGAGGCACTTTGATATCATGAAGACACTGACAGAAGCTACTTTTCTCCCTCTTCGATAATGTATGACAAGCCGGGGGAAGAAATGTTCGTCTTCCTTTAGGAGTGGGAGCTAACTCCAAACGTATTCCCATTGACAGTAGGTCTAACCTTGCATTCAACCCATCTTTTGTCTTTCCTTTAATATCTAGCAATGTTCCGATCAAAGAATCACAGATATTCTTCTCCACGTGCATGACATCAATATTATGTTTGACTTCATGATACCTCCAATATCGTAGCTCAAAAAATATTGACCTTTTCTTCCAAATATGTCTATCATTACCAGATTTCTGTGTCTTTCCCAATGTCACATCAAGGTTTTTCACCCTCTCAAAATACAATTCTGGGGATAAAGGTTGAGGAGCAGTATCAAATTCTTGTGAGCCATTGAATGCCTTTTTTAGTCTTCTATAAGGGTGATCCATAGGCAAAAACTTTCGATGACCCATGTACACTGTTTTCCTCCCATGATGCAATTGACAATATGACGTCTGTTGTTCGCAAATTGGACATGCTTTATGCCCTTTAACACTGTATCCAGACAAATTTCCATATGCTGGGAAGTCATTTATAGTGAATAGAAGCACTGCATGCAGTTGAAAATATTCCATTTTATAAGAATCATACACCCTAATACCATCAGCCCATAAAAGTTTCAAATCATCAATCAGCGGTGACAAGTATACATCAATATCATTGCCGGGTTGCTTTGGACCAGAGATCATGATACTCAACATGACATATTTGAGCTTCATACAAACTTCAGGAGAGAGGTTGTAAATTACCAATAAAACAGGCCATGAACTATGTGTGCTACTGAGGGTTCGGTATGGATTCATTCCATCTGTGCACAAGCCTAGTCTCAGATTTCTAATTTCATTTCCAAATGTAGGGTACTGGGCATCAATTTTCTGCCATTGTGGACAATCAGCTGGATGACGTATTTTTCCATCACATACCCGCTCATCAGCATGCCATCTTAACCTTTTTGCATCATGTGAATTAGCAAATAAACGTTTGAAACGAGGAATTATAGAAAGATACCAAAATTCCTTTGAAGGGAGCTTTGTAATCTCTACATCAGCTTGTGATTTTTCTTTCACCTTATACCGTGATGTCCCACATTTGGGACACTCTTTCAGAAATTCATATTCCTTCCTATATATAATGCAGTCATTCGGACATGCATGTATTTTCCTGTATCCCAATCCCATCGGGCATAATATTTTTTTGGCCTTATAATGTGAATCTGGAAGATCGTTATCTTTTGGAAGAATGTCTTTCATCAATTGTAGCAGCTCTGTAAAACTTCTGTCACTCCATCCATGTTTCGCCTTCAGGTTAATCAATCTTAACACCGCCGACAAAACCGTAAAATCTGTACAACCAGGATATAATGGTTTTTCGGCATCACCATATAGACGTGCAACTCTCGGTTCTATCTCAATTTGTTCTGCTACAATATCGCGAATCATTTCTTCAATTCCATCGGAGTTACCATCTTGCGATTCATTATCATCAGTGATATTCTGTCCAGTTTCGCCATGCCAAATCCAAGGGTTGTAACTCGGATTGAAACCATGACAAATCAGATGATCTTTTATCTCTCTACTTTTCAACTTCTTCATATTCAGACATTTCAGGCATGGACAGAAAAAAATGTCACTACTTGGAACATTTCGTTTAGCAAATTCCAAAAAGTCATCAACACCTTCCTCATATTCATTGCTCATTCGATGTGCCGTAATCCAACTTCGACTCATTATTACCTATAACAAATATAAAAAATATATATATTTTTTAGATAAGACAAATATATGTTTATATGAAAAAAATCATAATTTGAATATAACAATTTTGAAATATAAAACAAATCGATGTGTAAACCCCCCTGGACACCCCCCGACCCCTCTGGACAGCCCCCCACCCCTCCTGGACACAACCCCCCACCCCCGACCTGCTTGGACACCCCCCTGGACACCCCCCAACCCTCTGGACAGCCCCCCACCCCTCTTAAACACCACCACCCACCCCCTACCCCCTTGGACACCCCCCTGGACACCCCCCAACACCCACCCACGCCCTTGGACATCCCCCCACACCCACCCACCCCCTTGTAAACCCCCCTGGACACCCCCGACCCCTCTGGACAGCCCCCCGCCCCTCCTGGACACCACCCCCCACCCCCTACCCCCTTGGACACCCCCCTGGACATCCCCCAACCCTCTGGACAGCCCCCCCACCCACCCGGACAACCCCAAATACCCTCTGGAGAGGCCGCCACCCACGTGGACAGCCCCCCACACCCATCCACCCCCTTGGACACCCCCCTGGACACCCCACCGACCCCTCTGGACAGGCCGCCACCCCCTTGGACAGCCCCCCACACCCACCCATCCCCTTGGACACCACCCTGGACACCCCCCGACCCCTCTGGACAGCCCCCGACCCCTCTAGAAAGCACCCCCACCCCTCCTGGACACAACCCCCCACCCCCGACCTGCTTGGACACCCCCCTGGACACCCCCCAACCCTCTGGACAGCCCCCCCACCCATCCTGGACACCACCCCCCACCCCCTACCCCCTTGGACACCCCCCTGGACACCCCCCAACACCCACCCACACCCTTGGACAGCCCCCCACACCCACCCACCCCCTTGTAAACCCCCCTGGACACCCCCGACCCCAAATCCATGCACCTATGCCATGGTTGTGTGTGAATAAAGTAGTAACAACTGTAAAAGGGCAACCCATCCAAATGGACACGCCCCAACCCTCTCGGGGATTTATAGAAAACGATGAAAAATTAGTGAAATCATAAAATTACTCAATATTGCAAGTCGAACAAATAGATCTAGGGATGATAAATAAGATTATGGTGCCAAAACGAGTTAAAAGGGTTCGCAATCGAAGAATCTTAGCTAGTTTCAACAAAAAAATCACAACACATATATATTTACTATCCGCGAAAAAAAACGAACGAGTGGGAGGATTACCTGAGTGCTGCGAGTTTAGATGATGGATCCGAGGAGATTAAATATGAGAAACGATGATCGCAAAACGAATCTAAACCAACGAAATGGACGAGCCGATTCGGGTTTACGCGGGAGAGAGACGAGTCGCGATTGCCGAAGGTAAACTCGCGAATGACAATCCACGGGTCTGGGTAAATTTTTAAATGAGTTATCACGTCGGTTATTCAATAACCGACGTGATAATTGTTTTAAAAACATTTATAACGTCGGTTATTTCAATAACCGACGTAAAAACCTTCCTCCGATTCATTTTTTACGTCGGTTATTATATAACCGACGTAACAAATGGCTCAAAATCCGCGTTTTTTTACGTCGGTTATGGAATAACCGACGTCAAAAACATCTGCGGATTCTTTTTTTACGTCGGTTATTTTATAACCGACGTAAAAAAGCCTTCAAAAACCGCGTTTGTTACGTTGGTTATTCAATAACCGACGTCAAAGGGCCTTCGAATACCGCGTTTGTTACGTCAGTTATAAAAATAACCGACGTAAAAAACGAAGCCGCGCGATTAATAACGTCGGTTATAAAAATAACCGATGTTAAATGTTTACCGAACACAGGTTTTTACGTCGGTTAAGAAATAACCGACGTAAAAAACCTCGTTTTACATATTATGACGTCGGTTTTATATAACCGACGTAAAAAATGGTGACGTAAAAAACGTTTTCTGCACTAGTGCCTATTTAAATATAATATTTGACAATTTTATATATTTAATTTGACAAAATAAACATCTCTATTAGAATCCGAACATATAAATTTAGTTTGGATAAATTTTTGGTACTTTTCTGAAAACTTTAATATTTTGATGAATAGTTAAAAATACTAAATTTTAATTGAAAACAACTATTTTAATCGAATTAATTTGTAATGATAAATTATTCATTATAATGGTTTTTAAGAATAATTAGACTATATTTTTATCATTTTATACTATGTAGGTCATTATCAGTAATTTTACATTTACATTTGACATAAACACATGTCAATCTTTTGAATGTTTTTACTCTTTAAAAACCCTCTTTTTGGTTTTGACAACGAGAATTAATTTTAAATTGATAAATATGGTTTATATGTTTTAAATTTTTTAAAATGGAATTCATTTTTGAATTCCTAATATCCAAATTATCTTCAGATAAATTGTGGTATTTTTCTAAAAACATTCAATTTTTTCTGAATAGTGAAAAACACTATGTTATTATTTGAAACTGACTTTTTATTTAAATAATTATGCATTTTATTTAATTTTAATTTAAGTAAAAATAGATATATAATATCTATATAAGATCAATGTAATTCATTGGATTCATTTTATAATAAAATTAGATGTATAAAATTTTATTGAACTTTTTAACCTATTTGACCCACCTCCTAGGAGCATTTACAAATTTGCATAAAACATAATTTTACTACTTCTTTGAGTTGAATTTCAAATATACAAGAGTCACATCTGATATCAATATGTAAAATTATGATCAATAAGAAGAAAATAATTTTTTTTAAAAGTAACTTTTGACATTTATTTACCACAGTTAAAAGTAAATAGGATATTTAAGGGTAAACATTATATCATAATTAGCCTAACACATGTCCTAATTCTATTGCATAAGTCTAATTAGTCAAAAAAACATAGGAATAAAATATGATCACTTAGGTCCACTAGTATTAGATTAGGACATTTATTATTATTTTATTTAAATAATAGTTAAAATTGGTAAATCTAATGTTTAATAACAATCTCATTTTTAATAAAAGGTTACACACAATAAAAAATTTGACTATAAATATTAATTAGAAAGATAAAAATATTTCCTACATAATGAAATTTTATTTATAATTTTTATACATTAAATAATTTAATCTATTTCTGACACAATGATGATGCAGTAATTCCCTTATTAATGAAAGAATCAAATAAATGGTATTATAAATATTAAAATAAATTTAATTTTAAAGTTTTTATGACATAAACAAATTTTTTAGGTGATTATGACATGTTAGATTTGATTCAATGTATATTGTTCTAAGGAATAAAGTTGTGATGAATTTCACAAAAACCAAATTCAAAATAGTGTCAAAATTGACATAAATGAGTTTTTAAAAATAATATTATATAATTAAATTATATAAAAAAATTAAAAATCTAAATTTCATCGAAAAGAATTTTATAATAATATATATGTCATTAATAAACCACTTAGGGTTATCTTGGATTCTTATAGTATGTTTATTAACCATATAGGGTAAGAATACCAGAAGACATGGTAAAAGTTCAACTATTTAACTAAGAGTAAAATCTTAAATATGAGGTTAAAATGGTATCCTAAACCTGTCTAAAACATATTGTTTGAGTGTTTTTAAACCCATACCCCCCATAGGGATTAAATAATTCATTTTGGGGCTATTTGAAAAAAATGATTTTATTATAAAATAATATTTTAAGTTTTTTCTAAAGTGCCCCTCACCCTCTTATAAAAGGAAACTTCCCCTTCTCTCAAAATCAAACCTCCAAAGCAATTTTTCTCGGACAACCCCTACCCAAATATTATACCAACTGTCTTACCTTTATCTTATTGGTCTTACTTTGTTCAGAAAGCCAACTTATGGATCCATTTTGATCAAATTAAAAGGAAGAACCTGAAGAAGAGGTAATGATTTCACCACCCTCGTTCAAGTTATTTTCTTCTTCCCCTTACTCTTTATTTGTTATTAACATACAAAAATAATAAATCAATAACATTGTATATATTATGATGTTACTATAATATGTCAGAACCATATTCATTATCTTATCCATCCTATGAATAATAATGTCACCTTGCGTGCGTACTTACAACTTACAGTCTCCACGCCGTGGTGTAATTTGTTCTTCAACACTATGTTATTTGGATTGGTATAATGATGAGTAATATGTATATAAATAATGAAAATACCATGCTTATTTCTATGTAAAATAAATATAAAATCCAATTCCACACCACTAAGGAAATGATATTGTCGCTCGTGCGTACGTACGTATTATCGTCTCCAAGACGCGATGAGATTCATTTCCATGTCCACTGTTCATCAACGATTATAAAAATATATATTTCTAATAAGTATGTATTATATTACATAATAATGATACTGGAGATATATATATATATGTGTGTATTTATAAACATACATATATCTTATTCACTTCCGTTCAATATGATATGAAAACAGAAACATCGTTTATGCGTACGTACTGCCTACCATCTCAATAAACGGTTTTTTCCATTTAATATATCTATCTATTATAAATATTTATATTATAAATTTATTTTATATATAAATAAAGGTTTAAATTTTGGAATTTTTGAAATCATGATCTATATGACACGATCAAGAATAACAAGTTAAAATATGTACGATAAAGAAATCGATTATTACACGAAATGTTAATTTAACATGAAATTAATTTTTTAACTGGTTGTATAAAGTCAGAAATGAATCATGTATTATATAATAGGTATTAATATGGTTCTATTATAACATAATAACATACAATGGTCATTATACAGTAGGTTAAACGTTCCCTCGACTGATGGAATGTGCAAGTTTAAGGGTTTCTTATGTCACTTTTAATTTCGTGAGATTTCCGTTGTTCGCCACTCATTTCATGTCGTGTATTGTGTACCTTCATTTGATATATATTATCATGATTCTCTTTATATTCATGGTATTCTATTAGTGATTTGGTGGTTATTAACTTTTGGTCATATGACTCGATTGATTACAACATGGTAAGGGGATTTCTTCTCACTTCTTATTCCCGTGAGATTCACGTTGTATTGCCACTATTTCTATTTGTATTGATTATATACTGGACATAATTGTATTAATTATTTAATAAAATTTAATCTATGGGAATTTAAAACTTCATTGAATCATCCTTATTTCATGGGGTGTATTTTTCATGAGTTACCAAATCGTTAAGGGTTAATTCCTTAATCTCATTATTTTTCGAGATTGTTTATGTGTTTGTTTTTACTAGGACATATTTATTATTCGTGTCCTTGTTTCATAAAAGAGTTTTCAAAGGGATTCTTTTTATAGTAATTCTTACTAAAACATAATTTTAAATGTTTTACATATTTATTCTTCTAAATCAATCACATTAATGTACATGTTATCAAAATGATTTTTAAAGATTTATATATATGGACATGAATGTATTTAAAATGTTAATTCCATTCAAATGTTTTAAAGTGGTATGGAACAATATGATTCAAAAATGTCTTTAAATGTCTTCCTTCCATAAATTGGGTGACTTTTAAATGGTTTTATGAAAAGGGATATTTCTCACAATGCTTTTAACAAATCATTTTTATCTATATCAACCTCTATTGATGGATATTAAACTTGTTTAAAGTTGATTTATTATGATACAAATCGTCCATATTATATTGAAGGTTTTTTGATATGTTTGACTGTGGATGTGTTATTTTTATATCCTTCATGGTTTATGGATAATATATTGACATTTTTATGATAGTTTTAATACAAAAGTTTATGTTTTATTTAAACGCCTTCTTATGATGAATGTGTTGGAATAGTATGTTCTGGGTTGGGGACCAGTAAAAGTAAGCCCTATGGGTTTGGGTCCGATTTTAGTAGACCCTTTAGGTCGCTGTCCAGTTACACAGGCTTTCCGGGTTGGTGTTCGGTTACAAAGGCTCTCTGGGATGGAGTCTTGTTATATAGGCTCTCCAGGATGGGGTCTGGTTACAGTTATCCCCTATGTCCTGGCAAGAGGCCTTGGAATAGAAATTAAATTTTGGTACTATACATTTACTCATTATGAAATTAGGTATTACATGTGATTATTCTATGAGAATAATATCCATATTAATGTTTATATGGTAATTTTTTATTTATTTTTTCCATAATATGTTCATGTTTATTTTTAAAAGGCAATTGTTTTTATTACACATCCTGCCTTAAATTTTTATAACTTCCGTTAAATTATTTACCCTTATAAAGAATCTGATCTCATCCCTTTCTTATGTTTTATTTTCCTAGGATCCCAAGAAGTATTTTATGTTTGAGATGCTTGGTTAAACTAAGGGAACAATGGAATTATCAAATGATTATTATTTTTTGTGTTGTATTTTAGAAAGTTTAATGTAACGTTCATGCATATAATCTATATTCAAATAATGCTAAACTGATTGGTATTTTGGGACATGATTCCTTGTAATAATAACAATTTATTAAAATAATGCACCGATTATGTGAATCTAGTGTCGGGGAGTTACACAAACACATTGTTAGTAGTCATGAGTTCCATAAAATATAATGTAACACTGAGATGGGGAGGGGATAAATCTGTTATACTCTTCTTATTTTATTTTTATTTTCAATTGAAACATCCTTAACCCCTCATTAATGATTTCAATTCGTTACTGAAAAGAAATCTAACATTCATAATAGCGTAATGATTTTGAATGTTCACTATTTAATAATAATAGATATATCCTTAGTATGGTTTGGAAATGATTTAATACCATAAATTCAACTATAATACAATCCTTGTATTACAACTATTAGGATATACACTTTCACTTGGGTATGACATTGTAATCAATCCACAAATGTCTGTGAAACCTTTTAGCACAAATTGATTAATTCAATTCTTTTGTATCATATCATGTTACTTATTTTTCATTATAATTAAAAAAATGTATTTAATTAGTATACAATTGTTCAGTTCCTTACCCAATAGAAAGGTAAAACCCTCCTAGACTTTGTTATGAAATCTCATTCCAATTTTTGTGGGTCTGATTTTTATTGTTTGATCTCTCCGAGTACGATTCTCCTCATCACAATTTTTCCAATTATATTTTTTTAAATATAATAGAATGAGATCTAAAAATCATAATCCCAATGTATGATAAAATTTTTATAATTCTTCATCATCCCATTAAACAAAATATGGAAATGTTGATGATGATTAATCCATCCTGATAGGATGATCATCCAAATATAATTTCACTTCTCTGTCAAATCCTCTTCAACAAAAGATCAGTATGATGACTTTTTATACACTATGAAAACATGGATCATCCCTCTCTAAAGTGTTGAATAGAACTTTTTCATGATTAAATTGATGTTTAAATTTTTCGTCTTATAGGTGACATTCAATACCATTTGAGGGAATCCAAAAATTCTTTTCCACTCACTCAAATTCACCCAAATTTGAATTTCCCGTAAAATCAGATGATTCATTTTGACTTCAGGAAATATTAAAAAATAATCTTGGTTATTCATAAAACATCATGTATTTCTTTATATTTTCATTTGATTCATCAGTATGATTTCAAATCAAGAATATGATTTTTATCAATGGGATTACTTCCCCATAAATATCTATATCAACTGAAAAAATGTATGATGAAATTGAAACCATTCTGATATGCTAAATATGATTCTCAAAACTAATTTGAATCAAAACCATTAATATAAATGTACTTCTACCATTTTATAATTAATTCATCCATATCCATAGCTTTTTCTATGGACCCACTATAGAATTAAAACTTTATCTTCTCCTTTTATATTCATCAAAATGTAAAACTACAATGTAATTCAACCCTTTTGAAATGGATGATTAGAGTGTTGATATCATTCTCTCATTATCTTCTCTAGAACATGTTAAAAAAATAATATTCACAATCATGTGATTGTATCAAGAATTCCATCATGAATTTTAATTCATTTGACAATAGATTTTGAATCATTTGACTTTAAATGGATAGTATTGCAACATTCCATTAATTGGATCTTATTACTTTATTTATCAACACGAGTATGATCTTTTATGAATATAACTGCCTATATACAATCATTATAGGTATTATCATTGTGGATGTAATCATTGAATTTATGCTCATTTATTTCTTCACTTGGATATGGCCATTATAATGTAGATCTTCTTGGATACAATTATTCAGGTCACAAAATGTATATAGAATGTCTAATGGAGAATCATATGCTATAATAAATAAATGCCATCTCTTCAATCAACATGACCTCTTAAATGGGTACCCTCTCTATCAATCCAAACCACATTTTCAAACAGCATCATCTCTTTGACTCATCTCCACTTTCCCAATTGGTAGCATCTCTTTCACATCCCATTTCATCCATCACACTTACATCACATGCTATTAATTAATATTTGTGATTTATGATAATTCCCGAACATTAAAGAATAGTCACAATTAATCATATCCATAAGGAATATGACTCAAAACATCCACTTTATTCACATTGGTTCTAGAGTGAATTTATTTAAATTTTACATTCAGTAAGATATTTTTTTTTACATTCGGGCCCTAGGTGAGTCCGATCGGAACCATTTATTGAAAACAGGTTCTTCTCATTATGATAGACTTTCACATTGAGTATTATTCATTTTAAAAAATGGTATGTCTGATTATTTCCATAAAGAAAGTGATATGATTTTAAAAAACCATTGACTATGAAAGACAACAATTAAATAAAATTTACCTTCGTCATTATATTGGTCAAAACATATATGTTTATCAAATAAAGGACATTAATGTGTCATAAAGGGGACTGATAGACACATATTTATTTCATTTATACTCTCCTTAAGAGTTTTGACTTGAAAATACGTTATTAAAACAAAAGGTAAATTTATAATTTTCATCGAAATGTAGGAAGAAATAATAGAATGTTATGATCCAAAATTAAATATGTCATTGTCTATGTTTCAGGAAATGATTAAAGAGCCTTCCACCACATCATTAGGAACTCCAACCTCAGTGGTTGTAACCGCATAAGATTTCCCTTTCACACATGTCCTTATTTTGTAAATGTTTACTTGAAATATAAGACAAACAATTATATAATGTCCAATTTCTTTGAAATTGTCGCATTTATCATTGTTACCTTATTTCATTCCCTTTAAATCATGGGAATAGTGGTCATTTCTTCTACACATGAATAAAATAGTTATACCCTTCCAGTAATTATTGAGATGGTTCTTCAAAAAAATATCACATGATAGAAAATAAACACTTACCTTCTTCCCTTATTCCTAATTTCTTATTATATTGTGTTATGTATCCCTCTTATCCAATTACATTCTTTTAATGTCGTAGGATATATAGAATTCATTTTCCATATAAATTACCCATGATAATATATATTCATATTATGAGAATGATTTCGAATCAAGTGACCTTTGGAGGAATGGTTTTAAACCATAAAGAAATTGATCAATCATGCTCCTAATATTATGTATGTAGTCGGAAACATGCCTTGATAGCATTGAAAAGATGTAAACATACATGGAAATATTTTCATCCACCATTTTCTATAGATTTAAAAATTTCTTTTCAATATCCTCTTATTGTTCCTGTGGAAAATATGTTTATAAGAAAATTTATTTAAAGTCTCAACATTCTATATTTTCAATCACTTCCTCCGACATATTGTTTGGAATCAGTGACCAAAATTTATCCCAATATCCGAATAGATGATGAACAACCATGAAAACCTTCTCCCTTTCGTTACATTCCAAAGAGAGGAATATCTTCTCCATAGAACTTATCTATTTCACAACAATAAATTGGTTAGTAGTACAATTGAATGAGGGAGGTTGTTTTCTAATAAAGTATTGTACAATTTCTCCTCCTCATTGTTTCTCGTCATGCTCTATATGGGTGTGGTTATTTTTAATATCCCGAGTGAACTTTTCTAATATAGATATATGTTTTCTAGTATATGTCACAGCTCCAGAACCACCATCATTATCTTTCTAAGGAGGAAGATCCCTACATGGGATAGACATATTCATGTGGTTTTCATTCACTACTAGAATTTTAAGTATTCGCGATGGGTTATTTGCGACGAGATCCCATCGCAAATAATCATTTGTGAAGGGGGCCCATCGCAAATAGCCTATCACTGAAAAAGAATCGCAATAAATAATATTTGCGACCGGCCCGTCGCAAATATGTTTCCGATTATATTCTTTATATATATATATATATTTGCTACAGTCCTGTCGTAAATACATTATTGCGACGGGCCCGTAATATCTTCGTGAATACTTTTTTGAATGTATACATTTAGATTATTTGCGAAGGGCTCGTCACAAATTTTTTTTGCGATGGGGCCCCTATTATTGTCGCAAATAAATTTAAAAAAAATTATTTAGGCTATTTGCAACGGGAACCTGTCGCAACAAATCCCATCACAAATAATTAATAATTTTGTTCAAAATAATTTTTAATAAAATTTTGATTATTGAAAATTTATTTTAATTTTTATTAAATTAATAAAAAAATAAAAAATCTTAAAAATCCTAAAATTCCCAATAAAATATAAAAAATCATTAAATATTATTATTATTATTATTATTAGTAAAATAAACAAATATTAAAAAATATAATACTGAAATAATATATTTAATAAAATTATGATTAATGAAACAATAATATTAATATTATTAAAATAAAAAAATAAAAAATATTAAAAATCTCAATAATCACAAATATAAAAAAATCATTAAATATTATTATTTTTCTTTTTATTAAAATATAACAAAAATTAAAAAATATAATACTGAAAAAATATATTTAATAAAATTATGATTAATTAAATAATAATACTAGTATTATTAGAATAATAAAAATAAGAAATTATTAAAATTCTCAATATTCACAAAAAATCATAAAATTTTAATAATTAAATTATTTAATATTCGCACCGATATAAAAGGCAGAAACTGTAAATACTTCATATTACAAAAAATGATAAATTCAAAGTTTTTAAAAAATTAGTGGGGGGGGTCGTCTTTTGGAGGAGGTGTGGGGGATGAAGGAGATGGTGGAGGAAACTATATCTCAAAACTACGAGTCAGACAGTGCATGGACTCCATCTGGTCGTGATTCTGCTACTTCCATCGATTCATCTTTTCCTCGTGCTGCTGAAACTGCTACTGCTGACGCAAATCTTCTTGCTGCTTTTGTGAACTCTTTATAAGGTCATTCTGAGCTCGGAACAGCTCCTGATACTCTAAGGCAGAAGTTGATGCCTCTTCACAAGATCCTCTCGAACTGGACGCCAACATCACAGTAGTACCATAATATGTACCAGGAGTTAGATGAGAGCTGATACCAACTACGCGACCCTTCTCAATGCCATACTGAGTCGCCTACATCCATGCTGCCTCATCGAAATAGTGGGCACTGGTCTGATCAATCACCTCATCCTAACCCTCATCCTGTGTCTGAGAGGTCGCAACCTCATATGACTCTTTTAATTCCAATTTGAAATTAAAATTTTGAAAATATTATATGCTGTTAATTGTCAAACTTGAAAAATAAGACTAACCACAATCTGATGCTGGAAATCACCTATAATCTCTCTGGTAGCTGGATCATTGTACATCCTCAAATAGACAATGAACTTTGTAATATCGGGATGCTCAACTGCCTAAATGAATATAAAATAAACTGTTTATATTTGAAGTTATATTAATTATTTAAAAAAATACTTACCAGATTCTCTGTATGTGTACTGAATGTACGACTACCAGCTCGATGCGTCACCTCCTATCTCCCCCGGTTCTACTGACCTAATGGACACCTCCTCTGAAATCCACCACCCAACAAGTGTACAGATAATACTTCCCAAACCTGAGATGAAATGTACTCTGGTTGGTGGGCTCTACAAGACTCATTTAATACTATTGTTCCAGCTTTCATAATGACCATCATTCTCAAATTGTTCAACAACGGACGCAAAATCTCATGCATAGCCTCCTCCCATGCTTCCTGGATATCATCATGCATTCTATCATAGATGGGATACCATAAACCCTACAAATAATATATAATATCAAGTTATTAATAAAATAAATTTCACGATAAATATTATTTATTTATGTACTAGCCAGTGATTGTACATGTTGATCTGCACATCAACGGGTATCCATTCCCATGTGATCCATGGATGAGAAAAATAATTGTGCAAGATAGCTCTCCCCTTTCCAACAGCTACATGCACAAAACTGTGGAAAAAGAATAAATAATCCAACAATTAGTATATATATAAATAAATTAATGAAATCAAACTAAAATATATAGGTTACCATAACTCAGTGTGCGTGTATCTAAGCCAAGATGTGGAAGCCGCTTGGGGTTAGGTTCAGGAATCATTAGTCGCGCAAGACCACGCCCCCTCCGCGTACCTCCTGAACTACCAGTAGGATGAGGGTAAGATGATCCCACTGCCCCCTCATCCAAAGGTATCTCATCCTCCTCTAGCTTACATAATAGATCAGAGTCCATATGAAACACAAAATTATTGTTGTTAGTAGATAGTTTAAAATAACTATTATATATAGATATATATTAGTTATGATTATAACCATCATTTTACTGTGACAATGTTCACCTTCATCACCATCTCCATATCTGATGATGTCATGTCTTAATATTCCTCCTCGACATCATCAATATCCATATGAGTTTTAATTTCACCATCCATTGTCATTTAAAATTCATGTGAAACATCATTAACATCTTCGTCACCATCGACCCTTAAATATGGGGTGTCATCATTGATATTCATGTTTCTTTGTGAAAAAGATGGATTTTGAGTAGTCTCTTAAAAAAATTCATTTCCTTCCACATCAGCGGAACAACATTCAGTTTGAATAAATTTATTTTCCCATGATTTCGTTTTTATTATGCTCCACCAATTATTCAGGTCTCTTAAAGAAGCTCAATACTTTGTGTAATAAATTTTATGTGACTGATGATCTAGTAAAAATGGTTCATTTACTGCAAGAAGATATTTATTTTTAATATTGATGATTCCAGGAGTCGGATGAACACTCAAGCCTATCTTAGTATCCAACCACTGACATTTAATTATCGTTATCTAATTCTATCCTATATAACATAGCTCAATAATTTCTTCTAGAATGCTATAAAAGTCATCTTCAGTTTCTCTATGATGTGATCCTCTCAATCAAACTACATTGTTCATTGTTTTTTTATTCCCCTTATGAACGTGTATGAAATTGAAAACCATTCACCACATATGCATTATAAGATTTAACCATTTTGGATAGTGGGTTACTAAATATACACAGCCGCTGATCAATTTTATCAGTATGTTGAGACACATAAAAATTTGTAAAATAATTATCAATATAAAAAATAGTAAACTGAATTAATATTAAACCATGAATAATGTATGTTACTAGTTTTTGAAGCCATTGTGATTTTTTTCTGTGTTCTTCAAGTGCTGTTGCTGTAATTTGTGGAAGTTGTTTCTTGATATGATTATCATATAACATACAAATAAAATAAGTTTACATACTGTAAAAAATTTATAGAATAAGTGATATAAGCTCTCACATTACAAATTCTGTCATTTCTTCACAGTTGATCAGAACATATATATGAGCTCTGTGATGTTCATCATCTAAAACACATCTTTCTGGAACTCCACCGAAGCCAAGATTTGGATGATTAAAAAATGATAATTGATTGTCCATTTCATTATTATCATTTCCCTTGTTTCGTCCCATACGGTTTTCTTGAGGGATATTTAGATTCAAAATAGTGAGAGTAGAAAAAAGTAATTTTCTATTGAAAATAAGATTTAGAAATTGAGGCTTTAACTGATGCTTTGTTATGTACTTTTTTCTTCAATTTCGGCAAACATCTCTCAAATGGATCCATCCATTGAAATTGTACAGGGCTTCTACATTTAGCTTCATGTGGAGAATGTAACATCATATGTTCCATTGATTCAAAGAAAGTAGGCAGAGAGATTTTTTCTCGTTTACATATAATTACAGCAATATCATCATCCAGTTTTCCTAGCACATCGTAGTCTTTTGTCGCTGCAAAAATATATCAAAAAATATATGATATTTCAGTTATCGAATCCCAAATAATAGAATTCAACAAACTTCTAAACCCAATCGACATATGTAATTCCATTATAACATAACAACCATGACTTTTTAATGCTGTAATATGACCATTCTTAACACATCTTCCCAAATTGGAATCACAGCCATCTGGAAGTCTCAAATCTGAAATCCACTGAAAAAATATGATGTGACTATCTTTGGACAGTGTATAAGCTTATTTTGTCTTCATTAACTTCTGTGATATGACATTTTCAAATAGTTCATGTTCTACTCGCCTGAAAATTTGGGCAAGATCTAATCATGCTTTTACAGTATCTTTGGTCTTACCTGGTGTATCCAAAACTATATGAAATAAATTATCAAAACAGTTCTTCTTAATATGAATGACATCCAACATGTGGATGACCAACAAATCAGACCAATATGGGAGATCCCAAAAAATGATTCATTTTATCCAATTATGTTCTTTCCCAAATCCATGAATTTTCTGTTGGTTTACTATTGGCCCAAATGTGATTAGAGGTAATGAAAATACATCTAATTTTAACTCTGTACCTGCGATCATTTTTGGAGGTTCATCCCTCTAAATTGTGAATTTATGAAATGATATTTGTTCCTTCGAAAAGGATGATCAATTGGATAAAATGTACGATGATAGTCAAAATAGAATGGTTTTTTTCCATTGACAAGCATAAAAGCTTTGTGATATTTCATTGAGTAATTACATGATTTCAGACAATGTGTACTCCATCCAGATAACATACCATATGCCGGAAAGTCTCTAATTGTCCACATCAATGCAGCTTTTAATGCGAAATTTTGATTCATAGCAACATCATATGTACTAACACCATTACTCCACAATGTATATAACTCATCAATCAATGGTTTCAAATAAACACCAATATTTTTTTCCAGATGTCCGGAGATTAATAAGGTCAAAAAGATATAGGGCTCTTTCATCAAAATCCATGGAGGTAGATTGTACAATGTAATAAAGACAGGCCAACATGAATACTGACTACTATAAGAACCAAACAGACAGAAACTGTTAGTAGAAAGACCCAATCACACATTTCCAGCTTCTAAAGAAAAATATAGATGCATACAAACAAAATTTTTCCATGAAACACCATAAGATGGATGATACATGCTTTTTCTAGTTGAAATATTGGTTGTGTGCCATGACATCATTGACGATGTGTTATGAGACAAAAATAATGTTTTCAGCCTGGGTGTGAGGGGGAAATATCTCAACTGTTATACATGAATTGATCCAGACATCCCTGGTTGAGCTTCTTTATACCTCGACTGTGCACATGTGAGACAACTATCCAACGAATCATTTTCACCAGAATATAAGATGAAATCATTTTCACATGAATGGATCTTCTGATAACTATGGCCCAGATTATGAACAAACCTCTTACACTCATAGTAATTTTCAGGAAACACATTTCATTCAGGTAACAATGTTTTAACCAACAAAAATATCTAATCAAAATAGATCTTTGACATTACATTATAAGATTTAATAGCCATAAATTTTGCAACTGCTTCTAATTTTCTTATCTTTCAACCAAGATATAATTCATCCTCAGTAGACCGCAAAAACTCATAAAATTCAAATGGTTCCAACTTAGTAGTTGAATCAATATCATCGTGAGTTTCATTTTGTTGAACAGATGGACCTGCAACATAATATACTAAATTTTAGAACCATGATGGATCCCAAATCATGTTATTAGTATCTTCTCTAGAACTGTATTCACTGTGTTGATACCAAGAAACGGAATCTTGTTGAAAAACAAACCGCAAGAGATGTCCCCCAACCATGTCAAATGTGTCAAATGTTCTCAGAGCACATATTTTATAAGGACACTTTATTGTGCTTTCTGAAACATATTTTGGTTTTGATGATGCAAATGATAAGAAAGCTTCAACACCCTCAATATATACAGGATTTAAACAAGAACCTTTTGGATTTTTACGTTGAATTATCCAAGCACGATCATCTAATAATGACTTATGTCGACTTCCTTGTTCCATATTTTTCTACAAAATATAAAATCATCACTGTTTTTGAATAATTTGAAATTATAAAAACACTATCTCAAAAAAAAAAAGATAAATAATTACTACAATTTCTTAATAATTAACATTAATTAAGGGCGACACAATTTCTAGTGGATTGACGGCTACTCTTTTTTCCAAGGGCTCATTTACATGCATCCTTCTCACCCTTAAATCACAATGAAGAATCTTGTCGGAGGTATGAATATCCGTTCTCATATGCACAAGAATTTATATGAATATCTCCGACCAGATTCTTCATTGTGATTTGAGTGTGAGAAAGATGCATGTAAATGAGCCGTCAGACAAAAGAGCCCCCTTTTCGTTGATGAATCATCTTCTTCTAACTTCCACTGCCTGAAAACATTATACAAAATATGACCCTATGAATGCATATCCAATATAATGCGTATGATATTGAATATGCCAATGTAGCAAAACATTTTGCATAATGTTTTGAGTCTCTGAGAGTTGAAAGGAGAAAAATCATCAAGCAAAAGGAGTGTCGTCAATCCACTAGAAATTGTGCCAAGTTCTTAACGTTTATTATAATTTATTAAAACTTCTTTCAACTATTCTGAACTCTTCTTAACTGTTCCTGACTATTCTTAATTGTTCCTAACTAATTATTACTAATTATTTCTAATTATTTCAATTTATTACTAATTATTGCAATTTATTAGTAATTATTACAATTTATTAGTAATTATTTTTAACTTATTACTAAATATTACAACTTATTACTAATTATTTCAATTTATTACTAATTATTACAATGTATTAATAATTATTACAATTTATTTTTAATTATTACAATTTTTTATAAATTATTACAATTTATTACTAATTAGGGCAATTTATTACTAATTAGTACAATTTATTACTAATTAGTACAATTTATTACTAATTATTACAATTTTTCACTAATGATTACAATATATTACTAATTATTACAATTTATTACTAATTATAACCATTTATTATTAATGATTAAAATTTACTACTAATTACCACAAATTATTTCTAATTATTACAATTTATTACTAATTAATAAAATTTATTAAAATTTATTACTAATTATTACAATTTATTAGTAATTATACACTTTATTAGTAATTATTAGAATTTATTATAAATTATTACAATTTATTACTAAATATTAAAATTTATTACTAATTATTACAATTTATTACTAATTCTTACAATTTATTAATAATTATTACAATTTATTAATAATTATTACAATTTATTACTAATTCTACGAATTATTACTAATTATTACAAATGATTACTAATTATTACAATTTATTACTAATTATTAGTAATTATTACATTTTATTAGTAATTATTAAAATTGATTACTAATTATTACAATTTATTACTAACTATTACAATTTATTATTAATTATTAAAATTTATTACTAATTATTAAAATTTATTACTAACTATTAAAATTTATTAATAATTATTACAATTTATTTCTAATTATTACAATTTATTACTAATTATTACAATTTATAACTAATTATTAAAATTTATTACTAATTATTAATATTTATTACTAATTATTACAATTTATTACTAATTGTTAAGATTTATTAATAATTATTAAAATTTATTACTAATTATAACAATGTATTACTAATTGTTACATATAATTAGTAATTATTACAATTTATTACTAATTATTAGTAATTATTACAATTTATTAGTAATTGTTACAATTTATTAGTAATTATTACAATTTATTACTAATAATTACAATTTATTACTAATTATTACAATTTATTACTAATTATTACAATTTATTACCAATTATTAAAATTTATTACTAATTATTACAACTTATTATGAATTATTACAATTTATTACTAATTATTACAATTTATTACTAATTATTACATTTTAATACTAATTATTACAATTTATTAATAATTTTTACAATTTATTACTAAATATTATAATTTATTAGTAATTATTACAATTTATAACCAAATATTACAATTTATTTGTAATTATTACAATTTATTACTAATTATTACAATTTAATACTAATTATTACAATTTATAACTAATATTACAATTTATTACTAATTATTAGAAGTTATTACTTAATATTACAATTTATTACTAATTATTACAATTTATTACAATTTATTATTAATTATTACAATTTATTACTAATTATTACTAATTATTAGTAATTATTACAATTTATTACTAATTATTACAATTTATTACTAATTATTACAATTTATTACTAATTATTACAATTAATTACTATTTCATACAATTTATTACTAATTATTACAATTTATTACAAATGTTTAAAATTTATGACTAATTATTACAAATTATTACTAAATATTAGAATTTATTATATATTATTAGAGTTTATTACTAAATATTACAATTTATTAGTAATTATTACAATTTATTACTAATTATGATAATATTAGTAATTATTACAATTTCTTACTAATTATTACTATTTATTACTAATTATTACTATTTATTATTAATTAATACAATTTATTACCAATTATTAGTAATTATTACTATTTATTACTAATTATTACTAATTATTACTAATTATTACAATTTATTAATAATTATTACAATTTATTACTAATTATTACAATTTATTACTAATTATTACAATTTATTACTAATTATTACAATTTATTACAATTTATTACTAATTATTTCTATTTATTGCTAATTATAACAATTTATTAGTAATTATCACAATTTATTACTAAATATTACAATTTATTACTAATTATTACAATTTATTACTAATTATCACTAATTATTACTAATTATTACAATTTACTACTAATTATTACAATTTATTACTAATTATTACAATTTATTACTAAATATTACAATTTATTACTAAATATTAGGAATTTATTACTATATAGTAGTAATTATTACAATTTATTACAAAATATTACAATTTATTACTAAATTTTACAATTTATGACAATTTATTTCAATTTATCACTAATTATTACAATTTATTACTAATTATTACAGTTCATTACTAATTATTAGAATTTATTACAAATTATTACAATTTATTACAAATTATTAAAATTTATTACTAATTATTACAATTTAATACTAATTATTACAATTTAATACTAATTATTACAATTAATTATTATTTATGAAAATTTAGTACTATTTATTACTGATTATTACTATCTATTATTCATTATTACTATTTATTACTCATTATTACTATTTGTTACTATTTATTAATATTAATTATTAATTATTAGTATTTATTAATATTTATTACCAATTATTATTAATTACTACAAATTAATTTTATACATTACTAATTATCGTTAATAATTTTTCATTACTACTAATTATTAAAAATTAGTACTAAAAATTTCAATTTATTAGTACAAATAAATACTCATGACAAAGAAATGTAAATTTAATTTAATTATAACTAATCAATAATAATTAAAATTAACATAAAAAATTAAATAAATAATAATTTAAATAAAACAGAAATACCTTTAAGCATGATTTTTCAATCGATATAGACGGTGTCCCAACTTCCTCATGAACGAAAAAATTAACATAGAAAAATTTTCCCTCTAAAATCAGAGTTCAGAGAGAAACAAAATCTAAGAATTCAGAGTAATGACGGGAAATACAAATTGAAGTATATATTGGTTAGATTTTTTGCGAAAGGACCCGTCGCAAATACCTACGCCTGTATTAATTAATGTTAGCGGTTAAAAAGTTATTTGCTACAGGTCCCATTGCTAATAGTCCCTGCCGACACACCTTTTGCAACGAGACAAATTCCCGTCGAAAAAAGTTATTAACTGCCGCTGGGTATTTGCGACGGGGCCCATCGCAAATAGTGAAGTATTTGCGACGGTGGGATCTCACCATCACTAATAACCCCCGCGTGGATTCGCGCGGCTTGGCACGTTATTCATGCCAATCCTTTTGTGACTGGGGTAACCACCCGTCGCAAATAACCTCTTGGACGGACCTTTTGCAAAGAGATTTATTCCCATCGCAAAAATCCCTTTTTCCCGTAGGGGTTCCTTCCACTATGTGACAATTCAATCTAATGGCATAAACTAAAGTATGTTTTGAATCATAATGTATAATGTCGAACATGTAAAATACTTAACATAAATTGAAATCTTGTGCATGTCTAATCTCTTAATTATTAGAATAGTTACCTTGGGAAAATATTTAAAATTAAATCCTTCACAATGGTTTATAAATATAATCTGAATTATAATAAGAATATCCCCTAGGTGTGTCAAACTAGGTGCATAGTAAGGTCCATATTCATGTACTAGGTAACCCTGAGTAAGTCTTGGAACACCTTGTCAGAGTTGCTACTCCTACGTACATCTATTCAAGAACCATGTCTATACGTGTTATCTAGATAGGGGTGCATTTTCTAAGAATATCCACATAATAGACACCTTAAAAATACTCTGTGATGTTCTAGTATGCTTATCATCAAAGTCTATCTTAGGGTTTTTCCCATAACCATCATTTTCTAAATATAGTATTTAAGTATTCAACTAGACTTACTCTGATACTAACTTTAATGACCAGAGTCCCAGTTCCAATAGATGGTACCTCTATTTGTTACATTGGAATATAAATAACGAATTCATATCCTGGGGGAATGAATAGTTTATTAGCATTGGAAAAATAGATACATAAATAATTATTACATTACAACATGAAATCAAATACAACATTACAACATCATTTAAATCACACATAAGATCCATGATTATCTCTAAAGATCATTGATATTACAGATCTTTACATCCTGGGGGAAAATAAACATAACAAAGGGGTGATCTCAGATGCTCAGTAATGGTATGTAATACATAGGATGAATAATTAATAAGGCATGGTTAAAAATAAAAGTACACATCCATTAAAACATAAAATTGATAATAATGTGGTTGGAATAAAAGATAAATAAATAATTCCATAATAAAACATAACCATGGATACAATACTAGTCAAATAATCAAATGGAATATCAATTACTAGTATCATAATGAAGGAATTCATAATTTTAGATATCATATTCATATCATCATGTCCTCATCCATGAACCATACATAATGGGTAAAAACTCAAGCTATTTTGTATCATGGGGCCTTCTAATGCATCGAGGGGGTATAACAAGCCCCACCCATCACATACCGAGTCAAAAGAATTCCACATATGAAATGGGTGAAGCATAATCATCATATACATTCATATTGAAACTAATATGTGAAATGTAAGTAATTTTCCTTAATCGGGAGACATAAACACAAACCATTTAGAGTAATATGGTGAATGGTATAAATATAGCACATATACAGTCAATATAATCATATACATTTTAATAAAAAATGGTAGATGATATAATAAAATAATAATCCTAATTAAACATAAAAACTGACAAATGTTTTTGAAATAGATAGTAATACTCTTACCAAATCATCATGTAACACATGAGTGAAATACTCGTTTCCTTTGAAAAGAAGAGTTCTTATAGATAATTATTTGTATAAAACCAAAGGTGAACTAATATAGATTTTCATATCCAAATGAGTTATTTTATAAATATAATTGCGTCATTAAATAGACTATAGAGTTCCCGTGAAAATAGTTAATAATTTCAAAAGATCCCTTCAATTGGGCTTGTTTATGAAGAAGAATTTGAGATTTCATTTTAAACAAGTAACACCCCTGAAAATAAATAAGTATTCAGATTGGTATATATATATATATATATAACTGAAACAGAATTTAGATGTATTAGAAAATAATAATTAATAATTTTATTGGGATAATGTGTGTGAAATTATATTCCTGAATGGAAAATGAGTGTTCAGGGTGAAACCCTTACCTTATGTCCGAATGTGTTCTCCACTTGACCATAACATCCATGATGGTCAAATTAAATGAATTTATTAATTAATTCATTATCTTATAATCATATAACTTATTATCTATAGTTATAATTTGTTCATTTATGTCCTTAATGATATTTTATAAGATTGACCTATGTCGTTTCGTTGTTTTCATTTCCATGATTTCATGATTGGTTTTCTTGATTGTAGGCAACGATGTTCCTTTAAAATGGGTACAGTTCCCCCAAATTGGAATTTCATGTTATTAATTAACAACTAGAAATTTAGTTCGTGTTTTTTATTTGTATATTCCATACATGAGGATGACTCGTTAGATAACATATTAATGATCACCATTTATTTAATTTTAGTGGTTTTTTGATCATAACAAACTTGATTTGTTAGGTTATTTAATATTATGTATATAAACTGGATGTATAACCATAAATAAGATAAAAAATATATATTATAATCTTCTTCAACAGTAAAAATGGTCCCATGACCTTCCATGAAGGATAAATTTATGAAGGATAGTTCATCATCCATGAAGGTCATAAATCAGCACCATCCGGATGATGATTTTAATTATTCAAAAATAAGAGAGGGCGGTTTGGATGTTGATGATGTATCATCCCTTAAAATGATATATTTTTTTTAGAGGATACTAGAGTTAATATGATCATTTGTACAGAGGATGTTATGTGATATTAACAAGATATAATAATATTAAATGGAATTAAATTAAAAAGGATGAGGATTTACTTCATGAGAAAACCTCCTTGAGAACCTCTTTATGAAAATGGGTCTGGGACTTTTTGAAACCCCAAGTTCTCTTGGAAATGGGGAGAGACTAGTTAATATTATTTTATCCAAACAAAGACAAGCTTCAAGTCATAGTTGAGTAAAGAGAAAATGGGGGGGTGTGAGGGAGGTTTTTATAGTGAATGAGAGGGATGATATTTGAAAATATTATTCAATAATTTAATATTTTACTCATAAGAACCAATAGTTTTTATTATTGTGACAAAATATATTAATAAGTGAATGTGATTTTTAACCTATATTTATTACATAATCCATGACTCGAGGAATATTGTATTTATCTGGTAAAATTTTAATACATTAAATTACCATATATTACAATTCAATAAAAATTCTACCATTTCATAAAATTCCATATATTCACTCTAACCTTTTTTCACATATAGAATTCAAAAATTACCTCCATTTTGGGAAAATAATGTTATAAATATGTTAATCTTTATTTTTAAATAAAATCAATATTTACATCAAAAATAAATATTTAAAATTTAAACTCATTTTACAAAAGATTAAAAAATTAAATAAAGTCTCATAAAATTATACTAAAATAATTACGAAGAAAAATATTGATTAATAATTCCATTTTATGGAAATTAAATTTGTTTTAAATTATTTTTTTAATTATAAGAATTTTACTTAATCTTTATAGCTTATTAAAATACAAACAGCTAAATATTAATTTTCATGATATTCATATATATTGATTATGATATAATTATATCATACATTGACTTATGAGATAGATAAATATTATTTACAATTTCATGGGTGATATTACTATTCATAGGTTGATTTACTATTCTTATGTGTCGTTTTACTATTCCTATGGTCAAAGTATTATTTAATTAGTAGAGGTTATTTAACATCCATAAATACCTCTTATTACTTTTATTTTTCATTTATAGGGATTGTGTTGTGTTATCTATGTGGTTTTATATATTTCATACTATATAAACAATAGAATGAATGTTTAATTAATAGAATTTTGGGTCATTACATGGACACCCACTATTCATGCATGTTTTGTTTCATTACACATGAAGGAATATAAAGAGTAAATGTTGTTGACTGTATGCATGCATAACTGTATAGGTGAACTACACATCTATAGAAAGATGGGGGTCACAGGAAAGCCAAAGAAGCTTCTGGTTCTCATGTACATGACAAGAATTCGTCCGACCACATCGTGTATAATGGTATATGTTGATAGTGTAGCCTCTGGCATGCCAGGCCCCTCAAGTCATGGAGTTATCTTCAGAACCCTATCATATGTTTGTTAATGATTATTTATCGTTATATTGGAATTGGAATTTCTTATGAAACAGAGATGTGGGCAATGATATATGCAATCAAACTTGTTTCTTGATAAAATTGGACCTCCCCATGGATTGAGTAAGTCTTCGAAATTTCTTTTATAGAAATAAAGAAGGGAACTGTGACTGCTCCTTGGAAAATACTACCTCATTGGAAAGGTTATATTTAATATGTCAACCATTTTAATTTAAATGCTTCGCCTTTCGATAAATAAGCTAATCAAGTGTTGGATTCTTTATTGAAGTGGGAGATCCGGAAAACCTGTACAATGTGGTATTCTATTATACCATAATGTTGTGCACCATTGGTGGATATAGATATTCAATCAGTCACCTACTATTGTATATTTAAGAACCCTTGTAACTTTGGACTCCTTTTTTTACTTTATGTGATAAATTTTTCATACCAGCATTAACAATATCCTCGATTTTATTAGTACAAATAAATTCACTACTATGTCATCCAAATTTTCTCCTATGTACCTATTTAATTAAAATATATATGTTTATTTTTTTATCACATTTTCATATCATTTTTTATCTGAAAAAAAAATCATGTATTTTAAATGATAAAATATGATTCATTTAATGAGAAAATATTAATCAGTGAACCTTCAATTCAACCCTGATCCCAATTATAAATTTTATATCTATATACAATGAATATTATGTAAATCTAAAAATTCCTTTCGGAACTGTAATTAGATGATTGGGGACAATATTAATGTTTAGAATAATTGAAGACTACATTATGGAAATCTAATTTTTATCTTTTATACTCGTGGGGGAGTTTTTGTTCGAAATTATGTATATTTAATTATTCTCATAATAAAAAATGTTCTTAAAACTTGTAATATAATATCCTTCTTCCAAAATATATTTTTATCTTTTTAATGAATAACACATTCACATGAACAATATTTTTGTTTTTAAATTCCAATTTTATTATTCATGTTGTCGAATTAATGATTATTTATGTTTCTTTCTATACTTAATTAAAAACTATTTGAAACAATCATAATTTCTTCCAAAAAATAACATATATTATTTTTAACTAATATATAGATTTAGTAACCTGCTATAATAATACTTATGTAATATGAATTAAAAATTTTCAATTTATAATTGTTAAAGATGAAGGTTTAAATCCCATTATTTTCATTAACAAGATTATTAAGATTGTTAATATAAAAATATATTTTTAACCTATTTTCTATGTTTACGCAAATATAAGATTCAATGTTATAGATAATTTATCCTTGTATGTGCATGTGTGTAGGTCAGTAAATGTGATATGTTATACTTTAATACAATCCAAATTAGATATTCCTCAAAACAATTGTAACATTATTTTATTGAGATTCATCTAGAAGTACCATTGGAGGAAAAATATTTCTCAATTTTGATGTTTATCTAGATTTATAGTGTAATTAATCATCTATATTAAACAATCAACATAATTTTGTAATATAATAATCATTTTCTATTAAATGTTTTTTCCAAAAACAAGGAGTATGATTTAAAAACGTAAATTATTTTAAAAAATATGACTTGACATTATGGTTTTATGAATTTCTCTCTAATGAATAGTGCAATTAACTCATAATTCCTGTAAAATATTAAATAATCATATAAAAATTGAGGTTTTTTTTATTTATTATTATATTTATTTATTAAAAGAACTATTCCTCCTGTTTTCTTAAATGCGATTTTTTATATTCTTCTTAATTTTTGGAATCAGTTAGATAAGGGAAATAAATGTCCTTAGTGTAGAGGAATTTGATACGTCCTCATATTCTTACATGTTTTCCAAATTATTTCACTCATATTTTCATTTTTTAAATGAAAATTTAATGTTAAATACCTTATTTTTAATTATTACATTTTGAAGATGCAATTTATTGAATATATCATAAATATGTGAAATTATGGTGTAAAATTAATTATTATTAATTTCTTAAATTCTAAAATACATTTTATGGAAAACATACCAATTTATTTGTAAATATATTTTAACAAAAATCAAGAAGGAAATTTAAATATAATAAAGATTGGAAATAAGAATATTAATATTAAATTTTTGTTTATATTTTTTAATAATTGTTGTTATAATTATTTTTAATAATTTTTTAGTTCAATATTATAATTTTTGAATTATTCTTAAACATTTATGTATATATTTGTGTAATTTAGATTATCATATTGAATTTACATTATAATTTTTATTTTTAGAATCGAATAGTTATAATAATTTTTTGATTATTTATTTCTCATAGAATGTTAAATAATAAAAATTATTTCATTTCTATTTGATGTCTCTATTGAATAATTTTAATGTTTTTAACATAAGATAAATTGGATATTTTCCAAATATAAAATTTACGATATGAAAATTTAAATCTCCTATATTATAACTAAAATAAGATATTGGTCCCCATGTGGGAACTTACCTATGCCCATAAGAGAATTTAAATTTCCATATATGGATAATGAAAAATATAATTAGTTATAAAGATTAATTGAAGAAAATGTTTCACCGATTGGTGATTAAACTATTGATTTGGATATAATAAATTAATGAGAATATGGTGCTAAGTTAAAAGAACATAATTGAGGAAAATTAGTAGTGAATAATGAACTTGAGGATTCTGAAGTTGTATTAAGGAATAAAAATGTACATTTCTAATTTAAAAGGAATCTTGGCCATGTTAAATAATGAATATTACTACTTGGTGTTAACTTCTATAAAACATAGTGGAAAATGGTAAGATGTTACATTATTGAACATAGGAATCTAATTTAATTAAAATTAATTGAGTGGAGTCATAGAAATATGAATCAATATTAACATAAAAATATTAAATTGATTCCATGAGTCCGGTGCTCAAAGAGAAGATACTATAATTGGGGAATAGAATAGTCTTTTAAATGAATATTAAGCAGAGTTAAAAAATAATTAACATAGTTCATTAAGGATAATGTTATCTTATTTTATGGTTTCCGATAAATGTCCAAAAATTTACCGAGAGAATAAATAAGTGTAATGAACTTCACGGATAGGTTTATTATTTTATATGGGATTTATTAATAGTTCTGGACCTCAATGTTTCTATTATCTACATCTGTGAGGAATAAAACAATGTCACATAAGGTGTTCTATAAAAATACCATATCGAATTATATTTTCTATTGCAAGGTTGGGGATTATTAAATTTAGTTTTTTGATGGTTCTAGATAGCCATTGAATATGTGTAGTATTAGTGGAAGATTGATTTTTGGTTGATTATTGATCAGTGGTGTTTCTCTCACTTGAATATTTGATTAGGATTGTTCACCTAATGTTTGTGGTGAAGTGGGATGTCTCTATTTGATGAGGGAAATGGTTATAAAATTCAGTTCTCATGGAAGGAGTATTCTATGTCAATTAATAGTAATTCATCATGTCGGGTTATATGGTTTTAAGTATGTGTGAAAATATATCATGTCTAGAAATCAATGAATGTATTGTTTTGAAAGTATGCTGTAAGGGGAATTGCATGGTGTCTTATTTCATGTTATGCGTTATTTACATATATTCAAAAAATGATTTAAATGGGAGAATTATATTCAATTGGACGTAATAAGAAATAAAGTTTAAAATCACCTAATGTGTTACTAATCTTACAAGAGAGTTGTCAAAAAACTCCATTTTATACTGATATTAAATTTGATATATCATCTAGAATAGTGATTTTGAGATTCTTAATTATGAATTACATAAAGTTGGATGATGTAGAGTAAGTGATAATTTGATTCATAGTATGTTAAGTCATCTTAAAAATGATGATCTATGATCTCTGAAACAAATTATATATTTTTTACTATTTTAATGGATTTTGTATTTTGAATTTTTTTTATATTTTAATTCAATTTACATATATGGAGATATTGTATTGGTAAAAAAATAACTATTTTTAATACTTCATATTGAATGATTTTTTTAACATGATCGCTACTCTTCTAAATTTTCACATAAAAATATCAATTTCATAATGTTTATGTTTCAATGATATTTCTACTTATTAATAAATTTGAATCAATTAATGGTTAATTCAACATTATTCCATTGACAAAAAATGTTAACTCCTTATGGGAATAACCAAATTTAAATCAAAAAATTTATTTAGTGGAAAACCATTATTTCTATCCTTTCACCAAGATTTTATATACTATTATAGAAACACTACCGGACCACATCTACTTCATGCCATCCATTAAAAAATGTTTTATCCCCACTCCAAGTAAGAGTATTCTAGAATTTCAAATATTTCATAATTGAAGAAAAATCATTACTAGTTTACAAATAAATATTTTTTCTATAGATTAATGATATTTTTATACTAATATAACATTAATTAATTTTAATTAAATTTCACAATCCATTTGAGAATTTATCATTATGATCAATAATATTCAATCTTTTGAGCATATTTATATAAATTCATATTAAATTCCATCATGTTGTTTTTATTAGTTGATTCATGTTATTTCATTTTTTTCTCAAAATTTTACCTTCACTATGGGCTCAACCCTACTTATCTTACACACAGGTAAGAGACAAAATATAATTCATTAATTTTTTTTAAAATTTAAAGGTCCTCATCAATTACAGGAATTATGAAACATTTTAGAGCAAGACTAGGAACTTCCATGACAATAGACATTATTTTCTTAAATTTTCATTTTATTTTTATATAATAATCATATAATAAATAAAATTTTACTTTTTTTACTTGTATAAAATTATATTAGTCATTTTAGAGAGTTGATGTTGTACCTTTGTCTATATTTTTTTTGAGATAAAATTTCTTAATATTTTTGGATAAATTATAGTAACTAATCAACAATGATTATAGACTACACACAATCACAAAATTTTCCATAAATACTATTTTATGGACACCATAAAATAATATTTTTTCCTCAAGTATAATGGCTCGCCATCACATTTTTTATCAAAGTGGTTATAGAGTAATTTTATAATAATCAGTATCAAATGTGTGATTTTTTCATTTTTGGTGTAGTTGATTGATTTTATGGGATATAATGAGACATGTGATATATTTCATATTATGTTATTATAAAACCAAATTAATAAATAATTATCAACTAATCATTTGATAAGAGTTATAATTCCAATTTTTATTTCATAGTTCTCTTTTATTGATTTATACCATCATAATGTCTATGCTCTATGAATTTTTATTGCATTTTGGCATCAAAAGGAATGTAATATTAATCATAAATAATTATAGGCATGTAAAACTGTCTATAAATGTGTATTCCTTCTTTGTATTGTGGTTATTGTTCTGTAATGATGTTTTGGACTCATTAACATGTCAAAAATTCAACATGTACATTTCCTATAATGCTTCCTGGTGGAAATGTACTTAGTTAAACTAGGTTTGTTACAACCATTCTTATTAGGTATGTGTATCCTATGAGTGAGTGGATTGTGTGGTACCATACCCAAACATTCCCCTAAATGGTATTAAGTGTATAAGAATATTACAAGTTTGTGGGTTGGAAATTTTATAGAAAATTGAGATATGATTGATATTAAATCATTCCAAATTTGGGATATGATTAATGATATCTATTTATTGACTGTGGTATTTAGTTCTATATTTCCATCCTCCTTGACATCCTCTATTAGAGCATCATGTGGAGAAGAATATTATTTCCTTATGTAATGGACTATTTAGGGTCCCATGATTGTAAACATTGTTTTGGTCCATTGGTAATGATTCTAAGGAATTCAATTAATCCAAATTAAATGTAGGAACTATAATTGTGGTTTAATTATTAACTCAGTGTGAGTTTTTAATGGGATATTATAATAATTCATCTAGAATCACATCAATATAATCTATCAATGTCATATAATTCAAGGAAAAACATTTCATTGTAAAAAATTGTTGTGTAGAGAGCTCAAAAACTCGAGGAAGTTGAATACTTGATAGACTCGATCTATAGTGACCTTACTTTTTTGTAAAAATCTATTAAATCATTTTAATGATAAAAAAGATAATATTTATACATTCATGATTATATATGTCTAGTATCCTTGGAAAATTAACATCACATATCACATCAAGATAATAAAACCTAAAAATTTATTGACATTATTATACTTTAACCATATACTGATCTAGAGTTATCTTTAGTATTGAAGGCACTTGAGGATATTCATCATAGAATGAGGGAAGATATAATCCAATTAGGGGGAAGAATAAGGGATAAGAATCAATATATAATAGATATACATAATCATCACCATAACATTGTATGCATATGATCATAGTTATAATCACGAGGGAAACATTTTGTAATGTCAGGGAATGTGGAATTGCATAAAAATGAAACATCATCTCTTAGTGGTGAAATACCACCCATAGTTGTGTAAAAAGATAACAATATGTTCATACAAAACATATGTGGATATTAATTTCATAATCATTGTGACCACATAAGGAATAATTTTCATGAATAATACACATTATATCAAGAGATACATCAATTTACCCAATGAATTGGAGGTGTATATAATTATTGGTCGACCCATCACATCATTATATTAATATAATCATGCATGTTGAGTTTAACATATAAAAATCATAATAATTAAATAATCCATGTAAATTAATGTTTTTAATAAAGATTTTATAAATCATAAATTCGAAAAAAAAACATTAGGGGTCCCAAATTATTATGTGAAATCATATTTGGTACACGCATCATCATTATTTAGTGAATAAGAATTGAATTATTATGAGTTAACAATGTTTTTTGTAATGAAAACAATTTCTATGAAATTAATTGAATTATGATTAAAAATCTAGGTGGAAACACATATATGCATTAAAGAAATAGAATAAATTTGAATATGATTTATGGAATGTTATTGGAATATTTATATTGAAAATGAAATGGATGAGTGATACTCAAAATAATGGGAGTCAGGTTCTAGAATCCACTTACTATAAATCCATATTTGATTGGTGCCTTTTTCACTCCTAAATAAAAAAAAATAATATTATTGAAACATCGTTTTAGAAGTAAATTATGTTAATTTTTTTCAATATTTATATATTTTATTTATATCATTATATTTTATAAAACTGTTTTTTAAATGTGATTTTTTTGGATATCATGGTTTCCAATAATTTCCCATTTTTGATGACATTGTTTTTTGTTCAAATCCATTTATATTTTTGTATAATTAATTACTGATTCCTGAAAAAACTATTTATGACTTTATATATGATAAACAATTAATTGAAACCAACAATAGTATTAGTGGTAATAAAAATATTTCCAATTTGCATGATTCCATATAATTGTCCCTTGACGGGACATTATCAAAAAAGAGGGAAATGGATGTTTAGAACTTATATATGTCATAATTATTACTCTTCTAGAAGGTAAACATCATTAATTTTTTTAATCATACATCGTAAAAAGTTTGATATTATTTTTTTTATAGAAATTTTGAAATGATGATAGAGAAGAAGAAAAAGAGAGAAGGGTTGATAGAGATTTACACATTCCTCAGTGTAGTTTATCTTGTATGACACTAAAACAACCTAGATGCGTGGAGGAACATTACTCGTCAAGGAAAATAAGTATTATAAAGAGCTCAAGAAGGATTATTTGGGATGAAAATTGGATCCTTATTGGTGTATATGAGTGTTTTCAATGTTTCGGGAGAAGGGTTACTTATACTGGATGAGAAGAGTGTTTCTTGAATAACATATTAAATAAAATATTATATCAATTGTAAAACTAGTAATATTGATTTCAATACAATATAAATTTTATATCAATATAATAAAATGGTTTTAATACATTAAAACTCTGATAAATATAATTCACGTAGTATACTAAAAAAATAAAAGTGGAAAAAAGAGAACAAATATTATTTTACCGGCATAATTTTGAAATTTTGTATTAAAAAACATTTTCCTGTTTTAAAAATTATGTTTATATTATTTTAATTAATTATTTATGAAATTATAAATGATTTTTTGAAAAATCATTTTTTATAGGCAAGTTGGTCATTATCATATCACAAACTATGTAATTTAAGATACACGGGTCACCAGAAAAACACTATTTTTTACTATTCACTGGACAATTGATCTGTTTTTTAAAATTACCAAAAAACACTGTTATATTTTTTCTATTTTCCAAAAAAATATATTTATTTTGTTAAAATAAATTTCTTAAACTACTAATTTTAATTTTTTATTTAAAAATTATGATTTTTATGAAATACATTAAAATATTATTTATTAAAAATGATCCTATATTTTATCTAAATTTTTAATCAAATATATTTATTTTTAGGTATTATAATATTCATATTTTCATCTATTACACATGATTAATATTATTCATATGAAACATCCTTATTTTGAAGTAAAATTAAAATTCCAATGGTCATGTTACTCTTCCCAATGGACTAGTACCTATTTCCAACATTTAGATTAATATTCAAATGGTCTCATTTCTATTCCAATGGTCATATTACTGTATATATATACAAATTTATTAATTATATAAATATTAAATACAATTTATCTCAATTTTATATGTTGTTATTTTCTACGTTATGGATTGGTTTATAAATGATTAACTTTATTTTTATTTTTATTATGCAACATGAAAATATATATTTTTTGTTATGCTGCAATCATTTATTGGATAATGATTTGGTTAGTACTTTTTTAGGGATTAATTATTTAATTTTCAGATTATTTTTCAGCGATTTACATTTGGCCCATGGTTTTCTTTATTTTTCACAACCCCCATGAAAACAGTGCAACCTCAGGCAGTGATGGTTTGGACGGTTGGAACGTGGTCTGACAAGCTATGCTCCAACCTAGGGGGAATGGTGAAAAATGGATAGTGGAAATTGATAGGGTTTATGTTTTGGTAACATAGTTTTCTTATTTAATAACCATCTATATGAAACCATGTGTGTTGAATTTAATAAATCAAAAGTTTATTTTTTTAGTTATAGATCCATAATTTAATATTCTGACCACCTCTACTCAAACCTAAATTAATTTATATGGTTTATAAGCCTACATAGATGTTATTTTGGGTCATCTAATATCCCTCACTAATAAATAAATGTGATAGTTGATGATGTGATCCCTCTCAAGTAATTGTACAACCTTTTATTTGGTTTCTCTTAATCTCTCCTACCTTTCTCCTTAGAGTTTGACATACTATCAATTATTGTTTGTGTATAAACTCTGTTTAATAAGATCATGATTCTTTCTTTCCTTTCTAGATCATTAATTCTCTTGTTCTTTTTTTTTGTGATCATATTTAGCTTATCAATTATTTATCATTAATTTAAGGTCTGTGGTTATAGAATTATTTTTCATATTAATTAAAAACATTAATTAAAATATTAAATTGATCTAAAATAATTATTGACTTAAAAAACTGGAATTTTTATTTTTTTATTCATGATTTGTAAGTTGAATGTAAATTGAATAAAAGCCAAATTTTAATAGAATTTAAATTTAGGGGTGGATTTATCAAAATTGATCCCATTATTTTTAAAACATATAGATTAACTGATTTGACATTGATTTTGTCGAGTTTAATTACATGGAAACACAATTTGACATGGCATAAAATGATGCAATCCAATTATTTTGTTTTAAAATAGAAAAAACGATTAAAATTGATAATGGGAAATTCTGTTTTAAATATTTTAATAAATATTTATTTATATTTTGATTTATTTTTGAAAATCATGTTTTCCATGTGAGTAATTTGTTACTAGTACATAGATTCTAGGTCTACTTCTCCATACTAATTGATTAATAAGGAAAATTGATACTAAAAAAACGTTTTAAAAACATCCCATAATGGGATCTGATAATAGTGTGTATAATAACAATGACTGCTTCCCCATTTAGGTGGTATTTTTTTTGCACTAGACTGTATCTGTAGAATCTATGCGATGTGTATGGATTCAATTAACTGATAAAATCACCTAAAAAATGATTTTGTATAATAACCATGATTTTTAATACACACTTAAACCTGATTTATTACATAAAATCTTCACATGATACAACATATAAGGTTGGTAGGTCTAGTGTCTTTGGGTATTAGGAATATTACCTAACAACTTAGAATATAAAACACACAACATCTTTATTGAAAACTTCCTTTACATGACCACTACAATCCCTCATACTTAGCATTACATGGGATAAGCTGAGGACATGCATAAGAAAAGGGTGAGCTCTAAAGCCCAGTAAAGAAATAAACATGGAATAACATGAGGAATGAAATACATGTTAGAAAATAGGCATATCAATGGAGCACAAGAGAAACATTAACATAAATGAATGATAAAGCATGATAATCTTAATATGGAAATGTGGAAATCACATTTAACATGATTTTAGCACGATCCAAGGTTCATTACACATGGGGCATGCGTAAACCCTCATTGAACTAGAATTAGAATGAGTAAACCCTCATTGCACATGATGTATCATGATAATAATCTTTACCCAATGCATTGGAGTGCTATTAGGGCGATCCTTTGTTAAACATTTCATTTCATGCATAAATGCACCAGATGGATCATCTAACATGGATTTATTAAACATCGTCATTTATTACACTATAATGGAAATATGGAATTAATAAATGAAACACTATAATCAATAAGTAAATTTTCATGAAGTTTAATACCCTTGATAGAGAAATAGGCATGGTATTCACTACATAATGACATTGGCATGGAAAATCATTGTGCAATTTTGGCAGCGTAACAGCATGACATAAGAATTCATAAATATTGTTTCTGAGATATAAATGATTGTCTCATCATATATACAAGAAATGGACAGTATGGGGGTCATATAGATACAAGTACCAACATATTTAATATAATTTATAATCACGATACAAAATAATTTCATGAATGTAAATGTGGATAGTGTGATTCCTTACAGAATTTCGGTATGGTAACGGGTATACATGAGGGAAATTTAATGTGATAGAATGGGGTCTCTCATAATTCAAAAATAAAGAGGGAAGAATGGGGGGGGGGTTTGAAATTATAACCCATCATTTATAAATGAAATTAAAATCGAATAACAACATATTGAAATTGAGACAACAAAGAGATAAGAAGAAATCCCGTACTTAGAAATGTGATCCCAAAGGTTTGGGAGAGGCTTAAGAGATGATTGTTTGGAGCTTGGGGCACCATTGGAGGGTTCTAGAGAGAGGATTTCATGGTATGGTAGAACTCTAAAGGCCTTGAGTGAAGAGGAAGTGCGATATTGGGTGGGTTTATATAGGAAAGGAGATGGAATTCATTAATATTTAGGTTTGGGTCCCCACACAATAAACTAATCAATACCTCAAACTAGACCACGGTTTTGAAATATGGTTTTTTCAAAATGGTAGTGTAAAATAATATTTTATAATTATAATGGATTAATTTCTAAAAATATTGAGGGATCTTATGTGGAGGTGAGTCACACTCTCAAGGATGACATTTTAAAATGACAAAATGTCTTATAAGTCTTGGAGGGTCCACGAAAGCTTTTTAATATAAATAAAACAAACCTAAAATAACATTTTTTTAATGGTAAATAAAATATTTGCCGAAAATATCTCTTATAGTATTATATTACAATACTATTTGGTCATAAGTATGTCATAAAACACAGTATATATTTAAACGATATTTAATTTTTACCCAAAAATTCGAAAGTCTAAGAAAAATATAAAAAATTCACCATTGAATATTTTTGATATCCTAATTCCAAAAATAATATTAATTTTATTTAAATAATATTGTATATATTTGAATTTTTATTTTTAAATTAAAAACAGACATTTATCAAATGTTCATGGGTTTGGACAAAAACAGATTTCAAATGATAATAAAAATTACTATTTAATTCAGAAAATTACATGATCATTTATATTTAATAAAAAATAATTTAATTATAATAATATTTTATTAAAATATTATTTAATTAAAAAATCCATTAATTTATCAAAATAGAATTTTTTAGTTGAATATTAACTAAAAATATAATTTGTGCCTTAAAAATATTTACTATGTAACAATAATAAAATTAATGCACATTCTTTACAAAAAATAATTTATATAGTCATAGTGGTAGGGTCTTGTTACATACCCCTTTATAACACCTGCATAATACCAAAGGGTAAGGTGTGCAATGCTGACAGACATTGAGGGTGGCTTGGATAACACCGCTTGGGTGGTAATCTCTATTAACTTCCTTTTCTCCCATAGTCAGTTCCACTCAAGCTTAATGTGTTCAAGATCGGCCTGGGCTTGGTCAAGATTAAAACCCAATGACGCCACCTCCTTTTCGAGATATGACAAATGGGCTTCATATAGGGAAAGTCTACTGGATGAGGCCATCACTTCCTTTGTCTGAGTACAATAGATTTGTTAAAGACATATAATTATACTAATCATGTGATCCCTGTTCAACGACTGTATTAGAAATGGTCACATTTCGTAACAGTATTTTAAAAATCAAAATCATAAAACCAAATAATTTCATAGAATAATTTACATAATGAGATATTTAATTAGGTCAAGAGGGATTTTCATTAATGAATGTTTGAGTCGTTACAGTCTCCCCCATTCATAAATTTATCCCTCGAAATTTTATTTTTCATACTAAGGTGAAAACATGTGAGGGTACTTATCTTTCATTTCTTCAATGAGGTCATCAGTCTTTCTATCTATCATTGAATTTTTGTAGAAAGTGTCCATACATCAGGATTTTTGAAAAATAATCTACTTCCTTTTACCAATAAAATTTCATCCATATTGTATTATATCGATGGAAGCATCGATACCTCATAAAAAATAGGAATTTCTTATATATAATTTTGAAAAATTGTCTTTAAAATTACTTTTTATAAAAAAGACTTATTAATTCATCATCAAATATTTCAAAATTGGGTTTTGGTAAAACAGTTTTTGAATATCCCAAAAGACATAAATATATAATTTGATACGTATACGTCGCTCGGGGGTCTCCCTCTTCTGCAGCGTCTAGAAAATCATTTAGTGCACCATAATTTTGAGATAAAGTGGAGAATTTTAAAAGACCCTGATGGTACTTTACAAGCTAAGCATAGTAAGAATTTTGAGAGTGCAATATTAGCCAATAGTCGATACTCGATTCTTGAAAGAATCGTGCAATGATAGAGGTTTTGGATGTCTCATAAAGTTGTTTTCATGTAACATGGATATTTGAAAATGTTTCAAAGTCATATGCACATGACATCTGGATAATCACTTTAAGTAGTTTTTGTGGAATAGAGAGAAGAGTTGTTCGAGATCTTCCTCTTTCCATGTTTTAACTGAACAAAAGAAAATACAATTAGAGGGTTTCAATGCTTATGTCATATGAATGTAAAAAAAGAAAATATTGGACATAGTATGATAATCTAATAATAAAACAATATATCCCAACTTGGGATACCCTACATTTCAATCAAGGTTATCCATGATCTACCTTCTAACATATATTCTTAGGCAGTTTTATCATTCCTTTAATAAGGGTTTATACTAAGCTTGTGAATTTTTCAAAGCATATATCCCGGGAGTGTCATAACCAAGAGTGCAGTACGGCCTGTTGTCATGCACCAATTCTTATTCGATTTTAGCACCAAGCGGTGTTTTCATGTATTACCCCAAGGATACATCTGTGCCAGAGTCGCCTCTACCAGATCGTATCCAGGCAGGGAGATATTTTCTTGATAAACCACTTACTCAATACTCACCAATACTTAGGTATGTTTTTATTATACTTATCCTTTTCTATATTACTTCACTAGTGTTTTCTAATCCTAATCCCAAAAATAACTAAACCTATCCTATGATACAAACTATGACAACCATGCTCTTTATCACACACTTACACGAGATTTATGACATAAAATAATCACTTTATACAACATATAAGATCAAGAATTATAGTGTATTTGTGTCTTAGGAACATTACATAACATCTTAGGAAATAAAACAAAGAACATCTTTATATAAAACATCCATTACATGACCACTACATTCCCTCATACTTTGCATTGCATGGGATAACCTGAGGGCATGCATAAGAAAAGGGTGAGATATATAGCCCAGTAAAATAATAATCTTGTAATAACATGAGTAATATATTACATGTTATAAAATAGGCTTATCAATGGAGCACAAGAGAAACATTAACATAAAGGCATGATAAAGCATGATAATCTTAATATTGAAATGATGCAACAACATTTAACATGATTATAGAAAGAGCCAAGGCTCATTGCACATGAAGCATGAGTAAAACCTATTTACACTTTAATTAGCATGAGTATACCCTCATTTCACATGTCTTATCATGATACTAATCTTTACCCAATGCATTGGAGTTCTATCAGGGCACACCCTTCTTAAACATTTCATTTCATGCATAAATGGTCCACATGGATCACATAACATGGATTCATTAATCCTCGTCATTTATTTCCCGATAAATAAAATGTGGAATAAATACATGAGAAAATATAATATATAAGTAAATTTTCATAATGTTGAATACCCTTGATAGAGAAATGGGCATGGTATTCACGACACAATGACATTGTATTTGAAAATCATAGTGCAATTTTGGCAGCATAACAACATGAAATAAGAATTCATAAAGATGGTTGATAAGAGTGAAATGGGTGTCTCATCATTTTTACATGAAATGGAAAGTATGGGGTTCATACAGATAAATGTCCCCACATAATTATTGGAATTTATATTCACAATACAAAAAAAATATTTGAATTTATATGAGGAGAGAATATTTCTTTACGGAATTTCAGCATGGTAATAGGTGTACATGAGGGGCATATAATGAGAGAGAAATGGGTCTCTAATAATTAAATCATAGAGAGGAAAGTATGGGGGAGGTGAAAAATCATAGACCAACATTTATAATTGGAAATAAATGGTCATAACAATGTAATGAAATTGAGACATAAATGAGAAAAGAGGAAATCCCTTACAGGGATGTGTGATCCCAAAGGCTTGGGAGAGGATTGAGAGAGGATTATTGGAAGAATGGGGCACATTGGGAGGATTCTAGAGAGAGGATTTCATCGGTTGGTCGAACTCCAAAGGATTTGAGTGAAGTGTATGTGAGTGTTTGGGTGAGTTTATATAGGAAATGAGATGGAATTATTTAATATTTAGGTTTGGGTCACCACAAATTAAACTAATCAATACAACAAACCAGCCCATGTTTTTTCCCATGGTTTTTCCAAAGGAGAGTAGAAAACAATATTTTATAAGTCCAATGACATAAATTCTTATAATATTAAGGGTGATTATGTGGAGGTGTGTAACACTCTAAAGGAAAACCATTTAAAAAGACAAAATGTTTTATAAGTTTTGGAGGGTCCACGAATGCTCTGTAAAATAAATCAAACAAAGCTAAAATCACATTTTTTTAATGGTAAAACATATATGGTCTGAACATATCATTTATAGTCTTTTTACAATCACTATTGAGTCATTATGACATCATTAAACTCATTATATATTTAAATGATATTTAATGTTTACCCAAAAAATCGACTGTCTTAGAAAATTATTAAAAATTCACCGTTGGATAATTTCTAAATCCTAATTCCAAAAAAATATTCATTTTATTTAATTAATTTTCTAAATTTGTGAATTTCTACTTTTAAAATAAAAACCGACATTTATCGAAAATTCGTGGGATTTGACAAAAATGGCCTTCAAACCATAATAAAAATTAAAATTGCATTCATAAAATTATATGATCATTTATATTTAATAAAAATTAATTTAATTAGATTAATATTTTATTAAAATATTATTTGATTCAAAAATCCATTAATTAATCAAAATATATTTCTGAGTTGAATATTAACTTAAAATACGATTTTTTCTTTAAAAATTATTTACAAAGTAACAATAATAAAATGAATGCACATTCTTTACACAAAAATAATTTAAATAGTCATAGTGCAAGGTTCTTGTTACATTATACCTAATAACATGCACATAAGACTGAAGAGAAAGGTTTGTGATGGTGAAAGTCTATTGGGGTGGCTCAGATAACATCACTCGGGTGGCAATCTCTATTAACATCCATTTCTCTCGTAGTCAGTTCTGCTTACGCTTAATGTGTTCAAGCTCAGCTTAGGCTTGGTCAAGAGTGAAGACCAATGATGCCACCTCCATTCCAAGCTCCGAAAAATGGGCTTTGAATGGGGAAGTCTACTGGATGACGCTATCGCTTCATTTGTCTGAGTAAATCGGATTTGTTAAATCCCTATATTTATACTAATCATGTGATCAATATTCAACGACTATATTACAAACGGTCACATTTCTTAAATTTATTTAAATAATACTAATCATAAAACCATAGAATTTCACAAAACATTTTACATAATGAAAATTTTTATTAGATCAAGAGGGATTTCCATTATTAAATGTTTGGGTTGTTACATTTGGTACATGGTTATTGATTCTCAAGGAGTTTTTTGATTGATTACACATACTATTTAATTGTTTAACTATTTTATTAAAGAAAAACGAATTATAAAAACTATTATATATTAAATTTTCATTTAATCCTATTTGAATAGAGTAATGGATATGTTCTATTTTTTTGTGAATGGATGTTCAGTAAGAAATATGAAAATGAACAACATTTATATATTTAAAAAAGTTATAGAATACCTGGTTAATTGTTTTTTAGATGATTTTGGAACACATTGGGAGACAGTACTGGGATTTTATCTCACACCATACCTTTCCCTTCAGGGGATTGAAAATTATTTATTCTTGGTTTGTCACACCCCGACCGATTTTTAATTTAATTTCATTATTTCATGTCAAACTATGGAGATGCAGTTTGAACCAAATCTATTTTAAAAGAAATTGGGATGTTATATGGGTGTGGGACTATATAGGAGACCATTTGTAGTGGCCAAACACAATAAGAGAACGTTTTATGGTTAAGTTTATTATTATAGGAGCGCACGACTTGGCTGCTACCATGCTCGAGTCTCTGTGTTGTGTCCAAAATCAACAATTAAGGTAATTATTTTGCGACTTCTTTTATTATTTTAGTATTATTATTAGTATTATTATTGGTTATGTTAATATTTCAATTAGGTTATTATTATTATTTTTAATTCAATTACTATTTTAATTTGGAGGTAATAAAAAAAATTTGGTCACAATGATAAAATTATTTTTGTATTGTTTCATAAATATAACAATATTAATATTTATATTGAGATTTTTATTATTACTATTATTATTATTTTCATATGTACTTCACATAGGCTATTAATATTAAATTTTTTAACAAAATTTTATTTCATTAACATATTGTTATTATTATTATTATCATTATTTTTTTAGATTGGATTTTCATTTTTATGGATATATTTCACAATATTTTCTTCTTCCTTATTCCTTTATTTATTTTCCTTTATTTTATTTTATTTGTTATTTTATTTATTTTCATTTTTTCTTATTTCTCTCATGCTCTCCCTTTTCCTAATCATGCTAGGCCTCCCGCTTTCCTTGTTTTCCCCTATGCTCCTGCTCCTCTAACCCGAGCGTGCCGACCCAGCCGTCCAGCTCCCTCCACCTCCTCACCGAACCACCCCACCACCACTTCTCGACCGTCACCTTCCATCTTCTCTAGCAGACCAGACCAGCATCCCACCTCTCACCGACATGCACTTCCCACTACCCCGCACCCTCCCCCTCAAGCCCCATTGACCTGCTCCTATTGTGACACCCTAATATTTTATGATAATTATATTTTTTTATTTCTTATGCTATACGCAACAGCAATGGAATCTTTCACTACACACAACACTAGCTTGGCTTGCGTTATAAGCAAGATAAACCTTCCTCGATAGCGTGTGTTGTACGCAATATCGAGTTTCACTAGACAACGATATTTTATTAAAATATTATATAAATTAGCCATTATAATTATTATTAACAACAGTTTTAATTTTATATAACATTATAATTCATTTTACAAATGATACGGAAACAAAATCAATTTTTTGGATAAAATAATTATTTTTTAAAAAAATGCAGTTTTCTGCCTTTTGATGGCGCACCCATTTTAAAGGTAATTTTTTACAAGGTCAAAAGGTAAATTTTAAAAAATAAGATTATTAATTAGTATCAAGGCATTAAAATTTACATTGGATAAATTTTTGATACTTTTATGATAACTTTCATATTTTGGTGAATAGTAAAAATACTCAAAATTTTAATTGAAAACAACTTTTTTCATCAAAATAATTTATATGGTTAAAATATATTATTGAATGGTTTTAAAGTATAAATAGAATATATTTTACCATTTAATATAATTTATGTCATTATCATTAATTTTACATTGAATTAATAGTTAAAAACATTTCACTCTTTGGCAATGTTTTAACTTTTAAAACCTGTTTTCTTAACAACCAGATTAATTTAAAATTAATTCTTGAAACTTCTGTGTTATGAATTTTAAAAAATGGATTCCCTAAATGGATTTATTAGGTCCAAATTATGTTAATAGGTTCCTTTTTTATGAATAGTTACTACGGTAATTTTTTTTACTACTGTTAAAGGTAATTCGGGTAATTAAGAGTAAAAATAAGATTGTAAAATTTGCATAAAACTTGTCAAAATTATATTGGATGAATACAAGTCGACCCATATCACATTAGGGTCAGAATAGAATCATTTCATGGACCTTTGACAAAGAAGATGATGTAATTATTATTAAAACAAAAAAAAGTGACAATATGTCACTCTCTTAAATATTATAAGTGTAATAATTTTCATTTAGTGATAAAATTCATAAAACATTGAACATGAATATTCTCTAGAAATATAATAAAATTATCTAAATCATTTGAATTTATTTATAATCCTAGGTATTAAATAATTATCATTAATTATGACATAATAGTGATGTTAAAATTATTTTATTGATTGAAATGTCAAATAAATGGTATTAAAAATATTAAAATAAATATTATACGAACTATTTAATGTACTCCACTAATGTTATAGATAAATATGACATGTTATAAATCTATTAAATCTTTTAGTCATAACATATGTTCTGTGTGGATTTTATTTAAATTCAACGAAATGAATAATGTCAAAATTAACACTGTTGTTATTTTATAAAAATAACATATTATAAAATTGTTTAAAAATCACAAAAATATTTAAAAATTATAAATTAAAATTTTTATGGTCTAAAATGTCATAAATTATAAAATTATAAAAAATTAACAACATATAAGTAATTATTTATAATGATTTAAAATTTAGAATAATATTACCACAAATACAATTAAAATAGATTAAATCAGATAAATCAAGTTGATAATGTTTAAAATAAACTCCCAACATGTATAAATTTTATTTTTTGATGCGATTACAACACTATATCATCTGATATTCTAATTGAGTCATTTTTTGGAGGTTTTTAAGTTGGTTTTGAATTTATTATAAATTAATGCTTCTTATAATTTCAAAGATGCCCCTCTCCTCCCTTACAAAAGGGCACCTCCTCCCTCTCCTCCTTACACAATTTTGAGCCTTAATGCTTGGTCTAAACCTGACCATTTCCCTTATAAACTTCCCTAGAAACATACTTGAAGTTCTATTCTTCATCAATGTCCAATTTTAGTGCCCTGATAGGAGGTTTCAAAGAGACGTGTCGAAGAAGAGGTAATATCCGTTACCGATTCTTTCAAATTTATTTCTTCTTCCAATTCCCATTATTGATTTGTTTCAATTATTAAGTAATAAAATAAGTATCACTAATATACTGATATTTTATTATAAATATTTAACAAACCAATTTCACTTTCTATCCATCCTCTAGAAAATGAAATCACCGTGCATGCGTACATACAGAAAACCATCTCCACGCCCTGGTGTAATATTTTTTCCACCACCGCCTTACTTGGATGGATATAATGGTGTAAAGAATAAATCTATATGATTATTTTAAATTTATATTTATTCTTAAATAGTGTACATACACTTCAATACAATTCCACGATCATGGGAATGATATCATCGCCCGTGCATACGTACGACCTACCGTCTCCACGATGTGATGCAACTCGTTCTACATGATATTCATTGAATAATTTTTATATAAATTAATTTAATTAATAAATATGATATATATTACACTAATAACATTCTGGAAATTAGGTATCTATAACCTAAAATTATGAATAAGAAATTATTCGACAAAACATGCATAAGAACAGAAAGCAATGAACACCCGAATAACAAGTAGCAATGAATCTTACTAATAAAAAGATAAGAATATGACCATATATGATATAATAACAATGAATATGATTCTATAATAAGTCAATTAAATTATTTAAATCATTATACTGGAGGTTCAGATATGTACGAATCAAATCAGACCTAAGGTAAGGGAAAATGTCACAATCACATTTTAATCAGAGATTGTTTATACTTCAGAATTTACTAGGGAATATTTATCATCAACATACATGTTTCCACAATATGTAATATTATTTCTATCATCATACATTTTTTTAAATCCAATTTTACCTATTGGTGAATTTTTAGTAAAATATATTAAAGGAATCTTTTGTCATTTTCAATACGAGATACTTTTGACTTTTTTTGGCCAAAGTACGAGAAGAATGTTTTTTTAACTTATACAATATGAATGAATTTTTATGATTCCATAGAAAATTATTTCCTTGAAGCATAATTTACATGTTTTAAATTTTATTTTTAATTAAATTCATTTTGTTTAAAATGTTATGACATGATTAAGAAATGAAAAATGATTTTGAATTAGAAAGGATACTTTCCTCATGAATGGATTTCAAGTGTTTTATCAAAATTATTTTCCATCTAAGATAATATAGGGTTCTGTTTCTATCCATATTATTACATTGATTTGATTATGTTGTGATGGAATTATTTTTATGAAGTCCATTATCTTATATGAATTTTTTTATGATGTCACGATGTTAAAGAATCCAATTATTATTACAAAGGTTATGTTATGATATATGAATTATGATTTTGTGGAACACATAAGAATGATTTAATTATGATATGTGTGTGACCTATATCTTCCTCCAATGCAATGGGTAAAGATTTATATCTCATGTGATAGACATGGCTAGAAGGGCACGTTAATCTAGTTCAGTGATATAGGACTGAAACGAGGAGTGAACACGGTTCAAAAATGGAATTTGTCCACTAAGATAGTTTTGGAAATGAGTATTAACTAATAAGAAATGATCTACTATGATTATGTGTGTATGAAACAAAGTTTTATGTTTTTAGTTATGATTATTGGGATTATATTTCACTACTATGATTTATCCCATGTTAAAATATTATGATCTCTTTTGCAGGTTAAGATTTTCAAAATATTATGTTCTTATGAATATGATATGATTGATATTTTTTTACCCTTACTGAGAATTTGAGTCTCCCTTTTGTATGTTTTCTTTTCCCCAGGTTAGGAAGAAGGTTATTAAGTAGGATATGCGAAAAGGGACTCAAGATATGATGAAATAAATGGGAGACAATGTAGATGATTTATGAACCAGTTGATTATGTTTACCAGTTTCTAAAGACACTATACCTACACGGTCCTATCATGGTTTTGTTATATGTTGTAATAATTATGCTTCAATTATAATGTAATAACCATGAATGTAAAGTATGGGTTGTTGTAGTTGGTATCATAGGGAAGGTATAGTCAACCTTTGGAATCTAGGATGTGAATGTCTTAGTAGGTACTCTATGGATATGTCTAAATATAGAACACAATATTAATGTTTTAGAAATGGCCATGAATAACCTATGATACGATCTTAAGTGTAAAATTATATTCTTGATTATGTGGTTTTCCTATTATGATTAGTGTTTCTCACATTATGCTTATTGGTTTTAGTCAATGGATGGAACCCAAAGGAACCGTGTTAATGCTGAATGCGACGGGCAATGCAATGACTGTCCCCCGGAGCAACCAAACGTTATGGGAGATGGAATGAAAAATCTTGTAGCCATGATCACACAACATTCTCAAGCTATGAATCATGTAGGACTTCCAAATGAGAAAAGGAAGGAGCAACATTTTGTTGAATCTTTCATGAGGTAGCATCCACCTTCATTCAGCGGGTCTTCTGATCCATTAATGGCTGAACAATGGATCAGTACCACTGAAAAGTTATTTTCAGTTCTAAAATGTTTTGAACATGATAAAGACATCTTAGCAGTATATCGTTTGGAAGGTGAATCTGAACAATGGTGGAATCTTATGAAGAATACGAGGAAATGGGATGAAATTGAGTCCATGGAATGGGACGAGTTCAAGAGCATATTTTTCAATTAGTACTTCCCTTTTATACTTCGAACCAAGATGGAGAAGGATTTTCATGAATTGATGAAAAAGGATGATGAATTTGTTGGTACCTACGAAGAAAATTTTACTTGACTTGCAAGGTACGCTTCCCGAATTATTATCCAACCAAAAAGTAAAATCGATCGATTATTTTGTGGCTTAAAACCATGTCTTCGAAGGGAGTTAGCCATATGGGACTTCAATATCTACGAGGAAATTGTTCGATGTGCACTCAAGGTTGAGATGCATATCAGAGTAATCCATTAGTCATATGGGTTTGATAAGAAGAGAAAAATGGAATTCAAAGGAAAATCTAAAGACCACACTGAAAAGAAGTTGAGTTTTCCCTTATGCTCAAAGTGTGGAAAGAAACATGGAGGGAATCATCTTAGTTGAATGTCGAAATAATGGGAAGGAGATGTCTAATTATGTGAACAAAGAATGGGATACACGAAATGCACTTCCTACACTTCAATGTTTCAAGTGCAAGGAAATGGGGAATTATTCCAGTCAATGCCCTAATCCAAGGGTGGTTAATGATGATCGATGTCAACAAACTCTTTTGGACAAAGACAAAGGAAAGTCACATTAAATTTCTATCGGCGATGTGGAGTATGATAATGAAGTGGTGAAAGGTACACTTACCATCCACTCTAAAGTATAAAATTTTTTATTTGATTTTGGATCCACCCACTCTTTTTTTGATAAATTTTCTATGGGTATCACCATATTACCTCAGCAGTTAGATATTGAGTTAGCTGTGACAACCCCTAATGGCAGAACAGTCGCATCAAATGTTTACAATTCTTCTCTGATTGATGTTTGTGGGAATGTGCTTCCTGAAAGTCTTGTGATCCTTCCTATAGTGGAAATTGATGTGATTCTTCCCATGTATTGGCTTTCTTTATACAGAGCTCATATCAATTTCCAAAGAAGGGAAATCACATTTTATATTACCAATCAATCTACTATCATCTATCGATGCAAGGATTAATATAAACTTCCAGTGGAAATTTCTTCCATCTAATGGGTCTTGTTTCCAATAAATGAAGGTTATTTATCTCAAATGGATGGAGAGAAACTCATGATTAATAATATTCCCATTGTACGGGAGTTTGATGATGTCTTTCTTGAGGAATTGCAAGTGCTTCCACCAAATCGTGAAGTTGAGTTTTCAATAGAACTCTTACCGGGTGGTACGCCCATTTAAAAGACACCTTATAGAATGGCCCCAATTGAGTTGCCGGAATTGATGAAGCAACTCCAAGAGAATCTTGTTAAGGGATTCATACGCCCTGGTGTGTCACCTTGTGGAGAACCAGTTATGTTTGTTAAGATTAAATATGGATCAATGAGACTCTCTATTGATTATCGAGAACTTAACAAGCTCACAATCAAGAACAAATATCCTCTCCCATGCATTGATAACTTATTTGACCAACTACGCGGAGCTCAATACTTTTTCAAGATCGATCTTCGTTCAGGGTATCATCAATTAAGGGTAAAAAAATATGATATACCAAAGACGAATTTCCATACAAGGTATGTACACTAAGAAATTATAGAGATGCCAATTGTTCTTACTAATGCACATGCTATCTTCATGGATATGATGAATAATGTCTTTATAGACTATCTTGACCAGTTTTTGGTATTCTTTATAGACGTTATTCTTTTCTATTCAAAGAGCAAGGAAGAACATGAAGATCACATGGGAATTGTATTAAAGACCCTGAGAAAGGATAAGCTTTATGAAAAATTTACCAAGTGTGAATTTTGGCTTCAAAAAGTTTTATTTTTGGGTTACATAATCTGATAAGAGGGGATATTTGTGTATCCAGAAAAATAGAGGTTATCGAATGATGGTTGTGACAAACAACAGTAACTGAGATCAGAAGTTTTCAGGGTTTGGATGGATATTATAGACGTTTTCTGAATGATTTTTCATGATTATATAATCCAATCACCAGGTTGACTTGAAAAGGTGTTAAGTTTATGTGGATGGAGGAGTGTGAAGAGAATATCAAGGAGTTGTAATGAAGGTTATCCAGTGCACCTATGCTCACACTTCCTTGATGTGGAGAAAGGTTTGTGATATACAGTGATACATCCAAGAAGGGATTGGGATGTTTTCTCATGTAAAATGATATAGTGATAGCTTATACCTCATGAAATTGAAAATCCATGAGAAAAATTACCTGACTCTTGATTTCGATTTAGCTGCGGTAATATTTTCATTAAGGATTTGGAAGCATTATCTTTATGGTGAAAGGTGTGATATTTATACTGATCATAAAACTTTAAAGTATACTATCATACAAAAGGACCTGAATATGCCCCAAAAAATGGATGGATCTGATTAAGGATTATGAATTCTCAATTCATTACAACCCTGGGAGAGCAAACGAGGTGGCAGACGCATTAAGTTGACAAGACCATGCTAGCTTATCCATGACGAGGATCACAAAAAGATCTATTATTTATTTATTTACAAAGGATGGATCATGGAATTATAATGAAAGGGGAAAATCATATCTTTCTCAAAATAATTTTCAACCATCTATACATATGAAGATTAAAGAGTAACAGAAAGAAGATGTATAGTTACAAAATAAGGTGAGAAATGTTCATGAATTTCACATTGATTGGGATGAAATAAAAAAGTTCAGGAATCTGGTTTGGGTTCCTCCCATCCTAGAATTATAGAAGTAAATATTAGATGAGGCTCATATTTTTTCATTCTATATTCACCCTAGAAGCACAAAGATGTATAGGGACCTGAAGAAGTACTTCTAGTGGGATGGAATGAAAAGATAAGTTGCAGAATATGTCTCTGGATGATTAGTTTCTCAGCAAGTTAAAGATGAGAGACATAATTCAAAGGGGGTTTTAGAACCATTACCCATACCCAAATGGAAATGGGAAAACATAACTATGGACTTTTCCATTGGACTTCCTAAAACATCCAAAGGAAATAATGCTATCTGGGTCATAGTTGATCATCTTATGAAGTCAACACACTTCAGTGATGTTAGAGAAGATTTCCCTCTGGATCATCTTGCTAGGATATATGTAAATGAAGTGGTATGATTGCATGGAGTACCACATTACATTATATCTAATCGGGATCTGAGGTTTTCCTCGATGTTCTAGCAAATTCTTTAGCAAACTTTAGATACAGAGTAGATTTTCAACACTACTTATCATCTTCAGATAGAAGGCCAGTCTGAGAGAACAATTAAAACTCTAGAAGATATGTTAAGAGCATTATCTATGGATTTCAAAGGTGGTTGGGATCAACACCTACCTTAGGTGGAATTTTTTTTATAATAATAGCTTTCACTCCAGTATTCACATGGCCCCTTATGAAGCTCTCTATGGAAAGAAATGAAGGACTCAAACTTGTTGGAATGTAGTTGGAGAAAGAAAGCTATTAGGACCTGATCTTGTTGATGAGATGGCAGAAAAGGTCAGATCTATTCAAAAACACATAAGAACATCTCAGAGTTGACAAAAAAGTTATGTCGACAACCAAAGAAAAGACATAGAGTTTGAAGTGGGTGATAAAGTGTTCTTACAAATAACTCCTTGGAAGAGAGTGATGAGATTTGGAAAGAAGGGAATTTTGAGCCCTAGGTATATCGTTCCTTTCGAAATACTCGATTGTTTTGGGAAGGTAACTTACCGATTGGCCATTCCACCGAATCTCTCTCAAGTTCACGATGTGTTTCATGTATCTCTCCTGAGAAAGTAAATACCTGATCCTTCACATGTACTAAGCTCAGAAGTTGTACTGCTGGAGCAAAATCGTTTTTATGAAGAATAGCCGATAGAGATTCTGGATCGTAGGGAAAAAGTTATACGGAACGAGACCACTCGCTTTGTGATAGTTTTATGGAGGAACAACCAATTATAAGAATCTACATGGGTGCTTGATGATATGATATGGGAGAGGTATCCTCATCTGTTTGTTACGATGTGACGAATTTCGAGGGCAAAATTCATTTTTAACGGGGTAGAATGTAACACCGTGATATTTTATGAGAGGTATATTTTTTTATGTCTTGTGTTATATGAAACATCAAATGAATATTTCACTACACACAACACTAGCTTGGCTTGCATTATACGCAAGAGGAACCTTTCTCGATAGCATGTGTTGTACGCAATATCGAGCTTCACTAAACAACGATATGTTATTAAAATATTATATAATGTAGCTGTTAGAAATATTATTAACAAAATTTTTAATTTTATATAACATTAGAATTCATTTTATATATGATACGAGAAAAAAATCAATTTTTCATATAAAAGAATTATTTTTTTCAGAAATGCAGTTTTCTACCTTTTGATGGCGCACCCATTTTGAAGATAATTTTTGACAAGTTTAAAAGTTCAATTTTACAAAATAAAATTATTACTTTGAATCAAGATATAAAAATTTACAATGGTTAAATTTTTGATACTCTTCTATTAACATTCATATTTTGATGAATAGTAAAAATACTCAAATTTTTAATTAATAACAACTTTTTTCATGAAAATAATTTATATAGTTAAAATATATTATTGAATGGTTTGAAAATATAAATAAAATATATTTTTACCATTTAATATAAATAATGTCATTAGCATTAATTTTACATTGAATTCATAGGTACAAACATTTCAATCATAGCAATGTTTTATCTTTGAAATCATGTTTGATTAACAATGGGATTAATTTTAAATTAATTACTGATAATATTGATGATCAAATTATTTTATTGATTGAAATATCAAATAAATAGTTTTAAAAATAATAAAATAAATATTATATGAACAATTGAATGTACTCCACGAATTTTCTAGACAAATATGACATGTTATGAATTTATTTAATCCTTTAGTTAGAACATATCTTCTGTGTGGATTTTATTTAAATTCAAATAAATCAGCAGTGTCAAAATTGACACTATTGTTACTTTAGAAAAATAACATATTATAAAATTATTTAAAAATCACAAAAATATTTAAAAATTATATATAAAAATTTAAATGGTCGAAAATGTCATATGTTATGAAATTATGTATGATTAACAACATATAAGTAATTATTTATAATTATTTAAAATTTAGTATATTTTTACCACAAATAAAATTAAATAGATTAAATTAGGATAAATCAAGTTGATAATGTTTAAAATAAATTCCCAACATGTCTAAATTTTGTTGGTTGATGAGATTACAACCCTATATAATCTTATCTTCAAATAGAGTAATTTTTGATGTTTTTTTGTGGGTCTGGAATTTATTATAAATTAATATTTCTTATAATTTCAAAGGTGCCCCTCTCGTCCCTTATAAAAGGGCACCTCCTCCCTCTTATCCTCACACAATTTTGAGCCTTAAAGTTGGGCCAAACCCTTCCCATTTCCCTTCTCAACTTCCCTACAAACATAATAGAGTTCCTGGTCTTCATCAAAGACGTATTTTAGTTCCCTAAGAGGAGGTTTCAAAGAGGCGTGTCGAAGAAGAGGTAGTATCCATTACTGATTATTTAAAATTTATTTCTTCTTCTACTTACTCTTCTTTAGTTCATTCATTATTAAGTAATAAAATCAGTATCACCCATATACTGATATGTTATTATAAATATGAAACAACTCTATTTCATCTTCTATCTATCCTACAGAAAACGAAATCACCACGCGTGCGTACGTACGAAATACCATCTCCACGTCGTGGTGTAATCTTTTTTCCACCACCACCTTACTTGGATGGGTATAATGGTGTAAAGAATAACTATATATGATTATTGTAAAGTGATATTAGTTTTTAAATAGTATACATACACTTCAATACAATTCCATGGTCATTGGAATGATGCGACTCGTTCTACATGATCTTCAATGAATAATGATTATATAAATGAATTTAATGAATAAATATGATATAAATTAAACTAATAACATTATGGAAATGAAGTATATAAAACCTAAAAAAGAATAATAAGAATTTATTTGACAAAACATGCATAAGAACATAATGCAATGAACACCCGAATAACAAGTAGAAATGAAATATTACTAATAAGAAGATAAGAATATAACCATATATGATATCATAACAATGAATATGATTCTTTAATAAGTCAATGGAATTATTTATATCATTATATAGGAGGTTCGGATATGTACGAAGAAAATCGGTCCTAATGTACGGGAAAATCATACAATCTCATTTTTATTAGAGATTGTTTATACTTCACAATTTACTGGGGCATATTTATCATCGACATCCATGTTTCCTCAATATGTAATATTATTTTTTTCTTTATATAGTTGTTTAAATCCAATTTTACCTATTGGTGAATTTTTAGTAATAGATATGAAAGGAATCTTTTTTCATTTTCAGTACGATATACTTTTTGAATTTTCGGCCAAAGTACGAGAAAAATGTTTTTTTATCTTATAGGCATGAATGGAATTTTATGATTACATAGAACATTATTTCCATGAGGATTACATTACAAGTTTTCATGTTTATTTTTAATTAACTTATTTTAGTTTAAAATGTAATGAAATAATTAAGAAAGGAAAAATGTTTTTGTAGTAAAAAGGATATTTTCTTCAAGAATGGAGTTCAAGTGTTTTATCAAAATTATTTTCCATCTATGATAATATAGGGTTCTATTTCTATCCCAATTATTACATTATTTTGATTTTGTTATGATGGAAATATTTTTATGAAGTCTTTTATCTTATATGAATTGTTTTATGATGTCAAGATGTTAAAGATTCCCATTTTTATTAAATAGGTTATGATACGATGTATGATTTATGATTTTGTGGCACACATAAGAATGGTTTAATTTTGAGATGGGTGGGACCTATATATCCCTCCAATGTATTGGGTAAAGATTTATATTTCATGAGATAGACATGGCTGAAAATACAAGTTATTATGGTTAAGTGATACATGACTGAAACGAGGAATGAACTCGGTTCAGAAAAGGACTTTTTCCACTAAGATATTCTTGGCAATGAGTCTTAAAAATAAGATATGATCTTATATGATTATGTGTGTATGGAAAAATGTTTCATGTTTAATGTTATGATTATTGGTATTACATTTCACTACTATGATTTAACCCCTGTTATGATCTTATGATCTTTTTTGCAGGTTATGTTTTTCAAAATGTTATGTTCTTATGAATATGATATGATTGAAATTTCTTTTGTTTAACCTTAATGATCATTTGAGCACACCCTTTTGTATGTTTTCTTTTCCCCAGGTTAGGAATAAGAGCATTAATTCAGATATTCCAAAAGGGACTCTAGATATGATGAAATAAATGGGAGATAATGTAGATGATTTATGAACCATTTGTTCATGTTTTTCTAGTTTCTAGAGACACTACACCAATATGGTCCTATCATGGATCTGTTATATGTTGTAATAAGTATGATTCAATTCTAATGTAATAACCATATATGTAATTTATGGGTCGTTATACCTCTCCAGTGCTACATCTTCAACCTCTTAAATCGTGCTCACACCTCCCACATGCTGCCTCTATCATGGCCAAGCCACCTGACAAACACCCATGTAGTGTGTTTACCCTCCTTCAGAGGGCTGCCCATTGTCTCTCCAACCACCCATCTTCGTTATGTTATTAAACCTCTACCCTCTCTCCTGACTTGCACGTTTCTCCTCTATCGACGAATTGGACCACCACACCCTTCCTCTCCTTGTCATGGTACCCCTCCTGACCTGCTCCCCCAAGCACCCCAACCAACCTCCTCTAGCACATTGTACCATCATGTCCATCCCTCCCTTTTGGTTCAAGACTGCCACATGCCTACCGTCAAGTGTTAGACCTCCTCACAGGTGTCACGACCTTTTCTGGTAGACACGCATACTTCTATTATCTTCTTCCCACCATGCATAGGGTTTTTTTGGGTTTTAGTTTTGCATTGGTTTGTTTATAGTGTATTTTATCTAATTGTTTTATTTTAAAACAAATTTTCATTTTTTGCATTGCAATTGTAGTGAAAGGATCTTTGAACACCATGTTGTGAAGTTGGTCTACGTTAAGGTAGGTGGTTCGACATTTTTTTTATTAATTGATGAATTAATTTTCAATTTTAGTTAAATTAGCTTATTATATAAATTATTTTTTGGGTGCAATGATATTTATTAGTGAATGAGGAGTTTCATTGCATATTTAAAATTATTGCACGTTTATGTGTTATGAAGTCCACTTTTTATGAAAACTCACGCTACATCATTTATATTTATTTTTTTATAAATTGAGTAACTAATTTATTAAATAGTGATAATTATTTATGGATCTTCATATGTAATTTTTAAATTTTTTAAAATAATGGAAAAGGTGTGCAGAGAATATTCTATGGTTTGTTGGATTTCAAAGAGAATCATGTGAGTGTAGTTTTGTGGTAAAACATTGTTTCACACATTGGAAATGATCTATTAAGTGTGTAATTGATTTATTAAATTTTCTATGTGTTGAAAAAATATTTTTACGAATGTTTATTATAAATTTGGTTTGGAAGTGGAATGTTTATAAGAGATATGATGTTTTTTTGATAAAAATTTACATTATTTCATCACATAGTGATTTATTAAATCACGTAGTTGATTTATTAAAAAGTAAAATGGTTGATAATTGAATTTTGGAAATGTTTTGTTCTGTGTTTGATAATAAAAGATATTTTTGGGTGGGTTTTGTGCACAAGGTCTCATATTATAGTTTGGACATTGTTTTATAATATTTTTAAAGAGTTTATTAATTTAATTCAATAGTGAAAATGTTCTTGGAGAAATTTTTAGTGTGCATCTTATTAAAAATTGGTATTTTTGTGTTAAAGTTGTGTTTTTTTAAATATTAGTATCTTTAAATTGTGCAGATATTTTTTTAATTATTAAAGTGATGAAGATTTAGTTTTATAGATTTTTAGTGTGCATATTATTTTTGTTATAAATGTTTTTTGCATGTTCAAGTGTCATGTTGGGTAGACGTAGCATCCTGTTTAGTTTTTATGACCTACATGTGACATGAACTCTTGTCCACTTGAGCCCAAATCAGAATCCTAGGTACTAGGTGGGCGGAATAGGACATGTGTGATAGTGACTCGGAGGTGGCATCAACCCAGTTTCAAATATCTGGATTCACAAATACAAGACTGACTAAACTTTTGGATGATGTTTGGAGAACACTAGGTCATGGATGTGTCACCCTACTAGTGGCTTGTTCACAAGAACATATATAATTGTATTTCTATACCATTTTTCATTGATACATGATGTTCTAGGGTCACAATTATCACTAGTAACATTAGGGCCTCTCCCATGTATTGTGCACCTCCTTTACATTTTTCATACATTCGGAACACAGTGTGACATTTGGGATACCAGGAAAGATAGAGTTTGTGTGGGTGATTTAATTAAAGTTACTTTTCATTAACGTAGATTTCCTTAAAAAGAATTTCATCAAAATTGTCTAAGAATATATTTATTTTCATTTTGTTAAATTGAAAATATATTTTTCATTTATTAATTATGTGTGGAACCTTTTCTCAGTGGAATCCGAATAGGATTTTGTATCACACCCAACATACAACTTTGGGTGTATGTATATCCTATTTCTTTTGTATTCTAGGTTGAGTCATCTTGCATAGCATGGGTTGTTGAAGTTGTTAGTGGATTCCTAATGTTGGATTTGAAAACATGGCTAGAGGTTGTTGCACCCCAGGTTTCTTGGAGGTTTCAGTTAGTTTTTTAGCTTTTCATTTATATTCATTCACATTAGGATTTTTTTTCATGTTGTAAATTTTAATTTTTACCCTTGTTTAATGGAATGTATGGTTGTTTGATTTTTTTTTGAAATTAATCTTCTTGTTGTCTGTTTTATGTTTATCTATTCGTCTAAATCATTCCAAAGTTTTATTTTGATAACCAGTCACTTGTGGCAACTCGTGGAAATCAGGAATTCCCTTTAGGCCTTACTACGGACCGGGACAGGTGTTGGTTTGATGGAGACCCGGCTAGGTTCGTGACAAAATGGTATCAAAGGAAGTTTTTGTTCTTATTTTTTGGGGTGACAAGTTGATCGGGGATTGGAATGTTGGTACTTGAGGGGTATGTGTGAGAAGAGCATCACACACTCTTACACATTTTGATACTGAAGTAACCAGGGGTTGTTTGGGATATAAGTCATTAGTGTTGGTCTTTGTGGATGTGGGATGATGATAGGCGTAAACTAGTACTATGCGCAGTCTCACAAGGAGTAGAGACCCATGTGATGCATGAGAGTACGATTAAACACAGGTAGTGGTCGGCTCATTCCTAGAGCATGGTCTGGTAGACCATGTGGCCAGGTCTGGCATGGCAACAAGTTCTCTATCCCGGTGTTTTAGTGTTAGTGATTTCATGGTACAATTTTTGGTATGTGTGATGGGTTTTTTTAAAAGGAATGTAGTCTTTGGGGTTGCTCTTATTTTTATCTTACTGGGATTTTGACATGATTTTTGGGGTGCATTACTATGGGACCTTGTTTTTGTAACTTAGTGATTGATATTTTGAAATTTAATTTCTAAAGGGATGTCTTGGGTTGTTCAAAATCGAAGTGAGTTATATTGGAAATGTGACGAAATTTGAAAAATTGCCCTGATTTTTTGAAACTGTGTTGGAAAAAGGTATTTTTGGAATATTGGGAATTTTTTATCATGTAAAGTGGAAGAACCATGTATTGTCGAATGGTGTTATTATGGGTACTCGTGTATGCATATGGACATGATTAATGGAATGTTTGTGGATTGTGTGGCTGGGTGCCTGAGTGGAAAAAATGCATGTTTGTGAGGCATCATGGAATATCTGTGCTGATTAAATGATTTCTAAGGCATCTTCTTTATTCATAAAAATTCGATTTTTCTCTAAAATGAAATTTTGTCCTTAAATGGGTTTTTAATTAGAAAATGGTTTTGATTCAGGAGTGAAATCGATGTGTTCAAAAGAGTTAGTGGACTTTGTTTCATTATTCATTGATTTTTCACGAAGTTGTTTTTCCTTGAAAAAAATTGATGTTTTAAAATTGAAATTGTAGGATTTTTTTCCGGAATTTGGATGATTGTTTTGTGAAGTTTTTGGTTTTGTGGATGTCTATTTTTGTGTTTCTATTTCTAGATATTCCCCCTAGAAATGTCCCATGGGATTTCAGTAGGTTTCTTAGCTCTTGGCTCAGCCCAGACACCTAGTGGAGTGGCGATGTTGGGTTCTCCTCAGTTGTGTCGACTTTTTATAGGCATATAGGTTAGTTGAATAATGTTGAATGATTTTGTAATGTTAGGATTGTGTCCCTTTTTTGAGGAACTACAAATGTTATGCATGCGTATGTTGTCTCGAGTTTGGAGGATGGAGCGATACTACACCCGAAAAAGGAGATCTTTTTTTCATTATGAATGGGGATGTAGTGAGTGATCCTCAAGACTAGTTACGTCCTTTATTTTTACCAAAGGAAATAAATTAGATGGAATGCAGTTGATCTTGTAGGTGATCGACTAGTCAACAATAAGATAGGAGAGTTGTGTCATCTTTTGTAATGAGCTAATTTAATGTTCCCCTAGGTTGTGTGGAATAATCAGTTTAAATATCATAATATTTGGTGGTATCGTTCATATTGTGGTAGGTGCAGGATCCTCGGTCGATGAAGAGTGTGAACATAAGGTACTTGTTCTTGGAGTTCACCCTCCATCAGTTTGTGTTGTGTGTTTGACAGACCACTCATTCTTTAATCTCTAGTTTTTTCATTCAGACACTCAAAGTTGTTCATTTCCATTCTTAGTAGGTATGTTGATGAAGTGGCCACTGGGGAAATGATGATAAGAAGGTAGGTCTATTTTCTAGTGGTGAAATTTCCATTAAGGAGTAGTCGACTTCTAACTACGAGACGGTAGATGCTTCAGACATTAGGGCCCCATCTTTAGGTCTCAGGGTGAATCTTGCACGAAGCCAAAACTTATAGGATGTGGGATGGGTTTTCTCCAAATCGAGTCTATAGTAACAATATGGGGATGAATTAAATTTTACTATTGAGGTATCACCTCTGAAGGATACATTTTTGTTGTGAGGGGTATTAAGGCCTTATTTCATTTTTGTGGTCTTAATTAATGGGATTTCTTCTTAAGCCTTAATGTGGTCCGGAAAATTCATATTCCTGAAAAGCCAGTGGTCGTGCTATGTGAACCTTATTGTGGGTGGTTTTGGATCATAATTTCACTCATTTTAGAGATTCTCATGTCTTGTGGAATTGATGCACTTCTGTCTAGTTCTCCTCCCAGTTAGGGATTTTCACTTCGCAAACCCATCCAATGGGGGAGAGTATTGGAATATGTAGGAATTATCTACACAAGTCGGCCTGTAATGGTGGGTTCATGATGATGAGTTCAGTCTATATTGCTCAAATTAAACTGGGAATTCCCATGCGGGTTTCATGGTATTAAAAAATTCTTAAATGGTGGGGAGACCCATTGTGGGTCTCGCCGACATCTCATCTTATATTGGTTTGTTATATATAATGAGCATGGATGGTCAAGAGAGTGTTATAGGTTTTTATGGGTTTCAGAGTTGTATTGGTTTGGACATGAAATGTTTGACAAGAATCTGAATATGGTGGGGAGACCAACATAAGACAAACTTGTGGGAAAACAATGTCTTTAAAGTATTCTTGGTGGGGAAACCCTTTACATTTTCTACGCCCGACCTCGACCATGTTAATTGGTTAGCTCATGTAGTGGGTCACATGAAAAATGTTCTTGGATATCTCGAGTAGCCCTAGGGATCCCTAAGCTTGTGGTAGGGGTGTTCCATGTACTATATGAGTTTGGAGGTGAATTACATGCTGTTGGAAATACTTCTTGGTGATTCTAGTTTTGATATATTTGATGTTTTAGGTCATGGGAATTTTGAATGCTCAGCCTTCAGGTGATTGAGTATTTATTTTTGGTATCTTTATGGCCTTGAATTGAATCTTGTGTTGGTCATGTATTTTGGGATTTTATGGGGGAAGAAAGTGTCATGGTGGGTAGAATTGTTACAGCCTAAGCAATGTTTGATTTTAATTTAATTATTATAGGTCTCACTTTTGAGATGTCGTTTGAACCAGTTCTATTTTAAATGAAATTGGGCTCTTATATGGGTGTGTGACCAGACGTGCGACCGAGTGTAGTTCCCAGCCTTAATAAGAGAATGTTTAATGGTTATATTTATTATTAGATGGGATGGAGACTATAACATGGCCATGCACGAGTCTGTGCTTGGTGTCTAGACTCAACACATATTGTAATTATTTTGTGACACGTTTTTTTATTTTAGTATTATAATTTTTATTATTTTTTCTTATGTTAATATTTTAATTAGGTTATTATTATTATTTTTAATTCATCTAATATTTGAATTTGGTGGTAATATGAAATTGTGGTCACAAAGGTAAATAAAATTAGTTGTTTTAATTAAAAAAATTCTTATTATTATTAACATTATTATTATTATTATTATTATTATTTTCGTAAATACATCACGTAGTGTTTTAATATTAATTTTTTTCTTTCATAATTGTAAATATTTTAACATATTATTATTATCATTATGATTATTATTTTTAGATTGGTTGGGCATTTTTAAAGATTTATTTCCCCGTATTTTCTTCATTACTTATTCTTTTAATTCTTTTTCATATCTTTTATTTTATTTATTATTTTATTTAATTCCCTTTCAATTTTATTCATGTTTCTCTCTTACTCTCCCCTTTCCCCATCAGGCCCGGCCTCCCCGTTCTATGTTTTGCATTGCGCTCCTCCCCTACAAACCCTAGTATGCTGGCCTCGTCATCCTCCTCCCTCAACTTCCTTTCCAACCACCCTACCCCATCTTCAAGATTGTCACCCTCTTTCTTCTTTGGTGAACCTGACTAGTAGTCCACTTCACACTAACCGAAATTACCCACTACCTCACACTATACCCCTAAATCCCTATCTACCCACTCCTGTCCAGCACTTCCACTCCAAAATCCTCACCAGAACACACACCTCCCTCATGCTGCCTCTCTCTCAGCCGAACCACCCGACGACCACCCATGCCGTTCATTTCTCCTCCTTCATCCATCTCCCCTTAGTGGATCACCCAACCTACCATTATTCTGCCTCCACCACCTCTCCCAACTTACGATGTCCTCCTTACCCTCTAGAGAACTAGACCACCATGCACTTCTTTTCCCCACAGTGGTATCCTCGAAGACCCGCTCCCCTTGCACCATGGTCGGCCTCCTCCGGTTCACCAAACCACTGGGTGATGCCCTCCCTACCGGTTTGAGACTACTGCTCACCACCCTTCTACAACCAAACCTCCTCACTGGCATCCTGACCCCCTCTGGAGTACACAACTCCCTTCAATATCTTATTCCCACCTTTGATATTATTTTTATTGGGGTTTCAGTTATTCATTGATTTCTATGGTGTATTTTATTTGATTGTTTGATTTTATGACTTAGTTTCATTGTTTGAAGTTCAATTGAAACACAAGGAACTTTGTGAAGAATGTTGTGAAGCTGGTCTACACTGAGTTTGATTGTTCCACATATTATTATTAATTGCTGAATTAATTTTCAAGTTTAATTAAATTATCTTATTATTTAAATAATTTTTTTGGTGCCATGTTGGTTTTTACAAAATGAGGAATTTCGTCACTCATTTAATTTTATGGCATGTTTATATGTTATGGAGTCCACATTTTTTGAAAACTCATGTTAAATCATTTTTTTATTTATTTTATAAATTGAGTAATTAATTTATTAAATAGTGAAAATTATTTATTGAACTTCATAAGTGATTTATCAAATTGACTAAATAATGAAAATGGTGTGTGGAGAATATTCTAGAATGTGTTGGATTTCAAAGAGAATCATATGATTATTGTTCGGTGGTAAGACATTGTTACACACATTGGAAATGTTATATTAAGGGTGTAGTTGATTTATTAAATTTTCTATGTGGTGTTAAAATAGTTTTAGTGTGTTTATTATGCATTTGGTTTTTCAAGTGGTATGTTCATATGAGATATGATGCTTTTTTTGATAAAAATATGCATTGTGTCATAATATAGTGTTTTATTTAATCTCATAGTTGGTTTATTAATGATTAAAAGGGTTGAAAATTGCATTTTAGATATTTTTTGGTGTATGTTTGATCATAAAAGATATTTTTGGGTGGGTTTTGTGTGCATGGTCTTGTGTTACCCATTGTAAATTGTTTTCAAATGTTTTTAAATAGATTATTAAATTATATCAATGGTGTAAAACATTATTGGAGAATTTTTTATTGTGTGTCTTATTTCAAAATGTTATTTGTGTGTGTACGTCATGGTTTTTTAAATTATTAGTCTCTTTAAAATGTGTAGATGGTTTCTCTAATTTGGTAAGTCATGTTGATTATGTTTTACAGACATTTAGTGTGTATATTATTTTTATTATTGAATTTATTTTCTTTTTTATAGTTTGATATTGGGTAGATGTAGCACCTCATTTGATTAGTATTTTTATGTTCTACTTATGAAATGATCTTTCAGCCACTTGAACAGAAATGGGAAGCTTGGGTACTGTGAGGGATGACTGGGTTTAGTGCATTAGTGACACAGAAGTGGCATCGGCCCAGTTTCACATTGTTGGATTGAATACTACAACAATAACTAATATTTTGGATGTTTGTGGGGGGACCAATGGGTTATGGATGGGTTTCAATACTATTGGAACGTGCACAAGAACATATATTGTCATTTTCCTATATCATTCGTTACCGACAAGCGATGTTCTAGGGTCATACTTCTCGCTAGTATCTTTAGGTCATATCCCATGTATTGTTCTCCTCCATTACTTTTCAATCACCATTGGAACATGGTGTGACATTGGGGTTACCATGAAAGCTAGTGTTTTTGTTTGTTTTAATTTGCGTTGTTTTCAATAAAGAATTTTTCCTTAAAAAATGTTCTCATCAAAAATGCTTGGGGATTTATTTATTTTCCATTTGTTAAATTGAAAATGTATTTCTAATTTAATAAATATGAGTTGAAACGTTTATATTCATAATCATATTAGGATTTTAGATCACACCCTATATACACCTTTGGGTGTATATAGATCATGTTTCTTTTGTATACTTGGTTGAGGAATCGATCATAACAAGGGTGATTTGTGTTGTTAGTGGCATCCTCGTGATGGTTTGGTAGACATGGCTTGAGGTTTTAGCACATAATGTATCATGGAGGTTTGTGTTATTGTTTTTAGTTTTTCTTTTATTGTCGTTCATTTTAGGTTTTTGGTTCATGTTATGAACTTTAATTCTGACCCCAGTTTAACACATGATTGGATGTTAGATTTTAGTTATGAATTTATTGATATTTTTTTGTTTTATGATTATCTATTCGGGTGATCATTCCCATGTTTTATAATGATTCCCGGTCTCTTGCGCCAGCCTGTGGGGATCAGAAATGCCCTATGAGACTTTCCGTGGACCGGTTCTGGCATCGGTTTGATGGTGACCTAGCTTGGTTCGTGACATGGTCTCAGAATAGGGAATGCGACACTTAGTGGTTGTATATGTTCTTTATCATTTGGACTATGGTTTTCTATTGTCATATTGGTACATTTATATTTCTACATAGCAACATTATCATGTAATTATATCAATTTATAACTTTTGGATTTCTTGTAATACGTATCTTCAATTATCTTATGAAAATTTCATTCCCTCTTCTATCCTATATGATGTTATGTTCTAGTCACTTACCCATTGGGATCAGGAGTATAATGCAAGACACATCTGTGTTGGCATGGTTATAAGGATACATGGGTATCTAAGATGGTTCATTAAAATTAAGAATCAATTATTTAGGTTTAGCATTTTCAGTTGATATCATTATATTGTTTTGTATATCCTATTTTATCCTAGTAGGTGGTTATGAAATAGTTCATGGATATCCGTCATCATAAATAGCCATAAGTCAAAATGGGTGTCTTGGAAATGGAACCATGAGAGTTTTGTTTTCTAATTACAGTATTTTACACACATTTGATTTGGGTAATATGAAATTAAAATCATCACATATTATATGCAGGAAATAATTATCAAGTTTTTATTACTTGATTTGTTAATCTGAATGTCCTTTTGATGTCATTAATACTACATGCTGATGTTGTGTCATATCATGCCTTGGAGAGGGAAAGTAAATATGCTCTAGGAGGAATCACTTAAGGAACAAATGTTTTTGGATCCTCTCATCGAACAAAGTATTTTTGAGATTATTGTGCTCAGTGACTATGCTTTGGGGCCTGCACATTCACTCGTTTCCAGTAGGTATCTTGTTGAGAACCTCATTTTGATGAATCTTGGTATCATTATATTGAGTTATTTTTCATTATTCACATAAATGTCATGGATTTAATGATCCTAAAGAGTCTATATATTTTTTTATAAATATATACCATCAATTTTATTACTCGTACCCACTTTATTCAATTATGGTTATATGATATACTATTACGCTAGGTGGATCTAGCTAGAGATGGGGAGACTAAATGGTTATGGTGACAAATCAGGAGGTTTTAGAGTGTCAGTAATTAAATTTTTTTAAATAATTAGTTCTATCCAAATTCTCTGTCAATTTTAAAGGTAATATTTTTTAAACCAAACTGGATGGCATAGCCATACAAGAGTTTGTGAACTACTTTATAATGAATGTTTATTTTCACTAGAGGTTTTCTAGAATGAAAATACTAATAATCCATGGTTCAATATGGTTATTTAAACTTATATTAGTTCTTTAGTTTTCTTACTGAATCTCACTTAAAATGATGATGTTCAAGACAGAGTATTAATGGTGATCTTGAATTTTTTGGTAAGATAGAGTTTTCAAGAGTTTCACTTCTCCAAATAAAGGATTAAGGAGTTACAAAAAATTGAATAAGAGGAATGATGAGTCTCTTCATGGTTCGTGATAGATACAATCCTTTAAACTAATTGTAGTTTTGGGAAGATCCCCCTTTAATTAACTAAATTGATGAAATCTTAGGATTTGAAGACATAATTGTATTTAACAACTAATGATCTATAGTTCTTATGGTATTTTAGGAAATAAAAAATGTGTCATTTATTTTCTACTACATGAAAATAAATACAATCTTCCACACCAAATTTTACTGAAGTTCAAATATAAGTATTGATTATAAGGAGTTCTAGACAAACAAATCTAGAATTCTGCTTCTCCATGAAGTGTAGTATCTCATAGAGGAAGCTGATATATTTCCATTTATTTTGAAAGGTACTATCACTATAAATTCCTCTTTAGTGACTTCATTTTTTCTACATGTGAATTTAAATTATTTATATGAACTCATTTTCTGTGCCTACCAAATCATTCTATGAATATTTTGTATTACATTATAGATATTACTAAACTCATCATAATGTATAGATATTATGGTCTCCATATTCTAACATATATCATCTCTTTATCAAATATCAAGATTCCTTGGAATTTTCTCATAGTATACATTAATCCATTTTGTTCAAACTCATGATGGGTTGGAATATTACTAATATTCCATTATTGAATGGTACCATTGATGGGACTCTTATATCAATATTAATGTGTTGTGTCATATATTTAATGAGGAATGGGACCTGAGGTCATATATAAATTAACCTTATAATCTATATCTGTGTGATGATCTTCCACAAATTTTTATTAATTTTCATGACATGTTTTCTTATTATTTCACTTAAAAAACACAAGTAATATAGGTATAGTTTTATATTGATTTAGCGCTTAATACTAAGCCAATATTTATTCCAACATACCAGATACAACCATTATAAATTAATTGTTTTTATAATCAATTAGATTACTTGTTAATGAAATTATTTATAGGCCTCGGTGTGTTGCCTTGGATGGACCATGTTTCCTTATATAATAATATAGATGGAACACACCACCAATGTGTTGATTGGTATAAGAACAATCGAGTTATGGTGAATAAAATAAATCCTTTTACTTTGATTGATGATATTTTTGAATTGTTTATATGGTTATATATTTTCATTCATTTGTATGTTTCGTCTTGTAATCAAAAGCTGAGTATAAAAGAACGTAAATTTTAACCAACCACCTTTCAGAGTACATATTTTCATTATTAGTGTCATGTGAATCCATTTGTTTTAACAAATAATAATTTTTCAATTATTAATATGATTAAAACGATCCCTAATTAGTATCTTGATAAATTCATGGTGTTCTATATAGATTTCATTCAAGATTACTCTATGTCTGAGGAGGATCATGTGTGTTATCTATGAGAAGCACTTTAATTTTTTATAAATAACTACAAATATTCCAAGATATCAAAATGGGGTTTAGGGATTCCGTATATAATTTCCATTGGTAACAAGGTCTTTGAAATGGATTATTAGTCAACCCTAAGAAGGTAAATAAGTTTAAAACATGGGAACAACCCTGATTTTTTTAGAATCGTATCTTCTTCTATTTTGAGGTTGTAGTATATTCAGTTCAAAAAATATGTTTTAATGTTGTATTCTCCAATGAATACACTTACACTAAAGAGTGTAATGGTCACGAGGGATGTGAAATTCCAGTTTTCTATTATTTATCTGAAATGTATATTTACTTCTATTCTAGTGTTGACACATCCATAACATGGTAGGGCTACTTGGTCATCTGTGATGCATCAAATTTGGTCTTGTGATGTGTTCCTTTCTAGTGTGATAAGGAGCTATTGTATATTTATCAATAGCTTATTCCACACGATAAAAACTATCTAACACATGACCTTAATATTTAATAAATTATTTATACACTTATGAGTCATGAACATTATTTTTAGGAGAACGGTTTACTATCTACTCTGACCACAAAAGTCTAAGTAATATCTTATCCAAGAATGATATAAATATATATCAGACGAGTTTGGTGGTATACCTAATATATTTTGATTTTGATATTTCATAAACCTTATGGATGAGATATTTTTTTATTCCCTGAGCATGAATCTCATGACTGATAATATAAATTAATCATTATATTAGTGGAACATGATGATATTATTTCCACAGTTTCATATAGGATATCAAGAAATAATGGATGATTTTGTGTTCCAAAGGTTCAAGTTGACCAATAATCAACTCAATAATATTAACCAGGAACACTATCTTGGAGATGAGTTTTGTAGAATTTAGAACTCTCTATATGTTTGGGAGACATTTATTCAGTGGTCATTATCTACAGGGAATATCCAATGTTTCAAGAATATGTTTTTTTAAATTTTCTAGTAAGAAATAGTTTAAGAAGGATTTGGGTAATTCTCAATAATATATACACACAAGAAAAAAAAATGTCATATGACATGTTGTGATGATTCTAGTGACAAGGTATGATATATTGAATTAATCACTTTATATTTCATTTTTAAGTCAATCAGAAAGTAAAATCTAAACAATAGAGACTTTTGGTATTGATTTAGACACATCTAGTGATGGCTAGAAAGTGGTAGGATATTTTTTGTACTTTTTATGGGTTTATGTGTACCCATATAAAGAAGAACGTGTTAAGAGTTTTTATCAATAGCATAATGAAATATTATCACATTATACCCATTAATAATATAACCAATGTATAGATGTTGTTAAATATCTATGTGAAAGTGATTTTTTTCACAGAGTTCCATATTATATATCCATGGATAGAGAACCATGATTTTTCTATCATGTTTGGTGAGGGTTTCAGTGTGTGATGGGATCTCATGTTCATTTTAGAATACTGTACCATCTGTAACCAGATGTAATGAAAGTGATGCACATACATACTTTAAGGGATATATTGAGCTCTTCAATTCTAGATAGTGTTGGATTTTGGGATGATCATTAGGGACTAGATGAGTTTGATTATAAAATTTGTTAATATTCCAGTAATAAAATATATATTTTTGATGCGTCATATGATAGGCCATGTAAATATATGTTATGTTGTATGGAGATTGGAGAAACATCCCTTGATGGACTGATCTTGTCCCAATAAAAAAATATGATATTCTATTGATTAATTAATGATCTTTTATCATATGTAGATTGTATAAATACTTTTATGACCATTTTTGTGGACCATTAGAGTACTTTTTTGGTGGATGAGAGTTTTTGAGAGTTTCACCTATATTGGGTCATAATGACTAGGGAGTTCAGGGAATATTTGAACCATTTTTTTTGGGAATTTCGAGGTGATTGAGTAGTTGGGGAATGTGGCATACTATTTATCACATTCATTATCTTTTACATGTGTACATACTTTTTTCCATGTATCATTTCTTTAAAATTATATTTATGATCTATCTTATGTTTTGAGATGAATAAACCTTGATATTGAGCATGATTTATCATCTAATGATCACACCTCTAGTATATTTGATTCTGAGACAATGGTATATTGTGAGAGACAAATACATTTGGAGTCTGTTCTATGGAACGATGGTTTTGAATATAATTTGAAATAGGACAGGGAGGCACTAATGAGAGAGTATTGTCCTTATCTTATTGTCCTAGAAACTTCCTCATATGATTTCTAGGGAAATAATGTTTTATTGGTTGTGAGGATGTATCTTCCTACTAATTTTTTTTTAGTTACTCATCATCCCATGTATTGGTCGTGATTTATTGGTGTATTATTTAGGGTTCATTGGGTCAAATTTATTGAACTTTTGAATCTTTCTGGGTTGTGGATGGTTCATGTCATGTTTTCCCAAACCTTGTCCCCAACTAAGGAAAACTGAGAGAACCTTGATAGTTAATGTGTGCATGGTTAGTAAATGGTTTGAAAAATCCTGTTCCCACTTATGAGAAACTATTCACATTGAAAAGTGTGTCTAGATCATAGTTTATGGTTTGGGCATAAGGTTTGTCTAACAATACGACCATCTCTAGGAAACAATGAGAACATGTTTTAACTAATATAAAAATTTATGTTTTTAATAATAAATCTCCCATTTTACTATTATATCAACCCTATATATACCTAAATAGATATAAAGTGTTTATATGTGTCCTTATAAGTGATTTTAGCTCCTCCAATCACCTCCTTTGACGAATCAAAGTGTTAGTGTGTGGTCTGAAAGCATTATGGTAGGTTGATCTCCCCTCACTTAGTTTTAAACATTCTCCCCATCTTTTATCTATAGAGATTGATTTTTTATCATGTATTTGTTTTTTTAATTCAATTTATTTTGATTTTGATTCTAGGATTAGCTTCCTAACCTATAATGGATTTATTCTTCGTTAGTGGGTTATATTACCGATGTCAATTTAGAATCTTGGATTAAATGTGGGTGGTTCAATAATAAATTATCCACCAATTTAACCATGAAATTTTAGATTAAATTTAAATGAATTTTTAAATGATTTAAAACATGTAATTTTTATGTTTTATTCTTGATTTTAATGGGGTATGTAAAGTGATCAAAACCAAAATTTCAATGGAATTGAAATTGTGGTGTGGAATTGTGAAAAATGGTGGATTTATTTTCAAATTACATTGACTTAATTATTTGATAATTATTTTAAGAAAATGTATTAAATTTAAATGTGATTTTATATAGAATAAAATGATTAAAACTTATCATTTGGACCTAAATTAGAAAAAGACTAAGGAAAATTGAAATTGGAAAATATTTTTTTAAAAATCTTGTAAAATTATTTACTTCCAATGTGATTGATTATGTAAGAACATTTTATCCTATTTACATAGTGGTAACTCGGAAAAACATGATAATAACATTCCTCCCAATAAATGTATTGACAATGAGAATTGTTGATAAAGCATTTTCGGGATGACTACCAAAAATGGGTTCCACTATTCAGGTATATACTACCGATAATGGTTTTCCCATTTAGGATATATTTTTGTTTGAACAAAAAACCTGAAAAATGATTCCTATTAGATGTGTAGTGACCCTATTACCTAATAAACTGACGTACCATAGTGAATTGTAATGTGGTTCTCATTTTTTATGAGTTTTATAACATGATTACACATTTTGTTGAAATATGGTTGTGTTTTGTTTATGAAAAATATTTTATATAATCTATTTTATATAAATATCCATTTAAGCATATATGAAAGTTGATTCTTGATATATTACATCTATTTAAAATGAAAAACTGTATGATATAAAAAATTATATTGTAATTCTATTCCATATCTTGTTTAAATTGATAACATATATAGATTAATGTTTTTCTCATTAATTATGGAATAATTAGTGAGACCATACAAGAATTCATTGCTGACACCCTACAAATTTCTTTTGGAACTTATATATTTCTTTATTATAGGTTTGAGATAGAGTAAAGAGCCACATGAAGGTGGTGTGTGTTCTTGATCCTTTTGATTGTAGGTCATTTAATCTTTCTCGGGATGTATTCATTTCTGATGACTACCCTGATGATAAATTTCTTTGGGTTTTGTTTTATCTATTCAGATTTTAGTACATTCCCCCTTTGTAGTGTTGACCATATTGACTTATATTTTTTTTATTCCATTGTTACGTGGAAAATCCATTACCTATTTTCTGTTTTATGATTCTAGGTGCAGTCTCCAACCCATGGGTATCAAAAATTCCATTCTACAAATGTCAGATTCATCCCATGTTTTAGGATAATAGTTTATCTAGGTTAGTGCATGACATATTTATCAAATGGGTGATGATTTTAGAAGAATGAGGTGATCTATATTTCTCCATAATAGCTATATTATTTTATATTTTTTTACGATTCTGTTGTTAGACATTTTCTTTGGTTTTATAGAAGGCTACTTTAATTAATGTAATTTTTTTTAATAAGGTAATTTTTTTTCTCATGTGTCTCATGTTGTATTAAATTTATATAGTATTACAGAACAAACATTTATTTATGGAATATTTATCATTTACAATGACTAGTTCATTGCACTCCTTCCCCATAATATTTTTTTTCATCAAAATATCACCTCATCTTATTGGTAGAGAATATATGAGGTTAATTATGTTTCATTTTTTATATAGATTACACATTGCCTCTTCATTCTTATGGTACCACCAGGAAACCTGATATTTTTGAGTTTTCATATTTCATCAAAAAAATTAAGTGTGATCAAATATCTCCCAAATCATTCCTCGTATGATAGACTATTCTCTAATTGTACCACCACCATAAATAGGTCATGTGAGGAGTTAGGTATGTACTTATTTATTGGATATATGAGGAACTCATATGAAAAATGAGCTACATTTGGAAGAAGTTAAAGATGATATGCCACTATTATAATTTCATCAAGGATCCCAAAGGGAACAACATACATATGGATATGATTTAATTTATTTACCATCCACCTGTCACCCTTCCTTACTGACATAAAAATTAAATCATTTTCTCCACAATAAACACCAAGTCACTTTTACGTTATTCACTATAGCACTTTTAAAGGATTTGACTAGATTTAATATGTTATTAAATGGATTTAACATTAACTTTCATCTCAAAAATAATTTTTGGTCCATGTATATTTTTTTATCCAACTTTATTCCAAAAAGTGGAAGTTCAACATAATTTCCCATATAAAGCTTTAAATTATTCCATTTGAATACCTGAGTTGAAGATATTGTCATATGAGAAAAAAAATATTTGTGATATTGATCCAATCTTTCATGGAGTAAAATTTTATTGGATCTAATCATTTTATGTATAATTTTAATAGTTGGTTATGAAATTCCATCATTTTAATGTTGACATGCTTTATTAGAATTTTAATAGAGTATTTAGGGTATTAGGAATAATTTCCCATAATTTAAAAATGAACCGTGGATCGTGATACTAGATGATTAAATGTGAAATCTATTGTAATCTCACAATAACCTTGATGTATATTATGGTATTTGTCTCAACTTAGAAATCATACCAAATTTATATTAAATAATAAATTTAGGTGATTCGATGCATGAATACCCATGTATCAATGTTATCATTGGATATCTATAGGAGGCTTGTGAAAAAGTATGTGGTTACATGTATTTAATTAATTTTGGGTTTAGGAAATTAAATCAGTATCCCTTTGTACATTTTATTTATTTATTAGATTTATAGCATACCATTAACATTAAGATTTTTTTGGAATTATCATTTTTCACATTTCCCACTTGTATTTCTCTTAAAGAACATGGTACATCTTATAAACTCTATGAGGGATATATAATGATGATATATGTTCAATATCCAATTTATTCTTCAATATATTAAATTATGTATCCCCACACAATCTAGTTCAAAACTAAATCATTGCACCCCCATCTATGTTGAAGTCATGTATCTTTTCATACATTACTTGTTTTGAATTCTATTTATGCTCCAAAACATCTCTTTATGCCTCCTTGATCTTCTATTGGATAGATGTTTAGGAATTAAAATGGTAAATTTTGGGTATATTCTTTATACTTATGACTTCTAGGTTAATAAATTTTGTATCCATAATGTAGTGTCTTTCACTGTAAACGTTAGAGATAGAATGGATTTTTATTTTTTCTAATATCATCAACAACATTATTGACATTTCCATAATATAATTGAATATAGATATTGTAGTCCTTGAATAGATATAACAATTTTATTTTATTCATGATGTGATAATTCTATGTTAATATATAATTTAGACTCATATTATCAATATAAATATCACACTAATCTCTATAGAGGTAGTACTTCCAATATTAAAGAAGAATGTCATAACAACTCACTATAGATCATTTTTTGGGTAGTTTTTCTCATGGATCAACAACTGTCCAGAGAAATAAGCTATCACATTCTTTTTCTTCATGATTACACACCCCAATAATTTCTTTGAGTCCATGCGGTATATCACAAAACTGTCTACATTAGTTGGTTGTGTTTGAACGTGCATAGTTATTAGACACTTCTTGATGTCGTAAAATATTTCCCCTCATTATTAAACCATAACATACTATACCACATTCCATGTTGTCATAGTTTTTAGGGTAAAAATTTAATATAAATTTATTACAAGCATCTATAGTACCCGGATAAGATAATAATGTAATGGGTTTTTGTGACCATAATGGATTTGTGAAATTCATTATTTATTTGTGATATAAGGTTCTATATATGTTCCATCTCTTTTTATCTTGATCCCCATAAATTTGACATTCTATATCTATAAGAAATTGTTGTTGAATATAGATTACATTTTCACTTTCTATAACGTTTGAAATGTAATCCTTATATTATATCGATAGCCCTTATTCAACATATAATAAACTAGAATATCATAGATAAAAACTATAGAAAATAAAGGTTGTCTCCATATACTATATTAATCTAATACCTAAATATTTAAGGGGTATTATTATGTCTATAATTAATTACTATGAACTCATAGGGTTCATACCATGTATGAAATGATATACTCTAAATATCATCGTTATTCACCTTTTGTTGATGATGTACAAATTGAAGATATAGTATTTAGATGTAATGAGATGTTCCTAGTTGTTAAAAAAGTAATGAATCCTTTGTATAAGATATATTTTAGTTATATAAATCTTTTTGAGCTCCTAATAATTAACACACAACATCATTTATCCATCATTTGTTCCCTCAAATATAACTTCCACACCATAAGGTGATGAATTATGTTGTATGAATCCTTTCTCAAAATTCTTTACTATCTACTTATTTAAATCATATAGATCAATAAAAAACATATTATGGGAGAATATAATGGTATGATTGGCTCTGGGTATAATCTCTATTAAGATGAAAAGTAATGATATACGAGGGTTATGTGTATCCCCTCACAAAATAAATTATTGTATTACCTCACAAAGGGAATTACCTCCATATTAGTACCTTCCATTGAGTACACAGTTTTTGAAATGTATTCATATTCATAGGTCATCATGACCCATACCATCGAAGGATTTTAAAAAATATATTCATTTCCTTCAAATAATTTTTAAAGGGGCAATGGATGGTTTAGAAAATAAAAAAAATTATTTTCCTCCATTATTGATGTTTTATATATATAATGAAATTTAATCTATATATAAAATGGAATTGAATCCTACCAAAAGAAATATAATGGGATTAATTGGATGAATATTTCCATGGACGTTATCATGATAACATTGTGAAACTTGTATTGTAGTGATCGTACCACTTAGTTTTTTCTAAATATATTAATTTTAATGTTTTGGGGCTTCGTTTCAAAAACTATAGTGAACATTATATATCAAAATTACTACATAGGATGATAAAAAAATAAAAAATATTTCATTATTGAGTAATAGGATGTGTACATATTATTTTTTTTCATGCTTCTCTTTAAATGTAGTGATGTTATTTGCTTTAACTTAATCTTTTGTATTTGGTGGTAGCTTACACTGATTAACTTCGGGGTATCATTGTTTTTTGAACTAGATTTCATAGCCAAAACTCCCCCTATAGTTGACACATTAATCAATTTGTGTTTCATTGGGAGGGTCCTTCCATTACTCCATCATGTTGGCAGGATTAGTCGTATCTGTTCATCATTCATGTGATTAGTGGCCTTATCTTCCACAATTGTATCATTTCCCCATACCATCGATGTAATTACAATGAGATTTCTTCTTCAATTTTGAAAAGATGGTGGTTTAATAATCTTGTCTAATTTTTTATTGTACATACTCAAATGAAACGTCATTATTATCCTATTATATCCATTTCTAATTGTCCAATCTCCAAACTCTATATCTACATTGAAAGAATTATGAAATGCTTATTCATAAGTTTTAATGACTAAGGTGTCTATATAATTTTGAGTATTTTGTTTTAATAAAATAAAGAATCTATCAATTTTTATAGCACTATTTATAAACAATATATTTGTGTGTCTTGAAAGATTTTTGCGAATTCTCTATAAGTTATGATAGATTCCCTATTATTTTTATCAACTCTATGAATTATCTCCCTATCATTGTATGAAGTATTCGAAATAAATAAATGTTATGAAATATTTTTCTAAATTCTTCCCTCTCCATATATTCCAATTCATCCCACATCTTTGTGTTCTATATCTAAACCACTCATTTGGTGGCTTCTCTATCAAAATGATTGACTGACAGAGTCACCTTATCCATTTAAGAATATTGTAGTAGTGAAAATATCAACTCAATGGAGTTACACTTGTGTTCCATGAAAAGTGGATAATAATATACATTAATCATCGATGGTTTTTTCCTCATAATAGTCTCAATATAGAGTTATTAATTCTTAGGAAAACGTTTTTGTTCTACATGGTTCAAGAAATTGGTCATAGTTTGAGAAAGCTAGTTAATAATTTCTATATTTATTTGAACTCCGCCATACATGAAATTGGGGGTATTCTTTGGAAGATAATTTTATTGTTGCTCGCATGGATTTATATATAGGTTTCCATTTATTCCAACCATTTTATAATATATAAAATGGGTTGTGAAAAAAGAATCCATAAATTTATGAATAAATAATTTATTATTTTAAAAATAGATCATTAAAAGAATACCTTATCGGTCGTCATGATTATCACTTTTAATAAAAAAAAATTGGGTGTTTTTTCATAAACATAGAATTACTCAAAGGGTTTTAAATGAATTATTTTTAATCATAATTCCTAATTTATCTAAACTATACCTCTAACTCCATCAATAGTGACCCAACATTTTCTAACATGAAAATTAAATCATTCAAATGGTAAAAATATAATAATTATACATTTTAAAAAAATGATCTAGTACCATTGAAAAATTTGGTTCGTACATCACTTGAAAATAATTAAAAAAATTTATTTAAAAAAATTCTCAATTTTTCCATCCAATTATCTCACTTTCCCTATAGTATATGAATTCACATGATAATATACATTTATGAAAGGGGTGACCTAATATCCTAGTAAGAGGAGGAATAATGGATGTTAATCATCATAACATGGTGAACATAATAATCATTATAACATATTAATCACATGATCATCATAGTAACTATGATAGAAAAACATTATAAAGACATGGAATGTGCTAATGTATAAAAGTGAAACAAATTTCCATAGGGTTCTTAAATCAAAAATAGTTGTGTATAAATGTAACAACATTTTCTCGAATACCATATGTGAATAGTCATCACATCAAAATTTTAAAAAAAATATGGCATAATATTCATGAATAATACATATTTTCTTAGGAGATACATAATAATTCCCAACGCATTTCATGGATATATAGCTCCATGAAAACTCATCACAACATACTATTTACAGTCATGGTTTCCACATAGAACGTATAACAATAATAGTAAGGAATTAATACATGGAATTTGATGGGATTCATTATGAATTCAAAATGATTAAATACCTGAATAAATAATAGGGTGCAAAAAATTATAAATAAAAATATATTTATTATAGAAACATCATTTTGGAGTATATAATAAATAATATATGATGAGTAAAAAAAGTGGATTGGAAAGAAGCGTTTTTTTTGGAAAATAATTGTATTTGGATAAAAATTAAAGTGTAATTATGTATATCCCCAAAAGAAAATAGAATTGAAATGAAATTAGTTTTTTTGGAAATTACATGAATATAAATACTGAAAATGGCATGATATAGGGATAACCCAAAGAATTTGTGTTGAGTTTGAGAATACGATTTTCTTAAATACTACTTTATTTTATTATATATTAAAATCCAGAAAAATAAACATAGGATTAATAAATAATATTTGAAGATATGAAATATGTTTATTTTATATAATATTTATCTACTACTTCTATTGGATTATAAATTATAACACTGTTTCTTAAATGTGGATTTTCTTATTTTTAATTTTCCTTAAATTTTCCTATTTTATTTCAATTTTTCAATTTTTCATCAAGGTCATTTAAAAATTATTGTAAAAAATTATATAATTTTTTTAAAAAATTATAAATTTATATATCAAAAAATAATTATAACCAACCATTTTTTTTGATAATTAATGATTGGAAATGTTTACAATGCTGAATATCCAACCATTAACATGATGTTGTCAAAAGAGTAGTGATGGGATGAGTGAAGTTTATAAATGTCATAATAATGATACATATAGTATAATAAAATTATTAATAAAATTTTAAAATAAAAAATAATTTATTTTTTAATTTTATTCAAGAATTAGGAGATGAAGAAAGTGACAGATAAAAAGAGAGTAGAAAACATAGAAGTGTATTATTTCTATAGTGTAGATCCCCTTACACAACCCTAAAGCTGACTTTTTGTTTAGAGTTTGTTTATATCAGAATGTCCCATTGATTTCAATGATGATTTTGTGGGTACATGTGGAATGGTATTTTAGTTTCCCAAGTGTTAGAGGTATGGTTTTCCAAGGGATGGGATATGGGTTATTTGTACATGAAGAGAGGGGAATTTTAAAAAACTCAATTAAAACTTATATCAATGTTAAAAAAGTAATAGTGTTTTTTTGAAAATTTAAATCACATACCAATATAATATATTGGTTTTATGAAATTAAAACCCTTTATAATTATAATTAAATTATTTTAATAAAAATAAAATTTCAAAATGAACAATTGTTATTTAATGGGAGAAAATTTGATTTTTTATTTTGGAAAATGACTTTAGGATTGGAAAATTATGATAATTTTATTTTAATAAACCATTTATGATTTTTTTATTAAACTAAACAAATATAAATAATTATATAAGGAATATTTTAATTCATTATAAATGGGTTACGTTAATACCTATAATTTTACTATTCACATGAAAATTGATTTGTTTTAAAAAATTTCCAGAAACATCGCCCTTGGATAGTATAGATGTGATTATTTCAAAATTGATATTTAGTTTAGAAAAATAATTCTCTAACATGGAAACTTTTAATTATTTTTTTAAAAAAGTATTATTTTTATAAAATACTTTAAAATACTACTTATTATAAAATTGTATATATTTTAATTAATTTTTTAATAATAATATTTAATTTTTATATTAAAACATTTATATTTTTTATGCATCCCATGATAAATATTATTTATATCACACCTTATTATTTTGAGGTTATATTAATATTTCAACAATCATGTTACTTTTCCCAATTATGAGGTTACTAATACAACAGTCACATTACTATTACAATGGGAATAATACATCATATAAACACAACATAAATCATTATCTAAATATTAACTACCATTCCTCCAATGGTAATAATTTTTAATTTAATAATTTTGTATTGGTTTAATGTTATATTTTTATTCATTTTTATAGTTTTAGCTATAGGGGTGATGATTCGTGTAGATTAGGGTTATCTATATTTTCTCATTTTATCTTTTATATTCTATATTTTTTTGTATTTAGATTGATTATAAATTTCTTTGGTTTTTAATCTGAAGAATATAAGGATTTTCATTAATGATAAAATCTGTTTCTATTTCATCTATGTATTGTATGTGTATAATACATATTAAATATAATAAAATAAACAATTATTTATGAAAATAATTATCATTTTAAAAGTCTGAATAATTACATGATTTATATAATCATCGATCAAATTGAGATACCATTGTGGAGAAGGGTAAAAATTGTTATGTTCATTATTAACTTACCAAAAAAATAATACTGATACATGAAGATATAGGGTAATATAAATGAATGTTCAAAACTAAATAAATTATTGTGTATATTCTTCTTTAACATATTTCATTTGACATTGATGGTTAACCCAACATGTGATTTTGTTCACTTAATGAAAACATATGCACCATCTATGAACTATATTGTTAGTTTCTAGTATAATTTTTTCTTAACATCATTATTTTAATGTTATGTCATCATTAGGGTGTGTATATTCAAATAAAAAATTAATATACCATCATGGTATATGTAAATATTTATTGGTTAACCTAAAATTTGATAGTAGTGAACCAAGTTCTTTTAGTGGAGTGGAACCTAACTAATGTGTGTGCAACCACTCTAGAAGGAATTTTTTGGGTTTGGTGGTGGATCAACATGAAGTCCAAATTATAATTATTTGGATAACTAAAAAACCAATATAATAAAAAATTAATGATCCTATCATGGTGTTTTTTATTAGATAGTCGTAGATAGTATGGATAATTGGTCCTTGTTCAAGGCTTGTGTGACTAACTGGACGACAACTGTCAGATATGCATTATATCATACTTTTCACGTTTTATTTCTATAAAATCATGTATTCAACAAGATTTCATATATCATATTATATTTTGGAATACATGTTAGGAAGAATAGTTGTTCTAGGAGAAAATGATTGGGAATTTTCAATATGATCATTCTCTCATTGTTGATATGATAACCATTAGTAGTTTTTATTGAAGATATATATTGTTACTACATAGATATGACATGCTTAATCATGTTATCCAATGAGTCAATTATATATTACTGAGCATAAATTGTCATTGCAGGTAAAAAATCTATTAAAGGTTATAGGTGAAATATAAGAATGTCAGATTTGATTATTTTTCATGATGTGTACTTTTGGATAGTGTATGTTACGTATACATTTATCAACTTATTATTTTAATGGTACGAGTATCTGGTATGATTTATGACTGTGTGTAATGATATTTTTGTTGAATATTGATTTTTTATACATGAATTTTTTAATATTTTCAAGAATATTACCATTTCTAGGTTGAGTATCATGGTTGAGCACTAATTGGACAGATGATTCAAATATAAGAAACTTCTTATAGTGAAAATTGGGTCTGTTTACTTATTTTTACTTTTAATACAGAACAATTTTATAGATATGTAATCATCATATTGTTTCCAGTGTGTTATCAATCAGAAATTAGGTTCAGATATATATTGTTCATTGTGTTGTATAAGAAAGCATGTGGATGAGTTATCATATAGTGGGGAGGTTCTGATGACCCATGTAATCAATTGATGTAATTTAGGCATACATAGGCCATGAAAATATATAATTGAGAATTTTTTGAATGATAGAGGGGTATGTGTATTCCATTATGAAATTTTAGAATTTTTATCTTACATTGGGCCCAAATTCATTAGTATTTAGTAGAAGAAAACATAAAATAATATAACTGTAGTATTGTGAGTATCTCGATAAGTGTTGTTCTTAAGGGTTTTAGAATGAGTAACCAAAATATCATACCACTAACTGAAATCATTTTTTATTACTATTTATTTAATTTAAAAAATTTATGCCTAAGGAATGTAATAGTGTAGTGCTTTTGGGAACACAAAAGCATAAACAATAGTCCGTAGATAAGGTACATAATATCACACTATTTAATTCATATATATCTATTTTATTAGTCATATCATACAAAATAAATATAATCATAATGTGGTGAAATGATACATAATAATGGGTGAGATCAGAAACCTAGTAAGAATAAAAAAACAGGTTCTTAATCATAAAATGAAAATTATTTAATGATACTATGAGAATAAAATTTTAAAACCATACCCTACATATAAATGATCATAATATTTATTGTTTTAATAAATATTTGTGGTTCATATTACATAAATCATGATGGAATTAAATAAAATGACCAATGAGATAATAATTTGGGAATTATACTGGGAATTTACAGCATTCAAATAAGCATAAAAACTAATTTTCCATGTTATTCAATGTTAGAAACCAATAACAACAAAGAAGAAAAAGTCTTTTACTAAACTATGTTCAATCACCATTCTATCCAAGCCTCTTAAAAATGAGTTCACTTCTTGTTCTATTATTATCATAATAAACCATATTCACATTCTTATTTCAGTCTTGTCTATCTCATGAGATATAAATCATTACTCAATTCAATAGAGGGAGATATATAAATCACTCATACCATAATTGCATCATATATATGTGTGATAGAAAATCATAATACATTCAATTTATCATAACCCCTAAAATTAAATAGGTTTAAGAAATATTTTATTGTTACACCACATATTGAAAAGAGAGAGGGTATATTATTATATATTCATTTCATCATTATATACCTTCTAAAAATATGTGGGTTTCATAAAAATATTATCTTTGTATACCCAATAGAGGAGAAATCGTTTCCAAAAACATCATTCCATCAATTACGTTGACCATTTGAAGAAAGAATAGAAATGGTATCCTTAGATCATATCCCATGTAAGGAATATGTGACCACAACAAATGTAATTGTATATGTAAAATTATTATTTTTTCAATCATTGAAAATATTTTTTGAGGAAAATACATTTTCTCTATAGAAAAACTTTTTAAAGACATAAAAAATTTAAACAAAATAATAAGAAAATAAATATCTAAATATAGAAATTATTCTTCAAATAAATGATTAGTCATGATGTCAATAAATTTAAATTCATGAAAAACTCATTAAAATGAATATTTCTTTCAAATTTTTGGTCAAACAGAAATCTATATTAATATTAAAGACATGAATATTCTTTTTTAAAAAATCTATTAAGGGTAAAAAATTGATTTAAATTCATCGGAAAATTACAAGTGTGAAAAAATTAATATCTTTTTAAAAAATTTAGATTTGGAAGAAAACATATTTAGGGCCAAAAAGATAAATAAAGTATTATTTTCATTTAAAAATTTATCATACTAATTTAAACTATATATCTTTGGGTAAATGGAACCATTATTTTAAGATATAACGAATAATTACAAGAGTAAAAATTTCAATTGAATTAAAGAGAGTTTGATCACGATATTTCATCATTGGTGACTTAATAATTAATATTAATGATAAATGGTTAAATAGTAATATAAAATCATTACTACATTGGTAGCATTAAATAATAAGTCTCGTGAAGGAATAATAATAAATGTAATATAAAATATCAGCAGGATGAATAAATTTATATTATAAAATTTAAAAAGGATTATATATATACCTCATATTGGAATATATGTTTTTAACACAATGATCATCTATGTGAAGGAAAATTAAAAAAAAATTGTCACCATTAGTCTTGACATCCCTAATATTAAATAAAAACTAATATATTGAAAATATAAATCTATTTTGAATATTTTTATGAATAATTTTAATATATATATATATATCATACCACATATGATTTTATTGAAGCCTTTTAATATTATTTTATCAACAATTCATTGATATAATGTTTCATTTCACCTAATTACTATTTTTATTTTCATGTATGTTTTTAGTTTTTTTGGTACATTTAATTTGATATTGGATTAAAAATATTCACAATGTAAAATAATTTATAAATATAATATATTTAAATTACATATGTATTTAGAGTAATCCAAAATATTTAGAGATATGAAATGAAATATATTATACATAGAGACAGTTAGTCCTATGTACGCATGAATGTTGTTCTTCAAAATCTTTTCAGTGTATATGATTGAAAAATTAATGATATATATTTTCATTATATAATCATGTATATTTGAAATATATCACATCTGGTTATCTGAAACATCCTTAATATATTCCATGAAAAGCGTGAATAAATCACTTCTCTCCGTGTGGCAGTAGTGCACCGTACACAAGTACAATGTTATCATGTTCCTACAAAATGGAATACCTGAAAGGATATATTATATATTAATTTCCAAATACATAATAAAATCTTATATATATCATATATACCATTTTATAAATAATAAATCCATCATAATTACAAGCCTTGGTAGGGGGTAATGGAAAAACTAATGACATCAGTTCTTGAGGTGATAGTTGGCTATACACATGAATGATAATTTAATAACACATTTGATTAAAGTGGAGATGGTTGTTGTGTATGACCATAAGATAACTAAGACTTAGTATTATTAGGCTTTTGAGGATATTATATAGTGTATATTTAAAAATATTTAATAGGGTGAGTGGAATAAATAAAATAATGTTCCTAATTGATGAACAATGCCTATTCTTTTTTTATACTCCTTATATTTTCACCGAAATACTTCAAATAATGTATTTAATCCCTAAATAAAGACTTTATGAAAATTTAATGGAATTGGTAATGTTATTTGGGTAGTCCATGGATGATACAAACATGTGTGAAGTTATGATGAATAGATGATTTTGAGTGGTATTTTATAAGTTGGGGAGTTGAAAACATGGTGTTTCTAAAAATAAATTAGTTCTCCCGCATTTTTCATTTGTAAAAATTATGAAATTATGTGAAATATAATAATATATAGGTTTAAAGTTTGAAATGGGTCTAGAAATGTTTTTTGAAAAACATTTAGGTAAACATGACCCTTATTATTTTAGTTTAACCCCCTGGTGAATACATTTTCACCTTAACTGCGATAATTAGTTTTTAATGTATTCACTATTAATATTATGTAAAAAATTTACCTTATAATAAATTAGATATTACTAGGATTAAATATATGTAATCCATATTTATCAATTTCCATAGAAAATATTGAAAAATAATTCCAAATTTATCTCACATACATGATTAGAGTGTTATTTTTTGATGTAAAAATGATCAAATGTTTACAATGTTTTAAAAAAATTAAATTATAAATTTTTAAAAAGGATAATAATTTGATTAATATATGTATAATTCAACTTCTTATAGTTAAAAAATTAAAATATAATTTTATTTAATGATAAATTAATTGAAAATTCACTTTGTTATTAAATTTTTGTATTTTTCACTATTCATAAAAATATAAAAATATCTATAAAAACACTAGAAATTCACCCAAAAATATTTCTGAAATTATAAATTCAAAAAATGATGTTTATTTAATCAGATTAACTTTTTAAATATTCCAAAAAATAATTTGATTATGGTATAATTATGGACATAATTATTTTTTAGAGAATAATATTTTTAAAACAAATAAAAAATTTCATAAAAATATGTATTTTATTTTATATATTATTTATTTATATAATACCATTATATTAGTTATCTAAAAATTATTTATTACTATTTATATCATTATGTTTAATGACTAGGTTATAATAGTCACATTTAAAAAACTATATCATACTTTCGTTAAACGTTAGGGTTGTGTATAAAACATGGAAAGCCAATGTTGCATGTAGCGCAAACCTAAACCAGTGTTGAGTATAATTCTTGATTACTATGGTGTATCCTGAAACATAATAAATCAAATAAATATAATTTATTCGACAATAATAATTCATAAAAACTCTATTGCTACATTCTAACAAACATAAAATGATTTTCACCCATGAAATTTTTAATTATGAAATTATCAAATGATGATACTTCTAGCTTGTCATACCATAATGTTCTCACATAGTTTTGAAAAATTGGAGTTTTTGAAAAAACAAGGATTGAATTTTTTAGTGGTTTTGTTTCATATAACTATATATATATGACTCAGAATCTCGGCAATTAATTTATCATAAGAAAGATGTGTCTTTAATAGTATGAAGTATGTGATTAGTAAATGAGAGGGATCATATATTTTTATCCATAATAGATATACATGGATTAAATCATGAACATGAGAAAGGTTCAGTATAATATAATTTGATAGGATACCTTTCAACTATGATCAATAATTTCAAAAGGAATAATAATATAAGGGCAATGATTCCCATTCTTCTCCAATGTAATATACTACATCCATTGGAAAATTATATCAAACACTTAATCACAAAAATCACATTCTAGAAAACATTAGCAATTATCAGTATAATGTTTCTAAAAAATCTAAGCTGCATTAATGTGTTGAAAAATGTATTTAACATTATCTTCCTTTTCATTACCTATTTGATGTCCCAATAGATTTCATTCTCTAACTTCTTTCTATCTTATTGCATCAATACATTTATATCCATTGATGGATTCATAATGTTCCGACATAATTCTCTATTGAAATATATTTTTGTAAGAAAACTCAACCAAAGGAATGTGTTGATCCCAACCACCTAACATATCTAAAGAACAAGATCTCAAAATATCCTCGATTGTGTGAATTTTTTTAGACATACCATCTATTAGTGGATGATACAAAGTGCTCAAACACAATTTGATATCAATAGTTTTCCAAATAAACATCAATAACATTGAGGTAAAGCTCAAATATCAAGTATAGAAAATTTTTTGGTGGTACAACATTCAACATTACACTTTCTGAAAATATATCCTAAAAATATGATCCATAGAGAAGTATTATCTCATTGAGATGAAATGTAATGACATAATAAGGTAGTCAACTAAAACATGTATTTAATTTTCCCTTTATATATATTTTATATTCCAATGTTGAAATTTATACTAATGTTCTACCATTTCCATTATAGTAAAAGTAATGGATGAAAAACCACCTTAAATTATTAATTTCCTCCTTGTCATGCTGAAAATCCAAACACTGAGAAACATACTCTGTGATATCAGTCATAATTTCTTATACCATAAGTAATCTTTAAAATATCTATAGATCTTTATTCTTCCATGATGAATATATAATTAATAACTATGGGGTTCCCATAATAACTCCATAAATTATATTATTCATGGAACACATGGATGTTTCATGAATATTATCATTCAATCATGATCACGGTTAAACTTATGAACACTTCTAACATTCTACTGAAGCTCTACATCATCCTTATAAACCTCATTATAATTCACTTGGATAGATGGTTGAACATTCCATTTAGAAAGATAATATTTTCCCCCGTCTTACAAGGTTTCACGATCCATCCTTTGAATATATTGAAAATTTGGATATATTTTATCCCCATCATGGAAATGATATCATGATATATTCTACTCAAAAAAATAGCCACCATATTCTCTTTCTTAGGTGGTAATGTATTGATTATTCATCATTATTAATTAGCTTTAACCATGTTACTTGGTGCATAATAAACAGATTATATTGGAATATATACTTAAATCTTTATAAATGGTATTTATATCATTTTTTTATCCATAATGATACTTATTCCAAATCATTAATTAATAAATCATCACAGCTAACACCAAATGACATGATTCATAAATTATCTAATAAATCATGGGTTTTCACGAGGCATAAGCCATAACCATGTAATTTTTCATATGGACGCATCCAAAAAACTTCATTTATTAATTATAATAGGTTACAAACCTTTATCCATTATAAGGTAATTTTAGTATAGTTCAACTAACTAATCTTCTCTTAAATGCCTTAAATGTTTCCTCACATTCATCTATCAAGAGGATATATCACATATTCTGAGTTAACATTTTATAGGGATCATATTGTCATTATAAAATATACATAAATTATTTATAATATCAATTTAATCCTTGAAAACTACATATCTCGATCATTGTTGTTATTCTTGTAACACATTAAAAAACCTATGTCTTTTATGGATATATTGGTATACCATTTTTTTATATTATAAGACCAAAATATGATATCATTTATATTCAAATTTCACAATTTTTTATTTTTCATAAAATTTATCCAATCATAGGGACTTAAATAATATTTTCAAGTGGTATTCATTCTCTTACATAGCCATATAGTAGATGATAATATCATTTATAAAGACCATGAAAAAATTATCATGGTCATATTTAAAAAGTATATTTGTTAAATCAATGAATATAATAGTGTGGTTAGTAAGCCCAAAAAAATCAATATATATTTATTTTTCCAATCCAGGTAATGAATGTAATTAGGGGTACATCCTCCTTCTTGACCCCCAATTGATGATATAGAGATGGAAGGTCAATCCTGGAAATGAATTTACCAGCACATTTTTGATTAAAATATTCTTCAATATAGGGTAGATGAATTTTACACTTAATTTTTATTTCATTCAACTCCATATAATCAATGCCTAGTATCATTGAACAATCGTTCATTAACACAAAATGAATTGGTTCACCCCATGGTTAAATCCTTCTGTAAATAAATCCCATTATAAGGGTTTTATGCAGTTGCTTCATTAATTCATGAATAACTGCCAAGGAAATTCTGTTAAGAATATTATAAATTGTTATGGTAATAGGCATGATATATATTTATAAATAATCAACACACTTTGGTGTAAAATTAGGATATAATTATTGAATGAAATAAAATAAATCAAACATACTAGGAATATCATCAATTCCATGTTTCTCCAAAACCATTTTGGATAAAAACCATATCTAAATGGGAATTAAAACCCTTACAATTAATGTAATTAATATTAAAAGCTCATACATATCAACACATTGGTACTTGATCATAGGTAGGTTTGGAATATTAAACATGACTTCACTTCTTGTAAAATTAACGACTGATTTTTTTAGAGAAATTAAATATAAGGCCCATCCTTAAATAGTAAATTATATTAAATTATGTTAATAATTAACATTGATGATATTTTCAGGTTTAGATATTAAATTAATTAGGCCGTAATATATACATAACATCATGAATATTATAAGTATACTCTTCAACTCACTATCAATTTTTTTCATTAAACAAAAACTCTTTTACACAAAACATGACATTTTTTAATGTTTTAAGATAATAAATTTTCCTTGATCCCATCCATGACTCAATTATTCTTTATGACATGTGAAAAACATTTCAAAACATAGTATGAGAATAAAAATCGTAGAAAGGTGCACATAAAGAAAGAAATCTATTAGTCTTTAAATAACATGAAAACCATGAATAATTTATTATAAAGTAATACATTTCACCTTTAAGAAATAGTAAAAACACTTCACTAAATATAAGCTAATTTATAATCCTTTTTTAAATTTTTTTTTACCACAATCTCATAGAATTAAACAGATAGAATATAAAGGTAATGTGGGATATAAGCATACTTAAATGGAATAATCATACAATCTACTTCTATAGATATCACTAAATCGAATATCCATACACTCGACTTACATACCCAATGCATTGGATGTTATAATGTGACCACCCATTCTTTTTTAGCACGAACCCATCTGTCATTTGGATTATCATGTAGCAACCCTTCAAATGTCCATGTACCATTATAAAATAAAAACACCAAAAATATTTCAAATATCAACATTTCACTATAAAAATTTACATTGAAATCCCAAGAAATCATTCCAAGATATAGAAATAATCAATCTATTTAAAAAAAATTATCACCAAAACACCAAAAAAATGGAATATGGGTTATCTTTTTTCTGTTTAAAACATTATGGATTGTAGAGGAATCCAAATAATGATTACGGTGGTGGAAAGGTCATTATCACCACATAAGTTAAAAACTTTCCTTTTGTCATTTAACAAATCAAATCGAAGATAAATGATTCCCTAGGAATGAAACTAAAATTCAAATGGTTTTATTATACATTGAGAAAAACAAGGAGGTATATATTATCAAAACAAGCCTGAAAAAATTTTGATTTGGACAATGACCCTTCCAACATGTCTGACATGTCTCGTACATTCCTTGTTCTTCCAAAATTATAAACATAAGTTAATTTATAATTTCTTTAGAAACATTTTCATGTTTATTATAACTTTTATATCCCTTATTTCCTTACCATAACAAATATTTAATTATTTGAGTTCTTATTGGACATTTTTCCGATGTTCGGAACATGAGTCAAAAATTGAACTTGTTATAATTAAAAAATATCTATATGGTCAAAACTACATTATCTCCAGAATGATATTAATGATTTAGATATCATATATATCATTTATATACCATATATATTTATTTATAATATTCTATATCACTTGGATATAAGATATGAAATGCACCGTTCATGGAGACAGTAAAGTGTACTTACGCTTGAACAATGATTTCATTTATTTTTTATATTTATTGAAATTAAAACTAAATGATACAAATGTATTATATAATTACAATATAATATCATATATAAGTTCATTAACATTATCCTTTATACGTTCCATGTATGGAATAACGAGTCATATCACATTATGTGGGCGGTAGTCCGCACAACCAAAAATAAAATTATCATATTTATAGAATATGAAATGCCTAAAAGAATGTTATAAATTATAATTAAATAATACTAGAGTTAAAATAAATATCATAAATATCATATATAATTACAGTTATATCAAAATGGCCACCATAATGGGTGGTAGGATAACATTGAACGATCATCGTTTCGTGAGGCAGTATTTCATCGTCCACAGAAAAAGTATGTTTTATACCAATTAGATAGAGGTTTTTGTAATTGTAGTTAGAATCATTCTCATAAAGAAAACCTAGTATATTTAATTTTATGGTATTGTTATAAAATAATTATAAAATATATTTTACTGGGATGGATAAGGAAAATAAAATAAATTATATGGAGGGAAGACATTACCTCATATCGGGTAACCCCTTTTGATTTATTCTAAAAGGTCTTCTTTAATTTTCATTGGCCTAAAGTAAGTATTATATGATAAATAGATGGATTCTGGGAGATTATTTGGTAATAGTTTGTTGGTTCCATGGGGGATTAGCAGTCTTTTTAAGTGTTATAGGTGGTGTCCTTTTATTAGAGGGAGGAGGGGCACTTTAGGAAAGCTTGAAAATATTATTTTATTATTATTTTATTTTCGAATTATAATATCAAAAATGTGATATATTTCTAAGATAAGATGAGGATTAATCTAAATAAACTCCTCCAATAGTCTTTAAGCAAGTTTAGGTTAATAAATTAACCTTATCTTTTAGATTTAAACCGTAGTAAACTAATTTAACATTTACCATGTCTTTTTGTATATTCATGATATATGGTTTCTATAGTTACTATAAAACACCAAGACACCAAAAAATGGATAATTAATGAAATTATTTACATTATATATGTCATTTTTACAAATCTTATATATTTAGGACTATTATATCATTTAATAAAATTTTAATTTTGATTTTAAAACTCAATTATGTCAATTTGTATACTATTCATATCTTAACTTTTTCAAAATCCATAACAACATGTTTATTTTGAAAAAATTCATTAAATATAAGATAAAAAGATATAATTTTCCCTAAAATTCCTCTATGGCATAAAAATTTCAAATAATAAATTTATTTTAATATTTATAATCTCATTCATTAATATGGTAATCACTACATCACCATTGTGTCATATTCAAATTTATTTATTTGATGTTTAAAATTTATAAATAAAATAACATGATTTATAAATTGTTTTATCTTTTCATGAATTTATTTAGTTGAAGATATCACTTATATAACTGCAAATAATTTTTTTAGTAAAAGATACATGTTTAGGTTACATTTTCTGTAACATTAAATTAAAATTAATTAAATGTCATTTTCAAAGACAAGTGGCTCCATGGGGTCCTAAAATCAACCAAATGATACCCATGGTCGTACATATATCATAAAATTGGGATAGAATATGTGTTAGGGTAATTTAATATTATTATGATATAATTTTTTATCCTTATTTACCATATTTAACCACTAACCATGGTAAATAAAATATTTACTAAAGTTACTATTCATACTATCTAAAAATCATAGGTAACTATTTCAAAATTTGGACCTCCTGATTAAAAATATGGAATCCATTTTTCCATATTCAATACATAGGAGTTTTATAAATAAATTTAAAATAAATTCTCATTTTCAAGACCACAAAAAAAGTCTTTCTAAGAAGTAAAAACTACCAAAATATTATCATGTGTTTATGTATAATTTTTAAGTAAAATTTCTTAACATGACCATAATAAGATTATATGATAAAAATATAATATAATTATAATTGAAAAACATATAAAAGGATAGTGAAATAATATAAATATATTAGATGAAAAGTCAGTTTTGAAAAAAATGCTCTATTTTTTACTATTAATTAAAAAATGAACTTTTTCAGAAAAATTCCTATAAATTACCCAAAGTAAATACGGATGTCCCTATTCTAATGAAGAATTTTATTTTTTAAATTGGAACCTATAAAACTGATAAAAACTAGATTTAAAAAGGTCTCTCCATCAAAAGGTGGTAAATATACCTTTGAAGGAATATTAGAGTATTTCATGCATAAAATCTGATTCAATTTTTATTTTAAGCCTCTAAAATGTGTTGTATAAATGTAAAGACATTTAAGAAACATGTGTATTCATAATTATTTTCATTCCCATAAATAAAAAAACAATTCATTTACTACCATTTAAAATAATAAGAATAATAATATATTATTTCTCGGTATAACTAAATGTTTTGTGCAACATAAGATTTCAATGATTTTTTTTTCTCTGATGACTATTCTATCTTACCAAGTGTATTATTTAACATAAAATTAATATATTGTTAATAATATTAATATATATGAATAGTAATTATTCTATAAATACCTTGTTTATTACATTATTCCCCCATTTTGGAAATTGCATCCTCGTAATTTTAAAATTCTGTTTCAAATTTCATGGAATGTCCCACATCGAAAAAAGATTCAACAAACCTATCACATTAAAATAAATATAAGGAAGTACAAAGGTCACCTGAGATAACACATATTATTATTACATGTAAAAAACATGGATATTAAAGATAAACTAACTCTCAAAGATTAAGATAGACTGAAAGATAACCTGATAAGTGAAATTTAACCACCACAATACCTTAAATTTTTGGTTGGGTAAATGTTATAGGATAAAATCGGGAGTATAAATTTTTTTCTTCAAGGTCCTTTTCATAGAGTTGAATTATTTGATTACTAACTAGACTACTATAATAAGGTAATTAATTACTTGAACAGTAGTGTACCAAAAACTAATCTTTTCTACAAATGGTGATTATTCTAGATGACATGGTCACACATGAAGCTCTAGAATTAACATCTAGAGAATAACATTATTAAAAAAAGATGAAGAATATATTTCCCCTATCATTTGACATTAACCAAATGAAAAAAGGGTATTATAAGATCACGTTATCCCAAAAAATGATAATATTTTATAAAAAGCAATACTACTCTTAATCTCCAAAATTTGAAAAATAACACCCAAAGTTCAAAAAATACAAATCAATAAAAAAACTACCCCTAAAATTAATCAATGTTATTAAAAATAAGATTAATACCTAAAATATATATGGATTTAATCACATAATCTTCTATGGTAAATCTTAACATTTATCTCCAAATAACATCGACAACTCTTAAAGTCTCATAATGAAGTCTAATTAACCTAATCACATATTATATATAACAGTTTAATAATTTCTGTAAATAAAAAAAATCACAAGGTATCCAAAATATAAACATAGATTCTTCCAAATTAAAATTTCCACCAGTACTCCACAAATGACATCCCATAGAATTCTATTTTTTAAAATCATACACTATTCCCAATTGAGAGAATGTCTTCTAAAATAACCATTATCACTTAATCACCAAATAATTTTCCTATACTAAGGATATACATTTGATAATTCATAAGTTACCAAATTCAACATATGATTTATCCATAAAATCATTAAAATAATAAATAATAAGTCATTCTAACTAAGGACTTCATGTAGTATAATATTATAAGATAAACCACAATCGTACATTAGTTATGGGTTTGATTCCCACAGCATTGTCTGAAACGATGGGATGTCACATGGTCTATGCGTTGTATTTTTTCAAAAACTATATAATTTTATAACATTCCAAAAAATGAGAGAAATTGTTTAAAATTAACAAAAACTTATTTTAACAACAAATTTTATCTCATAACTCACATTTTTATCCCAAAATGTAATAACTTGTTATTTCCCCAAATTGAAGTATCATATAAACCCAAATAATTCTTTATAAATATCTATAAAAAAGAATAGATAATTCTTCCTTGAATAAAATTTTCACATATCAAACATTAGTTTTACACATACTAGAAATGTATTACAATGTAATCATATCAATGATAGATTTAAACATATCATCTTCCACATATCTAACATAACTCTCCAATTCCTAAAATGTAGAAATCATTATCATTGAACATTCATCATCATCATTTATCCATGTTTTACATATTATTATTTTATACTTTTTTACAACAACAAAAATCATGCACAATGTCTTATGATTTTAGTAATTTCAAAACATGAGCTAAGATATAATTTGTACTTTTCATAGGTCATTTTTAGTTGCCTCATCTTCAATTGGAATGACATTTGGAATTGGAAAACATATATTTTTATGATACTACTGATACCACTCTGGAAATTTTTTTGTAGGAAAAATATTTTAATGATGACCATGAACACCACATTTAAAACATTCAATTGATCCTTAGGAAAAAACCTCTTTATCATTCCACTAGTCAAATGAATACTTCCTTTTTCTTGGATAGGTTATTGTATTAAAACCTTTAATACTGCATATGAAACATATTTTCATCCCTATGAATCATTTTCCTAGGTTTTTCATTCCAAATCCTTGATTCATAGGGTTTTGAGTATATATACCTTTATGATTATTACATAAACTTCCATTAAAATTCGTTTCATGCATATATGAATCCTTAGAAAAATCACTATGGTTAAAGTGGTCAATCATGAGTAAAAATATCTGTTTTAGAATAACCACAAGAGTTCTCATTGAAACTCCCATTTCAATTGGTTTATCGTTCAGAAACCCATCATAGTTTCCTTCACACCCATTGTTACTTTCGTGTTTTCCAGATCCATCCATTAACTAAAACCTAAATGGTTAGTGTGAGAATATCGACAAAATTATTATATACTATCTAACGAGGAGGGTAAACACTAATATATACTTATTCAAGTTATCTTAAACTCGCTTGATTTATCTAAAATAACTATGACTCTTTCTAATATGATAACCATTCTAGTTATGTCACATATACTTAAATAACAACCTAACCTCAAAAATTGTTTATACCTGCCTTCGATACCAACTATAAGGACCCATCCTTAAAAATTAAATAATATTAAATTGTGTTACAAATTAAAATTGAGTAATTTTCAGGTTTATAGATTAAGATAATTAGTTCTTAACATATACATAATGTATTTCATATCACAAGTAGAAACTTCAACTCGCTATCTATTTTTTTTATAATACAAAAAATCATCATAACAAAACATGAAATAGTTTCATATTTTGTCATAAAAACATTTCCTTGATCCCATCCTTGAATGTATTCTTATTTATATAATGTGGAAATCATTTAAAAACATGATAGGAGCATAAAAAATCTCAGTAAGGGACTCATAAATAATGAAAATAGTTAGTCTTTAAATGACATGAAAACCACATATACTTTATTATAATGTAATACTTTTTAACTTTAATAAGTAGTAAAAACACTACACTGAGTATAAGCTCATTTCATACCAATTTTGTAACCAAACTATTACCACAATCCCATATAATGCAAAATGTATCATATAAAAGTTACTTGGGACATAAACATACTTAATGGAATAACCATACAGTCGACTTCCACAAATATCACTAAATGGAATATCCATATGGCCGACTTCCATTCCCAATTAATCGGAGGTTATAACATAACCACAATTCTTTGTTTATCATTGAACCACCAATCACTTGGATTATCACGTAACCACCCGTCAAATGTCCATGTACCATTATAAAATCATAACAAATTAAATATTTTTAATATAAATATTTCCCTATTAACATTTCATTTGATATCACAAGAAATAATTTACAGATATTGAAATACTCAATACATTTCAAACAAAAAATTCAATACGAAAACTCTCAATAACAGAATAAGGGGTTTCTTTTTGTCCTTTTAAAATCATTAATTCATATAGATGAATCCAAATAACAATTACATCGGTAGATAGGTCATTATCGCCACATGCATTAAAAAAATTCTTTTTGTCATTTAGTAAGACACTTAATAGATAGAATATTCACTTTTACTGAAATTAAATGTCATAGGGGACTATTTTACCTCATGTAAATGAGGGAGGTGTATATTATCAAAACATGCCTCAAAGAATGTGGATTGGGACGAAGTCCCTTAACTCGAGTCTGCAATTTCTTGTATGGTCCTTGTTCTTCTTGAATAATATAAATAAGTTAATTTATACATTATTCATAACATTTTTCAGTTTTGTTATCACTTTTATATCTCTTATCACCTAATTATAACAACTAGTTAATTTTTTTAGTTTATATTGGACATTTTGTTGATGGTCGGAACTTGAGTAAAAAATAAACGTGTGATAATTACAAAATGTAGTTAAAAGTACATTATATACAGAATGATATTAATGATTTAGATATCATATATATCATATATATATAGTATATATGTATTTATAATAGTCCATATCATTTGGATATAATAAATGAAATGCATTGTTCATGGAAACAGTAAGTTGTACTTACAGATAAATGCTACATTCATTTCTTTTCTAAATTTAATGGAATAAAAGACAAATGATACATAGGTATATTATAATTCCAGTATAATATCATATAAAATTTTATTAGCTCCATCCTTTAATTGTCTTATGTGTGGAATGGACGAGTCATATCATCTTAAGGGGGTTGTAGTTCGCACTACGTCAAATTAATTTAACAAATTTATACAACATGAAAAGCATAAAAGTATGTTCTAAATGAGAATTAAATAACAATATAGATAAACTAAATATCATATATATCATATATAAATACATTTCCATCATAATGGCCACCATAAGATGTGGTAGGATAATATTTAGCAGTCATCATATCGTGAGGCAGTAGTTCACCATCCATAGAAACAGTATGTTCTATAGCCATTAGACCAGGGTGTGTGTTCGTTTTGTTCAAATAATTATACTAGAAAAAACACAGTATATTAAAAAAACAGTTGTTTTTATAAAATATTTGAATAAAAAAAATTATGGGGTTGGTTTGGGGAAATAATATAATGAATTTTGACCGAAGACATTACCTCAAATTGGGTATGTCCTTTTGATTTAAGCTAAAAGACCATATTTAATTGCATTCGGCCCAAAGTAAGGATTCTAAGAGAAATATAGAGATTTTGGGAGATTTTTTGGCTGGATTTTGTATAATACATGGGGTTTTAGAGGTGTGAGTAAGAGTTAGAGGTGGTGCTCTTTTATAAGAGGGAGGAGGGGTACTTTTGGAATGATTTGAAAAACATATTTTATGTTTAATTGATTTCCGAATTCTGATAACTTGAAAGTGATATATATCAATGATAAGATGATTATGGGTCTAATTAATCATAAAAAATGGATTTTAGATAATTGTAGATCATAAAATTAACCTTATCTTTTATCTTTAACCCTTTGTAAGCTAATTTAACTATTACCTTGGCTTCTTGTATATTCATAATATATGGATACCATAGTTTCTATAAAAAGACAATAGAACCAAAAATGGATCCTTAATTAAATTCTGAACATAATATATTTAGTTTGGATGAATATTATATTTTTTGGACTGTTATATCATTTAATAAAATATTAATTTTTTTAAAGACACATTTATGTAAATATTTATACTATTCATATCATGAAATTTAAAAAATCTACAAAAAATTTTAATATTTAAAAAAACATAATTAATTAAAAAATAACAATTCCTAATCATTTTTTAAATTATTTCATTCCATAAATAGTTTAAAATATAACTTTTTTATATTTATATTCCAATTTATTAACTCTTTTATTAATAACTTATTCACTACAAAGCCATTGTGTTGTAATCAAATTTATTTATTTAATGTTTGGAAATTATAAATAAAATACCATGATGTTAGAAATATTTTTAGCAATCTAAAAACATTTTATAGTAGAAGATATAATTTATATAAACCCAAATAAAAATCATTCTAATATAAGATACTTGTTTAAGTTATATTATACTTAACATTAAATTAAAAGTAATTAAATGTCATTTTCTCACCCAAGTGAATCCATGGGATCCTAAAATCGACCCATGGATGACCAAGGTCGGAATAATATAATTAAATAGGTTTATGACATGTTTCATGGTAATTTAATATTATTATAATATTAAATTTTACCATTATTTAACAGATGTACCCTTTAACCATTGTAAATAATATATTTATTGATTTAACAATTCATAATGACTAAAAATAAAAGGAACATATTTAAACAATTTTTACATCAGGATTATAAATATGGAATCTATTTTTCCATATTCTAAACACATTTTTTACGTAAATTAGTATAAAATTAATTTCCATTGTCGAAACCAAAAAGCGTGTTTTTAAGAAGTAAAAACTATCAAAAGATTGAAAGGTGTTTATGTAAAATTTCAAAGTATAATTACTTACCATGGACATAATTAAATTATAAGATAAAAATATAATCTAATTAAACATTTAAACCATTTAAAATGACATTACAACAATGTAAATAAATTAAATGAAAAGATATTTTTTACTATAAATGAAGTATGTTTCACTATTCATTAAAACATTATCAATATCAAAAAAACAACCAAAATTTCCTAAAGTAAATTTTTATTTCCCTATTCTAAAGAAAAAGTTTTTTTTCATATGTAATTTAAAAAAGTTAAAAAAATTTATATTTAAAAATAATTTTCCATCAAAGGTTTGTAAGTTTTCTTTTTAATTAATACTATTGTATTTCTTTCATAAAATCTGATTCTTTCATATGTTAGGCCAAAATTTTTTACAAATAAATGTATAGACATTTATAAAACATGTGTAGTCATAATTATGTTCATTCCTAGAATTATGATGGCTATGCTTTAACTATCATTTCAAATAATGATATTATTATATTATTTTTCGGTATAACTCATAATTTTGTGCACCATATGATATTAAGGAATCATATTGTTTCATTTTGAGTACGCTATCTAACAATGTTTTCTATTTAAAAAAAATCAATATGTTATTCATAAATATTAATAGATATGAAAAATTATTATTTTATTAACACATGGATTGTCACATCATTCTCCCCTTTTAGAAATTGCATCCTCACAATTTTAAAATTGGCTTGGAAATTTCATTCAAAGTCCCACGTCAAAAAAAATAAAAAAAGATATCACTTTAAAAGAAATAAATAGAATTAAAAAGGTCACCCGATATAAAATTACTATGATTCCATGTAGGAAAACATGAATATGGAAGAGAAACTAACTCTCACAGATTAATAGAGAGTGATAGAGAACTTGATCATGGAAAGATAATCACCATAATAATATAAATTTTTGGTTTGGTAAAATTAAGATGATAAAATTAATTGTATAATTTTGTTTATTCAAGATAAATTTCATAGAGTTGAATAATTTTATTAGTACCTACATTAACATTCAAAGGAAATTTACATTCACGAAAAGTATTCTTTCATCATTTAATGAAATTTTTACCACAATCTATTTTTTTATCCAAACGATCAGTATAGAAGATGACTTGGTCACACATGAAGTTATAGAATCCACTTATAAAGAATAAAATGATCCATAAAAGATGAAACATATATTTCCCATATCATTAGACACTATCCAAAACCTACGTTGTTAGTATATGTTCAGATAATCCCCTAAAAGGATAATATTTTATAAAACAATACTACTGTTAATCTCCACAAATTGACAAAAAATACCCAATGATCAATAAAGACCATTCAATAAACAATTTTCCTTAAAATTATTTAATGTAATCCAAATAAAGATTTAAACTGAAAACTAAAAAGTATTTAATCATATACTCTTCAATAGTAAATCATAGAATTTATCTCCAAATTAAATTGACTACACATAAATACTCATATTGAAGTGTAATTAACCTAATCACATATTATCTGTTATAGGACAATCTTTTCCATAAATAACCCAATTCCCATTATTTCAATAATAAAACCATCGATTCTTCAAAATTAAAATTTCAAACATTACTCTACAAATGAGATCACATAGTATTATATTTTTCTTAATTGTATAGTGTCCCAAAAGAGAAAATGTCATAAAAATGAACCTTTATCAATTAATCCCAAAATCATTTTCTTATAATAATTATATACATTTAATAAAACATAATTTAACACAATAAACATATTCTTCAACTATAAAATCATTTAAGTTAAAAATTATGACTCATAATAACAAAGGAATTCACCTATTCTAGTGGTAGGAGATAAATCTCAATCACATTTTGGTTGTGGGTCTGATTCACGCATCTTTGTCCGATGTGACGTGTTGTTACACCATATGTGTGTTTTCATTTTTCAAAAACAATATAATTTTAAAAGATTCCAAAAAATAATATAAATTTCTAAAAAATAACCATTACAATATTTTAACCACAAATATTATCTCATACCTCGCATATTCATTCCAAAAAAGTAATAACCTATCATTGCATTAAATTCAAGGATCATATAAACCCAAATGGTACATTATAACTATATCCACAAAATAAAAGATAATTCTTCATCGAACATCATTTCCAAATATCAAAATCCAGAGTTACACATACTAGAAAAAGTATTCCAAAGTAATATTATTATTTATACCTTTAGAAATATCATCATCTATAGATCCAACAGAACTCTTCAATTCCTAAAATGTAGACATCTTAATAATTTAACATTATTTATGATCCTTAATCCATGTTTTCCATATTATTATTTTATAATTTTTTTCTAAAAATATCATTCGTAGTGTCATACTATTTCTATAATGTCAAAACATGAGCAAAGAAATAATACATAACATTCATAGTTCATTTTTAGTTTCCCCAACTTCAATAGGAATGACATTAGGTATTGGTAAACATACATTTGTATGATCGTTCTAATCCAATTCATTAACCTTCTTTGTAGGACACTTATTTTTATAATGACAATTCACACCAAATTTTAAAAATTTAATTGATCATTTAGAAATAACTTTTTAACCATTGCACTTGTCAACTAGATGCTATCTAGAGTCAAGATTGTCCACTTGAAGATTGATGATTTTTATAATGCATTATATATGTGAGAAATGAATCCCAATGGATATCTATGTAATAATCTGTCACGACCCCCTTCCATCAAAGATACCCCTCCTGAGCTGGCAATGGTGAAAGGGAGATAATGACCCCCGAGTCCCGCCTCCAGTAGGCCCCGGGGTGGCGACTAACACCAAGGGTATGAGTTTACACATATATGGGAGGCATTACCCTTTTTATTATTTTGGATCGAGAAATAGGAAAAGTCAACCACCAAAAGGAGAAAAGAACAAGGTGCTGAAAAAAAACCCAAACCAGTCCCATATGCATGTATAAATAAACTGAAACAGGTACAAGTACAGATAAGCTGAAAGTACATGTGAGTACAGTACCAAAAGAAAAACAAGAAAACAGCAACTGCACAGCTCCCACTACCTGACTAGTAGGGTCCCTCACAGCCCTGGTAGTCCTCCTGAAAACCTGGAACAACATAGGGTGAGCATACATGTATACTTAGTAGAGAACCTAAAGCTCTCGTGCACAAGTGGGGAGACACCCTAAGGTCCCGTGAGAAAACAGAAGAACCAGAAACTAACAAAGATAAACTATCCACCCAACCTCACTGGTCACACTCACCAAGTAACACAAACAAGTATAGTATATATATAGAACAAAAGTATTGGGTACCCCGCACCATTTCCCACTTAATTAGATGATGCTCTTCCTAACGGCAAACGTCCTGACGCTACCACACTCTTCCCGCCCGCACAAACCTGGGCCAAACCATGCATCCCGCCTGCACACACCTGGGCCTCATAACCCCGCATCTCGCCCACACACACCTGGGCCACAACCACTAACCCGCCCGCAGACACCTGGGCCTCATCCCCAAGGTTCTTGGGAACGGTATGCCTGACCGAAGAGTCTTGGGCTAAAGGTCGCCTCAAGCCATCACAGCCTCCGAGACCGACCCGAAGAGTCTTGGGTGTAAGCTCACCTCAAGCCATCATAGCCTATGGAAGAAGGAGCAGGAAGGAGCTAGTAACTAAGGGGGAACACCCTCTCCCATAAAATGGGAGTGTTCGGAACTAGGTTCTTGACATGGGTGTGGTGCGACAAAACACAAAGATACAATTATATATATACATATACGAAACACACAGCCCAACCTATGGCTTCTTAAAAAGAAGAACTGAGCATGTGCCTCGGCACTGCTACCACGAAGCATGCATCAACAACCAAACAATCATCCCCCAACCCCATTTAGGTTTTCATGTTTCATGCAATGGTTTAACAAATTATTACTACTGGGCAACTATCATCCAGACAAAACCTTTCACAAACATATCCCTGCCATCCACAACCATGGTTAGGTAAAACGCAAGCAACCACATTCCATTTCATTTACAAAAGATTATCACAACCATACAACATTCCATCATCCATTTATTTCAAAGTTCCACACATAAAACCCTTTCCACACACAAACCATTTCTGTATTTGAAAACACCTTTTACTTCCAAAACACTTTTCATAATCCAAACACTTTTCATAAATAAATGCATTTTCCACAACCAACCACTTCCCATTTCAACCCCATCGTTTACAAAAACATTTCCCACAAAACAACCAAACCACCAACATGTTCATTATTCCAATTTTGTTCAACCGGAGTGATCACACAAGGTTTTCATTCTCATTTAAACAGCCAGTCTTTACATGCTTATCCATTTTCCATGTTTTAACAAAACCAACCACAAACAATTCAGATATCAATTGCGCATGCAAAGGCCACCAACGGCCTTGATTTTCAGTAGGCAAAGGCCATTCAATCCAAAATCACAATCAGAAGATAAAGAAACTAGAAGGCAATAGAAATAGCACAAAACCCCAAACCCTTCTTTATCCGGTTATTATCTTTATTTAAAGTTCAACTGCATCCCATGGAACAAAAGAAAAATATCCCACCCCGCATGTTGCACCAAATAGAGAGACGAAGGTAAACCCCCACCTTAAAAGGTCCTGATCACGTCGCATCCAACGACGTCCTTCGGTGTCCTCCGCCTTCGCCAAACCCAACAAAATCCTCCTAGGATGGAAGCTGGAGAAGGAAGTCCAGAAGGAAAGGTGACAAGTCCAGGCTTAGAAGCTTCGTCTCGTCGCTACGATCCTGTGGCCACTGACGGATCGTAATTCGGAGCTCGGACAAAGAAGTTAGAGGAGGAATACATCTCGATTGTCCAAGAGCTTCGTCGTGCGACAAAGAAGCGATCGATATGGAAGATAAAACATGACCTCGTTCTTATATAGTAAACGAATAGGTAAAACAGTATGCAGCGTGTATTGATGAATACACAGTGTGACTGTACACCCGTTACGTGTTTTGATTGCTTAACACGTCACGCGGTTTCCACGCGTTTTAATAATAATGATAATTCTATCAATATTTGGTGTTTCATTGACCCGAGGCATGAGTCATAAAAGTATCTCATTAATGGTATTAATATGACCGTCATAACGTCAGGGTTACGTTGTCGCTGACGGATCGTCAATCTGATACCGTATGAGGGAGATACGTTGGATACAAGATCCCGTAATAATAACAATATTAAATCAATTAATTTATGAGCGTTTCGGGTACCCAATCCGAAAACCCGAAAAAGACATCCAATATTGGACTCATAATTTTTGTATTGTAGTCAGGGTCGCACTGCCACTGACGGTTCGTGAAACCGAGGTCGCACGAAGAAGTTACGGACAAAAAGGTGTTTTATCAACAAAATTAATAATAACAATATTTTATTATTATTATTAATCAATTATTTATTTATTTTTCATAACTCCAAAAGAAATCACGTTTTGGAGTCTTCATGGGCGCTATAATTAAGCACCAATTCCTCCGTTTTCATTTATTTGTCTTTTAATTTTATTTCTCTTATTATTATTATTTGTTTCTCTCTCCAATCTATTTTTTTCTTTCATGATTCTCTCCCACCACCAAAAGTGGCGCCTCCCATTTCTTTTACTCCATGTGGAACGCCCCAAACTCCATTCTCACTTCAACTTTATTATTTAATAAAATTAATAATAATAACACCCATAAATAATGTACTAATTTAATCTCATTAAATTAGTTTACCATGGTTATTAAGTTAAAACCATTCCATTTAATTAAATTCAAATAATTTAATTTACTACCCAAAAATTAAACCCATTTAATTTAATTTACCAGTCACACACATATTTCTGTCACCTTTATCATTATTATTTAATTCAATAGTAATAAATCCTCTTTTAATTTCATCAACGGGTCCCCATCATTAACATTAATAATTATTATTATTATTGACGCCCATTATTTTCATATAATTAGTCCATATATCCCATAACATTATATTCACGCATGGTTGGGAACCCCATTCACATGCCTCTTCACGTTATTATTATTATAACAAATTATTATATAATAATACCCTTTTAATGTTATTAACACAATTCCAACTTTAATTGTGGAGAACCGCACAACGCCTCCTGTACAAGGTCACACCCATGCACCCCATGCATTTCATTCCTTTATAATTTATTACATGAGCCTCATTTATTGTAATTTATTCCTTTATAACTTATTCCATGCGCCTCCCATCATTTTATTAAATATATTCGATTTTATTATATTTTACAATGATTAAATTAAAACCATTTTATCTAATTAACACCAAATATTTTCACGCCACCATTATCAATTATTATTATAAAAAATTATTATTACAACACGTGTCGTGTTTGACCTCATCAAATTTTTTACAAAGAAATGGACCGGAGAGGTCCGGGCCATTACACCAGATACCTCTCAAAACATTCTCGTCCTCGAGAATTAAAACCAACCCATAAAAGGGGGAAAGGTCCGGACAACCACCCCTCAAGATACCTCTCAGGCCTCTTGTCATAACAAGAAACAACCGACAACCCTAATTATGTGAGTTAGGAATTCCCTCTACTATGTCGAGATATTATCCGCTTTAGGCGGCACTGGCTCTCCTGTACGGGTTTAATCGCATCTGCATTAATGCCTCTCGATTAAGGACTGAGCCTTCCCACTTCCATATATTAGGATTTTCCAACTTACACTACCCCCCAACACCATACAAAACATCAATAAATTTCCCGAACACATGGCTTGAGGAATTCCTTCTCCCATGTCGAGATATTATCCGCTTTAGGAGGCACTGACTCTCCTGCATGGGTTTAATCGGATCCACATTAATGCGTCTTGATTAGGGATTAGGTCCTCCTCTCCCCACATGTTATGACTCTTCACACACATTTAAAGGAAAGAGGGAAACAACTTAGCATTATAAATTCATGGAAAAAAAGTTCCAGGCGCAAAGCATGGGTGAGAATGAGTTTCAACAAAGGAGTGTGATGATCTTGAATTTAAACAAAACATAAATGAGAGCATTTATGTAAAACTGGAAACATCTCTCTTGATCTATGGCCTTGCTAGGGTTGCCACTTCTATTTCATGAAACTATCTGTGTCCCACTCCTCTGCCGTTCTTTTGATGTCCAGGTGCCATAGTTGTTCGGTAAACAGGGAACGCCTAAGCCCATGTAGTAATGAAAACTCAAAGTTTTAATTAATCATTTTATTTCAATTTCTTTCCCAGAACACCCAAATCAAGTAAAACAAAAACATTATGATGCATGTACCTTCCCTAGGGTCTCTACCCTGCAATCAATATAGTCTCACTTGGTCATTCGGTAGGCCTAGAGTCCTTGCATCGTATCACGGGGGGCCCTAAAATCCCGTGTCCTAGCCGGTCTTCCCTGTCCTATGTCACGCACCAAGATTAACGAACACTGTTGCCCTACCATCCCATGCAATCCTCACTGTGCCTAACTCCAGACTCCATCCTATCTCTCAACCATCACCTCTGATACCATTCTGTCACGACCCCCTTCCATCAAAGATGCCCCTCCTGAGCTGGCAATGGTGAAAGGGAGATAATGACCCCCGGGTCCCGCCTCCAGTAGACCCCGGGGTGGCGACTAGCACCAAGGGTATGAGTTTACACAAATATGGGAGGCATTACCCTTTTTATTATATTGGATCGGGAAATAGGACAAGTCAACCACCAAAAAGAGAAAAGAACAAGGTGATGAAAAGAAACCCAAACCAGTCCCATATGCATGTATAAATAAACTGAAACAGGTACATGTACAAATAAGCTGAAAGTACAAGTGAGTACAGTACCAAAAGAAAAACAAGAAAACATCAACTGCACAGCTCCCACTGCCTGACTAGTAGGGTCTCGGATAGCCCTGGTAGTCCTCCTGAAAACCTGGAACAACGTAGGGTGAGCATACAAGTATACTCAGTAGAGAACCTAAAGCTCTCGTGCACAAGTGGGGAGACACCCTAAGGTCCCGTGAGAAAAAAAAAGAACCAGAAACTAACAAGGAAAAACTATCCACCCAGCCTCACTGGTCACACTCACCAAGTAACACAAACAAGTTTAGTATATATATAGAACAAATGTATTGGGTACCCCGCACCATTTCCCACTTAATTAGATGCTGCTCTTCCTAACGGCAAACGTCCTGACGCTACCACACTCTTCCCGCCCGCACAAACCTGGGCCAAACCACACATCCCGCCTGCACACACATGGGCCTCACAACCACACATCTTTCCCGCACACACCTTGGCCACAACCACTAACCCGCCTGCAGACACCTGGGCCTCATCCCGAAGGTTCTTGGGAATGGTAAGCCTGCCCGAAGAGTCTTGGGATAAAGGTCGCCTCAAGCCATCACAGGCTCCGAGACCGACCCGAAGAGTCTTGGGTGTAAGGTCACCTCAAGCCATCATAGCCTATGGAAGAAGGAGCAGGAAGGAGCTAGTAACTAAGGGGGAACACCCTCTCCCATAAAATGGGAGTGTTCGACACTAGGTGCTTGACATGGGTGTGGTGCGACAAAACACAAAGATACAATTATATATATACATATAACAAACACACAGCCCAACCTATGGATTCTCAAAAAGAGGAACTGAGCATGTGCCTCGGCACTGCTACCACGGAGCATGCATCAACAACCAAACAATCATCCCCCATCCCCATTTAGGTTTTCATGTTTCATGCAATGGTTTAACAAATTATTACTATTGGGAAACTATCATACAGACAAAACCTTTCACAAACATATCCCTGCCATCCAAAACCAAGGTTAGGTAAAACGCAAGCAACCACATGCCATTTCATTTACAAAAGATTATCACAACCATACAACATTCCATCATTCATTTATTTCAAAGTTCCACACATAAAACCCTTTCCACACACAAAACATTTCTGCATTTGAAAACACCTTTTACTTCCAAAACACTTTTCATAAGCAAAACACTTTTCATAAATAAAGGCATTTTCCACAACCAACCACTTCCCATTTCAACCCCACCGTTTACAAAAACATTTCCCACAAAACAACCAAACAACCAACATGTTCATTATTCCAATTTTGTTCAACCAGAGTGATCACACAAGGTTTTCATTCTCATTTAAACAGCTAGTCTTTACGTGCTTATCAATTTTCCATGTTTTAACAAAACCAACCACAAACAATTCAGATATCAATTGCACACGCAAAGGCCACCAACAGCCTTGATTTTCTGTTGGCAAAGGCCTTTCAATCCAAAATCACAATAAGAAGATAAAGAAACTGGAAGGCAATAGAAACCGCACAAAACCCCGAACCCCTCTTTATTCGGTTATTATCTTTAATTAAAGTTCAAATGCATCCCATGGAACAAAAGAAAAATATCCCACCCTGCATGTTTCACCAAATAGAGAGACGAAGGTAAACCACTACCTCAAAAGGTCCCGATCATGTCGCATCCGACGACGTCCTTCGGTGTCCTCCGCCTTCCCCAAACCCGCCAAACGCCTCCTAGGATGGAAGCTGGAGAAGGAAGTATGGAAGGAAAGGTGACAAGTCCAGCCTTAGAAGCTTCGTCTCGTCTCTACGATCTTGTGGCCGCTGACGGATCGTAATTCGGAGCTCGGACAAAGAAGTTAGAGGAGGAATACTTCTCGATTGTCCAAGAGCGTCGTCGTGCGACAAAGAAGCGATCGTTATGGAAGATAAAACATGACCTCATTCTTATATAGGCAATGAATAGGTAAAACAGTATGCAGCGTGTATTGATGAATACACGGTGTGACTGTACACCCGTTACGTGTTTTTATTGGTTAACACATCACGCGGTTTCCACGCGTTTTAATAATAATGATAATTCTATCAATATGTGGTGTTTCGTTGACCCGAGGAATGAGTCATAAAAGTAGATCATTAATGGTCTTAAGATGACTGTCATAACTTCAGGGTTACGATGTCACTGACGAATCGTCAATCTGATACCGTATGAGGGAGATACGCTGGATACAAGATCCCGTAATAATAACAATATTAAATCTATTAATTTATGAGCGTTTCGGGTACCCAATCCGAAACCCGAAAAAGACATCCAATATTGGACTCATAATTTTCGTCTCGTAGTCAGGGTCGCACTGCCACTGACGGTTCGTGAAACCGAGGTCGCACGAGGAAGTTACGGACAAAAAGGTGTTTTATCAACAAAATTAATAATAACAATATTTTATTATTATTATTAATCAATTATTTATTTATTTTTCATAACTCCAAAAGCAATCACGTTTTGGAGTCTTCATGGGAGCTATAATTAAGCACCAATTCCTCCTTTTTCATTTATTTGTTTTTTAATTTTATTTCTCTTATTATTATTTTTTGTTTCTCTCTCCAATCTATTTTTTTCTTTCATGATTCTCTCCCACCACCCAAAGTGGCGCCTCCCATTTCTTTTACTCCATGTGGAACGCCCCAAACTCCATTCTCACTTCAACTTTATTATTTAATAAAATTAAAAATAATAACACCCATAATTAATGTACTAATTTAATCCCATTAAATTAGTTTACCATGGTTATTAAGTTAAAACCATTTCATTTAATTAAATTCAAATAATTTAATTTACTAACCAAAAATTAAACCCATTTAATTTAATTTACCAATAACACACATATTTCTGTCACCTTTATCATTATTATTTAATTCAATAGTAATAAATCCTCTTTCAATTTCATCAACGGGTCCCCATCATTAACATTAATAATTATTATTATTATTGACGCCCATTATTTTCATATAATTACACCATATATCCCATAACATTATATTCACGCATGGTTGGGAACCCCATTCACGTTCCTCTTCACGTTATTATTATTATAACAAATTATTATATAATAATACCCTTTTAATGTTATTAACAAAATTCCAACTTTAATTGTGGAGAACCGCACAACGCCTCATGTACAAGGTCACACCCATGCACCCCATGCATTTAATTCCTTTATAATTTATTACATGAGCCTCATTTATTATAATTTATTCCTTTATAACTTATTCCATGCGCCTCCCATCATTTTATTAAATATATTCGATTTTATTATATTTTACAATGATTAAATTAAAACCATTTTATCTAATTAACACCAAATATTTTCACGCCATCATTATCAATTATTATTATAAAAAATTATTATTACAACACGTGTCGTGTTTGACCACATCAATTTTTTTACAAAGAAATGGACCGGAGAGGTCCGGGCCATTACATAATCATAATGGTTAGTATTTTCAAAAACCTATGTGTAATGATATTTAAATACTCAATCAATTTCCAAAACCATTTTTCAATGCCAAAACACCCAATAATAGAAGAAGGGGTTTCATTTTTCATTTTTAAAAAATTAAGGCTTCTAATATAATCCAAATATAGATTATGGTGGTGGAGAGGTCATTTTCACCACATATGTTAAAAACAATAATTTTTTCATTTATTAAAACAAATCATAGTTAAAATAATAACTTTGAATGAATGTAAAATTAAATGGTCTTTATTATACATTGTGTAAAAGAATGATGTTTATATTATTTAAACACGCCTCAATAAAAGGAGATTGGGATGAAGTCGCTTACCTCGAGTCGAACATGTCTTGTATATTCCTTTTTCGTCATGAATAGTAAACATAAGTTAATATCTACTTCCTTTAGAACATTTTTCAAGTTTATTAATCTCTTTATTTCACTTATATTCTTACTATAACAATAAGTTAATTATTTGTGTTCATATCCAACATTTTTTCGATGTTTGGAACATGAGTCAAAAATGAACTAGATATAATTACAAATCGTCCATGTAGTCAAAATAAGAATATCTATAGAATTATATAAATGATTTATAAATCATTTATATCATATATATCTAGTATATATTTATTTATAATTGTCCACAACATTTGGATATAATAAATGAAATGCATCATTCATGGACACGGTAAATCGTACGTACGCATGAACACTACATTCATTTATTTTCCATATTTAAAGGAATAAAAACAAAATGATATATGCATTTATTATAATTCCATTATAATATCTTATATAAGTTAATTAACACCATCCTTTATACATTCCATGTATGACATGAAGGAGTCACATCACTTTAAAGGGATGGTAGTCCGCATTTCCTCAAATGAAATTATCGTATTTATACAACCTGAAAAGCATAAAGGTATGTTATAAATGGGAATTAAATAATAAAAAAAATATCATAAATATCATATATAATTACATTTCCATAATAATGGCCACCATAAGAGGTGGTTGGAGATGATTGAACAATCATCGTATCATGAAAAAGTATTTTACCGTCCACAAAAACAATATGTTCTATACAAATTAGATGGAGGTGCATGTATGTGTAGTTCAAATACATCACATAAAAACAACAAATTATATTTTATAGATTGTTTTTTATATAATAATTTAATAATGATAATTTAGGTGTCTCGATAAGGAATATAAAAGAAAGAATCTTGAGAGAAGGCATTACCTCAAATTGGGTAACCTCTATTGATTTAAGCTAAAATTCATTCTATAATTAAGTTTTTCCTAAATTATGGATTCTAAGAGGAAGATAGAGAAGTTGAGTGACTATTTTGGTAGATTTTGGATGAGCCAATGTGGCATGACTGGTGTGAGTAAGTGTCAGAGGTATTGTCCTTTTATAAGAGAGAGGTTGGGAACTTTCGGAATGTTTGAAAATATTATTCTATTATTAATTGATTTTATATTATAATAACACCTAAGTGTTATATATCTTTGCGAAGATGAATGTGGGTCTAATTACTCTCAGCCAATGGATTTTATATTAGTTTGGGTTATAAAATTATCTTTATCGTTTAGAATTAACCCATAGTAATCAAGTTTTACTTTTACCATGTTTTCTTATATATTCATAATATATGGTTACCATTGTTACTATAAAATGCCACACCATCGAAATATAGAATCTTTTTTTCCAAATTCAAAACACAGAATTCATAAAAATTAATTTTAAATGAAATCTTATTGTCAAAACCAAAAAGAGTGTTTTTAAGAAGTAAAATCCACCAAAATATTGACATGTGTTTAAGTACAATTTCAAATTTAAATTACATCCAATGACCATAATTGGATTAAATAATACCAATAGAGTCCAATTACACTTTTAAAAAAATTAAAAGGAAAATATAATCACATAAATAAATTAGATGAAAATAATGTTTTGACCTAAAATGTCGTATTATTCACTTTTCTTTAAAAATGATCTTTATAAGTCAAATACCAAAAAATTAACCAATGTAAATATTTATATCCCTATTATAAAGAAGAATATTATTTTTCCCAATGAAATATGTAAATGTAACCAAAACATGATTTAAAAAGGGTTCGCCATCAAAAGGCAATAAATCAACCTTTTAAATAATAATATAGTATTTCATGTTTAAAATCAGATTCATTCTTATTTTAAGACTCTAAAATGTATTGGATAAATGTAAATATATATATATATATATAATTTTTACTAATAGTTATTTTCATTCCCAAAATTACAATTTTAATGTGTTAACTACCATTCAATATAATAATAATATTATATTATTTTTTGGTATAACTCAAAGTTGTGTGCAAAAAAAGATTTCAAAGAAACTCATCAATGTGTGTTGAATATTCAATCAAAATACGAGTCCTATTAAACATAAAATTAATATCTTATTCATAAATATTAATAGATATGAACTATTATTATTTTATAAATAGATAGGATTTTAAATTCATTCCTTTCTTAAGATGACATCATATTAGACCGGAGGAATAATGACTTGATTTTAAGGAAAAACATTCCATCCATTGATAATCAATGAAAAATAATACATGTTATATGAAATCATCATACCATTAAGGTGTTTTGGTAATATTTCTATATCTAATCATTTGGGTGTCATCTTGATACCCTTAGATAATTCATAAGATAAAAATAATTGTTTAATCTATAGTCAAAAAAGACATTAGCAGATCTATTTTGCATGGTATGTATACCTTCCACCTCATCATCATCAAACTAAAATTTATAAATAGTGATCACAAGATATTTTCTTGTATTCTTTGGCTTAAGATCTTATTTTCCTCAATCATAATCATTAACTATAGGGTTTGGGAATTGGTTAGAGTACTTTCCATGTAAACATAAATTTTTTTTGGGTACCCCAAAGAAAATTTCATTTATGATTCTTCGGAAACAATGAGAATAAAATAAAATTTTTATTACTCTCTCCTTGGTTCTACGATTTCCTTTGAAATAAATCATTTTAATTTCAAAAACATGATATTGATACAAAACTATAACATTAATTTCCATCATTATTGAAAAACAAAAACATTTATTCATTGCTACTGATGTGACTTATCATTATTTTCATTTAGATATGTTAGTTTATGCCAGTAATGAGTCAACCAACCTTAATATTTTGGTTGGATGATAATACCAGAAGCATACAAATCCTATCATAAAAAATATTACCCACAGGAGCTAATAGATTCATTATCATTTTTATTTAGTATTATGAACTCCTCATCCATCATTTAACGGAGAATATAGGAAATAAACATATTGAAAATTGATTTATTAAACTCATCCCAATCGATGGGGTCAATTTCAACATATTCCCTTCTTTTTTATAAGATTCAAACATTTATCTACTTCACATTACAAATATTAGGTTTCTAATGTTACATTTTCAATATCCAAACATTGGAGAATAAAAAATATATTTCCAATAAAACTGATACATTGTTCATAAAATAGATGATTATAGGACCCACTAATAGATGGTGTATGTCTCCAAAATATGTACACAATAGAATTTTGTTCCCTCCTTTGTTCATTTGGAGTTACAACAACATTAATATTTTGATAATATTTTGATAACCTTGATTTTATATTTTTTACTTCCAAATATAATAAATATTGGATTATCAATAGGAAAACGATTGAATATTCCATCACATTCGTCACAAATGTGGTTCTTTCAGGTTCCATCAATAACCTAAAATAATAATAAAAATTTGAGACAAAAGTGTTCAGTGGGGAACCAAAAAATAAATAAAAATAACATATAGGATGATTATATCTTGAAACCAGCTATAATATATTACCTATGATATTTAAATTAGGTAATAAATTGTCATATTGTATGAAAATTAATTATAATGATTTGTAAAAAATTTATGAATTACCAAAGCTTGTCCCCTAGGGAGAGTCCTACCAGGTGTGCAACAAGGCCAGATTTTGGAAACTAGTTCCCAATTGATTCTTTCTCAATAAACTATTTTTATGGTTTTTACCTTAGGTATATTTGTTCAAGATCCACATACACTTATATTATCTAGACAGTGATGTGTTTATATGAAACCCCTCTCTCATTCCATTACAAAAATTCATGTATAGTGTCCTATATAGTGATTCATTTTTAGAATTATAATTATACATGTCCTCAAGAATCTCAATAATTTATTCACATCCTAATTTATAATGTTTAATGAAAACTATAATTTCATACAAACTATAAAGTTCAAAAATTATTATACATATATATTACAACATTTTTCATAAATATTCATTACATTAAAAAACTCTATATGGGACCATAATAGTTTAGTGCCATTAAAAACATGGAATCATAATGACCATTTTATATGTGAGAAATATTATCTCCCACTAAATTCATTACAATATTTATTCTTATAAATATCATATAAAATACATGTATTTATACACCAGGGAAAGGAAACATAATAATCTGTGAGAATATATATTCAGTACGGGTAAACCTAGGATATACGTAAGAATTATAGGAACATTAGTGTCTAATAAAATTATAATACCATTGGAAAACCATACACTACAAATAAATGATCATAATATTTAGTCATAAAACATATATTAGAAGTTCATAAGACATGAATCATAAGTTAATCAAAAAAATTGTCCACGAGTGAATAATACTAGCATAATACATAGAATTTTAATAAAACATACAGTAATCGAAACTAATTTTCTAGGTTATTAAATTCTTACTATCATTTCCATCATATTATACATAGTCCTTTACTGAACTAGGTTCACTACACCTTTTAATCATTTATTAGCAAAACATGTTCACTTCTCTTACTAATCATGTATTACTAAACTAGGTTCACATCCTATTATAGTCTTTTTTATCTCATGATATATAAGTCTTTATAAATTTTATAAAAGAATATATAGGTTCCACCCATCACAAAATAAAATCATACATAAGTGTGACAAATGTTTTTAAAAAATTCGTCATATCATAACACATACTGTGAAATGGGGATCATAAACATTTCATAATTTCATAACATGTGTAAAAGAGATAGGATTCATAATACTTTAAACATTTCATCAATTAATAGCCCATTAAAATATGAGGGTTTCATATGAATATTATAATGGAATAACACATGGAAGAGAAATTGGTTTCATAAATATCATTCCACTTTAAAAATAGTAATTTTTTAAAATGATTTCGAATTTTATTCATGGATTATTTCCCTAGAATGGAATAGGTAAAATAAATGGTTGTAATCTTAGATGAAAAAAATATTTTGACCAGTCATTAAAATATATAATGAAGAAAAAATCCATACACTTCGAAAAATATTTTTTAAAACAAAAAATTAAATAAATTTTCATTTATATTAAATTTAAAAATTTATAATAGATTCTTTAATGAAATTCTTGGTTATGAAGTTGGAATATTTTTTTCATGTTGTACACATCAAAATGAACATTCCTTTTATAATTTCTTAAAATAAAAATTGAAATTTTACAGAAAATGTCAAAATTATTTCGTTAAAAAAATTTCAAACATGAGTATGAAGGTATTTATAATATAATTTGATATTAACAATAATTTTTTCTAAAAAATTGAAATAATTATTTTTTTAAGAAAATTGATCTCTAATTGAACAGATAAATTGTATAATATTTTTTATAAACATATAATTAATAATTTTATTTAATATTGAGTGGAAAAATTGTATCATTATTTCAATATATAATTTATAACTAGAGAAAGGTAACATTAGTGAAATTTAAAGAGATATAGATAATTATTTCTTAAAATTGTATACTCAATCAAAAAAAATCTATATAAATGATGATATTGTAACATCAAATAATTTATTCACAAAAAACATTAGATCGTAATAATCATTATAGAATAACATAATATGTAACAAAATATCTTATTAGGGAAAATAAATTCATTATTTAACATATAAAATGGGTTTTTGTTCAAATCATAAAAGAATATATGTGCATTATAGAATGTAAATCTCATAAAAAGCACAATTTAGAAAAAAATCATTTACCTTTAGTGTTGTATTCCATAAGGATCAATAAAACCTCATGTATAATAATAATAAGTTTATAATAAATATATTATAGAACCATATTATTATATATCATACCACATGTGAATTTATTATTAAATTTTATTACTAATTTATTAACAATTCCATGTTAATGTTACATTTCAGGAAAAACCTACATTTTCGTTCCTTTATGTTTTTTCTTGTCACTTATTGGCCTCCTACATTGATCATGGATTAATCATATGCATAATGTAAAAATTTATATAATTATAATTTATATTCCTCGTCTATTTAGTTATCAAAATCAATAATATTTTTATATGGTAATGGAAAGACAATGTTCATCGAGATGATAGGTTATAAATACTCTTTAAGACTATTTTTCATTTTTCTTATCTATATAAATGAAATAAAAGTAGATGATATATATTATAATTTTATAATTATATATATGTAATATATAGTATTTATACTTATTATACACATCCTAATTAAATTACATGCCAATAATTAACAAATCGCATCGCTTAAGGAGGCATTTTTCCTCCGTACACATGAACGAATTTTTCGTATTTATGGAAAATGTAAAGCTTGATGGTGTGTTTGATATAGTAATTATATAATAATAAAAAATAATAATAAATATATTATATAATATAAAAATAAAATCCATCATTATTACCATTGATGGAAGGTAGAAACAAAAAAATTTCATCAGTTCGCAAGGTGGTAGTCCGTTATAAACTTGAACGATGATTTTGCATCCAATTTGATGGAAGTGGAGATATTTATTGGTAATGAGCATAAAATAAAAACATAAAAGTATATTGATTATAATTATTATAAAATATAGTAATTATATTAAAATAATTTAATCTGATTAAGGAATAATTAATACAAAGACACTTATTAAAAAATGTTTCGGCTACATCAGGTATCAACATTATATTTATGCTCAATGCCTTCATAAGATGGTTTTATGCACAAAATAAAGCATCTAGAATGTGGGATGTGAATATGGAAAGTTATTTGGTCTTAAATTTGATGATCTAAATAGCATTAATGATGTGAATAAAAAAGGAGAGTGTTTGAAATTTTATTAGTTTGTGAGGGGACACACTTAGTGCTTTTGAAATGATTTACATTCTCCTACATTTTGCATATGTAAAAAGGTTCTAGTTTCGTAAATCATAAAACCATTGAGTTTGGTTGTTCAATATATGTCCAAAAAATATATTTTTTACATGTGTATTAACAAATTTGACACTTATATTTTTAGTTAAACCCAAAGTAGGCTTAATTTTACCTTATCCATAGTAAATAATTTTTACTGCATTCAGTATTCATTTTAATAAAAAATTATTTTAACTTTACAATAAATTATAATATTATGATATTAATGAATTTGGGATAAATATTCAATAATTACATTATTACAAGTGGCTAAAATTTATTTTATTTTAATTCCTCATGTGTGAGTGGAAAGTTGCTTTTGAAAACTGAATATAATCTAATGTTTATGATTTTTTATATCGAATTTATTTTTTATATTATACTCAATAAACATAATTGGATTAATATATGAATATTTTATATATTTATATTTTAAATAAAATATTAAATATAATTTAACTATATAAAAATTGTCAGAAAAGGATAGCTTCAATTTAAAATGTATATTTTTCACTATACATCAACAATTGAATATTTTTAGAATAATCCTTAAAATTAAACCAAATATAATTATAGAATTATAATTTTAAAAAATAGTATTTATTTTATCTTATTAATTTTAAAAACCTGTAATGAAATCATTATTCTTTAGATAATGTCATAAAAACATTTTTTTAGAAAATAATGTTTTTGAATCATATTATGATTTAACAAAAAATATTTATTTTAAAATAAATATATTTTATTTAGGTAAAACCATTATACATAGTATTTAAAAATTACTTATTAATAATAAAATCACTATATTTAATTTCTAGGTTATAATGGTAATCTTTAAAATAATATATCATTATTTTTTTAAAAGTCAGTGTTCTGTCTAACACAAGCTATATTAGTGTTGCATATAGATCAATCATAACATGGTTCTGAGTAAAATGAAATATTATTTTATAGTAGTGTAAAATTAAATAAAAAAGTAATAATTTATTAAAATATATATATCTCAAAAAACTCAAGGCATCAAATGATGGTAAACCATTCTATATACAAGGTAACTAAGGCATAAGGGGTGATTATGTGAGGAAAAGAAATATTTTTTTTATGATTAGTATTATATTTATGTATTGGATTTAGTTTAAACTCATGTGGTTACACAATGAATCTAAGGAAGAGGTTAATATTGAATTGAAGATGCTTGAGTCAAAACTAAACATGAAATTAGGCAGGAGGGTTATGTTATTGGGTATGAAAAGGGGGAGATGAACGATGCCAGTGTCAAAATTTCATTTTTTCAATGTTTCTTGGTAATAGAATGTTATAATTAGATATAGGTCCACATAAAAATTTAATTTTTTATTTTTTATTTAATATGGTTAATTTTTATTATATTAGGTGGGAAACATTATTTTTTATCCATCTAGTATGGATCCCTCTAAAAATCATCTCTCATTATCCTCTATTTCAAATTGGGATCACTGAATTTTTTCCTTGTAAATCAATGGATATAATGAAATAGAACATTATAGGAATGGGTATACATCATTTTTTAATTTTGTGTACTCTTCATATATTTTAGTGGAGATTAGTCAAAAATATAAATTTTATGGAATTTCCCTTTTTCCTAATTTCTCCCTATTGTAGATGAATGTGTTGAATGTAGGATTATAATAATAATAGATTTATTATTATTTTATTTTATCTATGTTATCATTGTGGTTTTAAATACTAGGATTTATAGCCATGTGTAGGGTCTTTATTGTGCTAAAATTTTACACTATTTGTAGATTTTTATGTTAATGTGATACTCTTAAGGGTAGTCTCATGTGGGAAATGTTTCAATTAATTTATGCGTGTATAGTTCCTAGTAGATATATTTTTTTCTTTCCTAAAATTTCACACATCATATATTTTTATTTATTTAATTTTGTTTCATGATGTGTTGGCATTGGAATATGATGGATAGAGCCGGTATGGTTATTGGATGATGGTAATCTTCATTGTGTAATGTGTTTTGATAACCACCAATGTGGGTGGAATTTGTGGTTTTCTATATTAGTTGTGACCATAGTATGATGGTTGTGCTGGTCACCATGGGAATGATTCCATTTTGTATTCATAATATAGATCATGTCCCATGGGTTGGTATTAAAAATTGGATGACTAGTTGTATCCTATAGAGGTGAGAGGATTTGGGATATTGTATCATCTATTTGTTTATATGTGGTATACAATATATGTATTTCTATGATATATTGGTGTTTTGAGATAATTAGATAAGAGATGGTTGTTATTCTGTTTTTTAGTCTTGATAATGATTCTATTGTTTGAATAAGGATCAGTATAGGATGGAAATTATGATATGGTTTGTGTTCATTCCATCGTAGTGAAATAGTTAACAATATAGAAACATGGGTTGGGTTATCATTTTTTATTTATCACAATGTGGTATAGACTCAATTTTAATTCCAAGGGTTCTTATTTTGTGACAGAATTTGGATGCATCAACCTTTTCAAACACTTCCCAAAGAAGGTAATTCTATCACGCTCAGATAATAAAGAATAGAGTGTATTAGGGTAGTCATTATATAATGTATTATTTATTAAAAATTTAATATTATTATATATATGAATATTATATTAGGAACTGTTTGTGTTGGCCTACTGAGATCATGACTACAATACAATAAGAAATTTTAGATTCATATAGACTATATGTTTTATTATATAAGAAATGGAATTGATCAAACCTTAGAAATTTTTACTTTTTTGTTAATGTATATATGATTATAATTTCATGTTATATAGGAGATGTCCTAGGTGGTTCTATTGTACTGATCTAGGTTATATTCTATCATCTTGGACACATTTTTAAATAATAGGTCAATATGGTGTCAATTTTACAATAATATTCCATGCATAATATTATGGATTATTATTTTAAAATAATACCTTATATCTTTGAAAATATAGTTTTTGATATATGTTTTGATGTTATGTTATTATATATTATTAATATTTATATATTAATATTTCAGTATCCCAAATATAACCTCAAAGACCCACATTACTAGTCAGAATCCTCGAGTGTCTAAGGAATTACATTTGAGTTTATTTTATCATTTTATAGATATTAGATAGCGATATTCAGGTTAGGGGTGATATAGTTGTTGAATGTTAGTGGTTCCCTACCAACTATGTGCATTCTTACACCCTATATGATCACATGGTTTCACATATATCTTTATGTGTTTCTTTTTAGGTACAAAATTAGTAATGGGGTGTATGATGATCTATTGGTCATGTAATCAAATGAGTTAGATCATAATATTTCCAAGTTTAAGTGTGGATAATTTTTATGTTTTTTTTTTGAAATTTGGAGTAGATTCAAAATGGATAACCAACATATGTTTTATAGTATACAATATTTCAGTTTTTGTCCATTTGTTTGAGTATGTAAAACCTCATATGGGTATATTGGATTATATTTTATTTTATACACATTATATAATAATAATGATGATATTTTATAACTTAATACACATTCATGATTCACATAGTTTTTGAATCATTTATTATCTATGTGACTTAATGAATAGGTAAAAAAACAGAAGTGAATATATTTTCAGTCTTTATGAATGTTGGCACCAAGGGATATTCCAATCTTTTTAAAGGCACGTTATCCAAAATAATTTTGTTCATATAGAGTGAACCCATCAACCACATGTATACACTAAAAAATTAATATTTACAATAGAATTTTAATATCAATAGGCTCTCCCATGGTTTTCGGATAAAATGATATATGTACAGAACATGAATAGCATAAAAAATTCTATAAGATGGAATCCCATAACTAGAAAGAGTTTCATGGGGTGTAACAGAAAGTATGTATAAGATAATAGTTAATTGAGTTGAATACTAACAAAAATATATTATAGGATAATATAATTTCAGTCTTATCCTAAGATACTAGTGGTGTTTGGGTGCTCTTGTTTTGAACTATATGTATAAAATTTAAATATTATAATTACTTCAAAAACAATTAGTACACGTTTCAGATGGATGTTATATAGGTAGTGTAGGTTTCCATCCTTGCATCAATTTTTACATCAAGTAATCTAATATCAAATAGGTACACGTTCATTACATGTTTATTATTATAATAAATATATGTGAATGACCCTAATGAATTATTCATTATATAATAATGTAAACAATGTTTTTATATATACCTATTTTTTATGTTATTAAATAATCCAATTAAAATATATCTCACTATTATAAGTGATCAATGAATCTCGATTGAAAAATAAATTAATTTCAATTAAAATTTTAATTAATTTTAGGGAACTCCACTTATTCCCATATAAGTGATTTATGATGATAAAGTAATTATAATTTTTATATTAACGTTATATTTTTACAATGATTCATTTTCCCTTACATACCAAGATACACATTTTCTTCATAAAAATTATATTGTGTTAATAATTTTTTACATTATATCAATTATTACCATGTTAAATATTTCTGAAATATTTCTATAAATCGTTAATACACTTATATATCTTCTTAATGTCCCACTATTAGGGGAAAAATGTGTAAAATATTGTGTGTCAAAATAAAAATATATTTATGGTAATTAAATATATATTTTTTGGAAAAGTAATTTGTGTTGGTGTTTTATTAAACAATCTTGTAAAGTATGATACTTTTTTGGAATCAAGGATTTTGTAAAAATTTTATTCTTAAAACATGAAATTGTGACCTTATATAATATATTATTCTATAATATGTTTAATTTTCTCAAATAAATAATTGGATCATAAATATTGTTAATTCTTATTTAGAATGAAATTTTTATCTTTTAATATTATTCAAATAAGGAATTTTAAATATAGTGGAATGTTGTAGAATGATAAACATAGGTTGAACCTAGATAAAAAATATGGTAGGTTAAATTTTTTAAGTGAGAGATTAATTTTCATAGATGCTTTAATTGAATATTTTTTAGTAGGCCTCCGTAATATCAAAAAAATAATCTATATATGATTTCATATAAATTTTTGAAATTACTATTCTATAAAATTCAATACTGAGTGACATTTTCATAGGATTTGCTCTTCTATCAGGCATTAAAATATTATAAAATTTTAATATTTTAATTTTTTCTTCCATGATTTGAGGAAAATATAGTGATTTAAGATAAACATGGTGTGTTTTTGGTACTTATGTCTTGTGGTTCTAGTGTTTTAAAAAATTTAATATCGATTTAAAATCTTCGTTAATTCGTTAAATGTGTGGGAAATATTTTTGGGTTATATATTAGATATTATTATATAATTTTAGTATTTATGTCAATCATTATTTCATGAATGAATGATCGTTTTATTTTTTTAATTCATCAATTTATTTGTTTTGGGGATGTTATAAAATCATTTTTCTTAGTGGATTTTTTTAAAGTCGTGTATGGTAAATGAGAAAATTTCCTGTTGAGTTTTTTATTAGTTATGATTTTTTATATTATTTTCGAACTATATATATAATTATTTTGTTTTCGAATTGAATTTGGGATATTTTTTAGAACTAATTGGTTTTTTCATGGTGTTTTAGGTAGTTAAGATAGGACCATCATGGTCGTACCTGCTGTCCTAAGACTATAATTTCACCAATATCCCAATGAGTTGTATTTGATACTTATGGATTCTACATAATTTGTTGGTGTTCTGAGGGTTCAACCTTGTAACCTGTATAATCTTAAAATGAACTACGTATCTTTATCCTATATTTTTAATTTTAATGGGGATTTATTATATTTCCCTTAAAACCCCTCTATTCCCTTATTCATGTTCATTAAGACACATTTCACTCAGTGTCCAAGTTCTTTTACTTGGTTATTTAATTTTTTACCCTCCCCCATACATTCTCTATAAATCAATAGAGATCTATGAATTATTTTAATGATAAATCATACATACATATCATATCTTCTCATAATATCATATTCTCTTGTAATTTTATATATATTCTACTTCATTAGTTGGGAATTCTATTAGTATTTCCCAAAAATCATAGATTGTGTTATCTAAATATTTGGTATATCAACAACTGTTGACTAATGAAGACCCTAGTGAGTTTTATCTATAATTAGATTCCATAAAAAATATTTTTATAATTATAATTTTTTTATATATTATATAAAACCAACAAAATTTTTCTTAAAAGATTTATATAAGTAACGAACTGTATTAACAACATGTTAGTCACTCATAGTGAAACATTTCCACAAATGAACAGATATCCATGTATTACATACACTAGAATTTTAAAAAAACAAGAATATTACATTAATTAAAAGATACAAAATTATAATGATAAAATAAATAAAAAATAATAATATCTTCAAAATTCAGTGAACCTATAAATCATATTCACTCTTAAGAATCACGATTGGAAAAACTAAAACAAAAATGACAAATAATCTTGACTATAGAAGGGATTATGAAAAAAAGTTAATAAAAAATCTTGGTTTTATATGTGTGATTTGTAATGTCATAATGAAATTAATTTATAAGAGGTAATGGGATAATATAGTTGTTATATATTATATATAAAACGGTTGTATATTTTTTCAGAATAATACAACTAATCACATCATTGGCTTGGATTTACTAGAATATTTTCAACATGGATAATGATTATTTGGATGAAAAAATATATATATTTCAATTTTTATATTTTTTCGAATAATAATATTTTTTCTATTAGTGTCCAATGATACTCTCATATTTATAAAAATTCCATTACATATATATAAAATATTATTATAAATGATTTATTTTTATTATAATTTTTATTTTTAAAAAGGTATATCAATATAATTTATTCATAAAATTGTAGGTGTTATTATTTAAATAAAATTATAACTTCCATGAAATAATTATGAATAAATAAGAAATAATTATTTAATTATCTATGACTAAACTAAAATATATTGTATACAATCATGGTTTTATTTTATATTATTTTTAAATAGGATTTTACATAATTTACGTATAAATGATATTAAAATTTATTATATATATATAAATATATTGGAAATATGTTATTCATTTAAATATAATTATTTTTAATTTATTATAAGATGGCATGATGTAAAAATGAAAATACTCTGGAAGAATAGTTTTTAGGTGCGTAATGGATTTTTTTAAATTTCACACTATTGAAGAAATGATTGATGAATTTATTAAATTAAATTAATATTTATATTCTAATTTATTGATAAAATTAAATGGTTATAAGATGAATAGTAAATGATAAATGGATGTTGATAAAAAATTATTGTTTAAAAATGATATTTTTCAATAAAAAAGTATTATAGTATATTATAATCTATATAAATAGATTGATCTACTTTCAAGGATGAATATAATTTAATGTTTTTTCAAATAAAAGTGACTAACTCCATTTTTTTAATTGATATCATATACGATTAATAAAACATAATGATAAAATCAGTTCATTTTCTATAAATTTTTTATATTATAAATTAATTTAAGAGTAAATTTCTTATATTTTGAAAATAAATTAGATTATATAGAGTAATTATTTTTAATAGTACTGATAATAACAAATAAATACATAAATATCATCTGTATTAATAAATATGAGTCATTAATGTTTAAAAAATGATTTAACTAGGTAAATCTAAATCAATGTATAAATCAGCTAAACTAGGAAAAAATGCCAAAATTCCTTACACACTGTATATAAATTGGTAAATTATGGATTTTAATATATTTACAAATTTTTTTCTATAAAAATATAAATTAATAATCTAATTTATATTATTAATTAATCTCATAGAGTTATTATTATAAAAATGTACTCATTTAACCTATAAAATGACCCCTTCACCACCCCACATCACATCACACATTAGTCCAAATATACTAAAAAAATTATAAAATCCAGTCTCAAAACACAGATAATTATTCTAATGGTTCTGATCTTATTAAAAGATAACCCTTAAAATTCACAATCTAATAAACAAATGAGTTGTCACATATAGAAATATATGAATTATCAACTCAGTCATTTTCATTTATATTCCAATTTTTTTATTAATCAACATGATTGTATATTATAAGAAACATATTTTAATTAATTAAGTATCACATATATAATTATTTTTATTTTTTATGCATTAAAAATAATTTATATTCCTTCAAATCAGTAAAAAAGAATGTCTTCGCCTGTGAAATGTGTTGAAAAAACCTCCACATATTACATAATTTGTTTTTCATAACATCATTAGTGTGATAGTAAAAAACATTATTAAAAAAATAATATGTTATATTTTAATAGTTATTAATACTATGTTAAAATATAATATTTATTCTTTGTATAATATAAAAAATATCTGGTAATTTCAAAATTTAACTATATAAAAATGAGAAAAAAGAACCATTTTTTTTAATTAAATATCTTTTTGAAGACCAAATGAACTATATTAATACATTACAAACATACTATAAGAAATTTTATTTCAATAAAATTCAAGAGATGATTAAACAAATTTATATCCAATTTTACTTTATTATAAATATCAAATTTGTTTTATAGATATTTAAAAAACAACCACAAGTGGTTGATAAGAGAAAAAAATAAATCAAATTAATGGAAAATTATAATTTAGGTATCTAATAAACAAAATATCCATGAAAAAAACTCTAAAAAATTATTTAATAAACACAATTTTGCTAAATAGCTGGTAACAGTGCATCCAACTAATTATGAATTCAGTATAAAGTATCTAGTTCACAAATATAACTCATTAATATATTTTTCATATTGTGTTCCTATTAAATCTTACATGGTTTATATACTCACTATTTGACATAATAAATAATTATTAATTAATTATTAATGTTATTTAATTTTTCATTTCATTTATATTTTTCAGGATTTTTCTTAAAATTGTTACCATGGTAGTAAGTGTTTTATCAACTCAATTTTCAATGAGATGTATGATATTTTCAACATATGTTTTGTTTTCTATTATATATCTAATGAAATATTTTAATATTTTGTAATTATTTTCCTAAATTATATATTTCTTCACAATAATGTAAATGTAATATTCTTTAATTTCTATTGGATTATAAGATACCAAACTCTTACTTTTTTGTCTAAATTTTTCTCTATCTAGGAACAAATTCATATTACAAACCAAATTTTATTTTATGTGGTTTACATACTAAAAAATAGATAATATTATTATTATTGATGTTTCATTAAAAAATGTTTCAATTATTTTCATGACCATTATTTTATACTCGTTAATTTTTAGTAATAACACTACTGTTGGGGTTTGGTAAATTAAATATTTTTCCTTTAAGTGGGAATTATCTATCCTAAACACCATTATTATAATTTTAATTTACATACTATGACAAATTATTTTTTTCATTACTCTACCATTTAATATGAATTTATAATTTTTCATTAAAGGTTTCTTATTTTAAGGATTAATTTATTAATTGAAATATATCATTATATTGATTAATTTTCATCCTTTGTAATGAATATTTTCTTATGTTTCCATACTATTTATTTCCATAAAAATCATCACATGCATAGGATGTTAAAGATAATTCATCTAACACAATAATTAAATTTCTATTTATAACTTTTCAAAATTAATATTCATAAATTTCACATATATGTTTATATTTCTCTAAAAATACATGAACATTTTTAAAGAGTATTTAATTCCATTCATTATTGTTGTATATTCCACCTAATATTTCACAACACGACCATTATTTATTTTCTGTGTCCCAATATTTGTAAAATTTTTACAAATAATGTTTTAGAAATGTATCATTCTCACAATCATTAATTATAATTTATAATGTGATTCACATAATTATATTTTTATAATAATGTAAAAATTGTCTTCATAAATACTATTTAATAATATTTCATAAATAAGATATTTCCATAATAAAACCATATCCATGATTCAAACAATATATTATATTATAAAAGTATTTTCATATATGTCAAAATTAGTTTATGTTTTTTATATTTATATAGAGAAATGATATAATTCTATCATCAAACATCTTTATTATAGTGTTTAATGATTATTTTTAATTAAATTTTCAAAAGTATCATTTCTTATTAAAGGGTTTAAATATTATATGAGGTAATTTTGGGTGTCATCATGGTTATGTGGCACACATTTATATATTTGATCATTCTGTTATGTGATAGGTCATATATTTCCCTACAATAAACTTTTAATTATTATATATCTCATTATATAATTTTGGGAAATGAGTATTGATTCTTGAACTACTATAAAAAACGTATAGTAATGCCTACTTCACTACGTTTTGGGATTCATATTATAATATTTACCCGATTATGTTATGGAAAATAGATAGTGAGATAATCTCTTGTATATATGTTCTCCATTTCATTTATTTATCCCAAATTTAACTAATAATTGAGGATTATTTGTTATGAAATACTTTATTATTATACCATTGTACATTATAGTACACCTATATAACACACCGTGGATCATGATTAGTGTACCATGTTATTGTACTCTTACAACATGGTATATGATGACTAATTTGAAGTTAGATACCCAACTATCATTACTTATAGATAAAAATTAGGGTTTTATGGTCATAATAATTAGATATTTCATTAATAATAATAGTTTATTATTCATATATGATCTATCCCCTCTGTAGAACATTGATATGATTTCACTTACTGATAATTTTAAATCACTCTATTTTCACATTCAATTGGGACATAGATTTATAATAATTATTAGTATGAATTTATGTGTAGAGGATTTTTTTTATGATGTGGTAAACTAATGAAATATTTACATATCTTCTCTATATGACGACATATATTTGGGTTCTTGTATTATTTTATTACTTTTGATGTTGATAATTTAAATCAGGGAAATAATAATTAATTTATGTGTTTCATGATGGGGTTATATTAATTATTTTCGTTGTAAATATTTTAATGTATGTGTCTCTAGCACCCGAAGCATGAACGTGGGTTTGGGGTTCCGCAATGATGAATTTTGTTTATTATAATGTATTATGTTAAGATTTATTTTAAAACACAATCATGTCACCAAAAATGTCTCCCACATTTTAGATAAAACGCTAACTAATATGCATTCATCATTTTATGTGATTCATTTGACATCATTAAAATTTTAATATGATTTATTTACTAAAAATATAATGTAACACCATTATTATTAGTTATATATACATAATATTCTTTAATTACTATTCTCAATAATTATTTTAAAATCATCCATTATTGAAAAATGTTCTAAAATATAAAACAACCTATTTGGTTTAAAAAATATTCATGAACACATGACACTTTTTTATATTATATTCAATAAATATATTTTGAAAACCATTGATGGGTAATTGATCATTCTCTCTAGTGTAAAAATATTTTGTTTCATTGTAATTAAGTGATTATATATATATATATATATTATCCAAGAAGTTTATTTGTAAAATATATTATGTATGACAATAGAAACCCAATTATAATGAAGTTATTTGTAATTCTAATCCTTTTATATACCACAAAATTTTGGAATAGTCACTAAAATCAAGGAGGATAAATATTGAGCAACAAACCGAATCTGTACGTACACATTTACTATATATCATCTTCTTAAACACTATTAATTTCCTCATACACTCTGACTGATCACTAGAGGAAGCCAACTACCACCCAAGGTCCATAAATATCACAAGTGAAGTGATTTATCATTTATGGATCCCATCATGTAAAATAATGAATAACTACTGTATGAACCAAAATAGATAAAAATAAAATGAAGTCTATAGATTTCAAAACATATTTTAAAAATATGAATTCTTAAAAATTTCATTAAACTATAAAAAATTATAATCAATATCATGAAAAATTTATCATGATGAAAAATAACCTGAATATCTTAAATTAAATTATAAAACATTTCTCTATTATAATAGTCAAATACCACCCAAAAAATCTCTATAAAACCAATTTGAGTGTCCATCCACCTATATTAGTTTCATTACCTTAACAATATCACACTAAGTAAATATTGTGTATCCATGGGATGCCTTTGAATATAATATCAGAGTAATTCATTAATGTACCATTAGAGACAAGAGACATATCATATTTTTTTAACATGTAAATATTTCTATGTTGTAATGACACACAATGATGTTAAATTTGTTTAAAAAATATATAAATAATATGCTTCTAAAATATTGGTGTGCCTACCTTTACAGTGATATTTAGTATACATACTTCGTAAAATTGTACTATATATTGAGTATCATTATTAGTTAACAACATAGAAGAACATTTAGATTTTTCTATTCCTTATCCACTCACATACTTATCGTTTAATATATCTAATCTTTTTCCTTCATTATGAACATTTCTTGTTTCAAATAATATATATATATATAAGCCTATGAGAAAAGTATGGTTTTTCTTCAAACCATGTTTATGAATTAACACAAATCTTCAACAAACGCATAAATTAATAATAATTAAAACTAAATTCATGGATTTCCCTACATTATAACCAAATTAAAAAACTATTTAAAAAATTAATGCCAAAAAAATATGATAATATATATCAAAAGAATAAACATGTTAGAAATATTCCCATTCACATATTAATGGTCTCATTGTAGCTAATCATTCATTAAAAATTATTCATCACAATTTACCACCTAGATACTCTTATCAACATCATTGTATTAAATTTTCATCAAGTCAACACAATATAAACACATTTTTATATTATTCCAAATCCATCATGTTTATTTTTTAAAAAATATTTTTAAATAACAAATTTAAATGTCAGTGCTCATTATTCCAAACCCATTGATTTTAAAATAAATTACACTTTTTTTAATTTATCTTTAGCTATATCAAAACATCATGTGACAATTTTTTATCAATTTTATATAATGAAAATAACCAAACACCCATTTAACTAATCATCAAAATTACCCTTTAATATTTCAAAAAAAGTGATATTTCATTTATATGTTCCATTAAATCATATAATATGAAAAAAAACCTTATAAATTATAAAATGCAATATGATACTAAAACCCTTTCCATTGAAATATAAATCATTAATTTGTTCCCATAATTCCGTGATTTTATAACATAATCACTAGTGGATAAATTAATTCACAATTATATAACACTTAATAATTTATAATGATCATTATTTTTCAATTAAACTTTCATTTAGATAATTTTAAATCTTAAATTAATCATTTAATCTATTTAATATATTTTCATCAATTACAAATTTATTTTATTTCAATTCAAAAACTTTCGACATAAATAGATTTAAATTCACACACAACATAAACATTATAGGTGTATAACAATTCAATTAAACTCATGTTAAGGGATAAGATCACATTATATTGTTCAAAAAAAGTTTTGAGAATAATGAAATTCAAATTATTAAAGAATAAAAAAATACGTAGTTCACCCATACTTGAAGGAAATAATTTTAATTAGATAAATTATCCCAATAAAATAGATAAATAAAAATATATAACAGATCGTATTAAACATATATTCAAAAAATCTAACTCACATTATGAATCATTTATCCATCATTAAATAAGAAGATAAAAATAAAAATAAATAATGAATAAAATGGGCATTAATTTTATCAGGATAATATTCCTCTATGGGAAATAAGTAGTTTGAGACCCAAAAAATATAAAATAACAAAAATACCTCCCCCCCATTAAAATTTTGGTCTGGAATGCTAGCAATAATTTTAATGGAAAATTTTGGATTTCGTTTAACAAATTGAAATCAATGTTTCTAACAATGAAGATTGTAGTAGTATAAATAGGAATATAGTTCATTTATATTGAATACAAAAACATTAATCCCTTCTACATTCTTGTTGACAATAAACTATAACCACAAATCTCATAATTCTAAATATACACTAAACATATCAACATGTATTTTATATGACATTAAAAGGATATAAAAATAATCCCAATAATATATAAAAAAATAAAAAAATAATATTCATAAATGAATCCCAATGTATTAACATTTACCCTCCCATTTAGATACATTGTAATTAACCATATAATAATGAATATTAAAGATATTTTTTATAACAAGATCATCTAGTTTTTTAACTAACCGTGTTCTTTTATTTGCTACTTCATTTATCTTGGTGAAATAAATAATCAATGGATTCACATGTTTTGAATATTATATATTTAAATTTACGTCAAAAGATTTTAAAATTTATAACATTATCATTTTTAATCATATATATTTTATATTTTATCAGAAATTTATTTTATTGTTCTTAAACCCATTAATTAAAGAAAATATATTCTTTAGAAAATAAAAATATATTATTTCCTTATTTACTACAACTTTAAATATTTTTTGAATCTTGACGAGTTACTAAAAATTATTTTATTAATTTGTAAAATATTATTTGTGGATAATTAATTAAATTATGTCTCTTTAATAAATTTATTTAGAGTCAATTTTACCCATAATTTATAATTTTTACCATTAATGAATCCATTTGTTTTTTAAAATACTATTATAGTTTATCAATTAAAAAAATTTTAGTTTGTGATATAGAATATATTCGAATATAATTTTAATTATAATTTTTTTTTATAATAATAAAAAACATATATTTTATAATAAAAATTGTGGTACAATAAAAAATGTTATATAAACCATTGATATGGGTGTTGAATCAAAATTAATAATTTTTCTAATTTATTCAAAATTAATCTACTTCACATTATATTATAAGGATAAATTCAAAATATTATTTGAGCACCCTCTCTTGTATTCTTTGATTTAATATTATAATTATATATATATATATATCCAATATTTAAAAAAAACTTCCATGTTGGGTTAATATTTCATTTCAATAACCTGTGTCAAACTATTCAAAAATAATTATACTCATATAATAAATAATATTTAAAATATTTATGAGATGGTATAATCATTTATTGAATATAAACATATTCTAACATATTCGAGTTTTCCAATAAGATTACAATGTAAAATAAATGTATAATGAAAAATATATTCAATCATCATATGTATGTTTGTATAAAACTCATAGATATTATTCAGGTTGTGTTGAGAATTCCTGAAATATTAGTGAATAAATTTCATGTATCTAATAAAACTTTTTCTCAAACACAACCCTTCAGGGTTTCTTATTTTAAAAATATTCCATATATTATTAGTCATAGATATTTATATTTGAAATTTTAATTTATATGTGTTTATTTTATGGTTTGAATTCCCACAAAAATTGGATCTCAAATTATACCTATTGAAAATAATATTTAAAAAAATTGCCTAAAATTTTAAATCACTAATTATATTACTCAAATATTTTTTAATATTACAAAAAATGAAAATTAAAGATATATTGGGAACAAATTAACTTTATTATATTACATTTTCTCGACCCATTACAGACCTTTTCTCTTTATGAAATAAAAAACATATACTACATCATACCATGTAATTATTTCTAATTTTTTTGTAAATTTCATCTTTATGTTACCTTTTTTTATGTTTTCCCAACAATTTTGTTTTATTTTAAAACATATAATATTTTATCAAAAATAGTGAATTAGGGAAGGTTTGGTATGAGTTTTATTTAATTCATTTTTATATTTTTTTGATTTTTTGGATTAAAATCATATGATAGGTATATAATATTCATGAATATATTATTTTTTTATATTTTTTATTTAATTTTGTTTCTATTAGTGAATGAAAATAATGATGAAAATTTTAATTTTATGATAAATCCAACAGGTAGTGAAAAAATCAATCCTTAATGTTATATAAAAATGTTATTATTTCTAAAAGATATTTGATTTCATAAAATGTAAGTGGAAAAGAAGATAATGATGAATGAAGTTATTGACGAATAGGAAAAGTGATTTTAATTATGGATTCACATTCTACGTCGAGGATTTTTAAATACTATGTAAATTTGAAAAAAATTTATAATTATTGATATAGCATCTAGATATGAGTAAATATAAAATCATGATATAATTATATAAATTATTTTATTGGGGTTGTGAATTTATATTGTTCTTTCAGATGGTTGGTACTAGAAAGGTGATTATATCCTAGTTCTAAGACTGGGTTTCTAAATTAGTCAAAGAGTCTAATTTTGTTTTATCAATCACTCCATTAAATAATATACATCATATTGAATTTATGTTAAAGAAAATATTATATGTTTTAGGGTAACATAAGTGAATTTATAAATTGTTGATTTGGAATATGACCAAAGTAAAATTTTCACAGTGTATTTAATCTCATAGTGGTTTTGGAAAAATGAAATATAAAATTAAAAATATAACTTAAAACTGAATATTTAAATGGAATATAAATTTAATTCAATAATAAAGCATACATTTTCTCATGGGGTATACAATATCATGGATTGAAATTACTGTGATATATTTGTCTATAGGATAATCAAATTTGAATCATCATTTAATGGTAATATAGATTTTTAATCTATATTATTATAGTGAATTAGATGAGTCCTATTATAATCTATCTCTATTGGTAATTTACATTTTTGGGAAGTATAATTTTTAGATTATATATGAGAATATTAATGTATGTAATTATAAACAAAAAATATATGTGTAAAACTAATTTAATAAATATAGGGGATATAATGATGGGTAATCAGTTGGATTCACCATTAATTAATTATATATAAACCAAAATTTTGGTATATGTATTGAGTTGGGGTTGTAACTTAAATGGAATAGTGAATAATTTGATAGATGATACTATAAAAATTGAGTATTGAATTTTGAAATATATTATTTATAAAATATAGAAGAGTTGATAGAGATATATGGTATATTAAATTATTTTTAATTGATAGTTTTTTATTGATAATGATTTCTTATAGTATATTTAGTGATTTTACAGTTTTTATTTAATGAATTTTTAAATCATGATGACAAAAATTGGATGATGTAATGGAACATATAATGTAATAAATATATTAAGGATATTATATCTCAAATAAATGGTATATAATGATGTTATAAAATGGTAGAATGTTTTTTTAAAGAATCTGGTAACAAATAAAAATGTGATGATGATTGGTGAAACCGATTATGTAGATTAAAGGGTGTAAATGGAAAATGTAAACGGAATGGGAAATGATAAACTTTTTTGTTACACTAGTTGAATGTCTAGATTTTTATTGATTTTTGTTATTTTTTATGATACAAGAATATTGAGCCATAATGCTTTATATTATTTCAAATGTCATAATATAATACTCTTTATATGTATTGATGGGTCAGATGATCTGTTTAGTGAGAATGATAGATAGTTAGTAAATTTTTTTTAAGAGGGATAGAAAATAGGTTCGAGAAGATTTTTTTGATTGACCTCCATTAAAATTTTGTATGTATTTTTCATATTGGAATGTGTATTTATTGTTTATATGAAATATTTTCAATTGTTGTGTTTTTCATTACAATTGTTTTGTGTGTTACAGATGTATATGTATATATGATATTGTAATTTAAATTATTATCGTTTTATATGGTGATGATATTTTTATGTCGAACTATATTAACATTTTTTGATTATTATAAATTTGATTGTTAGAGGATTTTTTTCAATATATATATTTTCCAATTAGTGGGATGTGATATTCTCTTACATTATGGTAATTTGAAACTGTGTGGAATTAGATAACATTTATATTAAAGATAAATGTGGTATTACTAAAATGAATTTTGATTTACTGTTATAGATTTATTTCAAAACATCATTTATTGTTGTATATTCCAAATATCAGGTATCCTAGATTTCATTAAATCGTTAATTAGGTATTTTGAAATATTTATTCACAAAAATTTATTAGAATTATTTATTAAAAAATTAATTTCATAACATAGATAATTTGTAAGATAACACTTCCCACATAATATAATTTATAAAAAATTATTTTTTTATGAATGTTGATATTATTTTGATAAGTCTACAAACGTACAAAATTCTATTAAAATTTATGAAAATATTATTCCATGACATAGACGATAATGATTATTTTTGGTTTAATATATAATATTTTTTATTATTGATAATATATATATATATATATATTATTTTGGAGTATGATTTTAAAATAAAATATTATTAATTATAAAATTATTTTAATAATAATAATTCTATATTTTAATCCATTATGTTAAAAATAGATATAATTTAACTTAATAAAATATATAAGAACACAATAGAACACGTAATTGTAAATGTGATGTATAATTAAACCTGTTATTAAAAAATATACTGAAGGATTATAAATTATTATTTTTAATTTAAATTCAATTAATTATTTAAGGTATTTAAATTAAAAATAATTATTTTTATTCTATTTTATATTGTTTTAGTGTTTTATTTTTAATAAAAATTATATTTTAAGAAACTAATATGATATTAAGTATACTTATTAATAATATTAATATACTTTTATATAAAAATTATAAATTAATATTGTATCCTTCATAATTAATCATATATTATGTGAAGCTCCAAATGTAATAATATTATACTCTAATAATATAAAAAAATATTATTAGGTTGAATATTAAAATATTTATTGACGTTGTCGTAGTTCTTGCACAACTTTATAAAATCCCAATATGTGTCTTATATATATGATTTTATAATATATAATGATATTATTTAATTTATTGTTATATAATAAGATTATGAAATGATTTGTACTTATTTTAATGAATTATTAAATTTCATAAAATATTAATTATTAAAATGCTTACCAAGTGCTTAGAAATGCAAGAAAAGTTCAGATTTATCATCTAAAAAAATTACATTATAGGACAAGAATAAAAAAATATTATAAAACGATTAATAAAAATTAATGATGAATAGTAAATTATATTTATGTCAATATTTTATTTTTAAAATTAAAAAATAATGATATTTTTCCAAAGTGGTTATATTTGTTTTTGCAGAGATCATTTCCAAACAATAGGAGATTAATAAATAATGATTTAACAATATTTAATGTGATAATGATTTTCGGAAATATTATGAATCATGAATTTTTAGGTCAAATTATATAATAAATTAATTTTATGAATATTAAAAGAATGATTTTATAATTCTATAGATATATTTTGACTATTATTATGAAAATATTAAATAAAATATCACCATATGGTGTATTTTTTCAAATTTATTTATAAACTAACAAAAAATTATTAAACATTGTATTTTTTAAATTAGGGGTCATTAATGGATAAAAATACCATATCCTTATAATTTATCATCCACATTCACTTTGAAAATTATATTTATAACCCCAAGAGATTGAGTATTTTTAAAGTGGCACTGAAATGTTGTCAATAAAATGTGACTCATAGTAACTATTAAAAAATATAATTAATATTATTTTTTATCTACATATTAAAACGATATATCATTCTAAATATTATTTTACATGTTATTAATGTTCTGATCTCAAAAAAATATCTTCCATAATGGATGAATATACAATCCAAAGGACGTAACTCAAAGTGTGAGGTGGGACTTCAATACTCAATACATAAATAATTATTTAAAAATTATAAATAATAAAATATTTTAATACACTTATTTATATTCAAAGAATATTCTATTTAAAATTTAATAACAATTTTTTATCAGTACCATTTGAGATATTACCCATTAATAGTATTTGAACCCTTTTTAATACCTCATTTCAATGCTAAAGTACGAATTTCGATTTCATTCCATTTATTTCATTTTCCATTATTATGTGTTTCATAATGTGTTTCACAATAAAAATTATTTTAAAATTTCAGAGTAACTCTTAAAATTTTATAAGGAAACTCAAATATATGTTAGACTTGGTTATTTATTTATCACTTTTAGAATGAATTTTCTATTGAGGGGTGTTTGATACAAACATGGTGACTTATATTATTTTAGTTTTAAATTAATAAATTCATGTATATTATTATTAAAAAAATCATGGTTTCATATATAATTATTAATTAAATAATATTATTTATATGACAATATAATGAAAAAAATAGTCATCATAGTATTTATTTAAAAAGAAAATTTCATTTTAAGAATCTTAAATTATCATCCCATGAAAAAATTTCAAAAATATAACTATATACCAATGTTTTGAAACAATTTTTTTTTCATGGAAATATAACATATATTATAGAAAAGAGATTTCTTATATTATTATTAATTAAAGATCATTTTTTCATCTATATATCAATCCAACCTTCGATCTATTTTAATGAAAACCATAAAATAATAGACACCTCAGAAATTAATAAAATAAATTAGTTATATGTGATAACAAATGAACACAAACATATAATAATAATGAAAAATAATTATAAATAATGTCAATTTTTAATTTACTTTTATTATTTAGGATATTGGTGGACCTACCAAGTAATCTGGCTCTCATAGTATTAGCATTTTCTTCTCGACCATTACATTATATATTTTTATTTGTTGAAAAAATATTTCTTTTAATGTAATTTCCTTTTGTGGGTTTAACTTTAATGAGTATGCGTATGTGCTAAAATTAAATATCTTGTGTGTATTATTCATGTTATGGTTCTTGAGAACTATAAGTGTTGACAGGTGATCATAAGATATATCCTTCCAATGAATTTGGTAATTATTTATTCATATAATAACATTTATTTTAAGTATCCAAATGTGTTTTTTCAATGTAATTGTTATTATAAGGGTGATTGTAAGATAGATTACTAACATAAAGTCCCAATAAAGATTCATGCATTCCCTATTTTTTGTGCTTTATTATAAAATTTTTTTATTTAATTTATCGAGAAGATAATTTTATATCATATGTGAATATAATTTTATATGAGATCAATTATTATTTTTAACAGATAACATATTGTATGTTTTTTCCTATATTTTAGTGGTCTATGTTTTTCCCTTAATTTTATACACTTTACAGATATTTATATATTCATCTCATATTTTCAAGTGATTTTATGATTAATATGGATGAATTAGAAAAAAATTAATTTAAATATTAGTTCTTTGTATTTTTCATGAATGATGATTGTGTATTATTAGGATAACATTTTTCATGTGGAAAATTTAACACAAAAATGATTTTTGGGAGTATTAATGTAATGGTACATCAAATAATATAGAACCATGCATATAAATATATTATTGTATTATACTATTAGATGTTTTTGAAAAACATGTTATTTTGGCTGTTAATTTTTGACCAATTAATGTTAGTATAAAATTAGGATATTAATTTCATTAGGGGTTTTGTTTTATCTAAATAAAGGAATGATAAATTATGGATTCAAAATTTTTTTTTATATAACATTCATATATAGATATATTATAATGTAATAGTTATAAATTATTCTTGAGGGTTTCCAAATTAATTATTTATAGTCATTAATTTTTATAAATATTTCTCCATAGATATAATTTGGTGAATAAAATTATTTTTAAATAAATAGAAAATATTATTCGAAATAAGAAATATAAAATGTTTTTAGTTGAACATGAGAATCTTTTTTTGTGTTATGTCATTTATAATATGGAAAATGTTGTTATACCGATATAATATAATGGTAAATTAATTTCATTATAATATATCAGTATTTTAGAATTCATATGAAAACTTAATCAAGTATTTGGTGTAACCATTGATCCATTAATAGAGAAAATATGTTTAATGGCCTTCGAGAAGATATTTATTGTTTTGGGATTTTTGGTAGAATTAAAAATTTACTCATACATTTTATCATTATGCACGTAATGTTGATATATAGTGATCTTTCATTAATACAAATGATTAAAATAATGAGTTTCTTACCATGTAATGAATTTTATTCCTATATTATTATTTATTTGAAAAATATTTTTCTACATCGGTTCGACAGAAAATGGAAATCAATTTTCTTTAGTTGATTTAGAAAGTGTAAAAAATATTTTTTTCCTAAAAAAAAAATTTAATATTAAAATTATATGAAACAAATATTATTCAGGGATACGAATGTAAAATTGATTGATTAAAAAAAATTTTAAAATATTTTTAAAGAATTATTTTGTTACTTGTGATGTCAAGAGTTGTATGGAATTATTTTTCTCTTTTGAGATGGTTGATATGCTTTATATCGACTCTTATATTGCCTATAAAATCTATGAAATGAAAATGATAATATTATATGAAATAGTGAAATATATATTAGTGGAATGACTAGGTATGAAAATTTAATTACTTTTATTCCATAAATGTGATAAATTTTATTCTAGGGAGTGAGTTACATGATTAATAAAATGATATCGGTGTGATAAATTGCTATATATGTATTTTGACATCAATTAAACATGCAATGATCAATCCAATAGTAGAACAATAATGAACCATAATATTATCAAGTAGATCAGTTGGAATTGGAATGATTTAATCATAATAAAAATGATTATCATTAAAATATGCGAGAACAATTATTTATTAAACGTGGAAATCATTTATATTAGAATAAAAAAATTGTTTCAATAAAAAAATTCCACTATTGAATATGATCGTCAATAAAATGAAGTGTCAAAAAGTGCCTAATTTATTATCTCAAAATATGACATCATATATTTTGATATTATATCTAAAAATTAATACAATTATATTAATGTTTCTAGTAATATTGAAATGTCGTCTCAACAAATTATGACTACTAATTCAAAAAAATATTCAGTTGATAGTTTTAAAGTAGAAATGATTTCTAGAAAACAACATATAATTATCCATGGAATTGTATTATAAATAATCTTGTATCCATAAATATATTTTCATTTCAAGAAATTTTGGTTATAGAAGGATTTATAGATGACATTATAAGATAAATTGTTAACCAAATGAAGTTTTATATATTGTATTGGTTTAGATGTTGTTTTTATTATAGAATAAAATCATATTGATGTTAATATATAAAATTTAAAATATATTTTTTAATTTATATAGGTGAAACATATTTATCTCAAAAAATTGAGAATAATTAAATAGTCTAATAAAATTATTTTCATATGGTAAAATAATTACTACATATATTGTAATATTATTTCCCTAGTCTTATTATTGATAGGGTTAAGGATTTCACTATTTTCATTATTCCTAATACAAATATCATTCAAAAAACAACATACAAAATTCATCTAGTTGATATTTTAATATTGAAAAAAATATTAAAAATATTATTTGAGAAGGGATCTATTCATACTAGCACATCACAAAGGGGTACTCTTATTTTATTTATTATGAGAAATTATGGTTTATTGAGGAAGTACATCGATTATAAAGTACTCGAATGTTTTTTGTTAATAACCATTATCTGTTTCCACATATTATATACATGTTCTATCAATTCTAGAGTGATCTGTTTTATTTAATGATTAACCAAATGTTTGTGACTTATTAGTTGACATTAAAGGGAAAATATATTACAAATATAAAAATTTGAATTAATTATAGTCACTATAAGTTTCTGATTCCACCTTTTTGATAAAAAAGATTATATACTATATTTATGGATTTAATGAATAGATTATTAATTGAATATTTGAGAAAATTGGTTTTATTGTTATTGATGGTATTGTTTAATAATATAAAGGTAATTTTAATAATTAGAAATACTTTATTATTTTCTACAAACATAATGAGAAAATATGTCCTCCAGAAAATTTATTAAAAGATATTTTTCTATTAAAAAATATTGAATTCCATTGGAATTTTATAACTATAGATAGAAAAATAGTGCATCCCACTAAAACAGATTTTGATGAAGAGTGGAAAGGACTATAAAATATCTCAAAAAACATTATTTCATTATAATATGTGGATATTTTTTATTTTTTACAAAAAATTCATTCACATTAGATTTTATATTAACCATACGAATATTAATGTTTTTTTAAATTAATTTTTATAGTGTAGTTTGAATAAGAAATTCAAGAAAAAAAATGATAGGTCAGTGTTCTCGTATATCCTAAAAAATATATATGGAATTTTTTATGTATAGTAATGCTTTGAAATATATTATTGGTTCTAATTTTATAAAAACCCATATTATAATAACATATAAACCATGATATTTATAAATCAATGACAAAAATAATCACATGCATTACATTGATCATAAAATGTTCAAAAGAACTTATATATATTCTGAGAAATGTGATACAAATTTATATATGGATTATAAAATATTTATGTTTATATTCAATAAAAGTAATTGAACATCACATAATAGATATAGTATTAATTAATAATAGATTTTTAATGCATATTTAATTATATTCTATGTAATTAAACAAGGTAGAGGAAATTTTTTTCCGAAATAATAATTCAATATTAACCATTTTAAGTTTTATTTGTGAAGGATTATAAATTTATTTAACAAAATTGTAATAAATATTTTTTATTCAGAAAACTTCTCTATTTTGGATAATGTATTTCTAAATTCACCCCTTTTATAAATATTTCTGTATACATGTAAAAGGATCATATATTTCATTTAAATAATAATATTATTAATGAATGTATTTTGATAGAATTTTTTTAATAAAATATATCACTAGATTTTTGAAGAGAATAAGAAACTAAATTAATATTATTTGGAAAATGAATCATTGAGTAAAAAAATTTCCTCATGTTTTATTCATCAACACAAAATTAATATGTATTGATATATTAAAAAATAATATTGTGGGAGGTAATGGTAATTGTTTTTAATTTTACCATAGAAATATTTTATTTTTAGATGGGTTAAATATAAATGTTTATAATCGAAATAAATGTTTTATCCATTATCAATGAAATAATCAATATTGGAATATATATATATCCGTTTATTTAAATTATATACTACCAATTAATTCTCAAGGTAATAATTACATATGTGTAATTATTGATAATTAAATAAATTTTCTCATCTTCTTCAAATTGAAAGTAATAATTCTTTAGATAAACTTATTAAAATACATCCTAAAGATATTTTAATGTTAAAATGATTCCCTTATTCTTTATATTATGTTTATAATCCATTTTATGGATATTTTTTTGGATAATACATCAAAATACAGTAGTTACTATATTATGTATCAATATGTCTATTTATCATCATTTACATTGATAAAGAGAAAGGAAAACAAACGTATTAGAGGAAAATATAATTATTCTTGACATGTTGTAATTGAAGGTGGGATAATAACATAATTTAGATGATTTTTTTCTGAATGTTTTTATTCATGTATATAGATGAATTTTGTTGACTAATTGTTTAGAAAGTGGTGTTGAGGTCAATGTTATATGGATTATGTTGGGAAATGGTTGTTTTGGGTCCTGAATTCGTGAAGGCAATTGTAATAAATTAGAATGTATTCATAATCATATAGAGTAACCACAGTATTAGAAAAATATATATTCAAATTATTGGATGAATGATAATTATTTAAATTAGAGGATCACATTTTTAAATAATATCACCATGGAATATAATTATTTATTTCAATAAGAATTGAAAATGATGAATATAATTAATTATTATATACAAACACTGAGAGGAATTGGGATCAACGCTTGATCAAATAACAATAAATATGTTTTTATAACATGAAATTACATGTTTAATTTTTTTTATTTCAGAAATATATCGCATCTGGATCATATATATTCAGACCAGAAGAAGTGTAGATGGAGAAAAAACATTCACAAGGAAAACAAGTTTTATATTTAAAATCATAAGGATAAACTTATGTTCAATAAAATACCTTATTTGGATTAGGTTTATTAAATATTATTATAGTAGAATTAGTTATATAAGAAATAGAAGAATTATTGATAAAATAGTAACCACACATATTTACTGAAAATAAAAAAATCAATGACATACTTATGTAAGAGGGAAAAATATAATTCCTTAGTTTTTTTAAGGTAATGTTTTTAAATTTTATATTATATATTGTAGATTTTTTTTTTCAAATTATCAAATGAAAATAATTATTTAATTTCATAAAATATATCTAGATAATATTTCTAATATTATAAAAAATTTTGTAAGATATTTTTTCCAAAAACGGTTATAGTATTTATATGATTTTATAATGGTATCCAATATTACTAATTTATTAATAAAATATAAGGAAATAACATGAAACAAGATTGTGATTACTATTGTAAAATTATATATTTAATTTTATAAGAATATATATATATATATATAATATTTTTTTTATTTTATTAGTATTATTTTGACATAATAATTTAATAGTAAAGAGATGATTTTTAATATGAATTTTATACTTTTAATTATTTCTTTAATATTAAATGAAAATTATATTATTAAAAATTTAGTAGAATAATATGTGTTACTAAATCATAAAATTGATGTATACTCATAATTTAAATTAATATTATGATAAAATATTATTGTTTAGTTTTATTTTTTTTATTTTAATTTTTTATAATATATTGATTTTAAAATTAAATATTTATAAAAATGTTGTAATTTGATGATTAATTATTCTAAAATGAATATTAATTTCAAAATAACAGAGTTTTTAGGGGGAATTTTTTTTATTATTTTATTAATTATATAATGATAGATAATATTATAGAAACCTATATATCATTCATTAAATAATAATAATAGAATATATCCTATAAATATTATTTAATTGAAATAAATTAATTTTCATGTCATTATAAATATAAATGTAATTATTGATTATCATGTAGTGCTTTCATGGAATTATAAATACATTAATTAAAAACATAGAGATAATATATGAAAATGGATAATCCTATTCTCAAATTAAAAGATATATTATACAATCATTCAATGATATTGATGTATATTAAAAAAATTAAATCTATATAACGTGTTATTTATCTAAATGATTACCCGATGACTGTGAAATTTTAGAAAAGACAAAAATTGAAGACAAACATGATTGTATGATAATGATAAAAAATATATAATATCAAAAAAATATTATATTATTATAATAATTAATATAAAAATATATTTTTGTTAGTACTGTATTTATTTGTTTAAATAATACTATATTTAACCTAAACTATTATATAGCATTGACAAAATTATTGTAAAAGAAAGGGATAAATTAAAAATGGTTGTTTAAAAATATTTGATGTGAAAAGGTTTTTATTAATTAATGGGATTCATGAATTTAATTGATATTTATTAAAGCCAACTAATTACATAAATATTAAAAACTGCTCTTTTAAAAATAAACTTTTATTTTTACTTAAATTCTAAATAACATAATAATATCATTATAAATAATATTTTCTTTTAAAAATGAGTAAAAATTTACTACAAACCTATAAAACCATATATTTAGAAAATTCAGAATATATAATGGTTTAATAAATCATCTTTTATACATTTATAATGCATTTGTCTTCAAAACATTACATGTGATACCATTAACGATTTATATTATGAAATCAAAATAATTAATCTTATCAATAAAATAGTATTATTCCATCCATTACAAAAATATATATAACGTTTGAATAAATATAAATATTATTCCCATACTTCTCTCTGAAATTCTATTCCCACATTCCTAAGGCTATGTTCTATAAAAAAGTTTCTTTTCTAAAATCTTAAGAATCAATCCAAATAAGAAATTCACATAACAATATATGACATCTAAACCCAATATTTATTTTATTATTTATGAATAATTTACCCTTAAAAAAATTATAAAAATTTATATAAATATTCTCTACAATATTATTTTCACATTTTGATCCATTTATTGATGATATATCAATGATTCCCTTTCTAATAACATTTTTTTCATAAGTTTTAAAAATGCCAATGTACAGGTTCAAATATCACTACCTTTACGTTTTTAATCACCACATACCATTTTAGTAATATGTGTAACATTTAATGATAAATTTAGAATTTAATATAATTCATGACAATTTTTATGATACCTAAATATTTTATATCTTCCACCTCATTTGATTAATTTTAGGAAGCAACATCCACCCAAGGTATTTTCGTACCACCTGTATGAATTTTTGTGTGTTAGTTTTAAACAAATCCTTTCAGGTATATTATTAAAAATTCATTTAATGAATAAATAGAACATTAATATTTGATTAATTTTTTGTTTTTCCACTAAAATTAAAAAATAATATTACTAATACTGATATTAAATGATTATAGAATTTTATGAATTGTAAAAAAGTTTTTGTAGATAATATTTTAAAATTTATCTATATTACCACAATATAAAATTTATTCTCTACTTGAGTTAAAAAAACATATATAATAACACTTTTAGATGTTATACAACTATTGTAAAAAACTAATTAATAGTTACATTTAAATAAAATATATTTTAGAATAATTGAATAGACATCCTCAAAATTGGTGATTCAAGAATCATTAATCTAATTAATATATATTACAAGATAATAAAATAATAAAGGTTTAATATATCTGAAATATTTTCTTATATATGTAAATAATGTAGAATAAAAATTATTCAATAAGTTAGAGGATTTATGAATCAATTTGGTACTCAACATATTGGGTTTTGTCATGAACGTTTACAGTAAATGTTTTAATTTCTTTTTCACTTATCACTATATACTTTTGATTAATATTTTTCATCACATATTTCTTATTTGATAAATTATTCTATGAAATTTTTTTCCTCTCCACATGGAATTGATAAATCCTTGGTTTTAAAAACAATTCTTTTTCCTACAAAAAAATATTGATTACACTTATTGGTTTATATTCATTTTCCCCAAGATTTATTCATGTTTATAATAAAATAATTATTAATTATAAGAGGTGTTCTTCACATATACCCCCAAGGCATTAGTTAAATTTTTTTTCTAGATAACATATATTTGAAGTATCCAAATGGTTGATTTCTTTATAATATTTATCATATGGGTGATTAGAAATATATGTGACTATAAAACCATCATTATTGATCCACATATTTAGTATTTATTATGTATTTTTGTTATATAGTTATTTGTGAAAAGAAAAAATATACCTAATATAACATTAATTTAAGCATGCTTGAAATTTATTATTTTAGTGATCTATTTTAAAATCTGTTTTATCATTTTTCAGTGGGAGAACATTTTAAATATAATTTTCTATGATATATTGATATTTATATGCTCATTTAAAAAATTTAAATTATTTTACAGGGGTTAAATATGAATGGTAAAAATAAAAAAATTATTGTTCAAATTATGAATATGCTTTTGGAATGATGAAATTGTAGCATTTTATGAAAATATTCTTACGGAAACATTTTTCACAAAGACGAAGAGTGAGTTATATAATGTAGTGGTATTCTTAATCATCTAGAACTATAAATCTTCAGTCATTGTATATCTAATTAAAAAATTATTTTTGATAAAAAATTTAATTATTAGGATGGTAGGTTACATATTTACCAATATATTAATATATTTTTATTATATATGTAGCATTATATTTTTATTTATAATTATATCATTGTTAAATGTATGGAAAGTGAAGTTAATGGATTAGTGGTAGAAAATTCAATATTCTGTGATATTGATGTGTTGATCACTGTTCCCGATTTGTTTTTTTGTTGTTGTGGTTATTTAAATGAGGTAATTGGTTTACTGTATGTCATTTCATTGCCATGGTAATGTGAAAGTGGTATTCGGTGACATGTAATGAAAGTACCCATCTATGTTTATGTTTCCACTAATTTTTTGAATTTATTGTTAATCGTTATATATTTTATCAACTTAATAATTATAATAATTATTTATTATATATAATAGAGGATAAATATAGAAAATTTTGTGCATACTAGTATAATATCTCCTTTATTAGAAGTTGTTTTTTCAAATTACATGATAATGTCTTGTGTGTAACCTATTAATTTTAATTATACAAGAGGAAAAATATTTTGAGATTTGAGGAATTAATAATTTTAAATTAATTTTTTAACATTAATTTTTTGATAAATATGTTGATTTTAGTTATGATTAAAATAAAATAAAATAATTATTATAAAATAAATTTTAATAGAAAAAGTATGAATCTAAAAAAATACGAATAAGATAAACATCTGACAACGTAAGAAATAAAAACCCATTGAATATTGGATTTTTGTAATCCAAAAAATTATCCCTATATAATTTCAATTCATGTGTTATTACCATTGTATTCAGATCATCATTGATGAGGTGTTCAAAATGATAAGTCTTTTTGTCCCAAGTCTGAATGTTCTGCACTAAGATAATCATCCAGTAATTGAATTCAGTTTTCAAAATACAATCATTCTTATTAATTTACAATCAATTATCTTTATTTGTTTCCACTCAAATCATTCATTTACTCATCATGTTCAAGTATTTTTTATGAGAAATAATCCCAAAATTCTCTTTTAATATTTCTTCTTCGGTGTAAAGAAATAGATCCATTGATTTATATTTTTATGAAGCTTCCTTACTAGCCGCCCATTGTAGGAAATCGAATAAATCCATAGAGATGACAAATTTATTAGGATGAAATAACATTGAATGTCATCTATATACAAAGATAATCTCTTCCACTAATAGTTATCTTCCATTATTTCCCATGCATTACCATATTCAATAGAATCACCACATTTATCCCTTCACCTTTTATTAAAAAAATTCGATCTCTTATTCCATTCTTGGTCATTATTAGCTGGTTCAAAATCCATGACCCTGAACCTAATATTTTTCATTGGAATTTATTCAATTGTTTTAGACTAGTGAGGGAAATTATTATTCACTTATGATTTCATACCTTTATACATAGTGCATCTCCCATAATCCATGTTTCTCTTATGACACATCTTCCCCCATTATATGTGATTTCCTCTTCCATGACTTCCATATCTAGAATGAACATATAATTGGATAGAGATCTCATCTCCTAACTTCATAAAAAAGAATCCATAGCCTTCATTCGAGTTCCATGCCCATATTTAATCTATTGGATTCGGAACTAGGACATTTCTTCCAAAATAGTATGTCATAATAAATTCCATAAGGTAATTTTCCATTACTCCCCAAGAAAACATAAAATATGATGACATCTAGTGGCTATTTTCAATTCAGAATATCACTAACATTGGAATCATTACCCTAAGTACATATAAACTTGAACACATCTACAACCTATATATTGATGAAATTTATAAAAACAAATCAATAACCATGAATGCATAAATATACTTCCCAAAAACCAGAGTACAATGGGAAGAAAAAATATATATCCAAACACAATCCAACCACAATGAGTCAGCAAACAAGTTTAACCTAAATGTAATACATGGACTGCTATCAAAATCCATTGGAACTAACATCGGTATATCCAGTCTCACTATTCAATTACTAGTCCTGGTCCACCATATGATTTTCATGAAGGACCATCATTTTTACAAGAAATGACATGTGCAGGATTTCCCGTGTAGGGGTTAGTATAAAAATACCCAGTAGGAATCCCTGATACAAGATATCATACAAAAAATGAAAATGAGTCATCTCTACGTAGGTATGTGTCTACAACCCATACAATAAGAATATTTAGATATGGTCATAAAAAACACATTGTCTAAGTTATGTCACAATCATAATATTCTAGCCTAGGATTCTAGCTAAAAGGTTCCACAAAGAACTCACCTGGGAGAACACACTCGGGATTCTAAAAACTCTGATGACATTTACCCAATAGGTAATTCTCATCGGGCCACTTCATTAAAAGTATGATATTGAAGTATAAAGAGATGTGGTACACATATGGGGTTCACTCCCAAGGCTATTTGGTATACCAACAACTCAATATAGATTAACATGATAATTATAGGATTGGATACCGAATAGATTTGGTCAAAACAATACCATGAACTCCCCATGGGGTACAAAGATAAGTAGAGGATCTCACTCTGAGACTCACAAAAGGATTCCAACAACTCTACCCGAGATGTCCTATTGATGAGATTGTTTTCTTTTGTGTGAGAGGAAATTCCATACTAACACTTAAGGAATGTATACAAGGAATGTACCTTAACAAATCATTTACAAGATACATACACAATGTCTCCAATACATCTTCTTAAATGTGCATGGAGATTTGAATGATTACAGTCCATGTACCTTGACTCGAGGTCCTACCCTGTGTAAACATACCATGTTGTATACCAATTTCTGGGAAATGGTATAGGGTTCTTCAGCTACCCGTGTACACTTCCCATGAACCGGTACATGGAATATCCCAAATAAAATTTTTAGAACATGTCAATATTGAAGAGCACATTTAATTGTCCAACATGTAATCTCTATCTCATATATGTGTACCCTATTAGGTATATGCTAACACATAGGAGAGAAGACACGTGTGGTATTATAGGTCCACACTCCATGTGATCCTTCACTATCTCGCACAGCCCTAAAAACCATTAAGAGGGACCCACATGCATTATAATCATGTATTATACTCCATTTATAGGGGGTTTTCTAGTTTACTAGGTTCCTCTATCTGGACATACCTAGGCCACTGTCACCATGGATTGTGGAACCAATCTTGCTATAAATAATGTATCAACCTTGACTGAACCTCTCCATGGACGTTTGAAGAATTTATTCCCTCAAATACATATATAAAAATTGTTTTTGTATTCCTATCATCATTCACACTCCGAATCCAAATCATGGGTTTATAAACTTGTACAATATCTTCAAGGATAACATTGATTCACCTTCATTACATGGAGCTTCGATCGGATCTACTATTTTGAATACTTCGATCACAAAAATTGTTCACAACATTCTATTGTCCGGTAAGACATCATCACATGGTCTATATGATGAATATATGTGATTAATGGTGAAAGACTATATAAAACAATGAAAAATACATAAATATTAACCTAATAGCTCCATTTTTTCGTTTCCCTAATTCTTTGACATTAAAATAAATACGAAGAACCAAAATAAATTAAAAAACATCCCCCAACAAGAATCCTTGCAATAATTTCAACCAGAAATATAACCAAAATATATATAAATCTAATGGTTTATTGTTCTGTCTTCATCATATAAATTATCAATTGGAAATGAATCCAAATAAAAAAACCACTACCTTAATTTGCATTTACCACTAATAAATAATAGGGCTAATACAATATTTTTGGGTAAAATATTTGATTTCATTGCACGTTAGTCATTGATCCATGATCTAATTTCATTTTATCTATTGGAGATCCTCTAATTATATATCTGATGGTTCTACAATGGATCCATATGTATAGGGACATCCTTTTAATGTATTCATATATTTATAAATAAAGACTGTCTTGTTATTAAATAAACAAAATGTATATAAAATAATTTTTTTAATTATTTTATTTATTTCCATGCATGTGAGAAATTTTTAATAATTTAACCCATATAGAAAAGTTTATATAACTCTAAGGGTAACCCCAAAATTCAAAACTCAATGGTGCACTCATATTTCTAATATAGTTACATTTTTTATTTTATTAAATTGATTCAATAAAACTAAATCTACATGAAATTTAATAAATTTAAATCATTTCAAACTAATATTTTAGACACCCCAAGCCTCAAGAATTCATTTTGTCTTAGATCCTGGTCTCAAAAATAATATATAAAATAACCAAAAAGAAAGCATAGAAATTCCTAGTTATTACATTATCCCCACCATGGGATTGTATGTCCCCAAAAATCCAAAATTGGGGCTACAAAAAAAAGATGTGGTACTTAGAATGAATCTGAGCCTCCCACTCCCATGTGGTCTCATAGTTATATATGTGTTGTCACTAAACACACTCTAAATGAATTAATTACCAAAGAAGGATCCTCTTCTGGGTATCAACAATCTCTACTGTTCACTATGTAATTATAGCTCAATATTTGTAGTGTAGATAACCCCAGTTTATAACGTGTGATTGTTTATGAACAAAACTCCTCAGCGACAACACATAAAAGACATCATGTAGCTATTATTACTACAACATTATATTTGGTAAATAGTCCACCTCTATAATTCTATACTATATCGAGAGAGGTTCATTGAATCTTGGAGATAACTTGACATTATAACCAAATCTATATAAACCATGATGGTTGGAAACCAATTGGAAGATAATGCTTCCCTACAAGAACACCAAAGACCTATATCATCATTTTATAAATGAAAAATTATGGAAATTGTGTATTCCTTTATCAATGTGGATAATGTGTGCCTTTTTTCTAGATTCTCACAAAAAATCATGGCCTATGAATTTTGAGTATCCTAGGATAGTTCAACAAAGTATTTACCAGAAGGGTAACCAATAAAAATATTCATATGGTTCCATAATAATTGTTGTAGGTTGAATATTATTATATGAAAACATCACCAATGTAAGGTGATCCAAACAACTACAGCTAATGCACAACTTTCATTCTTGTAGGATGTCCTCTTGATGGTGAATATTCTTCTCTTAATGGATGTTAGTTTCGCGGTAGAACAATATTCTCAAGCATAACTGAGTCCCAAACGTTTCATAAAACCCCTTCAATAACAATGATGTGAAGTGAGTATCAGTATTGGAATGATCGTAAATTTAAATCCATGGATTCATGTTATCTTCTTTATGTAGAGGCATCTCAAGTACTCTACATAACTAATCTCTTAAATAGAAAATATGTTGGACGACTCAGTCAATCAATCTATGATCACTCGGGTTTTATCATATCCCTTTTTTTTATGTTGGAATATCATCATGATTTATATAAATATCTCACCCCACATCCAATATGGAATGTAATGGGGTTAAGATAAACCCACTATAACATGGTTCTCATCTTAAACATGACAAAAGGTAAGGGATATATTGAAAAACTGTAAAAATCATTACTTTATCCATAGACAACAAAATTGATGTTGAATGTCTTGGTATATCTTCTCCAGATAAAAAAGTACTACAAAATGATATTTATGAATCTCTCTCAGAACCTCATCCTTCTACATCACATATACCATCCTAAATACTTTCAAAAGAATAACATACTACCCACATTTAGAAAATACATCAGAATCATGAATAGTGGATATCTAAGTACATATGAGGTCAGAGTTAGTATCACCTATATGTTCCTACTTCACTCACTATAAAAGGGGGTGGGTGAAAACCATTTACTCTAGGTAAGAATCTTTATCTACATCCAAAAAGGATAGATTTAAGGAGGCAAACTGCACTGATGTCGTGTTTAGAAACTACAATCAAGAACTCCTTCTAAGAGAATATTCCACCAAGTTCCCATTCCTATGAGTATTTAATATTTTGATGTCATAATCCTAGAAGAAATATAGAAATATCCTCTATTTAGTGATATGTTCATTATGAGAGAAGATTTATTTGAAATTCTTATAACTAGAATAGAAGTTAAACCACCTTACCATCAGGTACTATCTCCACATCATTACTGTGATTTCAACCACTACTAACCTGACATCATTTGTCACATAGTTCTCCCCATGTGGTATAAACTGTTGTGAACCATGGGAAATCAATTACATCCTCTACATTAAAACAAACCCAAACTCAGTTCCTAATGCATCGTAGAACAATACCTACTTGACACCCTCATTTTGAAATCTAATTATGGGAGCACTTGTCAAACTATTCCAAAACTACTAACCACTCTAATAGAACCTCCTCGTCCTCATGATATAGTTCCACATTATGGTCAAATATTTTATGGGTCTTGGTATCCTATTTTTAATTGGTATGAATATCAAGTGAAATAATGTCAATCGTAGGATGCTTCGTACCACTGTTGCACTCTTGAGTGGCTCCTGAGGTAAAATTTTCTCATCCTTTCCCATGTCCAATATCAATCCATTTATTGAAATAACATGTCCCAAATACAGGTATTTTTTAATCCATAATTGGATCATTGAGATATTTTCATTGATATGGTTTTCTTGGAGTACACCTAGTATTGTCCTCTGGTGTCTCATGTGTTCCTCCTCCAATGCTGAGAAGACAATAATAATATCAATAAACATTGCTGCGAAGCTATCTATTAAAGGCATAATGATTTGGTTTATGAGCCTCCTGACAAATCTTGGGGTGTTCGTCACACCAAAGGGAATCAACATATAATCACAGTCGCTATAGAAACATATGGAGTTTGTCTTAGTTATATTCTCATCCCGTACTCACAACTGGTGAATGACCGACCTGTGGTAAACATTGGAAATACATTGTTCCCCTATTAACTAATCAAAAATCTCATCAACCCTCAGTATTATATATATGTTCTTTAAGTTTACCTTATTCAAGAATGGGATATTGTACGCAAACTCAATCAAACCTTAACATTCTAGGCGAACAAGATTAGGGTTTCCTATGGTGAAACACTAGTTCTTACAAAGCACTCCCTCTATAAGTCCTCTGAATTCTCCCTCAGCTAGTAAAGTTCATCAAGATATAGATGATATTATGGAATACATATCAGTGTCATCCTAAGTTTTATATCAATTTAGAATTGTATATTATGAAATATAGGTTATTAGGTAACATCTATAGGTAAGATGTCCTCATACTCCTCCACGACTATAGGGATCCAAAAACTCATAACATTCATTACACCAAGGGTCATTCTATCCAACAAATGATTAATAAATTTCACTATCCTATACATGAGTCCTTCCCATGATTCAAGGGTATACAAATCATCATGAAATGAGAGAATGGTTCTGCCACTATAGACACACCACATCCTCTTCCTATAAGAGTCGATATGGGAATGAACAATGAATTACCAATACATAGTAAAGAAGTTGTTTTGAGACCTCCTCTCTTTAATAAATTAATCCAAATAGAAACTATCACCTCCAAGAGTGTTATAAATCTACCGAAAAAAGAAAGTGATCACTATGTCATGTCATATAGTAGTCTACAAGTGCAAGGGTCAAGTCAAAGGATTAACCAGAATCTCTATTTCTCATATAAGGATGGTGGGACTAAAAAAATTACCAGAACCATCATCTATCATCACTACAACTGGGGTAAAAAAGTAATCTATTGTAATATGAATAAATATAGAATACTCTTGGTTGGAAACTTGTTAAACCTACTGTATTTCCCTTCAAAAATTTTCTACCTCCATGATCCTAGGTTGGATGAAAATGGGGAAGTGGAGGTAACAATTCCAAACATCTACCACCTCCAACCGTTATCCCAGCTTTTTGTGATTTCAACTGACCGTTGGACATTTCTTCCAAAACTATTGTCTCTACCTCATAATCCCATCCACATTATCTCTATTAGTTGTATGGTGGATCATACAATATCTGTAACACCCTGACACCAGTTACCCAGAGTTGGTGGATTATTTTATTACATTGGCATGATTATAAGGAATAAAGCCCCGAAGGACCGATCAATTTAGCTGTCTTTGAAAATAGATTATATACATGAATGTTACATTACATTTTATAACATAAAACACATCATAAAAAATCCATTTAGAATTATATTATTATTATATCTGAACACCTCATATCAATCATAATAGACTTATTAGAATCACGAAAAATTAAAACATAAGAAAGGGGTAAGCTCAGATGCTTGGTAAGGTTGAATAGTTTAGCAGAATCTATAAACTTTTAATGAATGATGTGTAATAAAAGAACGTCAACATATTAATCATAAACATGAAAAAAATATGGACAAATAAAAATAACAATAACAAATGAACATGCCTATGGATATTCTACTTGTAGAATAATAACATTTAACAATCAATTTCATAATCAGGGAATTCCTAACGCCAGATATCATTACAACATATTCAAGGCCTCATGACAAGACTAAAAATTATTTTTTTTACAATTCCATGATCAAAGACACTAATTTTTCTCATGAGACCTACCAATGCATCGAGAAGAAATAGCAAGCTCCGTTGGTAACTTACTATGTCCACTGCATTTCTTATATAAAAATGTTGAAACATAACATAAACATTCGTATTAAATCAATCATATGAAATTTTAATACATGAACCATAAACCATGAATGGTATAAAAATATCACATCCACAGTCAAACTTATAAAAAAAATCAATACTATATGGAAGATTGTATTATAATAAATTATCCTCAATCAAGAATAATATCCAGTAATGGATGTTGAAATAGTTAAAAATGATTAGTAAAACACTTTGAGATAAATATCACTTTTTTATGAAATAATTAAAAAGTCACACAATTTATAAAAGAATACATTTAAAATAAAATTTTTAGTTAAATTTTACCATAACAATTTAAAACATTTTAATCGAATTAACATTTTCAAAAAAATCATGTCCATATAAATAAATCATTTATATAATTTTTATAACATAGACATTAATTGAAATGATTTACAAAAATAAATCATTAAAACATTTAAAATGATGATATTGATAAAGAGTACATTCCACAAAACATTAAAATATCTACTTTGAAAACATTATTATCAAACATGGACATGGATGATAAATATATCCTAGTAAAAACTTATTAAAAACAATCTTGGATAACAATTAGATTGAAAAATTAACCCTTACCATGTACTTTCCTTTGGTTTAGGGTATATTTAACCTCCATTATAATTACTATAGTATGTTATTAAATTATACCAGAACTATATTCATATTTATTATGTCATATATGATTTATTTATGATTCTATACTGCCCATTTAATGATGATATCCATGTTAAATTAACATTTCATGAAATAATCACTTTGTTTATCATATGTGTCTTAACATGTTATTAATGTTCATCTCATTTATATCATGATTTAAATACTTCCAGAATATAAAACATGATTTATATAACATATATATTTAGAATATAAATTTGTATAATAGATAGATATATGAAATGGGAAACACTATTTATGGAGACAATAGGTTGTACGTATGCATAAATGTTGTTTCAGTTTTCATATCCAATTGAATGAAAGTAAGTGAATAAGATATATGTAATGATATATATATATATATATCTAGTAGAATTATTTTATCATATATTATGTCCTTATTAATAATATATATTTATATAATCATCTTTGAATGGTGACCATGGAAATGAATCTCATCACGTTGTGGAGACGATAAGCTGTACATACACATGAGTGACAATATCATTGCTTTAATGAATAAAAGGTGTAGAATTTGATGGTATATTAATTGTAAATAGAAATTAGAACGTTATATTAATTATTTATATACATATTTATCATCATTATATCTATCCTAAAACATAGTATTGAATAAAAAATTACAAAAAGGTGTGGAGATGGTAAGCTGTATGTACACACACATTGTAAGATTATCATTCATAGGAAGGATTGAATAATGAATATGGTTGTACCATATTTTTAATAAAATAAAATAATTTAGATGTTACTATATTAATTATTTTATTTTGTAAATAACAAATAAAAATAATGTGGAAGAAGAAAAAAACATTGAAAGAGGTGATAAAATAATTACCTTTTATTTGGGTGTTTCCTTTTGATTTCAAACAAAAAGCTACATAGGTTGGCTTTCTTCACAAGGGAAGGCCTTTAAGATGAAGTGAGGGATGTTGGGAGATGATTTTGGTAGGGTTCAGGAAATCCAAATGGATTTTAAGGTGTTATATTAAGAACAGGTTAAGTACCCTTTTATAAGAGACGTGAGGGTCACTTTAGAAAAAATATGAAATATTACATTATTATAAAATAATTTTCGTTTTCTACTAGCTAAAAATTGATTTCGTTTGATAATAAGGTAGTTATGGGTCTAAATCCTCTCATCCAATATGTTTTAGACAAGTTTAGGTTACCATATTAACCATATCTATTATATTTAACTCTTAGTTTAATTGATGAACTTTTACAATGTCCTCTAGTATTATTATAAAAAGTTGTTTTAAACATACAATAAAAATACAAGAGAACCTCATGTGGATAATTATTTATATATATAACATTATATAAATAGTTTATCTTAACCTTAGATTTTTTAAAATATTATATCAATTAATAATATAGTATTTGTTTTAAAAACTCATTTATGTCAATTTTAACACTATTTTGTATTTTTTTGTTAGTCATAGAAACTTTATTACTTAAAAAATTATTTAATCAACCATAAAATGTTATATTAACCTAAAAAATTCTTGGATGAAATAAAAATCTTCAATTTACAATTATTTTTATATTTATAATATCAATTATTTTAATCATTCATTGATAAAGTAATTACTGCATCATTATTGTGTCATAAATAAATTTAATTATTAAATCTCTATAAATTAAAAATAAACTAAAATTATTTAGGAAGTCATTTAATCATTCTAATGAATATTTATAGTTGAATTTTTCTTATGTAAAACACAATATTTAAAAAAAATGGTTATTAAACATTGAATTTAACACTTTAAAATCTTATTTAAATTATATAGTAATAAAAGCCTTAATCTAATCTATGTGGACCAAAAGGATCATATTTTATTCTTAAGGTTGGTTTTGGTCGAAATAAAATTATTAAATAGAATTAGTACACGTGTTAGTGTAATTATAATATCATTTTTACCGTTAACTACCTTATTTACTTTAAACTATGGTAAATAAAAGTCAAAAGTTACTATTCACCAAAATTTATTTTCATCTTATTAAACCACATTTTACTTAAAAATGTCAACCATGTCTCTCATATTTTTGAAATTCAATTCACAGAAGTGGTAAAATTATGTTTTATTCAAATTTTTTAATGTGCCTAGAAGGTGGGTAAAAGTTGTTAAAAAGATCAATATAATTTTGTACATAAAATTTTATTATAAAATGACATCAATAAATTACATTGAAATTATATAGGTATTATAAAACAATATTAACATAAAATAAATTTAAATAATATAAATAATTATTTAATTAAAATGACGGTTTAAAATAATTACGAATTTTTTTGACTATCCATAAAAAATGGAATGTTTTCAGAAAAATACCAAAAAATAATCCTAAGATAATTTTGGTATTACTAATTAAAAAAGAAATTATATTTTACCAAATTTAAAACATAGAAGTTTCATTAATTAATTTAAAATCAATTCCAGTTTTCAAATCTGAATGGTGGGATTTTATAAAGTAAAAACTATCAAAATATTGACATGTGTTTATGTCAAATTTATATATTACATTACTTATAATGACATAACTTGTTATAGAAGATAAATATATAATATAAATATTCTTAAAACCCATTAAAATTCATAATTTAACACTATAAATTATTTTAATTAAAAAATATGATTTCAATTAATATTTAGTATTTTTCTTCATTCATCAAAATATGATAGTTATCATAAATGTATCAAAAATTTATCCAACCTAAATTTTAATATCCCCCGCCTAAAATAGAATTTAAATAAATTTAATTTAAAATAAAAAAGTGTCAAATATTTGTTTTATAAAGGGTTCTCTATTAAAAGATAGTAAAATTACATTTTTTTTGTAAAATACTTCTTTTGTCTGAAAAAATGAATTTGTTAGAATATTATGTCTAGAAAACACATAATATAGATTCTAAAATTATATGGAGTATATAAAATTCAAAATCCAATTAATAAATTTCATAACCACTTTTTAAATATCCAGTTTAGTAAGTCATGGTGCACTCGAACTCGGTGTTTTGTGTAGCAGAAATTATTGAGTTTCATTGAAGAGATAACGTACTAAGAAATATTGTGGTGTTACATTATCTCCTATTTCAATAAATTGGGTCCTCTAAATATGAAATTTTTCATCAAAAATAATCAGTTAATATAAGAAAAAACCTTTGTGGAAAACCCACATCATAAATTGGGTTAATAAAATTTAGTTTTAATAAAAGGGAAAGGGAAATGAAAATCCGCAACAAAATTATGATCACGATTAAGAGAACATTGTTGGAAATTAGAGACACATAATTGGATAGAAAATGTAAATATTTATAGGGAGTTATTGGTGTCCTCAATCACAAACAACTGTAAAATTGAAGGCCTCAAAGCAGTTAATCTATGATGATTTAAAATATCATCGGTACAACAAAACATAAGGTTTTAAGATAACACATTCTTGGTTTTAAGTTCCCTTCCCTAAAGTTTAAGAATTAATTATTTCATAGAATAAGAGAGAAAAAATATCTATGACACACAAAGTTTTATCCTTCAACTAATTTCCACCACAAACTCATCTTTCACTCCAAAAGATAATATAATTCAGAAATATTATATTTATCCTATTAGTATAGGGTTTAAAAAATAATGAATTTATAATTCATTTGTTAGACTATTTTAAAAATATACATTATACAAACGTGGACATCACGTTGGACAGTGGTAGCTGATGCACCCTTGTCGCCCATCGATTTTGGGTTCAAGTCTTGCTGCCATGCTAGATGTGACGCGTTGTCACCCGACCTCCAGGTTGTCCTTTTTATAACAATCCATAAATAATCTTAATAAATTCATTAACATTAACAATAGAATCCAATGTCAAACATAATCCATTATAACCTTTAGACTTATCTAGAATACTTCATTCCAAATTCACAGTACAAAAATATTAAGGAAGTTAAACACAATGAAGATTATTTTTTCCACATAATGACAAGTGGATACCTTCATCATGTATTATTTTAAAACATGGTAACACACTGAATTACCATAAAACATTATTGATTACATTCAAGCTTCTTTATTCCTTATATTATACTGGACATACTTCTTTTATCCAAAAATGTTTTAAAATCCAACCATAATGGAATAATCAAACATCTAATTAGTTTCATAGTTGTCAAGAATATTGAATATAATTTATCCAAGTCAATCGTATATTATTCCAAAATCAGTACCTCAGTATCATAACCATAATATGGTTTATATTTCCTTCAACCATGTATTTTAAAAAATAATAACTTTCAATTGAGTAACTTTTTTATAACTATATAATCTCAAATTCTCAATTAAATAGTACAGTAGTACAATCCTTATTTATTTCCATAATTTATATAACTAGTACATAATTGAAACAACACTCAAATGAAATAATTATTTAATAACTACATAATAACACTATTAACTCCTCTTCATCTATGGTAATATCATAACATTATTTTTATCTAATAGCATCATTTGGGGAATACTAGGATGATTTTCACATTGGTATGCATAGTGTCCCAACTCCACGCAGATGAAGTATTGTACATTTGAAACCCTTTTTTACCTTTGTAATCACATACTTGGTGTCCTTTTCCTCTAATCATATACCTAACTCCCATTCTATACAATAATTTACCAAGGTTATCATTTCCACAATTATCAAATATGAGGTAATCCTTCATCCCCTTCTTCTATTTATCCATCTTTCTATCTACAATACTTTTATTCTTTGGCATCCCTTCAAATACATAGGACTCAAAGAATTCATTAACTATCTTATTAACACATGGTACTATTTCTTCATATGATGATAATACATGGGAAAATATTTCCCTTATAAATATTGGATTTATACCATGAAAGATATGAACCTTATTACTCTTCTGATCAACTGTATTGTTGGAGTTCTCATTCCATCTACTGGGAACCATTTCTAAACAATGTCATACACTAGGTTTGTTTATAAATAACAATGCATAATTCCAAACATATAAAAAACCTAACCTAAATTGATAACATTATGTATATAATCCATAATCCTAAAAATGTTTTTATTACGAATTTTTTACTCTTATGTTTTTGATAATGGTTTGTATAAAAAATGTGAGTTATCTTAAGCATGTCCCCTAGGAGTGTTGTAACCAAGAGTGTAGCAAGGCCGATTGTCATGTACCAGGATACCCCTAGTCAAACCTAAAACTCCTTTTCAGTGTTTTCACTTCTTCGAAAATCTGTGCCAGAGCCGCCTCTTCCTACTCGTATTCAGATAGAGATTTATTTTTTAGAAATTCACAAAATCACTATATTACAAAAATTTTAGGAATTTTTTTTATACTAGTCCAAACTGTTTAACTTTGGGTAATGTTTCAAAATCAGAGTTTATCTAAATCTATTTTCAATGTTTATTCTAAACATCCTCTTATTCCAACTATATCATTATAACCACAATTACCTAGTGTTGGTGCACTGTTTTAATACATTGTCATTATTACAAAAAATCATGTCCCGAAGGACCGATCCATTTACCAGACTCATAAAATTGATTACATACATGAATGATACATTAAACATTATAACATACATCAAAACAAGAAAAATCCTTTAATAATTATATTATTCATTTGGTATAACTCTTCATATAAATTATAATACACTTCTTGGAATCCTAGGAAAATAAAACAGATGAAATGGATGAGTTCAAATACTCAGTAAGGGTAAATGATTTAGCGGAAGGTATAAACTTTTAATAAAATATGTGTAATAAAAAATCATCCACCTTTTAAACATAAGCATGACAAAAATATTGAAATAAATAATCAAACATGAACATATAAGCATGCACAAGAATATTCTATAAGTCTAATAATCACATGTAATAATTAATTTCATAATGAGGAAATGCATAATTCCCGACATCATTACCATATAGTCAAGGCCTTGTTCCAAGACAACAAATAAATGTTTTGTCAAGGCCTTGTCTCAAGACACTAATTTGTCTTATGAGACCTACCGATGCATTGAGGATCTAAATTGGGCTCCACTCATCACTAGCTATGTCCACTATATTACTTATATGAAAATGTTGAAACATAACATAGACATTGGTATTAAAACTAGCATAAGAAATGTTAATACTTAAACCATAAATCATGAATGGTATAAATATAATGAATCCTCATTAAAACATATAAAAATACCATCAATAAAATATGGTATATTTTATTATAATAAATCAACCTCAATCAATAATAATATCAAGTAATGGATGTTGACATAGTAGAAAATGATAAGTAAAATTCATTGAGAGAGATATCCCCTTTTCATAAAATCATTTAAAAGTAACAAAATTTAAAAAGGGAGACATTTAAAATATATATTTGAATCCAAGTGTCCCATAACACTTTGAAACTTTTTTAAGGAATAAACATTTTAAAACAATCATGTCCATAAAAATAAATCCTTAAAATCATTTTTTAAACATGGACATTAATTAAATAGATTGAAGAAAATAGATCATTAAAAAATTTAAAATTCTGATCATGATAAATATTCCCTTCAAAAAAACATGAAAATATTTATTTTGAAAACATTTTTATGAAACATGGTCATGGATGATAAAAGTTTCCCATAAATACTTATACATAATTAATCTCGGATAATAATGAGATTTAGTAATTTACCCTTACCTGGTACTTTCCTTTGGTCGAGGGAACATTTAACCTCTGGTATAATGACCATAGTATGTTATTAAATTATACCAGAACCATATTCTCATTTATTATATCATACATGATTCGTTTATGACTTTATAATACCCATTTAATAATTATTTCTATGTTAAATTAACTTTTTGGGTAATAATCTATTCCTTTATCGTACATGTTTTAACTTGTAATTCATGTTCGTATAATTTATATCATTAATTAAATTGTTCCATAATATAAAACATTATCTATATATGATATATATTTAGAATATAAATATTTATAATATATTGATATATGAAATTGAAACACAGTTTATGGTTACTGTAGGTCGTACGTATGGATAAACGTTGTTTCCGTTTTCATATCGTATTGAACGGATGTAAGTTAATAAAATATATGTAAGTACATACATAAATACATACATATATATATATATCCATTGAATTATTATATAATATATTATATAATTATTAATAATATATTTTTATATAATTATCGTTCAATGGTGAATGTGGAATCGAATCTCCTCGCGTCGTGGAGAGTGTAAGCCATACGTACACACGAGCAACGATATCATTTCTTTAATGATTAAAATGTATGGAATTAGATTTTATATTAATTTTACAGAGAAATTATCTTTTAATTTAAATTATTTATTTACAAATTACACATTATTATATCCATAAAAATAAAATAGTGTTGAATCAAAAATTACACCACGGTGCGGAGACGGTATATCGTACGTACGCACGCATGATGACATTATCATTCATAGGATGGATATAATAATGAGTATGGTTGTACCATTTTTATAATAACATCAAAATATGTAGAAGGTATTTGAGTTATAATTTTTTTTTATGGAAATACCAATGAAAAATAATTTTCACGAAGAAAAGAACATTGAAAGGGGAGGTAAAATAATTACCTTTTCTTTTGGTGTTTCCTTTTGATTTGAAAAAAATGGATCCATAGGTTGGCTTTTTTCTCAAGGTAAGGCCTCAATGTTGAGGTGAGATAATATGTGAGGATATTTGGGTAGGAATAGTATGGGAAAAATGGATGTGGAGGTGTGATTTTAATATAAGGGGAAGTAACCTTTTATAAGAGCGGTGAGGGTCACTTTAGGAAAAGTTTGAAATATTATTTTTTTATAAAATAATTTTGGGTTTCTAATTTCTCCAAATTGATTTATTAACATGATAATGTCGGGATGGGTCAAAATTATCTCATCCAATATGTCTTAGAGAATTTTATGTTTCCATATTAACACTATATTTTGGGTTTAACTCTTAGTTAAATAGTTTAACTTATACCATGTCCTCTTGTATTATTCTAATAAATTGTTAATAATCTTACAATAAAAATACAAGAGAACCCTAAGTGGTTCATTATTTATATATATAATATAAGTACTTCGGATGATCCTTAGATTTTTTGAAATATTATATTAATTAATAATACAGTATTTGTTTTAAAAATTCATTTATGTCAATTTTGACACTATTTGGTATTTTATTTTTTTAAGTCATAACAACCTTATTACTTTCAGAAAACTTATTTAATCAACCATAAAATTTCATATTAACTTAAAAAAAAATTGTATAGAATAAAAATCCTCAATTTATATTTATTGTTATATATATAATATCAATTATTATAATAATTCATTGATAATGTAATTACTACATCTTCATTGTGTCATAAATAAATTTAATTATTTAATCTCAAAAAATTACAAATAAAATACCCTTATGTAGGAAATATATTTATCTTTTAAATGAATATTCAGGTTCCAATTTATCTTTTGTATAATTCTATATTAAAATTGGTTTAGTTAATAAACTTTTAATTTAACACTTATAACTCTTCTTTAAATAAAATAATAATAAATGGTATAATCTAATCCATGTAGACCAAAAGAATCATATATTATTCCTAAGGATTCTTTTGGTGGAAATTCACTTATCTAATAAAATTAGTTCATGTGTTAGGGTAATTATAATATCAGTTTTACCTTTAATTACCCTATTTACTTTTAACTGTGGTAAATAAAAGTCAAAGCTTAATATTAACCACAAATTATTTTTATCTAATTGAACCACATTTACATAATGATGTCTACTGTGTCTCTCAGATTTTTGATGGTGGTTAAAAGACGTTAAAAAGATAAATAAAATTTTATACATCTAATTTTATTAAAAAATGATTCCAATGAATTAAATTGAACTTGTATCGGTATTATATATCTATTTTGACTTTATATAAATTTATATAAAATAAATAATTATTTTAAAAAAATCCATTTTAAACAATAACGCATGGGTTTTCACTATTCATAAAAAATTGAATGTTTTCAGAAAAATAAAAAAAATGCAGCCTAAGATAATTTCTATATTCCAAATTAAAAAAAATTATATTATACCATATTTAAAACATAGAAGTTTCATTAATTAATTGGAAATTAATTCTAGTTGTCAAAACCAAGATACATTTTTTTAAAGTAAATACTATCAAAAGATTGACGTGTGTTTATATAAAATTTAAATGTGAAATTACTCATAATTAAATACATTGTATTAAATGATAAAAAATATAATCTAATTATACTTTCATACCATTCAAATTCATAATTTAACATAATAAATTATTTCAATTAAAAAAGTGCTTTCAATTAAAATTTAGTATTTTTAATTATCCATCAAAATATTAAAGTTATCACAAAATACCAAAAAATAATCCAAACTATATTTTTATATCCAACTTCTAAATAAGAATTTAATGTCTACAAATTGAATATAAAAAAGATTCAAATATTGGTTTTAATAAGGGTTATCCATTAAAAGGTGTTAAAATTGCATTTTTGGAAATATACTTCTTTTATCTGAAAAAATTAATTTGTTTTTATATTATATCTAATAAACATATAATATGTTTTCTTAAAATTATATAGAGTATATAAAATTCAAAATTTAGTTAATATTATTCATAACCGCATTTTGAAGGTCTATTTTGTAAGTCGTGGTGCACTCGAACACGGTGTTGTGTGTAGCGCATTTTATTGAATTTCTTTGAAAAGATAACGTATTACGAAATAATGGTGAGTTACAATATCTATAATTATTTACCCTATTATCAAATTACTAGAACTTTCTCTCTATAGGATAACTGGACTGATCCTAATAGCCCTGAACCTTAGACCTCTATCCTAGAACCACCTCTTGATGCGTATTGTGTAACTTCACAGGTGATGACATAATAACAATTTTTCTTATTTTTTTAATATTTATGCGTTAGATAGTAATTATAACTTAAATTATATTCTATCTCTAATAAAATACCAAAAATGAAAAAAGGATTTTCCCAAATATCTTGGATCACACACATGATATAGTTATAATGAAAAATAATATATTATTAGTATAATTATTTTAAAAGGTAGTTATCAACTTGGAAATGGTAAGAATAGAATTAAATATATTTTCGTTATATATATTCATAAAATATTTTTACATTCATCAAATGTATTTGAAATCTTTAAATTTAGATTGAATCCAATTTTTTGTATTAAAATATGTGTATTTTTTAATGATCATTTTACCTCCATTTAATAGTGAACAAATTTTAAATATAATTTTTTAAATTTATATAACTTATATATTAAAAAATAATCTTCATTTATTAATAGGTATATCAAAATTTATGTTCGGTTTATATTTTTTATATTTCTGTGAAAATTCATATTTTGATGAATAGTGATTAATATCGAATTTTAGTAAAGAACTACAATTTGATCCAATATATTTCTATAGATAAATTATTTTTTCATTTAGTTATAAATAATTATAGACAAAATTTAAATCATTGAATCAAAATTTTCCCTCCATTAACAATTTTACATTGAATTTTGATATAATAACTTACTAAACATTCGAGGATTTTTACATTAAAAACCTGATATGTTGTCCCATCTGTTGAAATAATTTTATTTTAATTAATATAAAATATGATATTAGACATTCAAAAATTGTATTAATTATTTTAAATCAATAAAATATATATAAATATATATATAATAGTTTCAAATTTTTTTACCAAATCATTAATAATGAAAATTAAATAAATTACAATGATTATGGTAAAAATGTTGTTACTTAATGGTGAAAATTTAATTATAAAATTCTAAATGACTGAGAATCGTTTACAAAAAAATTTCTATACATTAACCGCCATATAACCTCTTGCATCAAATTTGTACCACTATTTTATGAATTCTATTTTAGAGAAATATCTCAACAGGGTTTACTTTTTTATATTTACATTAATGTCACCCCCCTATACTATAAAAATAACTCAACCATACAATTTATTCAAATCTATAAAGAATTTTTTTGGATAAAATCTTGACCAAATAATCTCCCATCATTTATCCCCTAAATATAGAGGAATCACATTAGGACTAAATCCATCCAGGAAGTCTTTTGGTGAAAACAAAACAATGTTATCCAAAAAGAGGTAATGTTCATCAATGTCCATTTATGTTAAATTTTTTTTACCACCCCTTCACTTCATATTATTACATTCATATATAATAACATAATTATCCTCAATATACTCATATTTTGTTATCTTAATGGTTGTTCCTACACCAAAACACACTTTTATCAAATTGTTAATAAAATTACCATTCATGTAAGGAAATCTACTGCCTCATGTAACGATGTCATTCATTATTTCCAGACCACCTATCATGGTTGTAATTATGAGGGGAATCATATTTTAGTATAATAAATAAATAAATTTATATATATATGATAATTATTATTTATTAATACATATTCAGTTTTTATATGAAGATACTATCATGCTTTCCATTTTGTTTAAATATGATTACATCATTTGTTAACGTGTGGGCTCTAGCTACCTCAATGTGATGTGATACATTCACACATTAAATGAAATTTTTTAATGATGAAATTTATTAAAAATAATAATTCAATTAAATATATATGATATTAATGAAATAATTACATTTTTAGAGATATAATATATCATTTTCTTTTATACCCTTTCACTCGCTAGAAAACTGATGGTGTCATTTGTGGACGCGTGGTCTACTGCATTCTCAACGTGAATTGGATTATTTTACATGGAAATAATTATATATATATATATATATATTTATATTATTATTTAATGTGGGATTTATTATAAAATTTCCATTATGTAAATATATATATATTTCTTACCTTTTTACATAATTATCATTTGAAAATGGGAATGTTACTCTTGCATATGTACAACCTATTATTTCCATGATTGTAATGTTAGTTTACTTTTCACAACCCAATTTAATGATTATCTTAAAAATTATAATTAATTTTTAAATATAAATATTATTTCATGATTATTATTTTGGATATTTTTATATAATCACATGTTTGACCATAGTGGTCCTACAAAAGTAGTTTTTCCAATTAAATTGATTATAGTCCAAACACGTCACATAATAATAATTCTTTATGTAATTTTTTATAACATTGAAATAAATTTAATTATAGTAATTTTAAACTTGAAAAATTGTATTAAAATTTAAAAATAATTAACACATGTTAAATAGTTTATAAGATAAATACACACATGATAAATTTGACTAAAGGTAATAGATTTCATCTCAATCTCCTTTTATTGAGAAATTTCTTGATGACATGCATCGTTATTATTTTATAAGGCATATAAACACACTATATGAAACTATATATCAATATTTTATCTAATACCATGTTATATAATTTTATTTGAAATTTTTACCATTTATCTGGATTATTATTTATATGATCAATGTGGCCTGGGAAACTTTGAGTGTTTAAAAATTTAGTATCAAATTATTTTCTACAGTTCAATATTATTAATATTATTTTACATGTTTATTTAAATAATAAAAACTTCATTATAAGGGAAATTTTATTTTTTTTATTTGTATTCCTCTACATGCCACCAACATTTTATAAGAAAAAAAACCACACTTTCCTGTTTCTTCTTGGTATTTTTTATTGAAAATGGGTTTTAAAAAGAGATTGAATATTTCAATATCCTAGAATGTCTTCCTATGATTTAAAATGATATATTATGAGTGAAATGTTGAAAATTTTAATATTTTATTTTTTATGATTATGTAATTCTACATGGACATTTTAAAGGTGTTTCTATGATAAACCAGATATAGGTTTATTTGTGATAAACAATGGGTAGGTGGGTCAATGATAGACCCCAAATGAATTTGTTTTGGAAGTAAGTTTTATTTATACTACATTTTTAAGTGTAACATATATGGATGTTGAACACATGGTCTTTACATTTTTAAGAGTGACATGGTTAATGTTGTACCAGTATACCTTTATGTATTTCATATACTTTCAATGGGTTTATGGTACTCTTTTTATTAAAATAATGTATTAAATGAGATTATCTCCGAATTAAATTTTTCAATAGTTATTAATGGTCAAATTATTACATTATAATAAACCTTTAATGGGTTTTAATTTTAATCAGTGGACTAAAAATTTTATTCTTTTTGTATCCCGTACTGAGGTTTTTATTCTCATCCAATATTTTTAAATTTATTTCATATAACATATGGACGAGTAAGGGATTAGAATAATACATATTTAAATTCATAAAGAGTTTTCAAAATATATATCCTGATTTTGTTTTAAATATTTAAAGGTGAAAAAATGTATACTGATATGAAGTGTCGATGATGTGTTGTATATTTTTTTATATATGAGTCATGGAATATTTCTCTACAAATATATACCAAAAAATATAATCAATGGGATAGAAATTAAAATTCATGTCTTAATTAAATATTATGTAATGATTTAAGGTCTAGTCCATATTGTTGGTTTTAGAGTAAAGGTGAAGATAGAATAAGTATATAGGGTAGTTTTAATATCATTTACTTAGACGATTTTAGTTTATTCCAATGCTAAAATGATATAGAAATGAAAAATTACTCTGTTTATTCATCTAAATCATGTTTGTTTAGAATTTTTATTCATAATGGTAACGAAGAATATATAGCGGGAAGGCACTGAAGTGAAAATATAATTCCAAATCATTATCCTAATATAGTTGAAATTGGAATTGTTTCTTTTTTTAGGTTGATGGATCAATTGACATATTTTGTAAATGATAGTGGTGTTCATGCAATTGAGTAACCTGATCAACCATAAAAGAACATTTCAATAGTGGATCTTCTTATGTCGAAATATCCCCCATCACAGAAAGGATCCTATAAACATGTTTTAGACAAATGATTTATTAAATCCTAATAAATATTTTTTTTCATGGGTTATTTGGAAGACTAAAATTAATCTCTTGAAATTTATTATTTTATAGGTAATTCTGATTAGTGCTGGTAAATTTTTATGAATATTAGTGAATTTAAAAAAAATTATTCTTAATAATGAGATGAATTTGATATTATTTTCCTAATTTTGTTTAACATATGATAGTAAAAAAATGTATAATGTTGTGTTTGAGTATATAGATTAAATTTTAGCGCATTCTAAAAATTATGAAGAACATGGAACGTGTTTTAGTAATTTTCTTAAATCTATAATGTTAAATAATTTATATTGAATGTTTATGAATATTGAATTTTGGTTGCAATAAATTTCATTACATGGTCACAATTGTTTCAACATATAGAATAACTTTTTCTCTTCCTAAAAATAGTTGTTTAAGTCTGTCTACGACCTACATACAAAACTAAGATTCATATCTTTCTTGAATAAAATTTTTTTACTCATAGTTCGTGGAAATATTTCTCTGTTATCTAGACCAATAACAATGTTAACATGGATATGACTTATGGTTACCTTGACAAAATTATTTGATTATTATTTACGGAAACTAAATACGAAAATTTGTGATTGATATTATTTGGGTGTTTCCGTCCAGATATGGATAATTAATCATTTATAGTGATTCATTTTTGGAAGGATAAGGTTTTTTCCAAATTAAAAATGATTAGGTAAATTCATATACTTTATGTTAGTTTAAAAAATATCAATTTAATTACCCAATAAAATTATTTACAATATCTTCTATGTTTTTTCATTACGAAATTGGAGGAATCGTTTTTATTGAGTGAAGTGTGAAATATATACAGGTCAAAAAATTAAGAATCTATATTCACCCAGAGAGAGTATTACATGAGACATAGAATATGCTGGCAACTCATAAAGGATTATGTTTTCATGATTCATTATCATCATTGAAAATAAAACAATATGGATGATGATTTTAGTCGAAAAAATATTATGTTGAGTAAGTTATGTTTGGAATACGAAACTTTAGTTAATAATATGATGAATTTTCCCTATTTTTTTAGATTCACGGACATCTTCCATTTTGTTTCAGGTTTTACTGTAGTAAAAATTGTCAGTTATAATTTATATGACATAGAAGGTGGAACAATATTTGTAATAAATTTTAGAATAATTTAATAATGGTATGTTTCCAACTTTTAATATTGACGAACATGGTGCATTATGATTTGGAAAACAATTATAGGTTCCTCATGATTCATAGTTGGGGAACAAGTTGTTATATAAAGTTCATATTTTCCTATTTTTAATTCATCCTATTAGCACTAATATTTATATATTCATTTGGGAGTTTTACATGTGGGATTGAATGAAAAAAGATATTTCAAAATTTATGATGATGTGTTTAACTTTCCAATAGGTTAAACTAGTGTGACTGTTTTCGATGTGAATGCTTCAACTCTTTCCAATGATACAGTGGAAGTAATAAAATATATCAATGTATTTCATGGTAGTATAGAAAATAAATTCTCAATGAAGTAATATAATTTTCTTTAATTTTGGTTGATTAACTAAATATATACATTTACATCCCATTTGAGATATAATATATCTAGAACATTTTTCTAGAATGCATCTAAAATAGATTTACTAGATACATGTATATCCTCTACAACACCCTAGGTTTCAAGTTTGTTTCCCTTTATTAATTATTTTTGTGTATATAATTATTTTGGTTGATGTTTTGAAGGATTTTGAAGAAGTTTAAAGTGTTTTAGGTCACTGTTTTTGGTTAAGGGTTGGTATACGTTTAGTGAAAAACATGATACATCCCCAATAAACCATTCATAATGAGATATAAGCTAAGAGAAATGTGTAGGAGCATGCACACTATTTTTCCAAACCATGCGACTACTTAAGAGAAACCATGAAATATGTTACAATGAGATTTATCTTGGATGGAGAATTATTTAGAAACCATGTAAGCCAAACATGTGAGGTTCTTATTTGAGAAAAAATATGGTTCACGTTTAGAGCACAAATAGTTCTTGGTTTTCCTAGTCGGGTGAATAGCAATTAACAGTTTCATAACATGATAAACAAAAAGTAGATCTAGGTCAATGTTATGCTTTAACCCATAAATTTTCCCCAAACTGACCCTAACTCTATATTTGATCCTCCCAATGCTCGTAGATACTCTCCACATTTATCTATATGTAATATAAAATCTTCTCTTGGTGCATTGAAGATGGATTCTTCATGTCATCGTTTATGGTGGGATTACGTGGTTTTCCTTTTATAACCTTCTCTCTATTTATCAGTTTCATATATTTATGCCATCTGAGGTGTCACGAACCAACCCGGGTCGACCTTGAACCGGTTACCCGAGCCAGCCCGCGGCATGGCCCGAGGGGGGTTCCCGATCCCCACAGGCTGGCCAGTAATGTCGGGCATCAAAAATCTAAAAGTTGGGAATGATTTGGCCCGTGAACAAAAAATAACCAAACAAATAAAGACTGACGATAGGATAAAAGACTAGAAGCAGAAAGAAAATAAAAGTACATACTTCCTTGTGACCTCCTAGGTCACCACCCAACTCAAGACCACATTGATCCAACATTGAGAAGCTGAACCAGGAACATGTTGGAGAAACGGAACCTCCAACTAGAATGATATAATAGGCGTGAGCAGCGAGATGCTCAGTTGGGATGCCAAGAATAAACCACAGAATCCAACAATTCTCTTTTCCAAAACACTCCACCGACACAAGTTTGAAATACAGATATGAAATAAGGGTTTCCACATTTTAAAATATGTCACATGTTTTTCTCATTTAAAAACCCAACACACGCTACATGCCATTTCCAAAATCATTTTCCATTTTATAAATGAAATCCAAAACAAAAAAATACCAAAGCTGGGTTAGAGTGAAACAAGTAAAAGTGTAGGTGAAAATGAACTAGTGCAATGAAAAATAAACATTTAATGTAAATAATTCATCAACCATGGGTGATCCTAAACATCCCTAGAAGACCCATGGATGTACTTGGTTTCCGAACCACCTTCCGGCGTATGGTGAAGCTCTTAAGTCTATAACCAACTGGCCACCCTAACCGACCAATCCAGTGGCAAAGCCCTCCTAGCCTAACAACAAATCTAGGGGGTACCAACCCATATAATCTGGGTTGATCAGCAACAGTCACTTGATCATTTAAAAGACGCCCGGGAACCCATGGTGGTTATAATAATACTGTGTAAGTAAGTAGGCCCTCGCACGCATGACTCATCTCACTGCACTTGCCTACCCCAAACACGGATGCTACCTATGCATTCTACCATGAAGGGTTATCCTAGATAAGAGCGCCCTATATACATATAAATATATGTATACATTTCAAATATACAAAGTTTTAACCAGGACGTCACATTATTTGTTTATCAAAACCACTTTATCAAACACTTGGAGTTGAAATCGGGCCTCTCGTTTTACATAATCAAATTCCTTTATGAAAACATTGCACATGCTCTTCTATAACGACCATAAACACCACTTTTGTTTTTAAATTGACAAATAGACATAAACTCATGGATTTATTTTCAAACCAATTTTAAGAACCTCACACAGAGGCCCTCATCATTTTGGAAAAAGAACCACTTATAAAACCAAGGATTTGAGAAAAATACCAATTTAAAGAGATGGGAAATCATTTCTACAATAGCATTAAGTTACATGAAATCAACCAACGCAGGAGAAAAAATTTTCATAAAATGTTTCTACCAGCAAACAACACTCATAACGTCCAATAATAACATTTTCAAATATAGGTAATTAGTTCCAACCAAGTTGTCAAGGCATAAACATGTGCATAAACCGAGGAGTATCCAAAAACCCATTTTTAATCAAATATTTCAATAGTAAAACACTACCATAAGTTATCTATAAACATACTAGAGGTGTGAAACATAACAAAAAATATATTTAAGAAATTGCAAGCATTAAATTGTTTAAAATTTTGAGAAAAGCCATTGGAGCACCTAAACATAACCAGGGAACTATTTCAAAGTTGTTTTTAACACTTTTAACTATAAAAGAAACACTAAAATAAATAAACTACCTGGATTATAAAGGTGAAAATAAAATTTACAAACAAAATTAAACCATGCAAGTGCCTATGTAAAACTTCGGAAAGAGTGAATGGAAATGCCTACCTCGAAAAAAGGTCATGTCAAGCTTTCGATCTCAAGCAGAAGATCGCTCGCATGCACGCACATCCATATATATATCCTTAAACTGATGCACGTGTTCCCTACCCCATGAGGGAAGATGCACACCGAAGATATATATATCTATACATATCCATACCTAGGAATATGTGTGCATACCTTCGAAACCAATCACAACTCCCTACGATAGATCCCTGAGACTCAAAAAACACCACAAATCCCTAATATAAAATTAATCTAAACAATGAAATCAAGATACAATTCAAAAACCAACACTACAAAAATCACAACGTTCAAAAGTATAACCCAAATCAAACTTTAACATTTTTTTAAAATAAAACTAAGGGCAACACACCGAAAATTGTATCAATTAATTTTAAAAGCTTATATCACAATTTTTCAACACCCCAAGTACATAAACACATAATCATAATTAATGAATCATGCTAATGAACAATTTTTAATAAATTCATCAATGCCGAAGACTATCAAAAATCTAGATGAGATAAAAATAGCGATGAAAATTACATTTTAAAAATCGTCAAAATAACATTTATCACTTAAGCTATCAAATCATCATAGACGCATATAGAAATAAACCAAGAACCGACTCAAAACATATTCTTAATAAATTCAAAAAAATTTAAGAACTCTGTAGAAATCTAATTAAGGGTATAACAAAGCTAAAAAACATGTTTTAAAACTAAAAGAAAGAGCGTGAACATTAGTGGAGTTCTCTAGAAATAAAAATATACAAATTCACCATTCTCGGAGGGGCATGAATACAATCACACCTCATTGGAATTGAGAAAAGAACATTATAGACCCTTCACATACCTAAAAAAAGTGGAACATGCACAAACAAAAATCCCTCAGATATGGTTTTCCAACACAAATAAAACCCTAAAAACATGAAAAAGATGGATACCAGAGAGGGGAGGGGAGCCACACCGATTGAGGGTTGTTAATCCGAAGCTGGAGAGGTCAGCCGTAGCAGGCGGGGTCGGCCCGAGCAGGCGGGGTCGGCCCGAGCAGGCAGGGTCGGCCGAAGCAGGCAAGGTCGGCTAGAGGTCAGGGGGTCGGGGTGGTCGGACAACACATGGAGCAGGTGCGGGCAGCAGCAAAGGGAGGAGGAGGTTGGGAGGGGGATGTGGCTTAGAGAGGCAAAGGCCGAGAGGCGGCCATGACCGGAGTGAGCTCCGATGAGGGGGGGGGGGTGCACGCGAGTAGGAGCGAACCGAGGGGGTTGCGCGATTCCTAGGGGGTGTGTGTGTGTCATGGGTAAGGGGAGAGGGAGGGTAGATTTTGGGTTCAAAAAACAACATAATAATAGAATAATAATAACAACAATAAAAAATAATAATAATAATAATAATAATACCAAAAAACATAATAATACAAATAATAATAATACAAATCATAATAATAAAAATTTTAATAACAAAATAATAATTATTATAATCATAATTATATACAATTTCTTTTAAATAATTAAAATATTCAAAAACAACTATATAATAATTATATATATAACAATTTCAATGATAATAATATTATTAACAATTTTAAATAATAAAAATATTTTCTATCCATGCAATAATGTCATTATTATTACGATTTAAACATAACTTATTTTATTTACATAAAACATTATTTATTTTAAACATTAAAAATTGTGTGGGCACTTGGGCCGATCACACGGTCACCATAAACCATGTGATGTACGCGACCGGGTCAGACACCCACCAAAACTGTTAAACGATAACAAATTTAGACCGGCGCTCAACTTGCACCTTGACGAAGCTATCTGAAGTCAAGAAATAATAAAATAAAATTATAATAAAAAGGGTCAGGGTGTGACATGAGGATATATCTATGGTAGTTGATTCTATAGATGATTAGATTAGTCTGTATTGATGTTAGGGAAAATATTTATCGATGATTTTTTATGATTTAGAATAGTTTTATTAGAATTTTGGTGGCATTCATGATTTTAACCAAAAAAACCAAGGTAATTGGATTCACTCCCGAATCCCTTATTTATAATATGATGGATTACATTAAAATTAATTATAATTATTAATTATTGTTTAAAATATATGTGAATTATTTTTTGGAAACCCGAATTAGTGATAGTTTGTAGATTTGTGTATATTGGGAATTTTTGTAGAATGTGAAATTGGTAACACGAATTGAAAATTATTTTTTGGTTTTGATACATGAAAAATGGTCTTTATTAATATTTTGGTTTTTTGAAATGGCGTGTTTTAATGGTGTAAATAAAATCTATATTATATAAAATGGTTGTTTTGGCATTGGGTTTTTTTTCGGAATAATTGTTATGTACATTCATATGAAATCATGATGGACAAGTGTAAGGTGTATCTGACATCATTAGACGGATATATAGGGTTCAGTTATCTCCCTCATCAAGTGGTTCATTATGTGATGACTTAATGAAAGGATGACTGAGCCCACATTATTATATGGAGATCAAGGTTGTATGAATGGTGTTATGTGTTGATATGTGGAATAGAAATTATTATGAGAAATGGGATTTATAAAATGGATTTAGAGAATTGTTGACTACTCTCTTTAAGACATGATATTGTTTTTTGGAAACTGTTTTATTTTATAACTTTTTATATTTTGATTTAAATTATCTTACAAATTGGTTTATATATTATATTTTATATATATATGTGCTAACATGTCCTATCCTAGTGGTGTGAGTACGAAATTGATTTGGGGGGAACCTATAATGTTTCATTACTCACAGCTTAATTGGAAATCTAGTTCTTTTATAGATATTATTTATCAGGACACAGAAAATGGTAAAGTGTCACATTTTATTAGAGGTTCTTAGTGATACATGATCGTTTTGTGGAGTTGGAGCACGCGAAACATTGGGATCTATGGATTCAGGTATTAGAGTATTGAGATTTTTAGGTTTTTTCTTATATTGTTCATCTTATTTTTTGTATTCATCCGCTATGGTACTATATTGGAGTAAGATTTTAATATAAATATAATTCTATGAGTTTTAATTCATTTTTATCAGTAATTATGATATAGTTTATTTGGTTATGGATTGATTGGTTGGTTGTTTTATTTTAAATGGGTAACAATCCACTGATTGTAAATGAAGCCACTAGAATTTATTTACAACCTTTGGAGAAATGTGGATGTCTCTTAAGACCATTTAACTTCAACCATCTTTCAAATTACAATTAGGAGTGTTGGGATGTTAAAATTGGTTTCTATGTTGTTTATTTTAATTCTATTTTTGGAATAAGTTGTTATTAGGTTTGTCAATCATGATGATGAAATTCATTTTGTTTTTATCATGGACTTGGGTTGGTAAAATAAAGTGGGATTAATAGGAAATGGAATGTAGGTTATAAAAAGATATATCAGACCATTTCATAATAATCTTCATGTTACCCGGGAGATGGGAACAAAATTATTTTTATAATCTTATATGTTATAATATCTCAATATCATGTTTTTATCCAATGAGAAGATAATGAATTAAATTATAGAAATGAATTCCCACAAAGAGTACATATCTCATTTTTAGTAATAATTTGATGGAATTTTCTTTTAAAAAATGTTAATAAAAGTTTAGAGGCATGATTTTGAAAAACATAATTATTGTGTTATATTGAACATGGATTGATTTTCAAAATAATGGAGAGATTTTTTAAAAATGGTTAATCATGGAATGTAGTTGATTTTGGATAGCACAATTTTGATGGTATGATATAGTAGAATTTGAATTGATAAGAATTGAGTTGATAAAGAGTGTGACTTGTGAAATTAGTTGTGTTTATAGAAAATAAAACCATGTATAAGTCTAATGAATCATCCGAAAGAAGAAACTATGATTGTGTTTTAACCCGAGCCATAGGTTATCCAACAGCTTATTCAGAGCATTGTCCCTGAATTCCATGCTATAGACAAGAAGAATATGAATGTTGATCCTAATAAAGTTGATGACTCTAATTAGTTCCAGAATTTTAATCCACACATATTTCATGGCCATTTAGAACTATAGAAGGCAGAGGTGTGGCTGAATAGGATGAATTGAATCATTAATTTACTTAAGAAACCATATTATATAAAATTGAATATGTTGATTTATATACTATATGATATTATATTCTAGTGGTGTGATTTATCTGTTCAGTCTAAATTAAACCACAACTCTCTGTGAAAGGATTTTGGGTATTTGTTAAAAAATTCTATCCTCAAATGATTTTTATTGAATGAACAATGTAATTAATTAGAATAAAGAATAAAAATTAGTATCATTCAATATGAATATACATTTGTGAATATATTCTACTTTTCATGTAATGTTTCAGCTAATCCATACTTAAGGGCTTGAATCTTTGAATCAGGGCTGAGGAAAGAGATTCCCTTGTAGATTTTTGTATTTTTTATTATGCATTATGTTGTGATGGTCAATAGATAAATTATAGATTAAATTAATATCTAAAGCAATATGGGGGGAGGAGGAATATTGATACAAATGGGAAATGGTGGGAACTTTAATGTTGGGGGCATGAGGAATAGGGACACATAATTTAAATGTGGGAATATGGCTCAGAATCAAATGGTTGGATCGATGAATCTTCATCCAAAACCAATGATCCATCCTAATTGTTTTCAATTTGGCTCCTTCAACCACCTTATGCGAGAGTGTACATTATAACCAAGAGAATAACAAAATTTTAAAAAACTTTGGGATCTTCAGTATTATTGTCATAGTGCTATTGGGATGGGTGTTCGTGACACTTCTCCAATGTCATGGTTGTCGCATGCCTCGATGAGAAACATGTATTAGAATAATCATAATTATTCAAATAAATATATCTATGGAGAATCCATGAATACCATGACTCCTCAAAAAGGTAAATCTTATTAGGGAGATAGACAACAATGTGCATCGAGCATGAAATTATATTGAGCTGATATGGTTATTATGGTTGATCATTCTGACCATCAATAGTGTGAGGAATGATTCTTTTGAGTTATGATCATAGGAATGTTTTTTATATTGGTGAATCCCATTATTTTAATTCTTCTCATGATATTGATTTTATTAGTTTAAATGCTGAGATGAGGCCTTTTGTGATAAAACATAAAATTATTTTATTCAAAGAGAGTAACAAGACTTTTTCTATAAAACATGTTCTATAACTATTGAAGGGGCCTAGTTGAAATGGGATTTCTATATAATTGAGAAGGTTCTAAATGATATAATTGTAGTTTTAGATTTATTGACATTTTTTAAGTTTCCCATAGAATACAATACAAGGAAGGTAAGTTTGAAAACTGAAAATGGAGCGGGCCATATCATTCGAGGTGGCCATAATGTAAAGGTAGGTGCACCATGTTTGTTGGAACCAACAGTTGTAAAAATATTATACATGTTTATAGAATTTTCCTTGTTATTTATGGAAGATATTGAGATGAACCATTTTATAGAAATGGTTTATTAGATTATTAATGGATTTTCTGAAAATTTATCTAGGCTACCACCAAATAGTGAAGTGGAGTTTACGATTGATTTACTTAAAATAACTATCATGTTTTTCTTCTATCTTACATAATAGTTCTAAAAAAATTATGGGAGATAAATTAGTTATTGTATGGAATAGAAATTATAGGGTTCATCCAAATGAGCCCCTCTCTGTGGGAATCACCTATCTTGTTTTTCTTAAAGGATAACAAAAAACATCAGATATGTGTAGATTATCATAAGAATAACCAAGATATGATAAATAAAAGGTATATTCTTCCACTCATTGATGATATGTTCCATCAAATGAAGGTTGTTTAATGGTTCTATAATATTAACATGCTATCAGGGTATCAGTAATTATTAGTTAGTAAGGTGGATATTCCAAAGATAGATTTTAAAAGTCAATATGTACACTACGAATAAGTGTTTATCACTTTAGGTCTTAAAATTTATCCCTAGATATTTCATTAATTGAATAAATGGATAATTTAGAGATATCTAGTTCCTTTTTTTGGATTTGTTTATGGATAAAAATTTATTTTATTCAAAGATAATGGTTGAGCATGAGAAACATATGACAATAGTTTTGGGAATCAAGAGGAATAATAATTTTTATACCAGAATATCTAAGTGTGATTTTTGTATTCATGAACTATGATTCTATGGTCTTGTAAATTAAAAATAATTTTTTTTGTGGACACAAAATTTATAGAAATTTTATCTCATGGAAACCACCAAATAATATCTTTTTGATATAATATATCCTTGTAATATTGGGTTATTACAAAATTTTGTGAGTTTCTATGAATATAATTTTCAATTAATATTTTTAAAAATATGAATGTTCCATTCAAATGGAATATGGAATTCCATAAGTCAAATAAATTGCATAAATTTTTTCATTACATCATCAACAATATTTATTTTTTTAGAATCATTATAAAGGTGTGTAGTGTATTTTGATGCTTCATTATATGGGTTAGGATGAGTTATCATGCAAAGAAAATAATTTGTTTTTTATGAATCAATGTATTTGATATTACCTGATAATAACTAACCAAAAAATTATTTGGATCTAGCTTCCATAGTCTGTGATTTAAATACGATTCCTCATTATCTCTTTTATGAGAAATGTATTACGTTTACATATCATAATAGCATGAATCATTTTTTCTAACAATGATATTTGAACTATAAAAAATGAATATTGATGGATTATCTTGAAATTTTTGAATTTTAATTAATATATACACCATGAATGTAAAATTCGGAGGAAGATTAGCTAAGAAGAATTTCATATGCTCAGTTTGAAAAAGTAGTTCCAAATGAATAGAAGTCGATGTCAGTTCTAGGTAAAATTCACTTGGTATATGAAGACGGAGTTGAAGTTTTATGCTCCATTCGAATTCTGTTTGTTCCATATTTAGTAAATATCATTAAAGTGGCACATACAACTAATTTTGAGTGTGTGGTGATGAGGTAAAAACATATTGGTTGGGGGAACATTGAATGATGAATGATGGATGATGGTTCTGTTTTGGGGTTCTGAAATCAGATGGTCATACCTATGGATTTTTAGGAACAAAATCATAATGCATACATCCATTCAAGATGATATTTTCATCCTTAAATACATAATATGTAAAAGGTATTGAAATTACATTTTTATGGCTTTAAATGAAGTAAAAGGTGGATAGGATTTTTTCAAGACTCATAACTTGTCAACAAGATAAGGTAGACCTTCAGCAGTTAGATGGTATGTTGTAGCAATTCCCTATTATAGTGTAAAAATGTGAGAAGATATCGAAGGATTTTATAATAGGTATCCTAATAATTATTTGAAATAATGATTACCTATGTGTGATAGTGGATCAACTAACAAATTTGGATCATTTTAACCCTATTATTCAATTGCATATTGTAGAGGAAATATAAATAATCTATACCTGAGATGTTGTAATGATGAATGGAATACTAATAATTTTATGTGCATCATTTTCTTTATTACATATGATGAGTTGAAATAGTTGAGACATCGGTAGTTGGGTCGAGGCTTGTCCAATAAATAATTGAGATGATTCAGCCGATCATAAAACATATGTAGATGGCATAGAGTCATCATAAATTATATATGGATTATCATCTATGGCCTTTTTCTTTCAAGGTGACTGATAATGTGTTCTTAAGGATATATCCATGGCATGGATATAGATGTTTCAGGATGTAGGGAAAGTTATATCCTTGATTCATAAGACCTTATGAGATTATTGAATGGTTTGGAGTGGTGGAATATCAGTTGACATTGCCGCTATGTTTTAGTTTTTTGAATAATGTGTTTTATGCATATTAGTTAATAATGTATCATCCTAATCCAGACAATTTCATTTGATGTCAACACATTTCCCTAGATCCAAATGCTCTGTTGGTGCACATGCTTGTGCGGGTTTTGGATAGAAAATATTATTTCTTGCATGAAAAAATCATGAGACTAGTTCTGGTCTTGTGCCATCATGGTACGATTTATGAATGAAACATGGGAACGTAACAAGGATATGATTGATAAATGTCATGAAATCATTATGTACAATGCTGGTTTTTTATTTCAAGGGATAGAAATGATAATAGTTGGGAGAATTTACGAGAACTAGTTTCAAGTAATTAACCCATATTTTTTGATTCATAAGTGTATAATGTCGTTTACAGATGTTTGAGTCGATTGGTAAAAAGATTAAATTGTTTTGGAGGATTTTCTAAAGGATCACGATAGGTTAAAAATATTGTAAACTATGAAACATCCCCATGAAACTATGCACAATGATATAAGGGCTAAGGGGATGGTGTATAGGATCACATATGGTCTGTCCAAACAGTGTGGACGTATATGAGATTTCGTGCTATATGATATAGTGGGATTTATTCTGCTTTATATTAGTTTTGGGAACCGTGCGAGCCTAACTTGTGAGGTTCCTTCTTGAAACAGAATCCGAAACACATTTTTCCTAGTAGTGTGAGTAATCATGACCAGTTTAAAAACAATATCAAAAAAAGTGGATCTATGTTGGGATTATGTTTTAACTACTCTTTCTTTTACCAAACCAACCCTATATCAAGTTTTTCTCTTCCCAAAGGTATTAGAGGATTATCCCATCGATCTAGAGGTGACCTGAAGGCTTCTCTTGGTGTGTTCAAGCCATATTCTTGCGGTAAGTCATCATTCATAGTTGTTTTCAATGGTCTTCCTTAATTATACTTCACAATATCTTTCTGTTTAATATAATTATATATATATCTTTTGTGGAAAGATGTATGGTATTTCGTTTCATATATTTTTATTTTTATATTTTTTTAGGATAGGTTAATTGATATAAGGTGTGTCTTTGGAGATTCAACCCGATTTCATTTGTGTTTTAGTGTTTTTATTCATTTTCACCATAAATCCCTAGGTAGGTAGAATCAATATGAACTTCTATACTTAGAATATTATAAAAATATACAAATTAACTATTTCTCTTGGAATATTTTGTGACATTGATACTACTTTCTTATTAGAAACCCTATTTAGTGACTGTTTATATAATTTCATAAATTGGGATTCTTTTGGAATGAAAATTTTTTAACATATTTGTAAAATGATTCTTTTAAAATTTTTGTTTGGTTTTGATGAATAAAAATGGGTATTATATAAATGTTTGTTTTAATTGAATTTTTTTCTTTGACATTTTTAAAATAAATGAATTGTTTTATTGAAATTGTAAAAATGGTTGTTTTCGTAATAGTTTTTTGCTTAATGGTTGTGTGTGTCCTTGTGCGTTAGGGTAAGATAAGGTAATGTGTTCTTCCCCATTATTAATGATATGTATATTCGTTAGGGATATACCCAATCAAATTTTCATTAAGTGGGGGCTTAATGAAATGATGACTCACCACTCTCTTGTATAGGGAGGTCCATGTTTCATGCATGGTTGTGTGTGTGGATATGTGGAAGGTAATGGAGTTTGGAAAAAATAGAATTTATTATATGATTTTAGAGCATTATTGATTACATTCCCTGCAACATGATTTTGTTTTTGGAAGAAATTTTATTTTGGAACTTATTTATATTCTGATATAAAATATTATTGAATTCTTGTTATATAAATTGTTTTATATAAATGTAATCACATGTTACATCGTAGTGGAGTGATTAGGGAATTCATCTATGTAAAACCTACTAATTTTAATTACTCACCCCTTCTTGGTCAAATTGATGATTTTTTAGATATCAGTTACCATGACATGGGAAAAGGTAATGCAACAAATTTTTCTTACAGTTCTTAGTGATATAAGGCATGTTTGTCTAGTCAGCAAATGGATCCTTTTGGGAGATGTGGAGTAGAAACATAGTGACTTTATATTATTTTATTATTTTCTCCCTTTATTTACTTGATATTTTAGAGTCTTATGTTGTGGTAAACTTTTAATGTTTGAATTTTTTTAAGGATAATCCATAGTGTTTTCTTTCATTGATATCATTTATCAGGTTGTAGTTTATTTGGTTATGTCTTGTTTTGTTTGGTTGTCTTATTCTGAAAGTCTAAATCACACACCATTTTTAAATGAATCATTTGAAATTTATTTCCATCCATTGGTGTCATAGGGATGTCAAAAAAGGCCAAATGACATTCTCCCACCATCTCAAGCCAATGAGTAGGTATGGTATGTTACAACCTCTCTCTATTGTATCATAATAGTATCCCATGTTCACTTGCAATTTATAGAAAGAACATCATAAGATTTTTAGTACACAATTAAATTCCCATAATTATTTCTATACTATTTCTAATGGATAGTATGAAAAAAATAATTCCATGGAAAATATACATAATACTTTCAAAAAACATTTACTCGGTATGTTGGGATCGACATATTTATTTGGTTATGTTTTAATATAATAATAGTTTTCATTCCTGTAAATACAATACACCTTTTGGGACATTATGTTGAACATGGTGTCGAACACCATTTTTTTTGGGATGATGTATGAGAAAAGATGTTAATGGGACCCAAGTTTGTAGTGGAAAATGATATGGAAAGTTTATTAGATGCATAAATATATGAGAAAAAATCCGAGTAGGAAAAAAAGATATATTGATTACTAGAGGAATCGTATTTCATTCAATGTAGGTGATCATGTCCTTTTAAATGTTCCTCCATGTAAAATTTTGACGTGTTTTGGTAAGATGGGGAAGATGAGGTCATGGTTCATTAGGGTATAAGAAATCCTAGAGACATTTAGTCCAGTTTTTATAGAGTGTATTTACCTCTGATTCAGTCCAAGGTAAATTGTGTATTTTATGTTTTAATTTTATGAATGTATGATCCAAGTTCATCTCAAGTATTGATACCATAAGTAGTGTAGTTTGATAAGAGTATTTTTTAAGATGAACAACCAGTTCAGGTTATTTACTATAGATAATAGGTGATGAATAATTGATTGATTCATCAGATTATAATTTTCTATAAAAATAATATGTTTGAAGAGTAAACATAAAAATATTGAAATTTTATGAGGAAAAAATCCCCAATTATTTTCTATGTGAATAAAATCATGCGGATGCAATTTCTAAAAGGGCGAAAGTTGTAACATCCCAGGTAATGATAGAATAATAATTTTATTTATTTTATAAATATTTATGATTTATATAGTAACTTTTCCTTAAAAGGTACTCTACATCGAATATTTTACCAAACACACAACAAGGAGTTTCTCTAAAATATTGTGTTTCATGCAAAACTAAGTTATACACAAAAAAATATAATGTTAATATTATTATTTTAAAAGGTAGTTATTTTCTAGACATTATATAGGTAGTTATGAATATAAGATAAAATATTTTGTCTATAAATGTTTAAAAAATATTTTTACCCTCATCTAATAGATTTGGACAGATTAAAATAAGAATAAATTTAATTTTAAGCATAAAATTTTTATATTATTTAAATATACGTTTACTAGATTTTAATAGAGAAATTATTTGAAATATATTTTATTAAAAAATTATAATTATTCTATTGAAAATAAAAATTATTTATGAAATAGGGATATAAATTTTTTCCTCAGGTCTAATTTTTTTTCTTTTTTGAGAATATTAATATTTTGATGAATAATGAATAATACCAAAACAATTTTGAATTTTTTAATATAGTTATATTATATTCGTCGTTAATTTTAATTTATAATTTGATTACAATAATATCATTCAAACTAATTTAGTAAAATTTAAACAATTTGACACTGAATTTAGATATAAATACACAACAAAATGTTTAACATTTTTACATTAAAATCCTCTTTGTCATCCCATTTCCATGATTAATTTTAAATTAATTTATACCAATTCAATGATTGGAATTTGTAAAAATGGATTCCATATTATAAATAAAATAATATATAATTCTGAATATGCTCAACTATTTGTTTGAAATAATATATTATTAAAATTATTTTAAATAAATTACAACGATTAATGTAGACAATTTATTATATAGTGGTTAACTGTTTATCATAAGAGTATAAATGAACTAAAAATATGTATAAAAACAATTTTATTGATTCTTTTTACCATATACAATATTTTATTTAATTATCACAATTATTTTATTCAAATAATGCAAGGGAGACCACTAAATTGTGATTACCTTTTTATATTAACAAGAATCCCACTCCCCTATCACTAAAAAAGGAACTCACCTGTCAAATTTATTAAATACTCTAAATGCCTCATTATTTTTTGAAACACTAACCTAATAATCTCACAACATCCCTAACCCCACCCTATAGGACTAAACATGGTAAATAATATATCCAAGAAGTCCTTTTGTGCAAACTAAAAATAGTTACCTGAAAAAAAGGAAACATTCCTTAATGTGAATTTATGTGTTATTTCGTTCACCACAAGCCTATTTATTATTATTCCTTTCTTATATAATAACATAAATTTACTCAAAATATAGATATTTTTTATTTTATGGTTTTTACATAAACCTACACATAGTTCTATCGAATATGTAACGATATTATTGTTTCTGTATGAAAAACTATCGCATCACATAATGATGACATTCATTTTTTACATTAACACGTCTAATGGAAGGGAATTATAAGGGACGAAATATTTTTATAGGATATATATACATAATTATTTATTATTTATTCGTTCTTATTTAATTTTCATATGGGCATAACATCATTCATTCCAATTTGTGTAAATATGATAACACCGTTTGTGGAAGTGTGGAGTATAGCCTCCTCAAATTGATGTGATATATTCAAACATCACATGGAATGTATTAAGAATTAGTATAATTATTTATACGTTACATAAATAAAATCCATATAATATTCATGAAATAATTATATTTCTACAAATATAATATATAATTTTCATTATCACATGTATATGCATAGAAAAGATGATAACATCATTCATGGGCATGTGGACTACCACATCATTATCATGAAGTGATTACATTCACATTATAATTATTATGTATAAGTATTAATTATTAAATAATATGGAATTAATTATATAATTATCATTCGGTAAAGTTAAAATGTTAATTACCTTCTTTCAATAATTATCATTAAAAAATAAAAAAAGTACTCATATGTATGTATGAACTATCGTCTCTATAAACATTATATAGGTTCATTTTTCATAACCATCATTCAAGATAAATTTTAAAAATATATGTAATATATACATATAATAATTATTTAATTATTATTATTTGGCTGATGTTTATATATTAATCGTTTTTCCCTAGTTGACATGACAATGTTATTTTTAAACATAAACCTAATATGTTCAAACACCTAATGTAAATTTTACTATTTGAGTAGTTGTATACAAAATTAAATTAAGTAAAATAAAAGTAATGTTAAACTTAAAAAATGTTATAAATCATGGAAAATATTTATCACAACATTATTATTTAGGAAGATAAATAATTTTGTGATAAATAAAACTCAATTAAATGGATTTTGTCCCAACCTCCTTTCATTTCGGCATTTCATGATTATATGAGTATTTATTCTTTTATAAGGTTTATATAAAGCCTCTTGGCCATTGTATATCCATTTTCTATCAATTATAATGATATAAAATGTTTTCCTAAACTTTAATCATTCATGTGGACTATGATTTAGATGTTAAATGTGGTATGAGACACATTTAATGAGTGAATATTTAATTTTAAAAGATTTTCTCCATATCAATATTATTGATATAATTTAATTAATTTTTTCTTATTGAAAAAAATCCAACAACGTAACATTGCATCATTTTAGGGTTGGTTTTGTTTTTTGACGAAGTTTTTTTTCATGTCCAATGGACGAGTCCCAAAGATATTGTTGACTACCCATTTTAAAAAAACCATTACAATCGAATTGAAGAGATGAAAGCTCTAAAAAAGAATAGTTTGAAGGTGGCATTGTTTTCTAGTGTTTTCCAAAAAAATTTAGGTCCAAAATTTGGAATTTTTGAGCATCATGAAAGGTTTGTTTCCATCAATATCTCATAAAAATACATGAAAGGTATGAATTTAGTGAATATGGGATTCACAAATTGGATTTTGTAAATACATTAATAATCATGATGGTGATCTCTGAAATTGCAACGAGTTTCGCAATTGGTAGAGATGAAGAGAATTTAAAGGGAGCATTGTAGTGGAACAATGGATTTGACATAAGGATCTATGATTACAATGAGCACTGAGAAGATGGTAAAATGGACTTGATAGAATGTTCTGCAATTATGATGAGCTCTGCAATCAAAAAATTTTTGTGGTGCTTCGCGAAATAGAGTGATTTTCAGCTGAAATATCAGAACTCTGTAATTTCGACTTACCTGGAACTTTTGTGGAATGTAAGTTTCTAGAGTTGGTGAGAAATGACTATAAATAGGACTCCATCCTGAATATAATATAGTAGAGCATTAACAAAAAATAATATAGTTATCTAATCACAACGTAGGCTCATGTATGTAGTGTGCTTCACAAATGTAAGGAACTTCCTAGCGGCAAATCTACCTCCATGAAAGTGGTGTGATTGTGAAATTATTGTGTGTTCTTTGTGAAATTATGGAATATTGTGAATGCATGATCTTTGTGAAGAAGTTTTCTCTAAGAAGCAGTTTTCTCTACAAAGCAGTGCGCTCTTTGATGTAGTTCGCTCGAAAAAGTTGTGTGCTTTTAGAAGATGAAGGAACATTGTGAAGGCTTGTTTGAGCATTGAAAAATATGGAGAATTGTGAAGTAGTGATATTTTCAAATGTATTTAAATTTTTATTTCCCATTGTTTAGTAGAAATGTGGTATTCATCAGTTGACGAAAATTGGATAAGTAGTGATAACATTAGTTGAGAGAGAAGTGAGATTTTAATTTTTTATTTTATATAAACTAGGAGGTATAGTGAGTCCACTTAAAACATGTAAACTATAATGTGCTTATAGTGTATTTGGTACATCGACCCATCATCAGTGTATTGTTTTTGGAAAAAGACCAATGAGGTTGAACCTAGTAAAATTTATATTTCATGTTCCTGATTTATGATTTTTTTCATACTCTGAAATAGTATTAAGAGAGAATATTGTTTTTTACAACAATGAAACAAGATAAAAATGGGAAATTGTTTTTAATATTTTATACCCTGATTCACCCCTCACTCAGGGTATCTAACCTAGTTGACATAAAAATTTGTATCATAGGGAAATTTCGGTATCAGTGTTTCCCTATCCCTCTTAATGGAGGTCACCAATCATAAAGGGGTTCCAATAATCGAGAAGAGAAACATTTAGTTATGGACGATTTAGATGCAACACTACACTTGATATTTGGAAATGGATGTGTTTACAGCAAGGATTAATGGTATCTCTGATGACATCAAGGGTGGTTCATTATCAAAGGATGAAATAAAGGAATAGAATTATGAAACTAATGGAATCGATGCTTTCGGGGGAGCAGAATCCAATGATATCTATATGATTATGATGTCATCCAAAACAACACATTCTTTTTGGGAGTAGCTATTGAATATATATGAAGTAAATACAAATGTCAGAGAATAAATGTAGAAAGTTCTATGGAACAGGTATAATGATTTGATAATGAACCTAAATCAGTATATTGATGTATTATTTGATAGGGTAAATATTGTTGTGGTAGATATGCAAGGCCTTATAGAAGTCATTGAATACATAATGTTTTCAAGCGCATCTTGAGGAAACATTCACCTCTACTCATTCTGAATGATTTAGTTTTGGAAGATATATATCTGAAAGAGTAGATAATAGATTACTTTCATAGCACCCTGGTAGCATATTAAATTATAAATGATGATAATGATGCTATAGAAAATGGGGAAATATACTAAAGTTTCATTCAATTCCATGCAGTATATCCCCATTTTAGACACTAAGGAAGAAGAAGAAAAATATTATCTAATTTCATTCCTATCATCAAATCTACAAAGCAGAAAAGGAACGTTCTTGCTGAAACATCAACTAGTCTGTTTTATATTTTGAATGTTTGGAAATATTGCATTAGGGTACCCTAATAAGTTCCAAGAAGATGATGAGGTTAAATTCGAAATTCTGAATAATAAGTATTTAGCCAATGTGAAGGGAATGAAATAGTTCAAGAGAAAATTCATTATAAAAAAAATTATTACACTAGAATTTGAAATCTCATATATGTTTGAGGTTGAAGAGAGTGAATACATAGTGAACTATAGAGATTGTGGAAAACAATTAATGGTAGTAGTTGTCAGTAGATCTTAGAAAAAATTAAGAAACTAATACTAATTAACTCGAAGAATAATTTGTGGCAGGAATAGTCAATATGGGAGCTAAATTAGATGTATCTCTTATGAATATAGAAATTTGGAAAGAAAAAATGATTAATTCTAACAATGTGGTACATAATACTAAACTCTGTATGAAACAGTAGGAAGATAAAATGTATGAGTTGATGAAGGGAATTGAAAAAGTTCATTCTTCATACCCAGTGGAATGAAGAAAGATGATTAATACAGACACATAGGTGAATAATAGATAATTGTGGTCAATGGATTGAATAACACTTCTAATGAAAAAATAAAATGATTTGGGGAACATGAAGAATACGTTAAAAATATATGATGAAATGTTAATAATCAAATAAAATCATGACTCGCAATTTGACACCAGGAAAGAAGATCACGTAGATGATAAATTTTTTGGATGTAGGTCTAGTAGAAAAGAAGCGACAATAATGTTATGAATTTATGGCTAATGTGGGGCCTGTCCAAAAATAAAATGCATTGAAATATGATGTAAGATCTAAAGCACTTGTTCCACGATTAAAGGTGGATTTGGGAATGAAGAAAATCGATATATTTAGAGATCCCATGGGACAACTATCAGTATAAAAGTGACATGCAGGAATGAAACCTATATCAGGTGTTATTTAGTGGAATAATGGGACATTCACAGAATATATGTTCTATAGCCAAGAGATATTGATGGGCACAAGAACAACAGTGTTATTCAAAGAGATATTAATATTATAGAACATATTTTGTGGGACATTTTTTTGTTGTGGTTGATTTGGGAACATGGGTAGATACTGTACAATAATCATGCATAGGAATGTTCCAAATCCAAACCAACGAGGTCACTTATATAAAATCTGAGAATAAAAAAGTGATATGAAAATACAAAATCAATTTACAAAACAATAGGATGAAACCGTTCCATCATACTATGCCGAAGATCAAGGTTTTCTAAGTACATTTAGTGGGAATTTTTTAAAATGGATAAAAAAATTCTTAAGAATGTAATGGTAGAGGATATTTCCCATAAAGTATCTAATCATTTTGGAGTATTCATACTTGATAGTGTATGCACAATCCATTTAAAAATAAAAAAGAATCTTGTTATAGGAATAAAATTTTAAAAAGAAAGAGTTTTCATGTTTGGGTATGATGAATTCCAATATATTATTATCTCGAGAAAAGCTATGTTTGAGAGAAAATAAATGAGCCGTGTTTATGCCTTAGTAGATAAAGTTCTCAGTAACAATCATCTTAGTGTTATTTAACTATGTGACTCAATGAATTATAAAATTGTTACTAAGATAACATGTATCATCAAATGAGGAAATGGTGTAGTGGTTCTATAGGGAAATGAAAAAGGGAAATTTGTACCTTGTATGTGGAGATGAAGATATGTTCTTTTTGTCTAGAGAGAAATAAAATAAATTATGGAATAAATGACTAAGTCATAAATTCCAACCATAACTAGAATATCTAGTGATGGGTGGTGTATCTTGAGATGTCCTTAACCTATGAAGTGATTGTTCACATATGTGTGATGATTTTCTATAATAGAATATCATCAGTATGACCTACAATTTAACGTAAAATAAGTCCAAAAGTGCTCTTGAAATGGTGCATGATGATGTTTGGGGACCAATCTCACCAAGATCCATTAATGAGAAGAAGTATTATGTTATTTTAATTGAAGAATATAGAATAATGTCATGGGTATTTATCATTTTCCATACGTATGATGTGTTTAGTTTCTATAAAATGTGAGTGTATCTTCTGAATAAGTAGTGATAACATTAGTTGAGAGAGAAGTGAGATTTTAATTTTTTATTAGATATAAACTAGGAGGTATAGTGAGTCCACTTAAAACATGTAAAATATATTGTGCTTATAGTGTATTTGGTACATCGACCCATCATCAGTGTATTGTTTTTGGAAAAAGACCAATGAGGATGAACCTAGTAAAATTTATATTTCATGTTCCTGATTTAAGATTTTTTTTTCATACATTGAAATAGTATTAAGAGAGAATATTGTTTTTTACAACAATGAAACAAGATCAAAATGGGAAATTGTTTTTAATCTTTTATACCCTGATTCACCCCTCACTCAGGGTATCTAACATAGTTGACATAAAAATTTGTATCATAGGGAAATGTCGGTATCAGTGTTTCCCTATCCCTCTTAATGGAGGTCACCAATCATAAAGGGGTTCCAATAATCGACAAGATAAAAATTTAGTTATGGAAGATTTAGATTCAACACTACACTTGATATTTGGTAATGGATGTGTTTACAGCAAGGATGCATGGTATCTCTGATGACATCAAGGGTGGTTCATTATCAAAGAATGAAATAACGGAATAGGATTATGAAACTAATGGAATCGAGGCTTTTGGGGGAGCAGAATACAATGATATCTATATGATTATGATGTCATCCAAAACAACACATTCATTTTGGGACAAGCTGTTGAATATATATGAAGTAGATACAAATGTCAGAGAATAAATGTAGAATGTTCTATGGAACAAGTATAATGATTTGAGAATGAACCTGAATGAGTCTATTGATGTGTTAATTGATAGGGTAAATATTGTTGTGGTAGATATGCAAGGCCTTATAGTAGTCATTGAATACATAATGATTTCATGCTCATCTTGAAGAAACATTCACCTCTACTCCTTCTGAATGATTTAGTTCTGGAAGATATATATCAGAAAGAGTAGATAGTAGATTACTATCATAGCACCCTGATAGCATATTAAATTATAAATGATGATAATGATGCTATAGAAAATGGGGAAATATACTAATGTTTCATTCAATTCCATGCAGTATATCCCCATTTTAGACACTAAGGAAGAAGAAGAAAAATATTATTTTATTTCATTCCTATCATCAAATCTACAAAGCAAAAAAGGAAAATTCTTGATGAAACATCCAATAGTGTGTTTTTTATTTTTAATGATTGGAAATATTGCATTAGGGTGTGCTAATAAGTTCCAAGAAGATGATGAGGTTAAATTATATATTCGGAATAATAAGTATTTAGCCAATGTGAAGGGCATGAAATACTTCAATAGAAAATTCATTATAAAAAAAATTATTACACTAGAATTTGAAAGCTCATATATGTTTGAGGTTGAAGAGGGTGAATAAATAGTGAAATATAGAGATTGTGGAAAAAATATAATGGTAATTTTTGTTATTAGATCTTAGAAAAAATGAAGGAACTAACACTAATGCAGTCGAAGAATAATTTGTAGCAGCAAGAGTCAATATGGGAGCTAAATTCGATGTATCTCTTATGAATATAGAAATTTGGAGAGAAAAAATGATTAATTCCAACACTGTGGTACATAATACTAAACTCTGTATGAAATAGTAGGAAGATAAAATTTATGATTTGATGAAGGGAATTGAAAAAGTTCATTCTTCATACCCAGTGGAATGAAGAAAGATGATTAATACAGACACATAGGTGAATAATAGATAAGTGTGGTCAATGGTTTGAATAACACTTCAAATGAAAAAATAAAATGCTTTGGGGAACATGAAGAATAAGTTAACAATATATGATGAAAAGTTATGAATCAAAGAAAATCATGACTCACAATTTGACACCAGCAAAGAAGGTCACCTAGATGATAAATTTTTTGGATGTAGGTCTAGTAGAAAAGAAGAGAAAATAATGTTCTGAAGTTATGGATAATGTGGCACCTGACAAAAAATAAAATGCATTGAAATATGAAGTAAGATCTAAAGAACTTGTTCCATGATTAAAGGTGGAATTGGGAATGAAGAAAAATCAATATATTTAGATATCCCAAGGGACAACTATCAGTATAAAAGTGACATGCAGGAATGAAACCTACATCAGGTGTTATTTAGTGGAACAATGCGACATTCACAGAATATATGTTCTATAGCCAAGATATATTGATGGGCACAAGAACAACAGTGGTATTCAAACATATATTAATATTATAGGACATCTTTTGTGGGACATTTTTTTGTTGTGGTTGATTTGGGAACATGGGTAGATACTGTACAATTGTCATGCACATGAATGTTCCAAATCCAAACCAAAGAGGTCACTTATAGTAAATCTGAGAATAAACAAGTGATATGAAAATACAAAATCAATTTACAGAACAACAGGATGAAACTGGTCCCTCATACTATGCCAAAGATCAAGATTTTCTATGTACATTTAGTGGGAATTCTGTAAAATGGATAAAAAAAATTATTAAGAATGTAATGGTAGAGGATATTTCCCATAAAGTATCAGATCATTTTCGAGTATTGATACTTGATAGTGCATGCACAATCCATTTAAAAATAAAAAAAAATCTTTTTATAGGAATAAAAGTTTAAAAAGAAAGAGTTTTCATGTTTGGGTATGATGAATTCCAATATATTATTAGCTCGAGAAAAGTTATGTTTGAGAGAAAATAAATGAGACGTGGTTATGCCTTAGTAGTTAAAGATCTCAGTAACAATCTTCTTAGTGTTAGTTAACTATGTGACTCAATGAATTATAAAACTGTTACTAAGATAACATGTATCATCAAATGAGGAAATGGTGTAGTGGTTCTATAGGGAAATGAAAAAGGGAAATTTGTACCTTGTATGTTGAGAACAAGATATGTTCTTTTTGTCTAGAGAGAAATAAAATAAATTACGGAATACACGACTAAGTCATCAATTACAATCATACCTAGAATATATAGTGATGGGTGATGTAGCTTGAGACGTCCTTAACCTATTAAGTGATTGTTCACATATGTGTGATGATTTTCTCTAATAGAATATCATCAGTATGACCGAAAATGCAATGTAAAATAAGTCCAAAAGTGTTCTTGAAATGGTGTATGATGATGTTTGTGGACCAATCTCACTAAGAGCCATTAATGAGAAGATGTATTATGTTATTTTAATTTAAGAATATAGAATAATGTCATGGTTATTTATCATTTTCCATACGTATGATGTGTTTAGTTTCATAATATAGTATTGGAGGGAATTTGAAAGATTCATGGACCAAAAATTATGATGATTCGTACTAATAATGGTATAGAATTCACAAAATTTAGGTGGAATAATGGCGCAAAAAAACATAGGATAATGAATCAAGATACATTAGTGAGAACATTCTGTTATAATGTAGTGGTTAAGAAGAGATATATTATCATAAAAAATATTCCCAGAACAATTCTTATTGAAATAGACTTACCAGATAAATTTTGGAAGCAAGTAGTATTGAAATCAATATGGATTTTTAATAGGGCTCTGTTGTGTCCAAAGGAAGGAAAGTCTCCATATTATATGTGTTATGTAAAGAATCCTATAGTAAAATAATTTTGAATATTAGGAAGTAGGTGATTTAGTCTCAAGAAAGAAGAACACAAGAAATTTTTTTCATTAGGAGAATCAATAAGGTGTAGTGATTTGAAACAAACCATGATTATTTTACAAAGGGTACCCCCAGATAGTGGGTATTGATGTTGATGAAACACTTGAATCTGTTTCAAGACAAAAGAAAACCAGATTATTCATGGCCATTGTAGTGCAACATATGTTCAATGTGTTCCCCAAGGATATCAAATCCTCAATTTTTAATGGTTTTATGGTATAATAAGTGTATATTGAGCCTAAATATGGGTTTCTTATTCATTGATATGGGAATAGGGTTTTTCTATTGAAGAAAGTGCTATATGGGCTAAATCAATCACAAAGAGAATAGTATTTGATGCAAGATAAGTATTTGAAAAAACTTGGATTTTAGTATGGTGGTGTTGATTACAATCACTTTCTCAACAATGATTGTAATCAATGGATGATGGTTCTTGTATATAAAAATGGCATACTATTTGGTGGATCAGATGAAGCTCATTGTAGACAATTTTTTGAATTAATTACAAGTTAAATTGAAATTTAAGGATTGGTGAGCTGAAGATTTTCTTTTGTTTATAGGTGACAGAAGGAATGAATGATACATTTATTTCTAAATCCAAATATTCCAAGGAGGTTTTTATAAGATTTTTAATGAAATATTCCAGGGAGAGGAGGACTCTGGTTGATTCCCAAATTAAATTATCAAAATATGATGATTATAGAAAAGTTTATATGATAAATTATAGTTATATTATTGGATGTTTACAATACATAACAGTGAAAATACATGATATTATTTTTTCACATGGTAAGACATGTGATTTCAATAAAATCCCAATGAAGTAAACATTATTTCAATAAAAATAATATTTTGGTATATCATAGGAACTAAGAATTTTAGTTTGTTGTTTACTGAAAAATCCCAACTAGAGATATTGAGATATATAGATGCATATTTTTCCAGATCAGTAGATAATAGAAAATCAATGTCATGTGATGATTTCTATCTTGGTGGTTTGTGTTTTTCTTGGATATGAAATAAGTATGATTTTATTTCATTGGTCACCGTAGAAACAGAGTATATTTCAACCACTCAAGCATGAACACAATTATTGTGGATAAAGAAGAATATTGATGATATAGGAGTTGAAATGAATTCTATGATCAGAATCCAGTATGATAATTTTAGAGTTATACACCATAGAAAAATACATTCCATTACTCAAGCAAAAAGCATATTGGGAAAAAATATCACTTTATCAATGATAGAGAGGAACAAGGGCTCATGAAGTTGAATTTTTTTTTATAGAACAATAGTTTTTAGAGATTATAACCAAGGCCTTACCCAAGGAATCATTTGAAAGGCATCGAATAGCTTTAGAGTTCAATCAACTCCACTCACTTAAATAATGTCAATTTGGAACCCCCTAATGTATAATGTATCATTCCAAAATGTTTTGATTTATATTTTCATACCATAAAAGAGTAACCATTAGGATCATTGATAATGGGGGAGACTATTATGGCTCATTATGGGGAGAAATAAATTATGGGAGAAAATGCCTTTAACATAGAAATGGGGAGAAGCTGACAGGCAGGGCAACGAGATATTGGGAGAAGCTGATAGGTGGAGTATTAAATCTAATGATTATTGAAGGGATCGATCACATATTAGATATCTTGATAGCTGAGGTTCATGATGATGTCAGGAGTGTTGTTTTGGAATGGTATCAATTATTGATTCTCGTAATGAAGTGATTCATTTATGAACATTTAATACCACTATTGTTTCTCATGCCAAGTATTGTTCATGTTGGATTATAGTACGTGTTGAGTAAATACTTGATATCTATCTTAATCACAAGAGGCGATTTTTAGAAGAAGTTGTTACAATATTTAATGAGGTATCAAAGTGAGGAGAATTATTCTGAGATTATTTTTTCACAAACCCTAAGGGGATATTATTGGGAAAAATCCCTCTAGGTAACATTGCATCATTTATTGGTTGGTTTGGTCTTTTGAAAAAAAAAAATTCATGGTGAGTGTTTGAGTTCCAATTTTTTTTTGGACAACCCACTTTGACAAAGAACCATGAAAACAAATGAATATTCTACAGGTGGTACAAAAACAACATTTACAAGGTTTCACTCTTTCCCAGCATATACAAAATTTTTGGGGTCCAAATTTGGAATTTGGAGAGTATTGTGAAAAGTGTATTTCCTTGAAAATCATGTCAAAATATATCATTTAAATGAAATTTGTAAACATTTGCATCAATTATTGTAGTTCTCAAAGACATATATAATTGTTATGGTGATCTCTAGGATTATGACAAGCTTCAGGAACAGTAGATATGAAGAGCATTGTGAGGGAACATTGCAGTAGCACAAGGGTTTTGACGAAAGGATATGTGATTATGATGAGCATCACAGAGATGGAGTAATTTATTTGATGTAATTCATGTGAATACAACAAGATCTGGGATCGGAAAATTCATGTGGTGCTTTGTGAAATAGAGATAAATTCATGTGAAAATTTGGTGCTCTGTGATTTTGGATTATGTTTAACTGACGTGGCATAGATGGTTCTGGAGATGTTGTAAATTCCAATAAATAGGCATCCACCCCCAAGAGATGAAAAGAGAGTTTTCATGAAAAACTTATTCCACTCGAATCACAAAGGAGTTTCTTAGAGGCAGTGTGCTTCACAAAATAATGGAGCTTTGTAATGGAATATCTATCTCCATATAAGTGTGGTTTTTAGAAAGGTTTTGTTTGAGATTTGAGAAAGTAGTTGCATTGTTTGAAGGTCTGATCATTACATAGAAGATTTCTCTGTGAAGTAGTTTTCTCTATTAAGTAGTGTACTCTGCCAAGTAGTTTGTGCTAAAACAGTGTGTGTTTTGTAAAGTGGCAGTAACTTTAAAAATGGTTCTTTACGCTTTTGAAAATAGGGATATTTTTTAAGAAGTGATATTTTCAAATGTATTTCAATGTTTTTTTCCCAGTGTTTAGTGGAAAAGGGGTATTTGTCATGGATTAAAATTTAACCGTATTAAAGAATCTACATACCATTGAAGATGCTTTCAATAGTGATATGGAAAATACTTACATGTCAATAAACTTTTTGTGGATCATCTAAATAAGATGTGAGCAGATAATTTGAGAGAGTAGTGTGGTTTAAAATTGTGATTGGTTGTAAACTAGGAGGGATAGTGAGTCCACATCAAACATGTAAATAGCAGTTCACATATAATGAATTTGGTACATCGGGACATCATTGGATTATGCTCTTTAGGAATATCCCAGTTCGGTTTAACCAAGTAAAATTTATATATACTATGCATACATTATGATGTTTTCATACTCTATAATGGGAATGAGAGAAAAGAGATTTTTTTTCTAACAATGTAACCAGGTCCAAAGGGTTAGTTGTTTTTATATGTCATTCCCTGATTCACCAACACCGTATTAGATTATCTATATTATAAGTCCTAACACATATATATATGGATACAAAAAGGATTATAAATTAATCATTGGGTCTATTTTCTAATTTTTATTCCTCTACAAGCCGTCATGTGTTTAAAATAACAAGAAACCGTAAATTCTATTTTTTTCTGGGTATTTTTTAACTGAATTATGGTTTTTAAAATGGATTTATTATTTTAATATCATGATATGTTTTCCTATGAATGAAAATTAAATATTATGATTTAAATATTAAAAATTTAAATATTTTACATTTTATAAATATATAATGGTTCATGGACATTTGATGGGTGGTTCTGTTACAAAACAATGATGGGTTGTTCTATGAGAAACGCAGGATCGATGGGTCTGTGAAATCTTCCAATGATTTGGGTATAAAAGTTGGACGTATTTATATTTAATTTTTAAGAGTAAAATGTATGTAATTAAACCACATGGTTATTCCAGTTGTATGAGTTAAAATTATAATGATTTCCTATGATATATTTATGTACTTTCTATGTATTCGATGTGTTTTATGGTAATTTTGTGATTCCAAAAAAATGCATGTAATGAGGTAAATTTACAAGAAAACTATTTTCTACATATTTCACAGGGAATATATTACATTATATAATTTTTTCATGGATTTTAATATTTCACAATGGACTAATGGATTCATAATTTTTATATCCGTTAATGTGATTTTATGTTCATCGCATGTTTTTAATTTTTTTTAGATGACATAAGGATGAGTAAGGGATTTGACGAATTTATGTTGATTTTTGAGAAATTATTTCATAAAATATATCATGCCTTATTTTTTAAAATGTTATATATAGTGTAAAAATGGATAGTGATCAGACGTGTAAACATTGTATTATATGTATTATATGTTTTATTTATGGCTAATTCTATTAATATCTAAACATGAATATATCCTCAATATGTGTAAAAGTAGATCTTATAACAAAAGATAATATTATGTAATGATTTAAGTTTGGGAACTTATATATTGTATGTCCATGTACATGAGACATATTTCAGATTCAAGTTGTTGAGGTATTTATTTATTTATTCCCACTACTGATAACCACTAGCTATGTTTTATTTGACAAGAAACTCTCAAACATCAAATCACACTATAAGACACCAACATAGAAAGGGATTCATATAGGGATATCACTAGCGTTGATGTCTCTATGTATCCCTTTCTCAATGATCTAAGCCCAGTTGAACTGTTCATGTACCATATCCATTGAGTACCTTTAAAGGATGGTAAATGTCGATGAATAATCACCTACTGTCATGATACCATTCTAAAGTTGTAGAATATTTTGGATACATATAACACATTGTATTTATGGAGAGAACTCAATTCAGAAAATTTTATCAAAATCTATTAGTGAAATATCTCCTTCATTGTATGACTGGATCACTAACCCACACCATCACCCTGCTATGCTGTGGAGAAGGCTCACTGTCCATAGCATGATCCTATCTTATGTTGTTTTGGGAAGATGGAAATCTCAAGTCACCTTCTCAATCTAGTCCTTTACATCATAGGGGTTGGGAGTTCCTTATATCCTAATGGAATGTTCTTCTAAACTCCTAATGTGTGCTCATCCAGCACACCAACTCCGCTTGTACTACGAGTATAATTTTTTGTTTTATAGGTATTTTATAGCTAGTGCGCCAGTTGGATCTTCCATTTTTGTATATGTTCCATGTAATGATGTCTCATTACTGATGGGATCATTCTCATGATCCTTCTACAAAATCAGTTCTATCAAATGTTGTGAAGGAACATTGAAATTTAAAAGATGTACCTTGTTCAATGATTATATCTGGAGATCTGACTCATGAAATAAATGGAAACCACAACCTATTCTTAAATGATGAATTTAATGTAATTTTCCATCATTCCAACATTCTCGTGTTCCATGTTAAATAGTGGGTGATCAATGTTTTAGTGTATGTATACATCATCTATCTCATCAACATTGCAGTCCATATCCAACAATGAGAACCTGAAACAATTTAAACTATTTATCAAAACAAAAAGTATGGATTATCGACCTATGGTATCATTGAATGATCTAATTTTATGTTATCATGACCCATCTAATAGTGGTCCATTCCGTGACACACCAATCATGCCAACAATATGCTAGGGGATGGGAACTATCATAGAGTATGAATATCACTATCTTGTTATTCCATAACCCATATACATGTACAATCGAACACATATCAATGCATATACAATTTGGAAATGTAAAAAATAATTGAAAACCCATTAATGTATATATCTAAATACCACAAAATAGTGCCACAATATTTATGGAATGTAAATAGGTCAAAACTCAATCACACCACAAATTATCTTAAATGAGGTCCCACTAGATGGTAAAATTGGGTCTAATATCAAATTAAATTATAAAATATCATGATATTTTTGTCTCACTATGCACTTTCTTTTATTATTCAAATAAGGACTTTTCAAAAGGTCATCCTTCTACAAAAGACATTATACATGCTAGACAATCACATGTAGGGGTGAGTATAATAATGACCAGTAATAAATTCAAATATCATAAAGAATAAACAATATAAATATTATTATCACTACACAAGTATATTTCTATATAACATACAATAAGAATATCCAAATATAGTAAAAAATTACACATAGTCCAAAGTGATGTCACAACTGTAATATGTTATCCTAGGAATCCAACTTGAATGTTCCATATAGAATTCATGTAGGAGAAAATGATCCTAATTACGATAACACTAATAATTTCCTTCCCCGAATTAATTTCCAGTAGAACTCACCATTAGATGTATATATTGGATGTAAGATGATACTAGAAACATATAGGAGGATCACTCCCAATGCCATGGGGTATACATTAAACTCACTCTAAAATAACCTTCTAAGTAGATGACCGATGACCAAATAGTGTTGATGAAGATGATACCATTAAATCCACATTTTAAGTAAAGATAAATAGTGGACCTCATATATGCCTAAAAAAGAGTCCAACTACACTATCAAAGATGTCATGATAAAGGGTTTTGTGTCCACTGTGTGGTAGGTGATTCCATGATTACTCGTAGGGAATGGATATGGGGAACATAACCTAAAAATACATTTCCATGATATAGAGGAAATTGGATCCAATAAATCTTCTATAAATTACACCTTGTGTTCAAGGGTTAAACACCACGTCACATGACCCCGGGTCATACCCATGTAAATAGACTGTGTCTCATTCCCATGTCCATGTAGCATTACGTGGCATGTCTGCTACACGTTTACTCTACTTGTGTACTAGTACATGTCTTATCCAATTTTCTGTGTTTAGGTCAGGACAGTTTTGGCAAGTACACTATTTTCTTTAATCCCTTTAATCTATCTAATGACATTGTACCCTCTACGGTGAACATTGAGCCACTGTGGTTAGGTAACAATCAATGGGACCGGGAAAACACCATTTGATCCATAACTATCTATTGCATCCCTAGAAACTACTAGGTGGTAATGACATTCCATTTAATCCCATATTACATATAGTTTGGATGAGTTTTTCCATGAACCATTGTTATTCCATCTGCACATTACAACTCCATTGTCACCTTGAATTGTTTCTCTAATCATTCCATAAATAATAGAGCAACCTATTTCAAACCATTCCATAGATGTTTTCAAGAATATTTTTCCCTAGAATCCTTTTGGAAAATTTATTCAATTATTCTCCTCACCTATTACATGCTCTATATAATTCTGTTTTTCCCAAAATAGCCCAATATATTCACCATTATCCCCATCACACCTCTTTCATATAGAACAAATAAATGATCTATTATTTTGAACCAGTGCAGTATGAAATGGGTGCACAATATTCTACTATCTGTTAATGCATATAAAAAATTTCCAAACAATCAAAACCAATGATTAATAAATAAATTTGTTAGAAAACTAAAAAATACACAAAATATAAACGAACCATTGTCATGTTTATTTGGAAGTAATATGTTTATATTAGAATAAAAAATGAAGAACCGTAATAAAATAAATAATTCCCCCAACAAGAATGACTTCAATAAACCCATCCCATAAGATGATTGATCTATCGATCAATATGTTTCTTGATTGTTCCATGTTTATCATAGAAATAATGAATGATGAATGGAACCAAAAAAATCATCCTACCTTAATTTGGATTGATTATTAATAAAAAATGTATTGGTTCCCTGATATTTTGCAAGATAATTTGATTTTGTTTCATGTTCTTCATTGATACACGATTTGATTGTCGTTTTTATGAGAGATATTATACAAATATCTCTCTAATTGTTCTTCAAGGGCTGTAAGATTATGCAGGTACCTTTTTAGATTCATTTGATCAGTCTACATAAAGACTCTATAGTCTACGAATAAATGGAATACAAGTAAAATAAATTTATTAATTTTTTATTCATATTCACCGATATAATGACTTTTCCAAAATTGACACATGATGAATATAATTATGTTGCACCTTAGGTAAAACCTGACATTGTAACTCAATAGTGTAATCATATTAATGTTCAACTATCCCATTTAGTATAAATTCTTCTTTTTTAAGAAACATATGTGTGCATGAGTTATAATATATTTAATATATTTTAATTATTTATTCTAGCCACACCAGGCCTCAGAATCACAAGTCATATTAGCAACTAGTTTAAAAAATAATCAAAATAATATTGAAAAATAAAACATGGGAATTTTGATTTGTTTCATTGTCGACTTAATTCTTAGAATTATAATAAAAAAGATATTTATAAGGCATGACATACTCAATATGTCCACCAAACACTCCTGTAAAATATGTGTGGCCTACATTAGATAATCATGGCCCAGGTATCCCTATGAGACTCTATCACATTCCTCCTATATAAATACATGATTTTATATATTTTATATCTGATTCACTGCCTCTGAAAAGGATTGAGACATTATAATGTTGATATGAAGTTCCAAAGAATCGCTTTCACCCACCCCTTCAACACCACTTGACCTAGAAGGATCACTCTCTATCAATATGTGAATATTGATATCACCTCTAATGATTTAAAAGATGTTTATAACTATTAGTTCAAAATTCGATGGTATTTCCTTTTTAAGGTTTGTATCAAAATGTTTATTATCATTATTAACCAATTTGTCCACTGCACTAGTATTAAATTTGCATATCCCTAACCACTTCTGAGTTATCAAATCAAGAAACCCATTTTGATACAATATACCATGACAATTTATTGAGGATAGATGTCCAAAATGTTTATAATGTCATCAATATTCTATCCTAGAATAAAATACTACCACTTCTTGGTAGTGAAATTCTTACCCAATAATGATCCAAACACACCCATGTAGTATAGCTGAATCATTATCTTCAATATATATATGTTTTGATATCAGGTGAAATTTATATTATCAGAAAAAACAATCGGCATACAATATTTCCAGTCAAATGAAAACTAGAAGTGTTTATAAATGGGTGTATATGTTTTACTAAACATACCCACCACATCATATTTGTAGAATCTGGTTTCATGTTGATATCATATGACCATTAAAAAAATTTGAAGGGCCATCTATTTAATGTTAATGTTTCTCTAAACCGAGAACCTATCAAAACATCTAATATATAAAAATGAATCATGATGTATCATTTTTAGAGGACACTAACAATTACCTGTTCATCTAAACTCCATGATCTAAATAAGAACCTATCAAAAGCATCCATCAAAGGGTGACGTTTCCTGATGTGATCTAATATGGTCATATTAAAAAGTCTCAAAACAAATGTGAACTATAATTTCCAAAGAAAAATCTATGAAAACCATAAAATGTGTTTTAACATTCAGTATGATCTCAATTTCTATGAATATAATAATTAAATATTGGATAGAGAAATTAAGAAAGGGCTGAAACTGAGTAGAATGTTGAGGAACATCTCCCCCCTCTTTTGGGGAGGAAGGTGGGATGTGACCATCAAAACCATGGGTATCCGTGAAAGGATAAGAGGGCACATCATGGTGGATCCTCCATAAAGGTAATTAATGGATTATATTATTTTATTATTTTCGGTTGGTGTATTGTGGTTTGTCAAATGTGGTTCTTTATAAAAAAAATTTACTACATAAATTATTCATAATTCATAACGTTAGTAAAAATTAATACCTCTGAGAATATTAGATGATAGTTTTTGGGGGTCACAGTAAATTTCATTTCATTATTAGGAGGTGTCCAAATATGTTTAAGAACAAAAATTATTCGTTATTTTTTATGTATTTTATTAAATTTTATGATTTTCCATGGAATTTTTTCTAAAAAAACTCATTTCATTCTTCTAGAACTCATATCATTCTAATAATCACTCTATTCAAGTAATGGTATGTAAATTTTAGATTCATTTTTATAATTATTTCAAAAAATATATGAACTATTTAGTTAATATGTTTTGTGAAATATTTTATCTCCCGAGATTCGTTTATAAAAATATTCACGTTTATGATAAATATAATACCTATATATAAATATCAATAACACCAAATTTTTTATGTCAATTTGATCTATTAATGTAATTGAAATATATATGATTTCTTATATTAATGATCATTATTATCACCTAAAATAATATTATATGTTACTCATCGTATGTGTGTTCCATTATTACAATGAATAATGTGTTATTATAAAAAAATGAATTTACAATCAAATTTGTATTCGTTTCATCATATATTCTATTAAAATAATCTATTGAAAAAATGTTTTACCATAATAATCATTACACATGAAAATTTTGTTACTTTTCAATGAAACACATTTGGTATCAATATTCAACTTATTTTCTACTTCACACCGCATCAATTGTTTTTTGACACACAAGTAATATCTCATATAATACATTCAACGGTAAATGTTTTGTGAAATATAAATTTTTTTGTGGTCTTTTTTTCTATAATGAAATATTAAATTATATAGTCTTGAAAAGTAATTTTTTGTAATTTTTTTACAGATATATTTTACTCCATTACAATAGAAATAATATTAAAAAAAATTGTATTGTTAAACTATCAATACTCAAAAAATTACATGTTCTATATAATCATCAATAATTTTAAAAAATAACCATATTATAAAGTAATATATAATTATCAAATATAATATAAGATTAATATGTATACCATGTATAATTTTATAATGATCTTATCTTTTATTAATAGAATTATACAAATTTTTTAAATTTATCTTATTTTCTACAATAGCTTTGTAATATGTTTTGTGATTGTATATTTAATTAATCTCAACATCATGTGAAGAAATTTTCAGTCATATCCTTTTCAACTCATTAGAAATAAAATTGTGCTAAATGAAATTTATTGATAATAATGTGTACTAATTATTATTTTTTATGACACATATTAATAAATATAAGACTGATTTGTAACTATCATTTTTTGTGTAAATAAAATTGAATTTTAAATCTAAATGAACAATTATCCTTCCATTATTCTTCAAATGGTTGTCCCATACTTTCTGAAGTGGATTACTCAAATATAATATAAATGTCATAAATATTTTATACAATATCCATATCATTTTAAATATCTATTAACTTACATGAGTTGTTTCTCATTTAGAGTTAATTTTATATATTAAAATATATATAACATAATAAATTCATATGATTCTTTCATTAAACAATGGAATAAAATTATTGGAATAAATGTAATAAAATTAAAATGCTTTAAAAATAAACATAATATATTTTTTTATAAAATAAACACATTGTAATGATATTATATATATATATATATATTTGATTCTTTGATTCATTGAAATATAAATAATTAAAATGATATTTCATTGAAAAATAAAAATTTATTATATTATTATTATTATATATTTTAATGACATATTAGGTTTTAAAAAGTTTTTTAGTACTGTGTTATATAATAAACCAAGGATTTTATATTGTTAAATCCATTATGAGAGTTATTTTAAAAATTTTGATATAAATCCATTAATTTTAATATTTGGAATGTGGAAAATTCACAATGAATGGGGGATGTTATACCTTATGAATTATTCGTATGATGATATTATTATATTGACTAATAATACAATGATCAAACCATGGTAAATTTCATTTGGCGTGGATAAATTTCTAATCACATCATATATCACTAAAAAATAGTTTCTATTTGATAAATTTAATTATGTTGGTGGATTTGTATATGTTTTATGTTTTCTCTCTAATTTATATTTTTTTTGTTAATTTTATTCTATATAAGGTTTAGGAGTAACTATGTGGGTACCCTTATGTGGTAAATATTCTATTTTTGTTTAAAATGAAGGGATTTGAATGAATATGTAAAGCATGATGTATTTGACTCATAATGGTGATTTCATTTCTCTACTTTTACAAATATTTCAAGAAAAAACATCCACTTTGATTGTTTACCAATTCAACAAGCATACTAAATGGCTCAACATTTTGGAGTTACATTTATTATATTTTATTCTTGTGTAATGAAGTTTTTTGAGTCTTAATGGTTAATATTTTAAGTGACTTTTTCATATATTTTTCATACTACATTACTGAAATAATGCCCAATAAAAAATGTATCAAAATAATGTAACAAAGAATGATTTAATTGAAAGTGTAATTAGGGTTTTTACACTTATATTTTAAGTTCCCAAGGGGATCTATTATTTCATTCCACTCATTTCCAGATAATCCATGCCTCAATAGAATATGGTTTCTCCCTCTATATATTTTACCAATTTAGCATCCCTAGCCTTCTCAACTAATGTTCTCGGGGTAACATATTTTTTTTATATTGAATTATTCCTACTCATATATATATAACATTTTCTTTTAACGTTATCATCTATCATAAACACTCGAGTCCTCTAGGTTATATTTTTATGTTGTAAAATGATTTATTCATGAGTTTTTGGTTGTTTTGTCATTTTGAGGGTACCTTGATGATTGTGGGATAGTCCACCATCATAGGTGTAGATCACTAGAGAGGATTCTATCAAAGACATATAGTAATTTTTTATGTATTATAATTTTACATTCATTTGAGTGATTTATTGTTTAAAATTCTATATTATGTAAATTGAATCTTTTTTAAGGGGTTATATTGATTTATAATGGTTTTAAGGTGGGTTTCCTCTTTGAAAAATTTATTTCTTTTATAATTACATGTTGGAGAAAAAAATTTATGTATTGATAATCACAAAAACATGTTTTTCTAGTTTATAAGGAAATTTTTTAAACATTTTGAATCATTATGTTACATGAAAATATATGGGAATCCTGGATTTTAAACATCTAAATAATTTTCATTGGAATAAAATTTATCCATTAATGTGTTAAATGTTTTAAAATTTTTGAGAGAACAAATTTAATGGGAGAGTGTGTTTTGGAAAACCATTGACCCTAATTGAGATATGAAAATTAATTTAAATGAATATTTTTTGGTTATTTTTGACTTCAAATATAAATTTTGATGATTCAAGAAAATGGTTCACATAAGTAGTTTTTAGTAATTTTTTAAAACATAATTTAAAATGGATATTAAGAACATGGTTTTAATGAATGGTTTAGATTAAGAATTTTAACCATTGTAATGGGACTAGGAATTCCAAGTGTTTTGATAAAGGTTCATTTAGATCTTTCGATGATTTAAAAATGTATTCTGTTGGGGTTTGATACCATCTTGATCCCCTATTTATCTGAAGATAAAATTGGTGTGATTTATTATTTATTGATAATAAATATATCTTATGGGTTATGTTGGATATTTATTGTTTTATGATTCTAATGAAAATGGTCTGTTGATATTGTCGATGATAATTTTATATGTGATTTATTTCATTGATTTTTTGTTTCTTGTGATTAGTCAGATAATGTTTATATATATGCCTTCAAAATAGTAGGGGACGATGTATTGTCCAAATAAGGATAGACCCTAGTATATATAGTGTTATAATAATTAATATTATAGGGTTTTTAAATTCCAATAAATTTCAAAGGATTTTTTTTCTTAATTTTCTTTGGGATTTTACAAGAACGCAGTTTCTAACGGCACCTAATTCTGAGGCCCGGTGTGCCCGGAATCATTTTCTGAAGTTTAGCCCGGGTACGTTCAGTGAACGAACGAGCGGGTTTTTCTATCTTTTGAACTGGTGCTCGGAATCGAATTCCAAGGGCGTCGATGGAATCTCAGTTCCGGTAATTGCTTAGAAAAACCTTTTCCGGAGTTGTGTTTTCTCGGGTGTGGTTTTTAAATTTTCGGGTTATGTAAGGGAATAAAATAAAAATTAGACGCACAATTTTTATTTTACATCATTTTGCTCAACCTAAGCTAAGTGTTATGAGGGAGACCCACAATATCCTACCCACTAGGTAGGATATTTTTGAGTTGGGACCCACAAGATCCCCACCATTTCTTTTCTTCCTAATCCCCCTCCTTTAATTAGGTAATGCACTCGCACCCCCCCTTTTTTAATGAAGTCAACTCTTGCATTTAATCTGGATATTAAAAGCCTCATTAATTGGGCGGTTTTAAACTCTGCAATTAATTCATTAATTGATTTTTTCTTTTCTTTTTTAATTTCAAAGCGTTGGTTTGTATGTTAATAAAATAAGACAACACTTATTTTATTTTGGTATGGTTCATGTTGCGTTGAGAGGATTTGGAGAAAAGCTAAGGTGCTTGAAGATATTCTTCTCCTTCGACGAAGAATGTGAAGAACGCCGACCTCCGAAGTAGGTCAACAACAATACCGGATCCTCAGAGATTGATGATGCGACGCCGATAAATCTTTTCTCCGCAACGTAATGATTCTCCTTCCCCGACGCCTTCTTCCGCGATGGTTATTTCCGCGACGAACCCTCGTTCAACGAATTTGACGAGGTAGGGGATTTATTTGTTTCTATTAGTGAATTCTTCCGTTATCCTTCCTCGTTCAATTGGACCACATTCTATCAGTTAAAGGGAGGGGGCCGGACCGCACAAACACAGACAACCCCCTCCCCTTTTCTGTTTGTCTACCTTGTGGTGTATTTGAATGGGGATGGCGTGGTGCTGTCACACCGCGCGGGGTCATGGGGCAAGGACGCACGACGCTGTCGCGTCGTGCCATTGAAAACAAACAAAGGGGTGGCACCGTTGCGCCGCCCCAAAGAACACGAAGGCACCGCGGCCGTTGAAGGTCTGCGGCAGAGGGCCGTAGCGGGTCCGCGGCGGAGGGCCGCGGCTGAGGCCGCGGCGGAGTAGGGACCGGCGCCCGGTTCCGGGCCACCGGTGTCGGAGCAGGGGGACCGGCCCGCGCCGGTCACGAGGTGCAGCAGCCGGCCGGCCGGAGCGGGCCGGCCGGTCAGAGGAAGAGCCGAGGGTTCCTAACCCCCAGCTGGCCGAACAAGAGCGGCCCCCACATGGGGCCGTAGTTACAAAAGGCGGGGGGCCGCGCTCCCTCCCGCAACCCCATCCACTCGACCGAAACGGCCGAGCCACCTAGCCCTAGCCAGTGCCCACACGCCGGGCTGCCAGGCCGGGCCACACCCTAGTGGGTCGGACCCATATCGGGGTCCGGTCGCCCCGGTTCGGGCCGACCCAAGGGGTACCGGGCTGAGTCGGACCGGGCCCGAACCCCCTAATACCAGACCTCTCATGGTCTTTTGTCCATTAAATGGGATACAGACCTCCGATCGACACACAATCAGTTGCGATGAGATCCTTGGATCGTGGCGGTTGTTTCGGTATATCTCACTCAAGGTTTCGGAGGACTTTGTGTTCACCCGGGTTGGATCGTACACTAAACCAGCCAGGCCCTCGGAGCAGAAACGCTTATAACCTGAGCTCCTGAAGTCCGATTTCCGTGCCGTTGACTTTGATGGGTTTCTCTAAGTGAGACGGACCTTTTGGCTTACTCTTCTTGAGGTTTGGATGTAGTTGGAGTACGGTCGGGTTGGTTTTGAATTAAAAACCAATCGGGCCCCTGGAATGAAAACGCCAATAACTCTCAGACTGGGCGTCTGATTGACGCGCCATCTGTGACGTTGAGTTCCTATTGATGATTGGGATCTTCTGGATACATCAACTCCGGACTTTATGTCAGTTGATGTATCAGCCCCTCGGCTCGTGGTGCGGACCCTCCCAAACGAGCTTGCTGTGTGCGGGTACCCTAGAGCTGGCTGCGACTGCGTCGACGATGATGACTGTACAGAAATCCTCAGTGGATTCGACGACGACAACTACAGCACTCAGCGATCCTACGTGGATTAGTGCTACCGATCCAGTGTGAGTCAAATCCTGTGTGGGTCAGCGCTCAGCGGTCCTGTGTGGGCCAGCGCCTACAGATCATGTGTGGGTCTAGTCCTGTGTGGGTCATTGTAGGTGTTAGTTACATATCGATCCTTTGTGGGTCATTGCGGGGTTTAGTTACCTATCGAACCTTTGTGGGTCATTGCGGGGGTTAGTACCTATCGATCATGTGTGTTTCCGATGGCTTAGATGAATCAGTGGAAATATCTGATCATCTCTATCGTATGACAAAGAAGTATACCTGTGTGAGATGAATCTTTACTTGATTTCCTATGTGGATTGTGTTGATCTATCCTGTGTGGATGTGATCGAATTTGGGCTCAGATTTCGGAGCCTAACTGGAATTGATGACCTAGGTATATGTATGAGAATATACCTAAGTAATGTCAGATGTTACTTTTTGATTGTATCTTTCCTTTGTGGATTATCCTTTGTGGATTTTGGGAGACCTTCGGGGGTCTCGGGGTCCCTAATGAGTATATTATACTCACCCCTGTACGGGCTATGCCCGTACTACGTTGTGTTGGTTGCCGATGACGGACAGCACTGATCGTGGTTGAGGCACGAGGACCAGGTCGGTACCCGGAGGTGGACCACTGGGCGGGGTATACTCGGAGTGGACGGCTGGACCCGAGGAGCTTTGGAGGCTGTCCATACCCACCCATCAGGTGGGACATCCAGTGGACGGCTCGAGGCTGCGGCTTTACTTTTTAGTTGTTGTACTCTCTTTTTCAGTTGTACTTTACCTTCAGTTTAGGTTTGTATTCTGTCCCACTTACTTTTCCGTACTTACTATTGTACCCTGTTTTTACTTAGTGTTCACTTCTGTTTTTTGCTCTGTGGTGTTTGTTTACATTAAAAAGTCAATGCCTTCCATTTTTATCGAGAATTACGCCTTGGTGCTAGTCTCCAGCCCCTGGCCTACGGAAGGCGGGCTTGGGGTAGTCACGGAACGGGCCCCGAGGACGAGTCGTGACAATTGGTATCAGAGGAGTTTGGTTCTACCACAGAACTCAGGACTCTGATCTTTTTCTATGTGAAGCACTAGTGTTGAGAGTATTGAGTGTGATTATCAGTCCTGGGAGTCCAGTGTTGGTGCGGCGGCCGACATATCCGTACACTAGGACCCTAAATTCTGATTTCCGACTTAATGCACGAACGGATTGATTGAATTTGTGTTTCTTTTTTTCTTTGAGATTACTTTGTGTCAGCTCACCAGGTATAATGTTCTGACCGTGGCACACCTATCTCTTTTTAGGATGGCCCCACGACGACAGCCATCTACGGTTCCAAGCGTTGTGCATGACGACAGCCCACTGAGCGACGAGGCCTCGGCACATGGCCCTTTGACAACAGAGGCACTGGTCGTACCTCTACATGCCAAGCCACCGATGCTACCAACTACAGGCACGGATGATGCACGTCGCCTTAGTGCACTTCACGAGTTTCAGTGTCAGCGACCGCCCATGTTGTACGGGGAGATGGCCCCTGAGGCAGTCGAGGATTGGCTGGAGGCAGTTGTACGAGTTTTCAGGTTAGTGTGGACACCAGCAGACCTCATGATGATCCTCGCAGCGAGCCTCCTACACGTGGCAGCTGGAAGATGGTGGAGCTTGATGCTCCAGGTGCACGATGAGGCATCTCTCCACAGGACGGACTTTGAGAGCCTCTTTCTCTCGGAGTTCGTCCTAGCCACCCCTTGTGCGGTGCACATCCAGGAGCTTCTACAGCTGCGATAGGGCAGCTTGATGGTCTCCCAGTACTCGACGAGATTTACCGATCTCTCGCGCTATTCGACGGACATGGTATGGGACCCATTATTCTGGGCCCGGACCTTTGATCATGGATTGATGCATGAGATCAGCGCATCTCTGATCTCCCTCAGCATTCCGACACAGGCAGGGGTACTAAAGCGATCCCTTCTCATCGATAGCTTCCTTGCTGAGCCTACTTCAGCAGTGAGACCTACCGCAGGGCAGCACGTAGAAAAGTCTTCTGCAGCAGGCGGTCGATGGATGACTCATGGGTCCAGGCAGACCAGACCCTCAGGCAGGCAAACTCAGGACACTGACTAAGTGGTGCGGGGCGTACAGCGCGGAGCCAGTCTTTTGAGAGGCAGACAACGCTATGCATGCGGCGGGAAGGGCCACATGGCTCGTGACTTCCCGACCAGCCGTGTGGAGGAGCATCAGACGGTTGAGGGGCCACCCAAGCAGAGGCAGTGGGTCGACCGTGGTGGTCCACAGGGATTAGGCAGATGAGGCATAGGAGCTGGCCGAGCAGTAGGTGGTGGGCGACGCTTTGAGGCTCCAACACCACCACCCCCATGAGGTCCACCCCGACCACAGGGAGCTGGCGGGTAGAGACAGACACAGCTTCAGGTAGCGGAGGCCTATGACCATGGCACACCTGAGATGATTCGAGGTACTATCTATGTCTATTCCACCCTTGCTTCAGTTCTTATGGAAATAGGAGCAAGTCATTCATTCATAGCTGTTGCCCTTGTTCGGAGATCGGAGATTCCAATGGAGCCATTGGCTCGATCCTTACGGCTAGAGACTCCTACGGGAGTAGACTCGACGATTATGCACTGGTGCTGGCAGTGTGAGATTACTCTAGGAGGCGAGAGCTTCAGCTGTGATCTTCTTGTAGTGGCGTCGAGGCCTTACGACGTCATCTTTGGCATGGATTGGTTATCTACAGTCCATACTCAGATCGACTATATTAGGCGCATGGTGTGATGTGTACGCACCGACGGGAGCAGGTTCACCTTCACCGGCGAGAAGGGAGCCTTTGCAGCACAGGATGGACTCTCGTAGAGGAGAGGAAAACTCAACACTCCTCGGTTGGCTAGCCTCATCCTAGGAGCAGTTGACGTGCGGAGTCATGGTTTTCCTGCAGTGTTGTATCAGTATGCGGACGTTTTCCCCGACGACGTTCCAGGACTACCTCCTCATAGAGAGGTAAACTTTTATATTGATCTGTACCCCGGGACAGCCCTGATATCCACCCCAGCATATCAGATGGCACCCGCTAAGCTTCGAGAGCTACGGGTACAACTGGAGGACTTGTAGGGAAGGGATTCATCTGACCCAGTGTTTCACCCTGAGCTTCCCCGATATTGTATGCCAAGAAGGCGGACGGGAGCTTGTGACTTTTTATCGAATATCATCGCCTGAACCAGGTGACAGTGAGGAACAAGTATCCGCTACCAAGTGTTGATGACCTCTTCGATCAGCTCAAGGGAGCATGGTGGTTCTTAAAGATAGAGCTTAGGTAAGGCTATCATCAGCTCAGAGTTCGGGAAGAGGACGTGCTGAAAACAACCTTCGTATGATGGTATGGCCACTAGGAGTTCTTGGTTATTCCATTCTGTGTAACCAATGCTCCAGCAGTGTTCATGGCCCTCATGAACATGATCTTTCAGCCATACCTCAATCGATTTGTCGTGGTCTTTATCGACGACATTTTGATATACTCATTGACTGAGGAGGAGCATACCTACCACTTGCGGGTTGTACTGGACACACTCTGAGAGCACCGGCTTTATAGTAAGCTATTAATGTGTCGGTTCTTGATACATGAGGTCATCTTCTTAGGACACGTCATCCTTGAGATGGTATTTGCGGTGGATCCTACGAAGATCGAGGCAGTCCTAGCTTGGGAGCCACCAAGGATCATGACGGAGGTGCATAGGTTATTGGGTCTAGCTGGGTACTACCGGAGGTTCGTTCAAGTCTTTTCCATTGTTGTGGCACCACTCTCAGCTTTTTCGAAGAATGGGAAACCCTTCATTTGGTCAGAAAAATGTCAGTAGAGCTTCTAGGTGCTCAGACAGAGATTGACCAGCATGCCTATCTTGAGGATGCCAGAGGAAGGAGTAGGGTACGTAGTCTACTGTGATGCATCAGGGGCCGGACTCGGATGTGTCTTGATGCAGGACGGGGCCATGATCACCTATGGATCACTTTAGTTGAGGCAGCATAAGCATAACTACGCTACCCATGACATGGAGTTAGCAGTAGTGGTCTTCGCTCTGAAGATGTGGCGACACTATCTGATGGGCGAGCGCTTTAAAGTCTATTCCGGCCATTAGAGTCTCAGGTACATCTTCTCACAGATGGATCCGAACCTGAGTTAGTGGTGATGGCTCGAGTTCCTCCAGGATTATGACTTTGAGATAGTCTATACTCCTAGAAAGGGGAACATAGTAGCCAATTCTCTCAGCGGGAGGACGAGCATTCAGCTACATGGGGAGGCGACAGAGCAGCTAGCCTCTTTGCAGATATCCTTCGTTGATATAGATAGAGTAGCCTTTCTTCAGTCACTCATAGTAACTCCTCCACTACTGCAGTGTGTCAGAGAGGCTCTGCGTGGGGACGCTGACTGTGAGACGCGTTGTGCGCAGATATCCTCAGGACAGGCACCTGATGGTTTCTCTTTAGGAGGAGAGCATGGCATCCTTTTCAGAGGACGTACCATGGTACCAGTTGCTTTACGGGAGGAGGTGCTGAGGGAGTTTCACACTTCCCCTTTTGCGGTACATCCTAGAGTGGCAAAGATGTACCAGGATCTCAGATTATAGAACTAGTGGTCGGGCATGAAGAAGGCTATGGCAGAGTTCATTTCTCGATACCTCACCTTCCAGTAGGTGAAGGAAGAGCACCAGGTACCAGCAGGCTTGGTATAACCCTTGGAGGTCCCAGAGTAGAAGTTGGATGGAATATCTATGGACTTCGTGACTGGACTTCCACGCACTTCCAGATGTCACGACTCCATTTGGGTGATTGTAGACTGACTCACCATGTCAGATCATTTCATACCCATCAGAGAGCAGGGCTCAGTGGAGATCTTGGGATGTCTCTACGTTCATGAGATTGTACAGATTCATGGTTTGCATCATCAATCATCTACGATCCAGATGCTCACTTTACTTCTCGTCTTAGGAAGGGGTTGCAGGAGGCATTCAGAACATACCTACTTCTGAGCACTTCCTTTCACCCTCAGACAGATGGTCAGATGAAGAGGACCATTCAGACTCTCGAGGACAAGGTCCACACATGTGTTCTCAACTTTGGTCGTAGCTGGGAGGACCACCTACCCTTGGTGGAGTTCGCGTACTACAACAGCTACCACTCCACCACCGGGATGACACCATAAGAAGTGTTGTACGACCGACCTTTTAGATCACCTCTGTGCTAGACAGACCCTGGGGAATCAGTACTTATGGGAACAGAGATGATTCAGGCCATGAAGGAGAAGGTCCAAGTCATCCAGGAATGGATGAGGACAGCTCAGAGCCGGCATAGGTCCTATGTTGATAGGAAGCGGAGGCCACTAGAGTTCGAGGATGACGACCATGTCTTCTTGCAGGTCTCACCTCGACGTGGATTGCAGTGATTTGGCCGAGGCGTAAAGTTTTCTCCACGTTTCATTGGAACATTACAGGTCCTCAGCAAGATTGGCAAGGTGGCTTATCACCTGGCTCTACCACCTCAGTTGCACCGGGTGCACGACGTCTTCCACGTATCCCAGCTGAGGAGATACTGTTCACGACCCGACGCATATCATTGACTATGGGGAGTTGGACTTTGATGATGAGGAGACTATTGCGGTGGTCCCAGTGGAGATTGAGGATCAGCATGAGAGGGTCCTACGTGGATGGTCGATTCCTCAATTGCGCATTAGATGGTAGCACAGGAACCTCCAGGAGAGCACATGGGAGCAGGAGTCTCAGATGCGTGCATAGTGCCCACATTTGTTCCCCTAGTTTATGATGTATCTTTACGGGGACGTAAAGCCCTAAGGTGGGAGTAATGTAAAGGCCCGTAAAATTCAAGGGAAATTTTTTATTAATTTTTTTTGGGATTTTACATGAACGTATTTTCTGACGGCACCTGATTCCGAGGCCCGGTGTGCCCGAAATCATTTTCTGAAGTTTAGCTCAAGTATGATTAGTGAACGAACGAGCAGGTTTTTCTAGCTTTTGAACCAATGATCGGAATTGAATTCCGAGGGCTCCGAAGGAATCGCAGCGCCGATAATTGCTTAGAAACACCTTTTCCGGGTTTGTGTTTCCTCAGGTGTGGTTTTTAAATTTTGGGGTTAAGTAAAGGAATAAAATAAAAATTGGACGCACAATTTTTATTTTACTTCATGTTGTTCAACCTAATCTAAGTGTTAGGAGTACGACCCACAATATCCTACCCACTAGGTAGGATATTTGTGAGGTGGGGCCCACACAAGCACCACCAATTCCTTTCTTCCTAAGCCCCCTCCTTTAATTAGGCAACGCACCCGCACCCCCCTTTTTTAATGAAGTCATCTCTTGCGTTTAATCTGGATATTAAATGACTCATTAATTGGGTGGTTTTAAACTCCTCAATTAATTCATTTATTGGATGTTTCCTTTCTTTTTTAATTTCAAAGAATTGGTTTGTGTGTTAATAAAATAAGACAACACTTATTTTATTTTGGGTTGGAACTTGTTGCGTTAAGAGGATTTGGAGAAAAGATAAGGGGCTTGAAGATCTTCTTCTCCTTCAACGAAGAACTTGTAGAACGTCGACCTCCGACGAAGGTCGACAAGAACGCCGGATCCTCGGATATTGACGACGCAACGCCGAAAAATCTTTTCCCTACGATGCAATGATTCTCCTTCAACGTCACCTTCTTCCATGACGAACCCTCGCTCAATGAATTCTAAGAGGTATGGGATTTATGTGTTTCTATTCGTTAATTATTCCGTTATCCTTCCTCGTTCAATTGGAACTCTTACTATCAGTTAACGGGAGGGGGCAGGATCACACAAACACGGCTGACCCCCCTCCACTTTTCTCTTGTCTACGTTGTGGTGGAATGGAACGGGGATGGCGCGGTGTCGTCGCACCGCCCGGGATCATGCAGCAAGGACGTGTGGCGCCGTCGCGGCGCACCGTTGAAAATGAACAAAGGCGTGGCGCCGTCGCGCCATGCCAAAGAACCCAAAGGCACCGCGACCGGGGCGGGGCTGTGGCAGGGGGACATGGCACCGTCGCGCCACACCGGATGGACCAAGGCCGCGACTGAGGCCGTGGCAGAGCAGGGACCGGTGGCCGACTCCGGCCGGCCGGCGTCGGAGCAGGGGGACCGGCCCGCGCCGGTCCCGTGGTGCAGTAGCCGGCCAGCCGGATCGGGCCGGCCGGTCAGAGGAAGAGTCGGGGGTTTGTAACCGCTGGCTGGACAGACATGATCGGCCCCCACATGGGGTCGCGGTTACAAAAGGCGGGGGCAGCGCACCCCCCCCCCCCCCCCGCACCCCCATCTGCTCGGCCGAAAAGGCCGAGCCACCCGGCCCTGGCCATCGCCAGCGCGCCAAGCCGCCAGGCTGGGCCGCACCCAGGATAGGCCGGGTCACGTCCCAGCGGGCCGGTTCCGGACCCGGTTCGGGCCGACCCTGGGGGTACCGGGCCGGGTCGGACCGGTCCCGAACCCCATAATACCGGACATCTCACGGTCTTTTTCCCAAAACGTGGGCTGTGGACCTCCGATCGACGCACTATCAGTTGCGATGAGATCCTTGGATCGAGACAGTCATTTCGGTATATCACACACAAGGTTTCAGAGGACTTTGGGTTCGGCTGGGTTGGTTCGTACATGAAACCAATGGGGCCCTCAGAGTGGAAATTCTTATAACATGTGCTTCGGACGTCCGATTGACGTGCCATCGACATTGATGGATTCCTCTATTTGAGACGGATCTTCTGGATTACTCCGCTCGAGGTTTGATGCAGTTTGAGTACGATCGGGTTGATTTTGACATAAAAACCAACAAGGCCCCTGGAACGAAAAAGCCAATAACTCTTAGACCGGGGGTCCGACTGACGCGCTGTATATGAAGCTGAGTTCCTGTTGACGATATAGATCTTTTGGATACATAAACTCCAGAATTTATGTCAGTTGATGTGTCAGCCCCTCAGCTCGTGGAGCGGACCCTCCCGAAAGAGCTTGTTGTGTGAGGGAACCCTAGAGTTGGCTGCGACTGTGACGACGATGACGACTGTACAGAAATCCTCAGTGGATTCGACGACGATGACTACATAACTCAGTGATACTATGTGGATCAGTGCTACCGATCCTATGTGGTTCAGATCCTGTGTGGGTCAGCGCTCAACAGTCCTGTGTGGGTTAGCGCCTACAGATCCTGTGTGGGTCATTGCGGGGGTTAGTTACCTATCGATCCTTTGTGGGTCATTGTTGGGGTTAGTTAACTATCGATCCTTTGTGGCTCATTGTGGGGGTTAGTACCTATCGATCCTGTGTGGGTCCAACGGATTAGATGAATCAGTGGAAATATCTGATCATCTCTATCGTCTTACAAAGAAGTATACCTGTGTGAGCTGAATCTTGACTTGATTTATTATGTGGATTGTGTTGTGCTATCCTGTGTGGATGTGATCGAATTTGGGCTCGGATGTTGGAGCCGAACTATAATTGATGACTTAGGTATATGTATGGGGATATGCCTAAGTTGTTTCGGATGTTACTTCGTGATTGTATCTTTCCTTTGTGGATTATCCTTTGTGGATTTTGGGAGATCTTTGGGGGTCTCGGGGTCCCTACTGAGTAGCTTATACTCACCCCTCCACGGGCTATGCCCGCACTACGTTGTGTTGGTTGCAAACGACGGACAACGATGATCGTGGTTAAGGCAAGAGGAGTAGGTCGGTACCCGGAGGTGGACCACTGGGAGGGGTGTACTCGGAGTGGATGGCTGGACCCGAGGAGCTGTGGAGGCTATCCTTACCCACCCTTCAGGTGGGACTTCTAGTGGACGGTTCGAGGCTGTGGGTTTACTTTTCAGTTGTTGTACTCTCTTTTTCAGTTGTACTTTACCTTCAGTTTTTGTTTGTATTCTGGCCCACTTACTTTTCCGCACTTACTGTTGTACCCGGTTTTTACTTAGTGTTAAATTCGTCTTGCTTTCTCTGTGGTGTTTGTTTACTTTACAAAGGCAATGCCTTCCCTTTTTATCAGGAATTACGCCTCTGTGCTAGTCGCCAGCCCCTGGCCTATGGAAGGCGGGCCTGGGGTAGTCACGGCACGAGCCCCGAGGACGGAGTCGTTCCAAGGTTAATCCAATATTGTTTGATCATAAGGATCTTAATTCCTTTTGAGATAATATTTGTGTTTGATCCTATGTAAAACTAATTGCAAGGAACAATTTTTTTAGACAGTCCATTTGATATATTATTTATAATAAAAGGTTCAACAATGGAATACATGGTTTTATATCCCTATTATAGAAGGATATAATTTAATTGACGATGTTTCCCTATGAGTAATTGATATCAATTTTATGATGATATTGATGATTATGTGGTTTATGACATAATTATGTCTTTTATTTTTTATTAGATAAAATACCTATATATACATTTGTATTCTTTAATATTTTTATTTTATTTTTTGTACCATTTTTTTACTCTAGTATGAGTTGTGGTTTTATTTACATATATAATTGTTTACTAAAAATGTTTTGGAATGTTAATTTTGTTGGAAAAATGATTTTATTTTGCAATGGGTTTTTAGTAAATGTTTTGAAAGAGGGAAAATTGGATTTCACATTTTTTATGATTTCCTAATAAAGCTACTCCATCAGTTTTTAAAAGTCACTTGAAGATATATTAATACCAAGAACATCTTACTTTAATATAAATGGTAAAATGTTTGACAAAACGTGAGACAATTTTGGAGAATACTCATTTTTTAGTTATTGTTTTAATTTAATAAAATTAAAACAATAACTTAAAAATTGTTATTCTCAAAAATTGTCTCACTTTTTCTCAATAAAATTAAAATCAATTTTGGGAATTTTTTTATATGATTTTGATTTTTCATACATGCGTATTTAATGATTATTTCAAATTATGTTTTAAATTTAGTTTAAAATGGATATTATTTTGAGATACTTTCAGAAAACATTGGAGGATACCAATAAGGTTTGGTTCCAACCACACCCTGTAAAAACCCCCAGTATATACAATTCTTATTGGTACATTTTAGTGTCTCAAAATATATCACACATGAGATGAAATATTATTATCCTATACTATAAGAATTGTATATTGTGTATAATCATGGGACACATTCATATTATTGGAAAAAGATTTTTTTTTAATAATTATTTTTTATATATCAATTCTAATATATAAATTAGTTTTTGGAGGATATGATTACTATTAATTTATTAATTTTACGTGTATGTGTGGGTGAAACATAATTTTTGACCTTTTATAGTTTCTTCTAATTCCTTAATGATACTTACTCTGATGTGGATAGTTATTTATTGATAAGGTTGTTTATTCAAAGGTGATGTCATTCCTAGTTATTTTCTCTAAAAATCCGGTGATATTTTCTTTGCTGAGGTGATCCATAATGCAACTATGATATATATTTTAGTTATTTGTGCCTTTTACAGGAGTTTGGATCTATTTAATTCATGAAAAAATACTATAATAAACTGATCCCTTGTTATTTTAATAATTTTTTGTGTATTAGAGGGACTATGTTGTTTTTTGGTTCTTGGGTGGAAGGTGGGGTAATTTCATTGTCTTCTCTTTGTCAAACCAAACAAAATATTTTCATGTACCTATCTTCCTTTATTTTTTATGTTGAGTTTAGTTTTTGGATATCATTTATTGATGTTGATATTTTTAGGTTATTCATTGATATTTTTTGAAGTTATCAATGATTTTAGCCGGTAGGATGGTGTTTTAGATTTGAATATGGTGAATGAACATATGTTGTACTATTAACACAGAGTTTTTGGTAAACGTTTTAGTCCCCCTTCATAATTAATTTGTAACTATGATATTTCATATTTTAGGGCCCGTGTATGGTTGACTAAATTTCTCCTCAATCCCAGGCATAGTGAAATTTTCTATCTCGATGTTTTTCCACCCTAAATCCAAATATCTATTCAAATGGAAATTTAAAAAAAATTATAATCATATATAGGTGTTTAAATAGTTTCATTATGGCATTCAATTGAATTATGTGTGGTTTGATTTTTAAATTGTTTTATTTCTTCTTTTTTATCCCATGGATAAATGGTTCTCTATGTTTGAAAATGGTAATTAATTAATGTAATAGAGAGAATTAATTATGTGTTATGTTTTGAAACCTATTTCATAATTTTTTATAGAATATGTTTGGTTTTACCAGTCAAAATTCATAGTTCTCTTTTACCATAAAATTTGTTGCTAAGTTGTGTAATTTTGTGTAAGATTTAATTATTCAAGCGGGTTCTTAGGAAATCTTTATTATGAATTATTTCATGGTAAATTAGTATGGTATAATTTATATTTTTATATCAAAATATGGTCCTTCATTATCCATGAATTTTTTTAGAAAGATTTACTATCCATAAAATGTTTTAATTATTACTTTTTGAAATAAATTGAAAAAATTAATAGACTATGAGCAATTATTTTTCTAAAAAAATTGAAATTAATTGGTAAAATAGTTGTCTATAACTATATTTAAATTGTTTTTTTGGTCAGTAGTTCTTGTTAATGGTCTGATGGAATAGAAAAATGGGTTTGTAGAAAACTATTAGGTTTCCAAATGGGATATTAAAATGGGATGGGATATTAGATTTCAAAAGATGTATTGAAATGGGAATACCATCATGTATTTAGAACATGATCACTTTATTTGTTTGAGGATAATTAGATTTTAGAATCATGTCTCATTTTTGTTTTAATTCACCAACTATAAATTCCGTAAAAAATATTATATTTTTATTATTAGTAGGTCACCATATGAATTTTCATCTTTTTCTTTATATTTGAGACATTTGTATCCATCTATCTAAATATAATCTATGTCTATTCATAGGAAATTTGGAGAATAGATTATTATTTTGTGATTTGTGGGTTATTTATCTCTCCCTCATTATGATGGGTTGGTTTAGAAGTTTTTTATTTTACATATAGTGGGTTCATTTTGGTCGTATGGCTTGGTAGTAAATAATTATGGATCCACGTTTTTCTGGGATCCGGTTTTGTTTATTTGAGATGGTATTTCATTGACAGATTTATTTTTATAAGATCCATGGGACAATATACAGTGAATGGTAATAGACTATGGACATGTTTTTATAACTTTTCCTTTTTCTAATGGATTTTGTGTTTTGGGATTTTTCACATTCATTGGTTTTCAATTTCATTTTGTGGGGGATTCTATGGATTTCTTAGAAAATGATATTTTATGTAAATTTTCTTTTTGAGATAGTAATGTTTTAACATTTGGTTAGTGGTTGGATAATTTGGATGAATTTTTACCTTATGTAGTTGAGAACTCAGTTTATCTATCTTTTGGGGGGTTCAAATTGGAATTATGTTCCCTGAATAAGGTCGTATATTACATAGAGATTGTGGTAACCCATGTTAGACATTATATCATTTAGCATGTTAGAATAATTTTTATTTATCCTCTGTGTAATTGATGTGTGTAATTCATGATGTAAGTATGAGACTTAGGGTAATTTCCTTCATTGAGGTTAAATTTCCCTCGGAACATGTTCACCATTGAGGGTAGATTGACTTTCTTAGTGAACTCCAATGATTGGTGCATTTGCATGATTTTTGAGAAAGTTCATAGTGATGTTTTTACATAGTGGATGTTTTTTTAGTGTTTTATCGATTAATTTTATATTCAATGGACTTATAAATGGTGGGGAATCTAATTAGATACCACTATATGATTTGTAATTTTTTTATAATTTTTTTTAATTTGGTTTCGGTAAATATACTTTTTTTATTAATTATTTTTTAAATAGAAAATTCATTGGTGTATAGGGTGTTTCTTCTCGATATCATATCATGTTTTTATCATCAAAATCACCTCAGTACCAAAGTTGTAATTTTTGATCCTTAGAGATACATATATTATGACTAAGGACTATATATGTGTATAACATACCCTGGTTTGGAGAATATAACACTAAAATTTACTATATAATGTTTCTAAATTAATAATTTTAATTATTTTTTTGTTTAAAATGTATACTTTTTTATTGAGTTATATTTATCAATTTTTTTTTCTTAGAATGGTTTCGGGTTCAGTGTCTAGGAATTACCATGTGGGTAACCTATCCGGGGTTTGTTTGGGGTTTTTTTTAAAAATTAAATAGGTTGGAAAATAATGGTAGAAAATGGTTTTGGTGGAACTCAATAGTGACTAAGAGAATCTTCCATTCGATTAGATACATGAAACATCAATTTTTCACAGTTGGGTAATATATGCGATGGTATATAATATTGGTATGTATTTTAGAGAATAAATTTGGTTTAGTTTTCACAACTAATAAGAACTATGTGAGAACCAAGTGAAAACCACTTGGATGATTTTTTATTAGGAAATGTTGAATACATAGTTGGGACACCGTTTATTAATTTTTTCTATCATACCATTTAAGCTACTCATATTTATATAAATGTTAATTTTATCCCCTTTACGTTGAAGAGGCCAAGGGTATTCTCTTATTTCCATCTCATTTTTCCGATCCAAGGGGGTGTTACCATATATTTCGTTCATTATAGAGGAATATGAAGCCTTATACCTTTGATTTTATATTATATTTTTTCTCTATTATATTGGTTAACAACTCACCTAAAACCCTTTACCCTTTACATTCATTTATGAAATATTAATCCAACCCTAGGAGAATACAACATTAAATTTATGTCTTTAGATGAATTATAGATTATCAAATTTTTTTATGTCCTATGGAGGATCCCTTTAAGCATTGTGGATATCTCATCATCATAATCAATGACCTCTAGCCAGATTTTCTTTTATCCTATGTATGGGTCTTTGTTATATTACTGAAATTGACATAAAATTAAAATTTTTATTATATAATATTCTATATCTAATAAATAAGTTCCATTTGAGATATATTTGATAGATTTGATAAATTTTTGAGTTGGATTTCATTTTTCTAATATGTTTTTTACATTTCATTTCATGAAGGAAATTAAATTTCATGTAGTGATAATTTCTAAATGTTTGTTTCAAGTAAAACATATGATTTTGAATTGGTTCTGGCTTATTTTGGGTCATGAAATTATAAAGGAAACATAAACATCTATATATTTTTCATGGAAATTAGACGTTTCATGAGATTATTACATGCATTTAATTTTTCTATAGATGTTTATTACGTAATTCGTGTTACTTTTAATTGTTTTAAAACCATTTATGTCATGAATTGAATTTTGGATAAGTATTTTATGATCATTGTGGGAATTGAATATTATCTTTTTTGGTACCACAAATGATTATTCTATAAGGTTTTGATTGAGTAATCATGGAAGGGGCTTTAAAATATATTATAGAAGAATAATTTTCAAGAATTTTTTGGTGTATAACATTTAATCATTGGGATGTCTGTACGAATTCAATACCTTTTTATAGAGGCTTGTATGGGTCTATAAATTTTTCAAATAGTTTATGTGTGATTCTGAGACCATTTTATCCACATGGTTATATTATGATAATTTGGGTTGATTCCATATTGATTAGAATTAATTTTATCCCTTGGGTCATGTTGTATTTTCTTTGTATTGTGAATCAATTAGGAATGGATTATTTAAAATGAGTGTGTGGAGATAAGGTTAGATTTACTAATTTGATTGAACAATTTATGTTATTTATCACCTAATTTTTATATATATATCATTGATGTTCTAGGGAACTAGTTATATGAATAAGTATGATAAAACACTATTTTTAAATGTATATCTATTGTGTAGTATTTAATGTCTAATCAAATCTGGTTTACCATTAAGGGGTATGTGGCCTTGTGAGAAATCTTTTTTTTTAAACCATTGACTAAGGTTTTCAGGGGATTTATATTAACATGTAATATTTCTGGGATATTGATGATATTTAAAAGAATATTAATGTTTTACATTATTATTTTTCCTTAGTTTTGACTATTGGACATGAGTCCTAGGAGGTTTCCCATGACACATTGACATGATTTATTTGATTATTTGGGAAATTATAGTGTTTATTCCTTATTTAAATGCCCTATTTTTTATATTTTGGTTAGATGTAATAATATATAATATCTTTCACATGTCAGTTTTATTCAAGGATACATATTATTTCCTTTTTTGAAATTGTTATGTTTATTATAGTAAAATTTTTTTTTCTGAAAATATATTGAAAATTACATTTTGAAGAAAAATTGATATTCTATTAAAAAACATTTTTAGAAATAGTTTTGAAAGATAAAAAATTGTTACTAAAATAGTTTACTATATATTGAGAGAGATCAATAATTGAATTTTTACATGCATTTAGAATTTTTTAGAGAATACCATTATATAATTTAAATGAGAGAGGAAGTGTTCAATAAAATTTGATCTTGTACCTAGGAATAACATTTTTTCTATCTTCATTAAATTAAAATAAATTTTCTTTAAATATGTGATAGTCATTTTTATTTTGTAAACTTATTTTCTAAAATCCTATATTTAATTTATTATTAAAACTATAATATTATGAATTTCTTTTTTCCTGAATTGTAAAAACAATATGTTGCGTACATACAAATCCCATCTTCTCTCTATCAATACATATAACTTGTTTTATATAAATTTCTTATAGATTAATCTATTTATGTTTCCATAGAGATAGTATGTGGGGTTTGCTGAATGTTGTTTGCAGAATTTGGAGTGAGACAACAGGTTATATAGAAATTTGGTGATTTAGTTTTATTTTTTTCTTTTTGGGCCATTTAAGTATCTAATTTTTTATATAAATTAACTTTATGATGAGATATTTTCTATTAAATTATGTATGTTGTGATTTTTTATATATTCTACCATATTTTATTATGTTTGAGTTAATTTCCTTTTATTTATTCTTTTTAATCAGAATATTTTTCTTATTTATCCATCTAGCTGTTTATTAAATGGATATATAATTCTTTGAAAATTTTCCCTTATACCAGGATAATTATTTCCATATTGGGGTGATCTACTACCAACATTATGTATGTCATAAATGGGTTCATGTGTCTGATATATAGATGACTCATGTTGGTTCATGAAATATTCACTTATTGGTGTTCATATACTCCCATATATAGAGTTTCATAAGATTGATGTATAATTGGTTTGTTGCCGAAAAAAAATCTTTGGTGTCAGGATACTAGTCATTTTTGATCTATGATATCCTCCCATTTGTAAAGTGTCATCTTAATTGTTATGAAATCATTCCATATTTTTGTATATACCACTAAATATTTGTAAAATTATTTGAAAAATTAAATAATTAATGGATTAGTCCAGGATGTGAATGTATGTATATTCATTTATTAGTTTGAGTAAACATTAATGTTTGAAATATAATTATTATTTGACTAATGATGAGTGTGTTAAATTTACTATGTGGCGATTCACGATAAAAAATAAATTATTTTTGATTTGTAACTACACATTGACTATGTGTATATTTTTATGAGGTATATTTGTGTAATTGAAAGGATGAAATTAATATTTTAGATTCTTATGGAAAATTTTATTTGAGAATGAATAATGAATGGACGAAGGATCTTTATAACAATTTAATCCAATTATGGGTAGTTAATAATATAGAAATAATTTGGGGTGGTCACTTTCAGTATAGAGTATGATATATAATCTATTGATTTTATATTTTTTAATTGAATTGATATATGATTTTTGAGTATATTAAATTATGTTTCTTTGTGATAAGGGAGACATTTAATTCAATTAGTCAAATTTAAAAACCCACATGCCATCCATATAAAGACGAGTTATTGAAGGCCTTTTCTATTTCCCTCTCCAATATAACTTTAAATTATTTTATGTTATGTGGTTTTTAAATTTTATTTCTATGAAAATGGATATATAAGTTTATTTTAATAATCTATAATTAAATATGATTAAGGGTAGGGGTAATGATGATCAATAATTGGGACTTGAGGGAATGCATAAACATGGAATTGTTCTGAGGGGTTTATATTTTTATTTTTTTGATGATTTACACAATTTATATTTGTTATATGATATGGGGAGTCTGTTTTCCAAATGATATGAGAAATATTATATATACTGAATTTACCATGGATTTATTGGTTTTTCAACTTTATCAACTATATTCACAAAAACATTATTATTATTTATTCATACAGATATAAGGATTCAAAGCAACTAACCAATAAGTGCATTATTAAACCCAAACCTACTCATTAAAGATTCTTTTTGAATTTATAATATTATTTTTAGTTATATGGATGGTGACATTATTTATAAATTTTGAGTATTTTTACTTCTAGGTCAATTGGTGAAAATAGGAACCTGCTAAATCAATGGTTGAATTTTCATTGCATATGATACCTATAGGAGTTATTATATAGTTTTAAAATTTTATACCATCACTATCTATTGAAGAGGAATAGGTATTATATGACACTACTATGTAGGGTTAAAATAAAATATTTTTCGTGTTTTATAGTGTCATTGTTTTATTTATAATGAATGTTTATTTATGATCAGGTTTTCTCATATGTTTTTTTGTTTCCCTAGATATGTTTTATACAATCTTATGAAACATACTAGTGGTATAATATCATTTCCATGATTTTTATTTTGTAGATCATTTTTAAAATTAAAAACATGTGTATCGTAATCAATAAAAATTAGAATAGTATTATACCATTTCACAATCATGTTAATCAACTATTAGATCGATCATCCTAGGTCATAATGAAAGATTATATTTTTTCGTAGCTCTAGGGTATGAATGGGTTATATCATATAGTTTGATGTGGTAATATCATTTTATTTTTTAGGTGTCACGTGTAATGTAAAAGGTGAAGTAAAATGGAATGATTTAATATTTTGTTTCTTTAACCATTATCATCATATCATATTAACAGTATAAAATATATCATAACATATGAAAGGTAACTTAAAAAAACTTCTTATGGGTTACTCCGTGGGTGGTATTTATATATTCATACTTTTAGTAGATAAAACGTATTCCGAACTTGGAAAATATACAATAGTCTATGATTCTAGTGAATAATTATATTTTCCTATCCATAGAGGTAAAAACACTAATACGTAAGTATCAAGATGCATAAGGATTACATCATTTTATATATAAATATGTAAGAGTTTTTCCTTATTATAAGAGTGAAATATAGTTATCATAGTTAACCAATTTGTTTCCAATTGTAAAAATTAATTGATAGAACTTAAATGGATTGAGTCTTACTACCTTATCTGTCATGTGTCTTGATTCCATGTATTTCGTTGATTATTATAAGAAAATAATATTATTTTCTCATAAAATTAATCAATTAAAAAAATAATATAATTCTTCAACATTTTATAAATAATTATACAATTTATTTTAATTTTTTTTATTAATTTATAAATGTTTTTATAAATTAATAAAATATAAACTATTTTTACATTTTTAAATAATTATTTTAAAAATATTAGAATTATTTCATTGAATACTATTTTAATATTGAAATACCATTCAAATATAATGGTATGAATTATAATTGAGGAATAAATTTTTTTCAAATAATATGGTAATTTTATATTATATATATATAATTTAAAAAAATTCCTAAATATGAAAGTGTTTTTGTTTTAATTGTTGTTTTCTCCTGATTAATAATTTTATATTGAACCATATTAAATGAATTATTTGGTATTATTTTAACTAAACTAAAATGAATTTTGAAAATTCAGATTTATTCAAGGATTAATTAATAAATGAGTGATAATTTAATGATTTAAATAGTTATAAATATATAATAAATTAAAATTCATTATATTTCATGTATTATAATATATTTGTTTACTTTATATTTAATAAATAATATAAAAGAGTTAATATTGAATATATATATATATATATTATTTATATATAACAATATAAAATGTCCATAAGGATAACTAAATCTCTTATGTTTGTTTTAGATTATTTCTGAATATTTCATAAATTGACTATCAAATTATTAAATATAAGAATTTCTCATTAGGTATTTATTCCTTATTTTATTCAAGAATATAATTGTTTTATTATTAATAGTTGTATACCTTGTTTAAATGTTAAAATGCTTCTTAATATTATCAAAAACTCATTTGTGGAGTGGTTTTTGGGATTTATGGGTGTTTATTATCATTTAATAGAAAAAAAATCAGAAATAAAAAAATATCTATCAATATATCTATGCCTGGAATATAAACACAACATTAAAAAAAGAAATCAAGAAAATATAAAAATAGTGCATACCTTTTACCGATGTCAGTGTAAAATTATCATCCATCATATGTAGTAAATTAGATCACAAAAGAAGAAAGATAATTCCTCATCTATTGTAAATTAATTGGGTCAAATGAATCGAAAATTATAATACATGATTTACCATGTTATCCAGTTCATTCATCGTATGCATGAATAAAACTTAACCCTTCTATTATATTAGGTGAAACACATCATAAATGAATTAATATGTGAGGGATTTAATCTAAGTATTAACTCTTAAAATTCGACCACCATCTCATGCATAGTAAATAACATTAAATATGCCTTATTACATAAATCGATCGTGCCATATAAATGATAATGTTTTAATAAAGAAGTGGAGTAAAATCATATTCCATTCATTACAATGTTATATTTTATATAATTTCATATGATGTGTACGAAATTAGAAATATTTCAGTACACCATGAGTTATGGTTAAATCTTCAATAATAAATTAAATTATAAATAATGTAAATGTATGAAACTATTTTAAACCACACATGTATTATTCTAAAATTACCTATATATTACCATAAAATATAAATTATATATATCAAACACATTTATATGTTTGTGTGTGTGTGTGTGTGTTTTAGTTATGTCTTATCAAATCTATAAATATTCTACTATCACTAAAACCCCATTAATTTTAATCCAATTGATCATATATTATATCATATACATCTAATAATGAAACTATATACAAAAAATGTTAGATATATTCAAATTTATTTTTGGGAGACATCGTTTAATTGGCCATGTATTGGATCATATGAAATACCTAGTGAATACATACCCAAAAAACATTTGGATTAGATAAAAAACTGATTTTGAGTATCTAATAGAGACATACTCAATCACAATATATTCAACCTTTTAGTGTGACCCCATAAAACATTGTATTAATTATTAAAAATATAAATCACATGATCCCCAAATTTAATCAATGTGAATCCTCTATAAATAAATCAATTCTACTCTTCAAGCAATGGTTTATGATGTCATATCGATTATATATATATCCATCAGTCATATATCATAATAAAATTCATTCTCATACATTCTCAATTTAAAATATATAAGGTGACTATTGTACAAAGTGAATACCAATCACATATAGTATAATCAATCATTATTAACTCTCTATGTATACTCTGACCAAGTAATGTAATACATCACATTTCATTAATCGTTATGAATGAGCTCATAAAATTCCCCTAGTCTAAAAAAATAACACAATATGTGTAATACCAAGATATTGATGCACAATCTCTATTCTATCTCCATCGAGGGGCCTGATTTCAAACTCATCATACAAGTGGAAAAATTCCATCTTGTTTAAGCACCCACATACATCATGATAAAAAATATACCCCACCACACTATACTTTTCATATATATATGAGTATATAATACATTTAATAATGTATGAAGGTCCATGTGATGGGTATCTCTCTATCATCATGTAGTGGGAACTTCTATAAGATATATACACCACCAGAATACTATAAATATTGTGTTTGAAAATCCATATTTTATACTTAGTGGACCATCTAGTTTACAAAAATACTTTTTATGCATCAAGATAATATATGTATCTCATACAGAAATATCACTCACACTAAACATAAAAATTATACATAGACTATAATATTATGTGATTAAAATATATTTTCGAAAACTCAAAATCATACATTGTGAGGTCAATTATAAACAAATTTCATGAAATTTATATGATTGAAAACATATATGCAATCAACACTGAAGAGTGAGAAATTGGTTATATATTTTTATATTTATACAATTAATATTTTTAAATCTATTTTAAGAATATATAACAAAACCCTCTATGATTAAATGTCTCCCAGATCCTATATTATATAGGGAGAATCATCCACATGTTTATAGTACTTTTAAGGGATTTAACTCATTACATTAAAATAAAATTTTAGATAAATTGCTAAGTGACTATCGAATAAAACCTTCCCAATAAATATAATTTTGAGTAGATTATAATAAAAATATATTTTAGATCAATGGTGTTCTTTGATAATGATATTCTTAATTTCTACCTCGATAAACATATTTCAACCCCATAACTCAATAAAATAAAATTTTATGATGTTAAATTCTATTATCTACATATATATCCTTATAATAATAAAGTGATCATCCTTAGAACCTTTTTCATCAGACTTTTTCAATGAAATATTTAGGTATGTAATATAATTATTTATGTTATTACATACTATAATATCATAACAATATTTATAGTAGATTAATATTCCCTTTTCAATTATTGTGTAATAATACATTTTGGAAATAATCATGATCAAATTATGAAGATATCTAAATGAGAAAATAATAGATTTCAATATAGAAACATATCCTTAATACTTTTTGATATTTTTTATCATAAATTTATATTAAAGAAATTATAAAATTTAAATTTTTATCATTTACCTTTTGTAAGTTCAAACTTAAAAACATTGGACTCATATATGATATGTAATTTTTGGAAAAAAAACATTTTATTTTTATTTAACATTTATCTTCTCATAGTTATATATTTTAGAAAATTCAATAGTTTTAATGTATAATGTTTGAACAATGATATGTTTATTCTATTTTTTATATGAAAAGTAATACTTTATAAAAATACCACAGATGTATAGTCGGATCACATTGCGACGTATTTCTATAATCATCATGATAAACTTTTTTACTTGAATAATGAACCTCATTTGTAGAACTAACCATGAAATTTAATGAAAAAAAGCTTTATTGATTATCTACTTCTCTAATAATATAAATGTAATGAAATTAATATTAACATCCATTTCATATATTCATATGATAGATAGAATTCACATTCATTTAAAATCATTGATGTAATAATTCTTTAGTTCATCAATATTTTCATAACTACTAGCTCCATCAATTATTCACTAATAGTTTGAATTTATTCATATTTACAACACCATTAAAGCACAAAATTAATCCCCACACCCTTATAAACTAAATAATCACTTTTTATAACATTGATATCCGACTTGATCATTTCAGTGAAATTAATTAACTCTATTAGGTAACCCAAACAATTCAATACTATTAAATCATTTCCTTTTTCCTAGTTTATTCTTTAGGATTCAATGACCATAACTCCATACTTGAAAAAACACCATTTAAAGAAACTATTGTCTTTTACAATGATATTAATGAAAATGTCACATTAAATTCAACAATATCTATTTTCATTTCATCCCACTAGTAAAACTCAAGAATAACTCTATACATCATTTTACAACCAAGATGAACTGAAAATGGAGAATTATTAGCTTAACATAAAAACTATTTCTTCAATTGTGGATCAGAAGGCACACATAAACACCTCCAAAATATCAAAAAAAATATTTATCAATGTTAAATTCAGGTCACATACCATTCTGAACCAATACAACATTTTTTACAACTCATTGGCTTTTTCCTATACATTTAATTCGGTTTGACTAAGATTATTTTTCTAACACTGAGTACAAAATAGAGGAATTTCCTACATCAAAAACATACATTCCAAAATTCATCAAATAACTAAAAAAAGATTAATGTTATAAATGTAATATAGTTAATGTATTATTATTTTATTTCCCTCAATTAATCTGCACATTATTTTCATTTCCTGTATGGTAATGAATCATGTTGTCTTAATCCAATTTTAATTCTATCCATCTCTTTTAACTCATGTTATTTTCTTTCAAAGTATCTATATACTTCACACATTTGTATTCAATATAAATTTCATATTTTACTCTATTTAAATGATGAATCCAAATTTTTAAGGAATCAACAACTGTAGTTAATATCAAATTATGTGTAGGGTAATTTAACACATTATTTATAAATTGATGTGAATAATAAGCAATTACCTCATCATTTTGCATTTGGAAACAACCATTTCCTTTCAATGAAGATTCATTGATGATAAAAAATTCTCTATTTTTGGAATGTAATTATAATAATAGATCATTCACTAATATTATTTTCAGTCCCTATAATCAATCATCAGATTATTTTTTCCATACAAACTTAACATGTTTTTGAGTTAATTGAGTTAATGGGAAATATAACCATGAAATCATTTAAACAGACCTCTGGTAATAGACTTCTATACCAATTATACTATGAATCTCGATTATATATTTCAGTCTCATCCATTCTTCAACAATTTTTTTAACATTATAAATAGTTATGCCATCTATAGAGACAATGTGACAAAGGAATAAAAAATATTATAACCATAATTCACACATTCTCAAATTAAATAGAGTTTCTTTTCTTTTAAGGTTTTTAATATAACCCATAAATATAATTCATTATCCTCTATACATTTATAATATATAAAATTTTATTTAATAAACACATCAATAAAATATCTAGGAACTTATATAATATTATATTCATAAGATCCATGAATATAAGAGGTTCATTAGTTAACCCAAATAGAATCACTATAAATTCATAATGGCCATATATTATATGAAATGTATTCTTTGTAATGTATTATTCATTTACATTCAATCGTTGGTACACCAACCTCATGTTAACCTTCAAAAATATTGTAATCCCTAGAATTTATTCCAATTCTTTTGATGTCCCATCATCTTCTTATGTAGTTACAATGTAATTCACCACAACTTTTTTCTTATTGTATGGCTGCATCGCTTCATTCAGGTTTTTTATAAGAGAGACTTTTTATAATGACCAATATCATTGCACATAAAAAAATTTATAGAATGTAAATCAGATTTTTAGTTACAACAACCATTATAATTTTCAGTTTAATGATTGTTCATGCGGTATTTTACCATATTGAATGAACATGAACGAATTCATAAGGCATTATCCAATGTGTTTTTACCCAAATTTTCACAAACTATAATCTTGTTTTTCATACCATCTGTCTTTTTTGAAGAATTCATTCATTTTGACTGCCACCTCAAACTATTTTTCAATTTTTTCTCAAAGAACACATGATCATAGAAAAACTCCATTTCCACCTTCTCTTCACACTAAAAATGTTTTTTATAACATTTAAACTCATGATAATCTAATTCCCTTTGATAATTTGTATTTAATCCTAATTAAAAACGAATGATTTTACAATCATGTTCTTGGCTGAAATTTTGTGCATACCTTTCTGGTTCGGTGAATTTTTATTCATTTTTATCCACTCAGTAATCATCTCTACTCAATTCAGATAATTGTTTTTCAATACAGTGTTGAGAATCCTTTGGAAAATATTTTTCAAGAAACCTATTTTTGAATTCATCCCAATCAAGAGAATAAATATCCTTATATTTAAAGATATTATTAACCATCATCCACTTCCAATCAGCTTCACATTCAAAATAGTAAACCAAAAGACTAAAAATTTTATTGTATGAACACCCCATTACATCAGAAATCAATTTTCTAGATTTAATCAACCCTTCAGCAAGCACGGGGTCAAATGATCATCTAAATGATGGTGGATGATGCCTCACAACATTTTCCACCATTGAAATGTTTTTATGTGTCTGATTGAGATTATATCATGCATGGAAACACCCCCAGTTATTACCTAAGTCGACTGATCCGTCACTGCACCAAACCATTCAGTTGTGTTTCAAACCATCTTAGTTTTGCTGATGGTGAAGGTTTATTTCATCACGATATCATCCTAGTATATCTCACAGATTAACTCTGTGGAAAACCATTCTTAATAGCCATATCATAAATGAATGAACATAGCAATATTCAAATTATATACCATTTTAATTTGAACATAATAAATCATTTATGTATATTCTATTGACTCTATCTAAACCCCTGAATTTATATAAACAGTCCATTAATACCAACTATAAGACCACAACCAAAAACATTACATAATCATTAGTTTAGTTAATAATTTATTTACTTTCACATTTAGTATATTTTCAATTTTTTATTTTTATATGTTTATGCCATCATTTATAAATAACATCCCAAAATCATACAATAGGATACTACAAATATTCTTTCAATTTTTTTTCAAAATATAAAACATTTAAAATAAAACATGAATTTTTTGGTTAAAAACATTCTTAACTACTTCCTTTCTCTTACCCATCCTTATACCGTGTAGAATAAATTTCAAAAACATGTGATGAGAAAAAATAGCTCATTAATGTATATAAAAAATCTAATAAAACCGTTAGTTCATGAATATTTTAATCTCAAGAATACATTTTCAAAACAACTTTCTTTTTACCTATAAAAACATACCTCATAAATTCATAATATTATTGGGAATAATTATTAGAAGTCATAAATCATAACAGTAACATACAGAATACATATCATTATTAAATTTTAGTTTTCACAACTACATTAGAAGTATCCTTCATTCTTACATTTGGAATACCCAATATAGTATATTCCTTAAATCTCATATTAAAAAAACTATCATTTTACTCCATCTCATTAGTCAATGCATAGGGGAGCTATCACTGGCTAAGCCCCATAGTTTATAATGGAACCAACAATATATAAAAAGAGATAACCAAAATCAAAAACCTAATAACAACACATAAATCGTGCATAAAGGAAAAATAGTATATCTATATTATAATCAAAAAATTTCATTTCATGATATTAACATAATTAATCCCTAAACATGATATTTGATACTAAAATACATAAAAATTTAATATGAAATTTATTTTCCATTTAAATTCACTATGTTTTATACAGGAATCTAAATATCATATAACTGTTTTTGCAATAAATTTTGTCGTCGTATACATTAACAAACATTAATTTTATAGTTTTGTACAAAAAGTCCGATACTACATATAAATTTATTTATAAAATATTAATTAAATTAATGGTATAGATAATGTAAAATATATTCAAACATTTATTACACACATAAGAGTTGAACTATATAACAAATTAGTAGAAATTTAACATAAAAAATGGAAATTGAGTTGTGTAATTCCAATTCCATGAGTCTGAATTATATCGTATGTTCATTATATTCCTAAATAATAAACATAGGATAATTTATAATTTCTTGATTCAATTTTTTAGGTTTATTATTCATTTTATATCACTTCCTATAATTTTTTAACAATTACGTAATTATTTATGTTAATGGCAGAAGTTTTGTCGATATTCAGTACATGAGTAAAAAATGAACTTGGTATGATTTAAATAGACCATGTAGTCATAATTAAATTATAAAATGAATATAAAATTTTATATAAATATTTTATTTATTCATTAGATAATTATTATTAATAATCATTGAATACAAACTAAAAATAACATTCATGGAGACAGTAGGTTTTACGTATGTGTGAAAGATACTTTCGTTTTTCCAGTTGTATTAAAAGAGATAAATTAAATGATATGAATATAAAATGTATACATATATAATATCATTAAATTAGAATTAAAATGAGGAGAGAAAATGTAGGAGACCTCTCGCACGGTTATTCATGGGAGATTTTCAAGTCGATGATTGATGGCGAGTCTACTATATTTCTATTTTGATCCTAAAGATGTCTTCGTTCCCCCCTCGAAGGTGGTGGCTATGGATGGTGAGGTTTCTTTGGGTACTATGGATGTAGTGAAGGATGATTTGATGAACCCTATGAGGAAGACTATCAGTTCGGCTTCTCGAAATAGGTTTTTCTCAGAATCTCAGATTGATTCTGCCTCGTTAAATAAACGGATTACAAAAAAATTGCTGGATTGCATTTGTTGAAGTAAGTTCAAATGTTTTTGAAGATCAACATGAATAATGTCAGTTCTACATCTTTTCTTGGTCATCATGAACTCTGAGTGATTCCCCTTTGAGGGTTGATGAAGTGAAACACGCTTAACCCAAAGATGGGGCTTTTCTGACCGGTGTTTGATCTCGATTTGGAGAGGTATCCTCCATGTTGTTTTTTCATCGAAGTAATTGGAAAATGTTGCCTGGAGTTTTGGACCGGTTTCAATGAAACTTGATGATATAATGGCTTAGTACTGGGATCCATTAGAAAATCCTCTTGTAATTAAAAGCTCCACTCAAACATGGATTCTAATTAGTGGTTTATACTGGTTTTTTTTGGCACCCAGCGGTTTTATGGGTGTTTACATCTGCTGTTGGTCGTCTGATCACGGTTGATAAGGAAACATAACATCCTAGATATGGACATTTTTCTTGTGTCTTTGTAGAAATTTATTTACCACAGGTTCATATTGACACTGCCTTCCTTGTTGCTGGCGAGTTTAAGTTATAACTTGTTATACAATATGACTGGTTGCCTACTTTTTGTAAGCCTTTCTCATGTATTTGTCATACTCCTGTGAAATTTAATTGGAATAGTAAATGTTCACTTTTTAAATATTTGGTTCATACCTCTGATTAGTGTAAGAAGAAACCAGTTGTACAGAATAGTAATAAGTTTTTTTCTAGGGGAAAGGATCCTCAAAATGTTGGCACTTCCTCTTTTGCTAAGGTTGTCCAGCATGGTTTGTCTAAGCCTGCTGAACTTCAACAGGCTACCGCTGATGTTGTACCAGTGGATAAAGAATTGGAGAAAGCCACTATTGGAATCACTAGAGGTATTAATAATAGGTCATGGGCTGATATAGCTGAAGAGGAGGAAGGGTTCCATCTAGATCATGAGGTTGATGTCCAACTTATAAAGCCTGATAAAGTTCAGCAAGATATTGCAGCTGTTGTCCATGGTTCATCGATGCATTCTGAGGAGGAGGAAGGGTATCAATCGGAGCATGAGGCTGCTGTCTAGAATGATGTAAATGTATAGTTTGATTATGTTTCACTGGTATCGACTTGTAGGAAGGGTAAGATGAAGTTCTTTGATGAGGATGGATTCCAGTTGGTGATGCTGAATAATTTGAGGGCATACCCAGTTCAGGTGACTAATGTGGGAGTTCGGGAGGAATATGATGTGATGAAGGACAATGTTGTTGTAGGAGAGGTCACAGTACAACAGGTGAATCAAGAGGATGTATAGATGAATATATATGATTCTATTGGGAAGGATGATGGTCAGTATGTTGATCCAGGGGTGGAGGGCTCACATATGCAGGTTTCTATTTTGGAGGAACTACCCTCTCTAATGGAGTTGGATTAGAGGGGGACTAAACCGGATGTTTCTCCAATGGTTGGTTTAAGTGATGAGGCATTTCAAAAACCTCCAAAACCAGTATTAAGTTTCCTTTCCATGTTAGAGTCTAGTAATACTCTTCAGTTTGATCTTCTTAATATTGAAGGGCCCAAGAATGTAGGATGCATCAATCGAAGAGACTCTTCCTCGATACAAGATTCTATTGACAGTTTGGAGATCCCAAAGGTGCTGGAATGTCCAATACATAATGATACACTTTTTATTAATGATGTAAAGGGTTCTAAGATGGTACAAGAGGATCATTATTGCATGCATGAGGAGTCTTCTACTGATTTTGACCATCAGGGTGCCACTGCCTCCATGGAAGCCAGGCTACATGGCGAAGCTTCTCCTTTGGAAACTATATTTCCTAATATAGAAGTTCTACCATTAGAGAAAGATGTTGGAATGAAAAGGGGGATAGTGTGTCATCCTGTGGATCATGGAGGGTCTAGGGGTCGAGGCCAGCCTAGAAAAAGGAAATGTATGGATGTTTTTTTAGTTTTCATTCTTGATGCGGTCCGCGGCATGTTAGAATTTCCTCCTTTTTCATGCACCTTTAAACTTTTTTTAATAAATTTTGGGGTCATGGGTCTCCGAACCCATAACTGAGCCTCTTTTAGTAGAATTAATATAATATTTATACCATATATTTTTATTAAAACAATACTTAATACATTCCATTTTATGTGTGATGAAATCACGTTATTTTGAGGAGGTAGTCCACACATCCCTAAACAATGTTTTCATATAACAAGAATATGGAATGAATGAAGGTATTTTTAAAATGACATTTACATAATATTAAATAGATTATTATATAAATATTTAAATATTATTCATCCTGATAAATATTTTTAAGTCCATTCATGAAGTTGGTAATGGAAAAGGAACAAAAACCTTATTCACAATGGCGATTAACCGGCAAAACATGGCCACCAATTTCATTTCACTAAATAAGATGGACTGAAAAATGAAATGTATATATGGTATTCTATAATGAAAATAAAACACTAGTATCTACATGATTCTAGATTTATAATGCATTTATGGATGAAGAATTTGAGGATAAGAAAATAATAGATGTATTTTTAGAAAACTACCACTCGAATATCACATCCTTGAAAAACCCTTGAGAACATTGGATTTGTTATTTTGGTGATACCAAAAGAACATGGACGTGGCGAGAGTGTGGGTGAGATTTTTATAAAAATATGTGTGTAGATAAAAGGATTTTTTGTTTGAAATAGTATTATCGAGAGGTGGAATTTATACTTGTGGTGAGGTTGTTTCATGCGATTAATTTACAAATAATTTTATATTAAAAGACAACCTTATAGAGGTGAAATTAAATTACAATAATTAATATTGAAGTTGATGTTTTATAGGGTGTCATGGTCTAGATACACCTAAAAAAATTGTTAAAATTTGTATTTTTTAGGTATGTTAAGCTATTAACTTTTAATATTAACCCTTTTCAATATTGTACATTTACTATAGTAAATAATTTTTTTTAGTATGGTAACGTTTTTATACGTAAAAATTATTTACCATTAAAAATTAATTTGAAAATTCTGATTCCGAATATGGAATCCATTTTACAAAATTAAATTTGTGACATTTAGAATATTATATTTTAAATTAAGTCCACATATATAACTAAAAAGAGTCTTTTTTAAGTGAAACATTTAAAAGTTTGAAAAGTTTTTATATCTAATTTGTAATTGATATTTATTCCAGTGACAAAAGTTGGATTAAATGATAAAAATTATTCTAAATACTCTATAAACATAAATAAAATGATAATATATCAATTTAAATAAATTAAATATGAGATATTTTTATAATTAAAATGCAGCATTTTTCACGTTTCATTAAAATATGAAAGTTATCAAAAATTTATGCCGACTAAATTTTGATATTATTATTTCAAATAAAAAGATAATTTTTTAAAATATAACATATAATGGTCTCATAAAAATATTTTAAATGGTTTTTCCATATTAAGGTGGTAATAATTCCTTTTAAAAATGTTAGATCTTTTATTCCTAAAATTGAGTTTATTATTATTTTCAGTCTATAAAATTTATATTAAGAATATAAAAAAAATTAATAATATTTTTTAAACATAATATAGTTGGTTATATTCATTCCCTTAAATAATGTGGTAATGTGATTACTACCATTTAAAATAATAATATTAATGATGTACTATTTTTCAATATAACATATTATTTTATACAACATAAGATTTTAGAGAAACTATGTTTTCTATGTTGTGTATGCAATCAAACGTAGTGTCCCCCTTAAGGTAAAATTAATATCTAATAAATAAATGTGGATATATTTTAAAATTTATTATTCTATAATTATCTGGTTGTTACATCAAGAATCATTTAATAGTTTCATTTTTTCTCTAGTATTGATGGGAAATGTAACCTCATTCAAAATTTCAGAAATCAAACCTCACATAAAAAGTATTCCAATTTCCCAACCTTAATTACTTTAATGTTCTTTTAAAAAGTATCAACATCTAATTGAATGATTTTTATCCTATTCAGTAAATATAGTTTAGAAATCATCTATAAATGTAATGGTGTTTCTTTTCCTTGAAAATTCACAAATCCATTATTAGTAGATCTATAAACATATGATCTCTCTCAATTTTCATTTGGGTCAGATATCCATGATATTTCGTGCTTAATGATCCTACTACATTATTTTCTGCTCCTAGATGGTGGTTTTTTTTACAATCACAAACAGTGAGTAATTTGTGACATCTCTTTTGCATCATGTTGAGTTCTTTCTATGTTAACATGTAATTAAAAATCTCAGGATCTATATATATTTCACATCATTCACCATAGAAATTGTATCTCCATATTTTTACAGAAAAGATTATAGTTTCTAAATAATGATCCTGAGTTGGATAATTTTTTTCATGTGTCTTCAGCTACCTTGATACATGAGAAATAAATTTACCATTCTCTATAAGGATATAACCCAATAAATTATATGATGCATTACTGTATCTCGTAAACCCATCATTTCCATAGGGAAGTTTCAAAATTAGAGTATTAACCAATACTATATTAAATTATTTGAATCATTTTGTACGTTTTTTCCATATTAACATAATACATTAACGTGTGAACATGGTTAGCAGTTCCGCTAGGTGACCAAAATTTTGTTCAAAATGTTGATAATAACCATCTAATATAATAAAATGTCATAGCGTGATTATGTTCATTTGTGTAGGCCATTACTGATTTTCATTTTTCCTTATTGGGCCAATTGAGATTCCATCCGTAGAGATAGTATTTTGTAGAAAATAAAATATTTGAATCTTGGATTCAGTCTTACTAAAATTACCATATAGTTATTTTCATCATTAAGTCTCCCAAACAACATGCAAGTGGTTCTCATTCTCCGCATATCCTTTTAAATATATCTATATATAATTGATAAATACCAAAAAAATCATCAAGATATTTCATGAAAATTATGTTCATTATATCAATGAAAATAGGTGGTGCATTAGTTGGTCTGAATGGCATTATAGTAAATTTTTAATGCTTATAATTGGGTGGAAAGGTAGATTTTGGAATATCATCCTTCCTCAAATGCAATTGATGATATCCATATCTAAGGTCAATCTTTTAAAAATACTCACTAAACTAAATTTGATCAATAAAATAATAAATTTAAGGTAGGGGAAACCTTTTATTTATTGTAATAGCATTGTTTTCTCGATATTCAATGCACACCCTGATGGATTCATATTCATCTTGGTAATGAAAACTAGGCCTCCCCATGGAGAAACATTAGTGAAAATAAATCCCATACCACACAATTCCGATTGTTTTTTCTTTCCATAGTGTACATTCTATTTACAGTGTTTGATATAGTTCTTTCACTTAGAATTAAATTATTATGGAACTTCTCTTCCCGATCTATAGGATGTCCAGATAAATCCTCTAGGAATACATCATTGTATTAAAGATAAATAGATACATCATACATTTGATGATCCAAAAATGATTCTATATTTAACTACACAATAATTTTATTTAATGTAGCCAGTGAGGGGTCTAGTTATGAATTATATGACATTGTTTTTCCTCTAAAGAAATCGGATTATAAAAAATTTTCACAAATTGTCACTTCCATCTACTTGAAATAAATTTTTGCATCATAGTTTGAAATACATTTCATACTGATGAATATTTAAATGTAAATCATATGTATGATGATATGGTCAGAAACTAAATGATGTTTTTGAGTCATAAAGGGAATTCACTGAATCATATTTGTTGTAATGATACATCTCACACTTTTTTTGACTGAAAAATACATTATTAAATAAAAAAGAGAATATCTTTTTTTTGGAAAATATGGAAGATAAAAATAATGTCATGATCTAGAATCAGGTAAAGAATTGTCTATGATTGAATAAATGGATAATGTACATACCACTACATCATTTGGAACATCATCCTTTTCATTTGTGATCACATAGTATTGACCTTACCCACTTGGTATTTTCTAATTTTGGTTTCCTTGAGTCTTATGATATTCAATTTCATAGTGTCCAATATCCCTCCAATTTTATCAAGGAACATAATTTATTTTTCCCTTCCCCTTGGATTCATTTTCTCAGTTAACCATTTATCCACACTAATAAAAAATTCCAATTCATTTCAAGAAATTTATAGGATCTTCCTTTCCATAGTTTTCACATAACAGGAATTTTTTCTATCCCTTATTCTTTATTGGTGTTTCAATATTTTCATGGTTATCAGAATAACATTTCTTATATTGATTTCGCTTAAACATATTTGATAAATAAATATCCTCCATTTTGACGGTACATAATACTATTTGATTATATGATGAAAATTATGGAGAAGATACTTCCCTTAAGAGACTAGTTTTATGATATTTAATGAAATGAAAAATCATGTCTTTCAAATCATGTATATAATATATAGAATATCTGGACAGTATTGTTAAGGTATAATCATATCCTACAACACCCTCTTCTTCCCTTTTCATTAATCTAATTTATTTATTATTTATATTAGTTTTTTACTTATGAGGAAATTATACAATAAGAATGTTTATTTAAATGTTCTACAATTCATTCCATCTGTTTCTTCTACATCCTTATTATTTTCGATCAACAAACATTGTTGGTCATCATCTCCCTTGAGAAAATATACTAACAGTACTACCATTTAATTTTCAGTGAATCATAATGCTAGAAATATATATTCGAGGGACTTGATAAACTACTCTACTACCGTTGGATTAGTAGTCCCATAGATATATGACAGGATTTTTCCGCATGAAATGATCCATCATAGGTTTAGTATTGTTATTCTTCATAACCATAGTATGTTTTCCTAATATCGTCATGATTCTCTTATCTCTAATAGAAACTATGTTGACTTTCCATATGGGTAAGTCCCTACATTTCCTATGGGTATGCATTCAATTTTTTCTATTTGGAACCACCACTAAATAATTCCATACACTAATGTAGATTATGATTCATAATGGATACATTAGAACTAGAAAAAAACTCAACATAAATTTAGAATTTATGCATTGCTAATCTCATATATGTAAACTTGATTTTTATGAAATATTTACTTTAAATCCATTCATACTAGTTTATATAGAAAATTGTAATTATCCTAAGAATATCCCCAAATAGTGTCAAACCTGGATCGTAGTAAGTCCCAATGTCACGTACATGTTTTCCACGATTCAGGCCCAGACCACCTTGTCAATGTTTTCACTCCAATGTGTATAACTTCTACATCCATGTCCACATGTAGTATCGAGAAAATAATATATTTTTAGTATAACCCACATAATATCTTAAAAACCAAAATTTCAGAATTATATTATATGATTATCCTCATATTTTAACATAGTGTTATATTCCCTAAAATATTTTCTACACCTATAGTTTCAAATGATTATTCTAAACGAGTCTTTAATACAAACTGTAACTCCTCGCCCCTAGAAAACCATAGTATGTGAAATATTTTTATACATAAAAAGGATTAAAAGTAATAAAATATATAAGGAACCATGATTTTTTCTTTTTATAAGACTTTAATATATACATGATAATCATAGTACATTAGGAAAGATCGAAAATATAAGATGATACAAAACAAAAAGAAATAAACCACATCCATGAAAATAATTAAAAGGATTCCTTTTCATAACCTCGGAAAGAAAACATAACAACGGTGAGATAAAATACATAGTAATGGTTTTATGAAGAAATAAAATGTGATGTGAATTCAATAAAATAATAGATCTTATGAAATGTTAAATAATCTGAAAAACACATTCTATCAATAAACTGTTAGTGAAAATACATCCCTAGATTTTCTCATACTGAAAATCTGATTGGAAGTAATGAATGAGTACTAAAATTAAGAAAATTAAAATTTAGTGGACTTAATATATATAAACCATGAACCATTATACCATATAGATGTTTTATGTATGTGAGTATAAACTCATCTGATTCTTTTTTGGAAAGAAACATGAAGAGTTTGTCATAAAATCATTTGTCCCATCAGACATGTCGATGCATCGAGGGGTTATAGTAGGGCCCACCCACTAATAAAAGTCCATATAATTTTCAGTACATATATTTTATTCATAAAAATTATGGTTTATAAATATATATATCGAGTAGAATATATAAATTCATCAATATTTCCCTAGTAAAAACAACCTTCAAAATCAACATCATATGTAAAACGGTATTCGACTAAGACAATAATCATATACATGATATAATAATATGGATATTTATTAAAAAGATTTTTTCAAATGAAAATTGATATAAAATGTTTAGTACATAAATCACATAAGTATTATTAGTTTCACAATACGAAGTTAGTCTCAATGAAATAACAATTTAGACAAAGTACCATACCTTAATTCCTGCATAATTTTTCCACATTTTTGCCTCTTGAAAAACAAAAAAAATATTTATTAACAAACTAATCCACATGTAATTTAGAGTCATTTATAAAACTATTTATAAATTAATATCAGTGGTTTATATTATTTTAATATTTGACGATGAAAGATGAATAGTTTGGTATCATGCTTTACTTGAAATTTTTCTATTTTTCAACACATTTGGTATTTTATATAAATGTGAATTATAAATTAATGTATTTAATTAAAAAGTTTATAATGTATTTAATTATATGATTAAGTATTATATATAGTTTATAACATCAACCATTGAGGATGGTTTTACATGTAAACATGGATATATCTATATTGGTTGATGATCGACTATTGACAGAACATTGACGAAGGAGTGGGAAGAAGATTTTTTAAATTTTATATTTAATATTATGAAACTTATAGTAGGATAAAATAATTAATATATAGTTAAATTACTACCAAATTAATTCCATTAGTTTATGGTAGTAAAATGGTTGGGGTAAAAGGAAATATGATACATAACACGAAGGAAAAAATTGGGGTTCAAGATTGTTCATTTCCTTGGATTTAATGATCGGTTCACATATTTATAAGTAATGAAGTTAATGTAATATACGTATAATTATCACGAATAATAATTAAATGTTACTAATGACCGAACTGAAAACTAATTGGTATTATTTATGTTTTTTCATCTATGAGGATAAAATATTAGATAACTTGTTAATAGTAATAATTTAGATTAATTTTAACAGTTTTTTGACCCCAATAACTTAGCTGTATTGTATTGTTTAATATCGTGACTATATAATACTAATAGAATATAAAATAAGAAATAATACATATCAAAAAAATAATTCAACCATAAAAATGGTTTCATGAACATATTTGACGTTGAAAATGAGGAATGGATGTTTGTCATCTTCAGAAGTTGTAAATCGACACCTCTTAGATGATTATTTCATTCTAAAAATAAAATAGATAAGGGTTAAGGTCATTTTTAATGGATATTTAACTAACATGATAAAATTATAATATATATATATATATATTATACTAGAGTTATATTGATCATTTGGACATAGTAGGTTAGGAGATGATATGAAAATGAAATAAATTGAAATGAAATTAAAATAAAGATGAAGAGGATTTACTTCTTGAATTATCCTCCTTGAGAACCTCATTAGAGAGATACATTTTGGTATTTTGGTAAGTCCAAGAGCTAATGGACTTGGGGGAGATACTATGGAATTTTCTTTAGGAATAATTTTAACAATCTTCAAGGCATAGAGTTGTGAGGAGAAGAAGTGGCGAGGGGTGTTATTTAGAGTGGAGGATATGCATAAATTCTCTTTATTTAATTTATTATTTTACTAATTTTCTCATGATAAGAAATAGTGTTTATTATTGTGACTAAATATAGTAATTTGTACATGTTATTTTGGACTAATGTTTTTTAAATCCTAAATGACCCAATGAATAGTTTATTTAGATTATAATGTTTATATACTATAAAATAAAATATTTTAATTCTAAAAAATTTTATTTTACAAAAATCAAAAAAATTATTGTATTTCAAAAAAATCCAAAAAATTAACCCGAACCATTTTTGACATATATAATGAAAAATTTAACTCAATTTTATAAAAATAAATTTAAAAATATGAGAGGTTTAATTGTTTATTAAAATCATAATTTACTTCAAAAATAAATATTTTAAATTTATAAATCATTTTATAACTATATAATATTTTAATATTTTCTGAAAAAAACTATCATAATAGCATAAGTCAAAAGATTATTTATATTATAAAAATTTATTTGAATTGAAATCATTTTATTAATTATAAAATTGTAGTTAAATATTTAATACTTACAAAAATACCATCACTTTCTTTATTAATTTTTAAAATATTCACTTAATTATACAGTGATATAATTATATTATTCATTCATTTATAAGATTCCAATTATTTTTATACATCCATGGGTGAGGATAACATTGATTAGGCTGATTTACTATTCAAAAGTTTCATTGGACTATTCCTAAGTTCATGTTACTATTTCATCAATATAGGTTCCTTACCATCTAGAAATACCCCTTATTTATTTCAGAATTCATTTATAGAGTTTGTTTTGTGTTTCTTATATGATTAATTGAAATTATTTTGGTGGATAGAAACTATATTGTATTTGGATTTTATATTTATCCATCCTTCGAATATTTCATCCTAAAAAAATATCCTGAATATTTCCCTCTAAAAATATGTGGGTGGTTATTCATAACAACATCCTTAGGTTCCCATGTTTCTTTATATGTTTTATAGTTTAACCAAATAACATTTAACAAACAAGTTAACTGATTTCTCAAAACATTCTCCCTAGTTTCAAGAATCTAAAAAGGATATTCATAGAAGGATAAATCATGTTCTAGATAAATTATCTCACAGGTGTGTAAGTGAATTGGGTCTTTAAGATAATTCATTAACAATGACACATGGAACACATCATGAAATTTGGAGGGACTTGGTGGAATTATAAATGATAAGTTACAACTCCATTTCAATCAATAATTACTTATGGTATGATTTACATAGGGATCAGTTTATAGTTCTAATCAAACATTAAGCTACCCATCCATGGGGATACATTCATAAAGATATGATCTCCCATGTATAATTCAAAATCCATTCTCTTGTTGTTAGCATAACCCTTTAGGAAACATTGGGAATCTTTAATATGAGCCTTAATTGTCTTTTACTTTTATCATTGTATCTTTAATACGTTTTGGGACAATATTTTTCTTATTTCCAACTTTTTCCCAACATTTTTGAGTTTGACATCTCTTTCCATATAATTCATCATATCCTTTCAGTTTACTACTAGAATGAAAATTTTTATCATATAAAAATTCCAAAAAAGGTATGTACTAATACCACATACCTTGAAAGTCAAAATTCCATGATCTCAACAAATCTTCTAATGGTTGTATAGTTTTTTAAGACTGGCTATTAATTTTAGGGTGATGATTAGTACAAACATGCTGCACAATATCAAAATCCTTCTAAATATATATTCCATAAATATTATTTAAATTGGGTATCTTGATTATATTCAATCAAAAGAGGTGATCCATAATGTTATACAACATTATTAATATAGAGTCTTTCTTGGTGCTCAAATGGAAAATATTCACTTATTGCGATGAAATTTCCTTATTTTGTATGTTGATCAATAATAACCCATATTTCATCCTTACATATTGGAGTCCATAGTAGTCATATCGTAGAGTCCATCGTAATATCATCCTATTGATGTACATGTATAATAAAAGTTTACATGACTCTATTAGTTTGTTTCCGTTCAACATTCACATGTTTACAAAATATGCAGCATGACACATAGTTAACAATTTATCAATTTATATGATCCACCCAATAGTTTTTCCTTATATGTCTATAAATCATAGCAATAACAGTGTGTATAGGTAAGTATGAGATATGAGCATCATCTCATAGTTATTTTACTAGCTCTGGTATTAATGAGACAAATAACCTCTTTCCAGATTTCAAAATTCCATCCTTACACATAGAGTCTCCAAACATCCCACTATTAATGGATTTAATTTCCTTTTCAAAAATCCCATCATCTAATTGAGTGATTTTTATCTTCCCAGTAATGATAGTATATAAATAATTTGAAAAAGGAAATATGTTTCCCATTCCTTCAAATTTCTATATCCATAGTTACTAGATCTATGAACATATAATCTATCTCAATACTCATGTGGATTATAAATCCATGATCATTCTAACTTAATGAATATGCTACCTTAGTTTCCTTTCCTAGATGGTTGTCTATTTAACAATCTTAATCTTTGAGTATCTTAAGCCATCTATTTTTTCAAATTTTGAGTTCTTTCTATGTAAAAATACATTTCAAACACTTTTCATCCATAAATTTCTCACATAATTCACCATAAAGATTATGTCTCCATATTTTTAGAGAAAATATTAAAAATTTTAACTCAAGATCGTGAGTTACATTACATTTTTCACGTGTCTTTAACTACTTTGATTCATAAAAAATAAATTTAAAAACATTCCTGAGGCCACAACCCAACCCATTATTTATATGCATCACCATATTTCACATACACATAATTTCAATAAGGAATAGTCAAATTAGGGAATTGACCAATCATCAATTTAATTATTCAAAATAGTTTGTTCGTTATTAAGTCCAATTAAAGATTTCCCTTTTAATTGTGAGCATGGTTTGTAGATTATCCAGTCTGGAAAGATCTTCTATGAAACACCGCGAGTAACCTTCTATGTCAATAAAACTATATACATCAATTATGATCGTTGGAAAAGTCCATTCTTTGATTTCCTTTCACTTGGTGGGATCAATAAATATTCCTTCCTTATAGACAAAATGGATTATATAAGATATTGTTTGATTCTAGAATTCACACATATTATACATCCCATATTTCTCTTATCATTTAAGAGTCTCCAGAATAGCCCATAAGTGCTTCTCATGGTCGTCATAGATTTTAAAACATATAAATATATCATTGATAAAAACCAAAAAAAATCATCAAGATATTCCATGAAAATTATGTTCATTAGATCCATGAAAACATGGGGTTCATCAGTTAGTATGAATGAAATTACAGAAAATTCATAATTTCCATACTAGTTTTAAAATGTTGTCTTCAAAATATCTTTCTTCCTCAAATGGAACTATAGTTATCCTGATATAAGGTCATTCTTTGAAAAATCATGAGCTCTGTGAAGTAGAAATAATTAATCCTATTAGGATCCAGCCTTAAACATTACATAATCTTGAATTAAGTTAGTGATTCAAATTGATTATCTTTTATGGTTTCGTGTTTTAGAGAAATAGTCCATAACTATTACATACAAACTTGAATATTACATGTATACATTACTACTCAGTACCCATATTTTCATAAAATAAAATCTCTTAAAAAGAAACATGTATAGTTCGATTTTTTAGACATCATGGATTTTCCTTGATCCCATCTAGGACCCTTATTCATCTTTAAGACCTATGCAAAGCATTTCAAAAACATGGGATGAGTATAAAAATCTTATTAAGGGTTATAAAATAAATAATGAAAACATTAGGTCCCCAATAAATAAAAATCAATGAAATGATATTTTTCAATCATAACATACCTCATTAAGTCGTATGATTTATTAATAACACACAGAATTCATAAATAATAAAGTTAACATGTAGAAAACATAGCATACTTACATTATAGCCATCACATAAAAATTGGGAGTTACGTTTGAATACCCATCACAGTATATTCCCTAAATCTCTAAGGGGATACATTAATGTTTACCTCCATCATGTTACCCAATGCATTGGAGAGATATCTCGGTCTCACCCACCCTAGGTTTATCACAGAACCACCCGTATACCTAAATAGTGCCCATTAACCAGAATGTTGGACCCCCCCCATGTGTTAATCATGTTTGAATGATCAAAAATCCTATTACTACACATCATTTTTAATGATAGAAAATTTTATTGATGTTAATTACTCTCTTTAGTATTTACAAGTCTTATTCATGATCACAAATGTCACTTATATTATCATGTCTTTATGATTCAAGTTCACTTACTCTCTTATGATTATGCTTAATAAAAATTATTCATTTTACTGTCTAAGTCTAAATGCAGATATTTGTCTAAGTATAGAGTCACCGTGAAGGACATACCGTGACCCAGACACCGTGAAGGACAAACCATGACCCAGACACCGTGAAGGACAAACCGTGACCCAGACACCGTGAAGGACAAAACGTAACACAGACATCGTGACCCCAGACACCGTGAAGGACCCATCGTGACCCAGACACCGTGACCCGAGACACCGTGACCGAGACACCGTGAGCTAGACACCATGACATGGAGATACCACGAAGCACATACCATGAAGCACATACCGTGACCACATACCGTGAAGAAGACACTGTTTACATAATCACTATGACACGGTTTCATAACATTTTGTAAATATTAATTAAATAATCCTAACGGTCATATTTGAGGTTTTAATGCAATTAATGTTATTTAATGATAGGTGTTGGCATATCAGGAAACCGTATCTCATTCCTATGAAAAGGGAATCATTCTTACTGCTAGAACTGGTGGAATATAAGGATGATTGAGCTGCAGTACACGTGTAGAGCAGTAAGTGCAAGTTTGACGATACAACAAGAATAACATACATACGCCTGAGAGCACTGTGTTGAATAAGAAGAAAAAACCTGAGCAAGAAATAGATTGCAGGATTTTCAAAGAAATATCATAAGTGAAATCCAACACTAATTAAGAACACACGACGAATAAATAGATCATTTTCATTCCTGTAGAATGCATGCTGATCTACGACACTCTGTTTTTCAACAGAAAAACCAGAGAAGGACTTAGAAGCATTCTTGATGAATCCAACAAGTCCAGAGCTACATTGATAATCACTATAGCTTTCTAAACTCCTATCTATCTTCTCTAAGTGATTTGTTTATTTACTTTCGAGAAGTCTGGTGTACTGTGTATATCTTACACACACACTGTCTCCTTCACTGAACTGGAGGATATCAAAATCATCACTCCAAAACTCCTAACTTTTGTTTCCCACGTCAACTATGGAAGAGGTCCTTGTGTGGCCTGGTCTTTGTTTTTTTTTCCACGAAGAACAGTGGTAGAGGTCCCTGCGTGGCCTATACAGTTTTGTAAACTGTTGTTAACCTTGATCCAGGGTGTGGATCAAATTTATATAAATTTCAGAGGACTATGTCTCGGCTTGAGACTGAACCTCTTGTTATATCTGCTGTGCATCTTTAGTTTATGTTTAAAGTATACTACATATATATTTTATATTCCGCTATTATTACTTTGAAATACAAAACTATTTTAATGCTACTTTTATAGTTAAATTAGAATGTGTTTATACTTATTGTAAATTAGTAGGTTAGTTTGAAAAGTTAGTTTAATGTTGTGGTTAAATTAACTGAGACTTAATCAATCTTTGAGAAGCTATGTGAACATCTACAATCTGTATTAATTCACTATAGTTTAACATGTTTAATAAATTGGGGGATTTTATATAGATAATATTTTAACAGCAATTTTAATTGGAACTCAATTTACCCCACTCTTGAGTATCAACTCTGACCAAAATTTGGTATCAGAGGTTTTTTTTGGCTTAAGGATTTATGAAATACTCTGTTTTTCAACTGTGCTTTTAGTTGAATCTTTAAAGATCTTAAATTTCTGTTAGTTCTAAATTTTTATCTCTTTAAATTTAGTTTCTGAAATCTAGCTATGGATAATAGACTAGAGGGTGCTGCTACTAACAGGCCGCCTTTATTTAATGGTAAAACTATGCTCAGTGGAAACTTAAAATGAAAATTCATTTAGAGATTAAGTGTTTTGATATCTGGACTGCCATATAGTTTCATTATAAAATTCCAGAAACTGAAAAAACAACTTGGAATGAACCTAAAAAGACTACTTATAATAATAACTATAATTCTATGAATGCCCTGTACTGCACTCTAGGAGATGAGGAATTTAACAGAATTTCTGCCTGTAAATTTGCTTTTGAAATTTGGGATACTTTGGGTGTTTCTCATGAAGGAGAACTAATATTAAATAAATGATATTAAATACTTATACTATTAAATATGATAATTTTAAAATGAATACTGATGAACCGATTTTTGATATGTATCTCTTGTTCAATGAGATAATCAATACAATTAATTCACTCAGAAACGCTATTCCAGCAAACGAACAAATTATGAGGATATTGAGGTGTCTACCAGACCGATGGAGAGGCACATCTATTTCAATCAGAGAGTCATGTGACATTACTACTCTACCTGTCAAAGAACTCATTAGTATGCTTATTATGTATGAGGAAGAACTCAAGGTAAATAAAGTGGAATAGGATGAACCAAAAATGAAATTAGTGGCTTTAAGGACTACTGCTTCAAAGAACAAGGAAAAAGAAAAAACTCAAATACAAACTGACAGTTCAACAAGTGAAAGATCAGACTCTGACAGTGATGCTGAGATGGATCAAATATCCAGAAGGTATAATGAAATTTTTAGGAAGAAGAGATTTTTCAGAAAATCAAATTACAAGGGAAAGTATGACAATAAGGGGCATTAGAAGAAGGACTAGAAAAAGCCAGATAAAAGTGATGAAGTTGATTGATAAGATTGAAAAAGGAAAGGAAATATAAAAGCAGACTGTCCAAAAATTAAGTTCAAAAATAAGTATTATTATAAGGACATTAAATACAAGAAAACAATGAAAGCAGCGTGGATTACTTCGGAAGATATATCAAGTGAATCAGAAGCTACTGATTCTGAAAGAAATCGTGCCAACATGTGTTTTATGACTAACACATCTGAGGTAACCTTAGATACTGTTCTTTTAAATTATTATTATTATTTAGATGATGCAGAATATGATTTGGATTCTGAAAACATGACTAGTGAGTAATTATTTGAATATTTTAATATACAGGAAGAGACATGCAATGAACTTAAGGAAAAATACAAATCATTGAATAAACAACATGCTCTCACTACAACTGTTAAAACATAAAATACTATTGAAAAGGAGAAAGATGATCAACTGTTAAAAGAGAACACTGAACTGAAAATGTCAAATAAGAAACATAGAAAAGACTTAGAGAAGTTCACAAATGGAAATTATACACTAACTCAAATTATAGGAAATCCAGTGGCACCAAAATACACTACTGAAATCGGCGACAAACCTGGACAGAGACATATTACTAAGAATAGATTTATTCCTTTATTTGGACAGAATACTGCTAGTTCATGTTCTGGAAATCCCTATGCTTCAACAAGTTATTCATATGGTTATTGATCAAATAAAGTTTATCTTTTAAAATATTTTGATTCTGTAAATTATATGAGACCCATGAGACAAATATGGGTACCTAAAGATTTGATTTCTAACATTTATGGACCCAAGAAGATCTGGGTACCAAAATCATTTTCGATCTAAAACTGTTCTATAGGAAACCTGCTTGCAGAGTTCCCACAAGAAGACATGGTACTTGGATAGTGGATGTTCAAGACACATGTCAGGAGATTACTCATGCTTCAAGAGTTTAATAAAGGTTGATGGAGGCTATGTCACCTTTGGTGATAATTCAAAGGAAATATAATTGGCCTAGGCCAAATTGGTAACACTGATTCAGTTTTAATTTTCAAAGTATTATTTGTTTATGGACTTAAATATAATCTGTTATGTATTTATCAATTGTGTGATAATGGTTTTAATGTCAAATTTTAAAATGATTCTTGTAGTGTTTTTAATTCTAAAAATGTTTCAGTATTTTCTGTTTTGAGAAATGAAAATTTTTATGCTGTTGATTTAAATTTCTTAGCTACGAAAAATGTTACCTGTTTAAATGCTTTTCTTAAAGAGTCTTTGTTATGGAAAAGAAGATTAAGACACTGAAATATACACTCACTTAGGAAACTAACTAGGAAGAACTTAGTTAATGACCTACCTGAACTTGAGTTTCCAAATGACAATGTTTGTAATCCCTGTCAAAAGGGAAAGCAACATAAAGTTTCTTTTAAATCAATGATACAAGTCTCAACTCCTCAACCTCTTGAGTTGGTTCACATGGATTTGTTTGGACCATATAGAGTTTCTAGCATAAATGGGAAGCACTATGTCTATATCCTAGTAGATGACTTTCTAGATATACTTGGTTATACTTCTTAGCTCACAAAAGTTAAGCATCTTATTACTTTGTTAAATACTCCAAGTCTGTAGAAAATCTTAGTGGACTTAAGATTAAAAGTCTAAGAAGTGATCATGGCCATGAGTATAAAAATCATGAATTTGAATCCTATTTCTCACACAATGGCTATAGTCATAACTTTTCTGCTCCTAAAACACCTCAGCAGAATGTTGTAGTAGAAAGAAGAAATAGAACCCTGCAAGAAATTTCTAAAACTATGCATAATGAATATGACCTGACTATTTACTTTTGGGCTGAAGCTCTGAACACATCTTGTTATATCATTAATAGAGTCGTAGTCAGACCTCTTCTCAAGAAAACCCCTTATGAACATTGGAACAATAGAAAACCTAAGGTTAGTTACTTAAGAGTATTTGGATGTATATTATTTATTCTCAATACAAACAATAATCTAGACAAGTTTGCTTCTAAGAGTGATAAAGGAATCTTTTTGGGATATTCTATAACTAGAAAAGCTTATAGAGTTTTCAATAAAAGAACCATGTGTGTGGGAGAATCTGTTCACATCATGTTTCATAAAACTGATCCACATGAGATTAAAACCTCTCTTGAAAATCATGAAGAAGATTTATCTGTTCTGGACCTTGATGAAAAATCTAAAGAACCTTCTATAAAGACAACTAGTTCTGGACTTATTCCTGAATCAGATTCTAATGATCCCAAACATAGAGAAGAACCTGAAATTTATACTCCTAAATTTTCTAGATCAACTAGAATTCTAAAGAATCATCTTTTAGATATTGTTGTAGGAAATCGGGATAGAGGGACACAGACTAGAGCTTCTCTTAGAAATCAGGTTCAATATAAAGCCATCTTGTCATAACTTGAACCTAAAAACATTTTTGATGCAATTAATGATGAATTTTGGGTGATTTCCATGCAAGAAGAACTCAATCAATTTGAAAGAAATAAAGTTTGGAATCTTGATGAAGGATCTAAGGACACTTCCAACATAGGCACTAAATGGGTGTTTAGAAATAAAGTAGATGAATATGGAAACATAGTTAGAAACAAATCAAGGCTAGTTGCACAAGGCTACAGTCAAGAAGAAGGAATTGACTATGAGGAGACTTTTTCTCCAGTATCCAGATTAGAAGCTATCATGATTTTACTTGCTTATACTGGACATCTAAATTTCAAACTGTATCAAATGGATGTCAAGAGTGCATTCTTAAATGGATATTTTGCTGAGGATTTTTTTTTTGAAAAACCACATGTATTTTCAAATCCTCATTTTCCAAATAATATTTATAAATTATCAGAAGTCTTATATTGTTTAAAGTAAGCTCCAAGATCTTGGTCTGATAGATTAAGTACTTTTCTAATTTCCAAAGGTTTTACAAAAGGTATAGTTGATCCTACTCTTTTTATAAAACTTATTTCTAAAGATGTTTTAGTTGAAGAAATTTATGTAGATGATAGAATTTTTGGATCTTCATGAAATTTCATATGTTCTTATTTTTCTAAAATGATGAAAAATGAATTTGAAATGAGTTTAATGGGTGAACTAATATTTTTCCTTGGATTTTGAATCTTTCAAAATAATGATGGAATTATTTTAACTCAATGTAAATATACTAGAGATATTTTAAATCGTTTTGGATTGGATTTCACATAAACTATTGGCACTCCCATTAGTACCACCTGTAAGTTGGATCTTGATGAAGATGGTAAATCTGTAGATCAAACCACTTATAGAGGAATGATTGGAAGTCTACTCTACCTGAAAGTTAGTCATCCTGATATTATTTTTAGTGTTTGTATGGGTGATCATTTTCAACCAAACACTACAGAGACACATTTAAATGTTTTAAAGAGAATTTTGAAATACCTCAAGCATACTCCCAATTTAGGATTGTTCTATCCCGAAGGACAATAATTTGATTTAGTTAGTTATTCTGATGCTGATTTTTCTGGATGTATGTTAGATAGAAAAAGCACCTCTGGAACATGTCACCTTTTAGGATAGTCAGTAGTATCATGGTGTAGTAAGAAAAAAAATTCTGTTTCATTATCTACTGCAAAAGATGAATACATAGATGCTGGAAGTTGTTGTGCACAAATTTTGTGGATGAAACACACATTACTAGACTATGGAGATCAATTCAAACATGTCCCAATAAATTTTGACAACACAATTGCTATTAATATTTCTAAGAATCATTTTTCTCATTCTAGGACAAAACATATAGATGTAAGACATCACTTTTTGAGGGATCGTTATAAAAAATGAGATATCACATTGGAATTCCTTGGTACTGAATATCAACTTGCTGATATATTCACTAAACCATTAAATTCTCAAAGATTAGACTACATCATACATGATCTTGGTATGATTAATCATAAATAGATATCTTACTGATATTAATTTTTAATACTTTAATGTATTTTATTTTACATTTTCATGCTCAATGTTTTATAGTTACTGTTTCATGCATACAGTCTCACCATTAGGACCTTGTGCTTACAGTCTGTCACCTCACTATCTCCCCATCACTGCACAGAATGGTCGTTATCTCACTGTGATGACCACCAACTGTCTCACCATAATGACTAGATTTCATCACACCATAATGCCTACTCATAGTCTTACCGTGAAGATTATTTATTCATTTTTTACCCATATCACGGTAATTTTTATTTCACCGCTATTTGATTTCCCGCATTTTTCTTTTTATGACATTTGAAATTCCCAAATTATAAAACTTAAGGGTTTCATTCAATTCCTTACCCGAGCTCTCTCTTGAACCTTCCCTTACCTCTCTCCCGAACCTTCAGTGAATGCCAAGGATGAAGCATCCATCTTCACCCTCATCTGAGAAGCGCCGCTCTAAGAAACAGAAGAGAATATCGAGGATAGATCCCGAAGTACCTCTAAACCAAAACCCGGTAAGACATACTGTTGTACCTGAAAAAGATATTTTCCCTGAGTGACTACTGTCTATTAATTATTTAATTTTGAAATTTTTAAGAGAACAGGTATGGCTTGAATTGTTGTCTAGACAAAATAGACCGATTTACCCGAGGCCGGTTTCTCAATTCAATCAATATGTGAAGTTTTCCTTTGATTTTGGAGACAATTTTCTGGTGACAAGCTGGATAAGTGGACAGAAGTGTTCTTTCTCTTCGAGGCTGTGGGTTGCATGCCTACAGATTCCTCATGAAGGAGTGAGTGATGACTACCAGAGATACCCTCCTCTATCATCTGATATCTTCAATCTAGAAAATGTCTTGGAAATTATAACTGGTAATGGCAGCAAGCGAATGTCTATAGCTGTAGAGCTAGAAGGAGAAACTAGAATACTGTTCAAATTTGTTCAGAATTTGATCAGTACAAGAAAAGGAGATTTTTATGTAATGAAGTATCAAGATGTGTTCCTGATTCACCTATTAAAAAATGGCCATAAGATCAATCTTTGTAAGTATGTTATTAACCATATATGTGAGCCGATTAAAGTCACTTCCAAATCCACCTACTTGATTTACTCAAGGATGATTTCAGCCATGCTAGTTTCCAATGTAATGGTTGGACCAAATGAAGAAAAGCTAGAGGAATTTGATTTCTTCTTATCCATGCCTATCATCAGATGGATGAAGATTAGCTGGAACCCCTGGAAGAAGTAGTGGGTTGAGGATAATGATCAACTCTATAAAAAGAATACTCCTATTGATTATCCTAGAAGGCCTAAGAATCTAGCTGATCCTAGTTTGGAACCAGATGAAGTGGCTGAGTATTCAGAAGAAGAAGAGGAGGTGGCAGCTGAAGTATCACCTAGAGAAGAAGCTGGAATACCTCTAATTGAAACAGCTCCTATTGAAAAAGAACGGACTACTTTCCCTGCTGTTTCCCCTAATGAAATACAACATAAAGAAGAAGTTGTTGTTGGTTTCAGAGAAGAGGAAGCTCCTGATTCTAGTGAGTATTTCAATCCGGAAAATCATCCTACATATTCAAGGAAACTAGTTTTTACTGATGTAGAACAGCAAGAAATCCAAGAGATAGATCCTGTTGAAGAGGATCTCCCTGTTGAGAAATAGGTCAATCTGGAAGCACAACCAGTGGAACAATCAGTCCCTGAGTACATTCCCTCTACTAAAGAGATGATGGAAATTTCCCCTTTAGATGACAAGGCAAGATTTTGCTGAAGATATTAGAGATAATCCTGTGGATCATGACCATGTTGCATAGCCTATAGTCTCTGAAATGGATGCACAACTTGAGGGGGAGGAACCTCAAAACCATGAGATTACAGAGGCTGGATCTGTTGAAGCTTCTCAACCTACTGTGTCATACTCTGTGTATAACCAATATGTTTTCCATGATTTTATGATGTAGATGAGTCAAAGAATGTGATTAAACTGGAATGGATATTTCTTTTTTGATTCAACTAAAGTCTGTAGCTCATCCAGAACCTCAACCAGAACCAGAGCCCCATCGTCAATCTGAATCAGAATCTGAGTCTGAAGATGACTCTGAACCGCAACCAGAACCTGCTCCACTACCTTTACCTGCACCCTTAGCTGAGCATCACTCCTGTGTAACTAAAGATGGTCTGAATGTGATTGGAGAGACTCTGTTAGCTGGAGTTTTGATAATTTTATCCAATCAACCTCATCAAGTAACTCGGTTAAGTCAATAAGATGCATCAATTCTCTAGGATAATATTATATTTCATATTCAACCAAGGATTATCCGAGAAATTCAAGAAGTCAGAATTGAATATAATATACTGAGTGCTGATGTTGAAAACCTAAAAAGTATGGTAGAAAACTTGCAGAATGAGTTGTCCTTGAGATCAGAGCATGCTCCTATTTCTGCCCCTACACCTGTTGCTTCTTCTCTTGAGAAAACTGATTCCATCCGTGCTAGGGAGATTGTGTCTCAAGTGCATCCATATGTAATATATTTCGATGAAAATATTGGAAAAAGGCGCACCAAAATGAAGGAATGCATGAGGGAGCTTGTAGAAAATTTGAATAAGCTTATAGATGAATACACTTGATGTCTGCAAAAAGTTCTGAAACAGCTAAATGTTCTAACCGAAGCTGTCAAGGCTTCACCTCCTTCTGGTTGGACCTCCACACCTTCGTTGGATGATTCTCTAAGGAGATCCATAATCACGGAAGAACTTCAGAATGCCTTCAGTGGCATAGATCTTTCTTCTTTGTTAGAAGTAGTTATGAACAGTGATCATGCATTGGATTTGGTTTGAGTTCATTCAAGGAGAGCCAATGATTCTCAACAAGAGATCACCAAGAAAATATATTTTTATCTCACCCAGATTTTCTCTAAAATTGAAATGATATATCACTTTAGATATCTTGTGGAAAACCTCAAAATCCCTCTGGTATCTCATGCTTTTAAAGCTCAAGTTCAGAAGCTTACAGAATTCAACAGATTATTAGACAAATTCATGGAGAATAATGATGATTTTGAAAAGGATATGAAATATGGTGGTGAAATCATTACTGATTTCATAAATCATTTGATGTCGTATCTTCATGTGTAGAGTACTTCTATAGTTTTTCTAGCTGCTCCACCCCTTAGACCTGGTCTACCTGCCTTAGCCTCAACTGCAATAATAGTCAGCCAAGCTCTTTCTCGGATCCGACCAATCATTCATGACCAACCACTGCCTATATCTTCTACTACTCCCACATTGGCTCCATCTTTTTTTGAAGGTCTACCCCTAACCTATTTGTCTACCATATCTACGCCTTCTTCTACATCATCCCCAGCTCCTGCTACTGCTAAAGGCAAGGAAAAGGTGGATCCCTGAATAGTCTAGAGGCTATTTTTTATGGGATGTCATTTGTTGTTTAATGTTTTTATTTTTCTTGTATGTTATATTCTGAAACCTTTTTAATGAAAAATGCATTGTTTTCCTTCATTTCTCTCTACTTTTTGATAATCCCAAAAGGGGGAGAAAAACTACCAGTATCAGTATGATATTGGGGGAGAAATAATAGGGTAGAACAACTACAAGTATCAGTAATATAATAAAATATTCTATTCTAATAAGATAGTTTCTTTAATGTTACATTTCATTTATATTTTGACTATATATGATTTGTGATCATTAAAAAGGGGGAGATTATTGGACCCCTCATGTGCTAATCATGTTTTAATGATCACAAATCCTATTACTACACATCATGTTTTAATGATAGAAAATTTTATTGATTGTAATTACTCTCTTATGTATTTATAAGTCTTATGCATGATCACAAATCTCACTTATATTATCAAGTCTTTATGATTCAATTTCTCTCACTCTATTATGATTAAGCTTAATCCATATTCTCTATATTACTGTCTATGTATAAATAAAGATATTTGTCTAAGTATAGAGACACCGTGAAGGACAAACCATGAACCAGACACCGTGAAGGACAAACCGTGGCCCAGACACCGTGAAGGACAAACCGTGACCCAGACACCGTGAAGGACAAACCGTGACCCAGTCACCGTGAACCCAAACACCGTGATTGAGGCACCGAGAATGACTCAATGTGACTCATACACCATGACCCTAGACACTGTGACTAAGACACCGTGAGCTAGATACCGTGACATGGAGATACCGTGAAGCACATACCGTGAAACACATACCGTGACCACATACCGTGAAGAAGACACCATTTACATAATCACTGTGACAACATTTCTTAATGTTTTGACAATATTAATTAAATAATGTTAACAGTCATATTTGATGTTTTTAATGAAATTACTATTATTTAATGATAGGTGTTGGCATGTCACGAAACTTTATATCGTGCCTAAGAAAAGGGAATCATTCTTTCTACCAGAACTAGAGGAATATAATGAACATTGGGATGCAGTACATGTGCAGAGCAGTAAGTGAAAGTGTGACGATAAAACAAGAATAACTTACATAATCCCAAGAGAACTGTTCTAAATAAGAAGAACAATCATGAGCAAGAAATAGATTGTATGATTTTCAAATATCTCTCATAAGTGCAATCCAACACTACTGAAGAACACACGATGAATCAAGAGATCATTTTCATTCCTGTAGAACACAAGCTGATCTATGACACTCTGTTTTTCAACAGAAAAACCAGATAAGGACTCAGAAGCATTCCTACTGAATCCAACGAGTCTAGAGATGCATTGATAATCACTAGTGATTTATAAAGTCTTATCTATCTTCCCTAAGTGATTTTTTTATTTACTTCCGAGCAGTGTGGTGTACTCTGTATATCTTACACACACACTGTCTCCTGCACTGAATTGGAGGATATCAAAATCCTCACTCCAAAACTCTTAACTTTTTTTCCCATGTCAAATGTGGAAGAGGTCCTTGTGTGGCCTGGTCTTTGTTTGGTTTCCCACGTCAACTGTGGAAGAGGTCCTTGTCTGTCCTGGTCTTTGATTTTTTTCCCATGGAGAACAGTGGTATAGGTCCCTGCGAGGCCTGGATAGTTTTATAAACTGTTGTTAACCTCGATCAATGGTGTGGATCAAATTTATATAAATTTAAGAGGACTAAGTCTCAGCTTGAGACTGAACCTCTTGTTATATCTACTGTGCATCTATAGTTTATGTTTAAATAATTCTACATATATATTTTATATTCCGCTGCTATTACTTTGAAATAAAAAAACTATTTTAAAGCTACTTTGATAGTTAAACTAGAATGTGTTTATACTTATTGTAAATCAGTAGGTTAGTTTCATAAGTTAGTTTAATATTGTGGTAAAATTAACTGATACCTAATAAATCTTTGATAAGCTAAGTGAACATCCATAATCTGTATAAATTCACTGCAGTTTAACTTGTTTTATAAATTTGTGGATTTTAAATAGACAATATTTTAACATAAATTTTAATTGGAACTCAATTCACCCCCCTCTTGAGTATCCACTCAAACCAACACATAACATATTCATAACACATAAAATAATCATAATGAAAATATAACATTTCCACATTTCAATCACAATATATCATTTCAAGATATTGACAGAATCAATGCTTTATAAAACCGTTTTCAAACCCATTAAAAAAATTTAATAAAGTGATTTTTCAATCAAAGTGTCTCATACCACATTGAAACATTTAAAATGAATTTTAATTTAAATAATTCATATCCATAAAAATAAATCCTTATAGGATTTTTTAAAATTTGGATATTAATGAGAAATATTTGGAGAATAAATCTTTAAAACAATACATTATTTAAAGAGTTCTTAACCAAAAGATAGGAATTTGAATACAAATAATTAAGGAATAACATTAATAAAATCTTATAATATCATGAGAATAAGGATATTCATGATGAAATATTTCAAAGGGTAGTATATACACCATAAATAACTGAATTGTTGTATAACAACAAATAAGTCTCAATGAAATGTAAATTGAGACAAAGTCCCTTACAAAGATCGTATCCGTACATTAAGGAAATATCTATGACATAAATATGTGTGACAAGTAAGAATACACAAAATATAAGTTTACATTAAGTGTAAAACAATTATAGTTCATTCACACATATTCATATCACAACATAATGAAGATGTTAAAGTTCAACCCAAAGAATTGAAATTGCGCTAAGAAGTTTTCTTATCGATGTTTGATAGCGTAATGACGTCACATAAAAATTTAGAAAATGCGCTGATGAGAGGTAAAAGTTTATATCATCAATTGGAGAAAAAATGTATAGAAATAAGGATATATAATAACATATAATTACATAAGAATGTGTATATTAAAAGACATAACATAAACAATGTCTTCTAAAAAGAAGAGGGTGAATGATTCCCTCACCAGTTTGGTTACTTACAAAACATACACCTTATAAAATAAAAAACATACAATCATGATTTAAATGCCAATAAATAAATTTATATTTCATTTTTAATACAATCATGGGTAGTACATACAGAACAAAAAATGTAATAGTTGAAAAAATAGCATGAATATCACTTGAATAAAAAGTAAGATGAAAACCCCTTACCACGATGTAACCAATCATGTCGTAAGACCAAAAGTTAATAACCATAAAATAAATCAAGGAATACCATGAATATAAATAAAATCATTATATTATATATCAAATGTCAGTACACAATACACCACATGCAATAAAAAAGTGGTGAACAATGGAATTCTCAAAAAATTAAAAGTGGGTTAAGAAACCCCTTACCTCATGCCCGACATGACTCGTTTGTTACTTGTTCTTCATGAATGATAAACATATATAAATTTATAAATTCATAAGAACTTTTTTCTGGTTTATTATTCCTTTTATATCAGTTATTACATTGCTATAACAATTATTTTAATATTTGAGTGCGTATTGGACATTTTATCAATGTTCAGAACCTTTGTCAAAAATGAACTTGTTATAATTACAAATTGTCTATGTGGTCGAAATTCCATTATAAACTGAATTATAATCATGATTTAGATATCATATATATAATATGTATCCAGTGTATATGAATTTATAATATTCCATATCATATGGAGTTATGAAATGAAACACACCGTTCATGGAGACGACAAGTCGTACGTAGGCATGAACACTATGTTAATTTCTATTTTATATTTAATGGAAAGAAAAAATAATAAGGAATATGTATATTATAATTCCTGAATAATATAAATGTTATTTAATTTAATTTAATCCATCCTTTATACATTCCGAGAGTGGCATGAATGGGTCCAATCACATAGAGTGGGTGGTAATCTGGACTTCTTCAAATGAAAATATTTTATATACACATTATGGAAACCATAACGGTATGATAAAAATGAAAAATAAAAAAGTACAAAGAAAATTTAAATATTATATATATCACATGTAAATATCGTAACATCTTAATGGCCACGATAAGAATATGGAAGCAAAAGATTGAACAATCACCATTTCGTGAGGTAGTTGTTCGATGTACACAGAAACAGTATGGTCTTTACCCATTAGGTGTATGTGTGTATAAGTTTATTTATAATACATAATATATAACGAAACTATTTTATTAATTATATGAGTTTTTTTATAAAATAAGTGAATAAACTGATTTCAGGGGGTGGAGAAGTAAAATAGAAGAAAATAAATTAAGATAAGATGTCACCTATCAATAAGGTATCTCCCTTTGGTTTGAACCAAAAGGATAACATGGTTTTCCTTATACCTAGGATAATGATTCTTGGAATAACATAGAAATGTAGGGAGCTTAATTGGGCCAAGATAGTATGATCCATGGGGCTTGAGAGGTGTGAATAATGGGTTAGAGGTTAGTGCTTTTTATAAGGGGGAGGAGGGGATCTTTAGAAAGATTTAAAATATTATTTTATTATATAATTATTTTTTATTTAAAAAGTATGAAAACTCATTAATATCGAAGATAAGATGATTCATGTTTGAAATAAAATCATAAAATAATAATATGATTGGTTATGGGTATTTTTTTTAATTTCTATAATCATTCATTAATGAGGTAAACACTGCATCATTATTGTGTCATAAATAAGTTTATTTGTTTCATGTCTAAAAATTATAAAATAAATACCATGATGTAGTAAATATTCTTAGATTTATAATTAATATTTATACTCTAAGAGATAACATATATAACCCCATGTTAAAAAATTGGTTTACAAATATATATATGTTTAGGTAATTTTTGTCTTTACCTTAAATTAATTAATATAAAGTGTCATTATCACAACCAAGTGGATCCATGGGGTCCGAAAATAGACCCAAGTATGCCCATGGTTTTAAATGTATAATAAAAAAGGATTAGGACACATTTAGGGATATTTCAATATTCTTATAATATTATTTTTACCGTTATTTATTAGATTTACCCTTTAACCTTGGAATTTTTTTTTCAGAAATAAATATAAAAGTTACCTATTTACATAATTTGGACCACATAATTCAAAATATGGAATATGTTTTTTCGGATTCCAAACACATAAGTAGCATAAATTAATTTAAAATTACTTCCTGTTGTCAAAAAAACCGTGTGTTTTTAAGAAATTACAACTATCAAAATATTGACACTTGTTTTTGTCCAATTTCAATGTTAAAATACATCCAATGAAAAAAATTGGAATTAATGGTAAAAATATAATTTAATTACACTTTAAACCCATTTAAAATGATAATCTAACCATATAAATAAATTAGGTTAAAAGGCATTTTTGTATTAAAATAGAGTAACTTTCACTATTCATTAAAAATGAACTTTATAAGAGAAATACCTAAAATTTACCCAAATTAAATTTTCATATTCTAATTATTATTTTATTTTTCAAATATAACATTTAATGGTGAAAAAAAAATTATTTAAAAAGGGTATTCCATTGAAAGGCTGTTAATTGGCCTTTTAAAAAAATATTAGAGTATTTTTGCTTTAAATTGATTTCATTCACATTTTAGGCCAATAAAATTTAATGGATAAATGTAAAAACATTTAAAAAACATATATAATAATATTTTATTATGTTCTATTCATTCATGATTATAAAATTTCTAGGCGTTAACTACCATTTAAATTAAAAATATTATTAAATTATTTTTCTGTATAACTCAACATTGTGTGCAACATAAGTTTTCAATGAAAACCATCGTTGCGTATCAGGTATTCCATCGAATAGAAAATATCCATTAAATTTAAATTAATATATAATTTTAAAATATTAATAAATATGATAAAAATTTCTTATTCCTTATTTACATTAGATGTTACGTCCTTCCCCCTTTTGGAAATTATGTTCTTGCAATTTTAAATTTGGCATTGGAAATTTCATTAAAAGTCACACATCATAAAAATGTAAACAAGAAAATCACATTAAATTAAATAATGGGATGCACAAAGGTCACTAGAGACAAAATATACTGGGATTCTATTTAAACGTGCAGATGGAAGAGAAAACAAATCATCATGTTGTGATGGAGAGTGATAGAAAACATGATTAGGAGAAAGTTAACCACCAAAAATCCACAAACTTGTGATGGGTTAAACAGTCTTTGATTCCCTAGTAGGAAAAGTTGACATACAAAATTTTTGATTTATGTTACTTTTAAAAATGTTTAGGAATTTATTTATGAGCTTAACATAAAACATAACGAAACCTTATTACTTATCATGTAGACATTTATACATATTTAAATTTCTACCACAAACTCATCTTTTCTCCAAATGATGAGTATTAAAACTAACTTGGTCAAACCTGAATCACTATAATCAACTTCTAGAGTATCATATAATCCAAAAAATATGTACTATATAATTCCCTTGTCTTTAGGCATCAACCAAATCAAAAATGATTAGTACATGATTAGATAATCCCTAAAAAAGGACAATCTTTTACAAAAAAAACTCTTATTCTCCAAAATATGTCAAATAATGCCCAATGTTCAAAAAATACCATTCAATAAACATCTTCCCGTAAAATTATTCAATGAAATCCAAACTAATATTGAAACCCATATCTTATAAGGATTTAATCACATAGTGTTCCACGATTAATCTTAACATTAATCTCCAAATAACATCGACTACTCTTAAAGTCTCATACTGAAGTGTAATTACCTAATCATAGATTCTCTATCATAGGTTATTAATTTCCCAAAATAACACAAATCCCCGTATTTCCATAATAAATACATAGAATCATCCAAAATAAAAATTTCATCCATTACTCAACAAATTGATCCCATAGTATTTAATTTTCCTTAAGCATATATTTTTCCCCAAAAGAGAGATTGTATTCCAAAATAACCTTTACAACATCACCAAAAAAATCTTTTTCCTATATAAAGGATATCCATTAAAACAAAAGATCCAAAAATTAACTTATTATTGATCATAAAATTTTTTAACTAAAACAAATAATAAGTCATGCTAACCAGGGACTTCACGTAGGCTAGTGGTAGGAGTTGCGTCCTAGTCTCCCTTCAGTTGTGGGTTCGATTCCTACTACTTTGTCGGACGTGATGGGTTGTCACCCATCTTATGAGTTGTCACTTTCTATAAAACTCGAAAATAACATTAACATGTTTTAACCAAAAATTCATTATTCTACTATTAATTTTATTTCCAATACATTAAGACATAAAAATATAAATTCATGGAGCATCATATATATTGTATTTTTTTCTTATTTCAGCTCTATATGTTAAAATAAAACCGTCCATAATAGAAAAAACAACATACCTTCATTATGGAGTCCATATGGTTTCATCTTCATCATGTTCTCTTAGGAAGAATTTCCATGCATTATAACAATGATTTAGAGATCCTTCAAGATAATTTTCTTCTTTCAACCAAATACACCTTGTACAACATGGGTCATATGGGTGTTCGCCAAAAAATTGTTTTGGAAAATCATCATGTATGACATATAATTTCAAAACATCTGACAAAACATGATTTTTATAAAATAGTCTGACCAAATTTGAGTAGAAACATTACATTAATGGTCATTTTAAAATCGCATAAGTATGTTAAGTTAGACTATATTGTAAAATAAAATATAAATTGGTTTCACAAGTTTCTCCTTCCTCATCACCTTTTTCAATATCATAATATGCTTCAAAATATTGAGATAATGTAAAATATTTTAAAATTCCTTGATAATTTTTACCCTTCTTGAAAATATGAGAATATTCTAAAAAGATTATTTTATTAAATACAACTAATGATCTAAAATGATCTCTAGGTATAATGGAGGTGTTTGATATCTCAAAAAACTACTTGAAAGTGTGTTGTATGCTAGAAAACATTTTACAATAATCTGAACATGCCAATGATATAATTATTGCAAGCATGTCATATGGAAGAGGTAGGAATGTTGTTTGAGATCCTCATCCTTCCATTTGTAACCGAATTTCAATGATCATGACATTGCAATAATTATTGAAAGAATGTCATTAGAAAGAGATAAGAATGTAGTTTGAGATCCTCCTTCTTCCATTTGTAACTAAATTTACATGATCTGAATAAGTTATAAAACAAGGATTTAATAACAATAATAAACATCGGAACTATCCATGTGATTAACTAATACTTTGAAATCCTAAAATTGTCTAAACCGACCATTGATACCAACTATAAGTACACGGCCTTAAACCTTACATAATTTTGAATTAAGATAATAATTGAAATGGATGATCTTTTTATGGTTAGAGTTTAATAGAATTAGTCCATAACTATTACATAAAAACATTCATATTACATGTAGAGCTTACTACTTGGTACTGATTTTTTTATAAAATAAAAACTCTTAAAAATATACATGTTTAGTTCCTTGTTTTAGACAGGATGACTTTTCCAGGATTCCATCCTTATTCTTATTCTTCTTTACATACTATGGAAACTATTTCCCAAAATGGGATGAGCATAAAATGCATAGTAAGGGTTATAAAATAAAGAATAAAAAAATTATCCCATCAATAAATATTAATCAATGAAACCATGCATTTCAATCATAACATACCTCATAAAATCATCATATTTATGAATACCACACTAAGATCATAAATCATAAAGTTAAATTGTGGAATACATTACATACATACATTTTAGATCTCACTGCTACATATGGATTTATGTTGGAATACCAATAACAGTATATTCCCTTAATCTATTATAAGAGACATTAATGTTTACCTCTGTCACGTTACCCTATGCATTGGAGAACTAGGTCGGGATCACCAGCCCTAGGTTTATCATGGAACCACCCTTATACGTAAACAACGCCCATTAACCATAACATATTCATCACACATAAAATAAGCATAAAGGAATGTTAACATTTCCACATTTCAATCACAATATATCATTTCAAGATATTGACATAATCAATGCTTTATCAAACCATTTTAAAAACCATTTATAACATTTAATAAAGATACATTTGAATCAAAGTGTCTCATACCACATTGAAAATTTTTAGAGGAATATTAATTTCAAACATTAATATCCATTTAGATAAATCCTTAAATCAATTTTACAACATCGGTATTAATTAGAATGTTTTAGAAGAATAAATCATTAAAACAATACTTTAGTTGAGGAGTTATTTACTAAATGAGAGAAATCTGAATACAAGTAATTGAGGAATAACATTAATTAATTCTTATAATATCATGGGAAGAAGGATATTAATTATAAAATAATTCCAAGGCTAGTATATACACCATATAAAAGTGAATTGGTGTATAACATCAAATAAGTCTTAGTGGAATGTAAATTGGGACAAAGTTTCTTAAAATGATCATATCCTTGGATTATAGATAAATCAATGATATAATTATGTGTAAAAAATAATAATACACCCAATATAATTGTATATTAAGTGTAAAATAGATAGTGTTCATTCACACATATTCATATCATGACATAATCATAAAGTAGAAGTTTAACCCCAAGAATTTAAATTGGGTTAAGATGTTATCATACCAAAGATCAATAGCTTAACAGTGCCACGTAAAAATAATGAAAATATGTTGATGAGAGAGAAATGGTTATACCATCACTTGGACACAAAATTTATAAAAATAAAGATATTTAATAAAATATCCCGATATAAAAAAGTGCAAACTAAATGACATAATATAAATGATGTCTTTTAAAATGAGGCAGGAGAAGGATTCCCTCACTGATTTGGTAACTTATGAATCATACACCCCATGAAAGAAGGTTCATATAATGAATATATAAATACCAATAAATTAAAGTATATAACATAATGAATACAATCATTTTCAGTACTTACACCATATAAAAAGAAATAATGGAAAATAAATCATGAATCTCACGGGAATAAAAAGTGAGATGAAAACCCCTTACCATGTTGTAATCAATCGAGTCATAAGACCAAAAGTTAATAATGAAAAAATTAATCACAAAATACCTTTATTATAAATAGAATCATGATAATATATATCAAATTACAATACACAATACACCACATGCAAAAATTAAGTGGTCAACAATGGAAATCTGAAGAAATTAAAAGTGAGATAAGAAACCCCATACATCGTGTCTGACATGACTCATTTGTTCCTTGTTCATCCGGAATAATAAACATAAGTTAATTTCTACTTTATTAAGAACCTTTTTCATGTTTATAATCCCTTTTAAATCACTTGTTAGCTTGCTATACCAATTATTAATTATTTGAGTTCATATTGGAAATTTTGTCGATGTTCGAATATTTTGTCAAAAATAATCTTGTTATAATTACAAATTGTCCATGTGGTCGAAATTCCATTATATATATAATTATATTAATGATTTAGATATAATATATATAATATATGTCTAGTTTATGTGTATTTATAATATTCCATATCATTTTGAGTTAATAAATAAAAAACACCGTTCATGGAGATGGTAAGTCGTACGTACTCATGAACGATACTTTTATTTCTATTTAATATTAAAAAGAATGAAAAATGAATAATACATATGAATATTATAATTATAGTATAATATCTATGTTATTTAATATAATTAACTCCATTCTTTATACGTTCCATGTGTGGAATCAACAAGTCATATCCCATTGAGGGGGTTGTAGTCTGCACTTTCTCAAATGAAATTATCATATTTATCCAATATAGAAACCATAAAGGTATGATTTAATGAAAAAATACAAAATTATAGAGACAATATAAATATATTATATATCACAGGTAAATAAAATTCCATTTTAATGTCCACCATAAGATGCGGTAGGAGAATATTGAACATTCATCATTTCGTGATGTAGTAGTTCGTCGTCCATAGAAACAGTATGTTCCTTACCCATTAGACAAAGGTGTGTGTAAATGTTGTTAAAATACTTATAATATCAACAAAATAGTATATTTTGGATAATTATGTTGTTATAAAATAATGGAATAATAATAGTATAGGGGTTTGGAGATGTAAAATAAATTAAAATAACTTAAGAGAAGACGTTACCATTAAATCAGATATCTCCCTTTGGTTTGAACCAAAAGGATTACATGAATTTTATTCTACCTAAGGTAAAGATTCTAGAAGAAATATATATATGTAGAGGGAAATTAATTGGGTATATTATGGATGATACAAGGGAATTGAGGAGAAATGTGTTAGAGGTGTGGTCTATTTATAAGGGGGGAGGGGCTCTTTAAGAATGTTTGAAAATATTATTTTATTATATAATTATTTTCAGTTTTTAAAGGTAAAAATCTCATTAAAGATGAATATAATAATACTCATCTTCAAAAAAAATCACCCATTAATAATTGGACAGGTTTTGGATATTTTTTTATTTCTTATAATAATATTTATTTAAATCATTCATTAATGAGGTAAACACTGCATTAGTATTATGTCAAAAATAATATTATTTATGTGATGTTTGAAAATTATAAATCCAATACCATAATGTATAAAATAATTTTATATTTCAAATTAATATTTATAGTCTCAGATATAACTTATATAACCCCATGTAAAAATTTTTCTACTAAAACATATATGTTTATGACATTTTTGTCATTAAATTAATTTAACTGACATAAAGTGTCTTTATCACTTCAAAGTGGCTCTATGGGGTCCATAAATCGACCCACAGTTTCCCATGGTCAGACAAGTATCAGAAAATAGGATTAGGAAACATTTTATGGTTATTCTTCATTAAAATGTGGTAAATCAGCCTTTTCAAAATATTAGATTATTTATTCCTAAAATTGGATTAATTCACATTTTAAGCCACAAAAATTTATTGGATAATTGTAAAACCATTTAAAAAACATATAAAATTATATTGTAGTTATTTCTACTCATTCCCAGAAATAAAACATCTTGGCGTTAAATACCATTTAAATTAATAATATTGTTATATAATTTCCCATATAACTGAACGTTGAGTGAAACGTAAGTTTTCATAGAAACTCATTGTTGTGTATCAGGTAATCCATCAAACATAGAATCCACTTTAATATGAAATTAATATTTAATTTTAAAATTTTAATTAATTTAAAAAAAATCATACTCTTTATTTACATGTGAAGTTACAAATCATCAATGTGTGGCAGGGGATACATGTTCATTATTATAGTAGCATTGATTTCTATATAGTCAATCCACAACCTCATATATCTATCTCTCTTCTAGAAAAATAGAATAGTATCTCCCCATATCGAAACACATGGTCAAATAAATCCCTTGTCACTCAACTCCCCAAGTTTTTTTCGATTCACTAATTCTACAATGGTCATTCTATATGACGTCTTTTATATAGGTCTTTCACCATGACTTAAGTATATATATAAGTGAAATTTATGCTCTACAGGGTGGATAGATAAATTTTCTAGGAATACATGAATGTATTCATACACAATTTGTACACATTTAACTTAAATATCCTTATACAATATTCTCTCTTCCTCCCCAATAACTTTATTTAGCTGACCTATTGTGGAGGGTTCTAGGTAGTAATTATATGGTGAAGATTCTTCTCTAAACATAAGGGATTCTAGACCTTTTGCTCTAATTTTTACTTCCAAATTATTTCAATATATATGTAAATAATTGTTTTAAATATAGTTTATATTGAGGATTATTTCATTATCAAACTTAGATATGATGAAAATGTTAGAAACCAAATAATTTTTATATTTCATAATATGGACTAACTGATTCATATTTTTTCTCAATGATACTTCCCTAATGAGTTTTTTTCTGAAAACTCATTTATTAAATAAAATGATAAATTTATAATTTTTATATATAAAATCAAGAACATAAAAATGAATGTGATGATAAAAAATCACATAAATCATTGGCTATGTTCGAGGAAATGATTAATGTACCTACCATCACAGCATTAAGAACATAAAACTTAGTAGGTGTGATTGCATAATCATGGTCTTTTTCTCTAGGTCCTTTCTAAGGCAATTTTCTTTAACACATATGAAAATAATTTTCATAGTGTCTTATCTCCATATAATTGTATCATTAAACATTATTTATTCATCCCTTCCCCTTGCATTCATTATCTTGATCACCCTTTTCTCCACACATATAAAATATTTTCATGCCTTTCAAGCATTTTACAAGATCATTCTATCTACATTTTTTACATAATGGATATTTCTCATTCAATTCATCTTCTTCGGGGATTCATCATTTCTATTGTTTTCAGAATACCTCTTTATATCTTGATTTCTCTTGGACAAATTCGATTAAGAAAACTCCTTCTATATTTTAAAGGAGTTAACATATTTCATCATATAATGAAAATTTTTTAGAAGCCTGTTCTTTTTGGGGACATGGATTAAAAACTTAAAATAAATGATCATTATTATATTAAAAATCATGTATATAATCTATAGAATACCTGGATTGTCTTATGAAGGTTTCCTCATATGCCACAACACTCTATTCTTCTCACTTCTTTAAAAAAATTCTTCATTTCAGATTGTTTCTCATGAAAGAAAAATATTTATTGTCAAATGTTTCTATAAATGTTTTCTAATCCATGTATTCAATATATTATTCTTACATAGTATTTTGGATAAATTCACAACATCGTTCAGTATCTCCCTTGAGAAAATATATTTCAAGTACTACATTTTCATTTCAATTATATCCAAATGCAAAAAATATCTTTTCAATGGATTTGATAAACTACTCAACTACCCCTGGATTAGTAGTCCTACTAAAATATGGGAGATTTTTTTGAAAAAGAATATCCAACAAATTGTTATTATGGTTATTCATAATAGCTTAAGTATTTTTCCCTAATATGGACATGATCTGATCATCTTCAACACTAACTACGTTGAATTTCATAGTGGGGAAATCTATACATTTTATATGGTTATTGATTCCCTTTCATCCATTAGGATCCATCACTAAATAATGGAATATAATAAATTAGGGTAAAAATCATAATGTATAATTTTGAACTATAAAAACACATATCATAAATTGATAATTTATACAAACCTAATCTCAGAATCATAAAACAGATTTAATTGATGACATATATACTTTTAAACCCTTCATATTGGATTATAAATAAAATGTCAATTATCATAAGCATATCCCCATGAGTTTCAAATGAGGTGTGTATTAAGACCTAACATCATGGACCAGGTTACCCTGAGTCAGGCATGGACCACCTTCTTAGTTTCGTAACTGCTAGATATATATCTACCATAACTAGATCCACATTTAGAATCTATATAAGAATTTTTTTCTAGGAAGACCCATATAATCTTTACTTTGACAATATTTCATTATATTCACATATAATGATTTTAATACTATATCTTAGGTTTAGGTTCCATAAATTATGTTTTCTAAATCTATTTTACATGCTTGCTGTTGGGCCTGCCTCTAATACCAACTGTAATTCTCCAACCCCAGAAAACTAGGGCGAACACATTATTTTACTACTTTGGAATGATTATAATGAATCAAATATAGATGGAATGACTATTTTAGTAGTTTTAGAAGAAAAAGTTACATAAAAGATAATAATAGTATATTATAAAATATATAAAATACCACATGATACATAAAAAATTAAATAAATAATATACATTAAGATCATTAAAATGAGTCCTCTTCATAACATGAGGAAAGTAAACATAATAAGGGTGAGATAAAATGCTAAGTAAAGGTTATATGAAGAAATAATAAGTGATGTAAAGTCAATAATTCATTGATATTATGGAAAGGAAAATAATCTAGAAAACACTTACCTTTAACAAACATAGAATGAAAATGTATCCATAGATTTTGTCATTGTGAAAATCCTATGGAATGTTACAAATGAGTACTAAATGAAGAAAATGTTTATTTAGTTGAAATCATTTATGGAGAATATGAATCATTATACCATTGAGATGATTTAATACCATGGGTAGAAACCTGTCTAATTTTATTTGGAATCAAACATGAGGGGTTTTCAGCTAACTGTATTGTCTCAAGAGACATCTCGATACATCGAGGGGTCATATTGGGCCCCGCATGTCACTAAAAGACCAAATCATTCTTCATAGATATATATAGTTAATGAAAATTTTCACTGATATATATTTTTATTTATTATATGATACATATCCATCAATATTTCCCCACTTAAAACAACATTCAAAATAAAAACAATATGTAAAATGGTATATGTATAAGACAATAATCATATCCCTGATACAAGAATACGAATATATAATAGAAATAAAATTTCAAATGAAAATTGATATCAAATGGGAAATAGATACACTGCATAAGAATTATTAGGTACACAATACCATATAATTCTCAATGAAATGGAAATTGAGACAATGTCCCTTTCCTTAATTCCAGCTTAATTTTGTCACATTTCCACCTCCTGAACAAAATATTGTAATCACTTAATGACCAATCCAAAAGTGATTTTTTTGAATTTATATAATTAATAATAAATTAATATTATTGTTTAATATTTATTAAATTCTTTTGATGAAAATTGAAGCATTTAATATCATGTTTTACAAAAAGATTTTGTGTTTTTCTAAACATTTGGTATTTAATATAAATGAAAATTATACATTAATGTAACAAATTACATAAGAATATAATGAATATGTGTAAAGACACTGAATTTCCATGAAAATTTTATTTATTTAAATGGGAATTTTACGAGTCCGCGAAATCAGACGATGCACAATTCCGAGGCCCGAAGTTCCAGGAAAGATCCCTCGAAGTGGTGTGAAGCTTAAATTTACACCCGTCAGCAGTTTTGCAGAAAAAGTGGAACGAATCTTAAACAGTTACTCAGATCGGAAATCTGAGGGAACTGTTGTGCTCAGGATGGCAGGTTTACCCTAGGGGCGACTTATGTTTAGTCGGTGCGGGCCTCCTGTAAGAAATCCCAAAAATAGAATAACCATAAATAAAATAAATAAATAAATTATTTTAATATTCTAATGCTTCTAACTCACAAAAGGTAGCTCGGTTTAAAAATCGGAGACCACCACTGAACTCATGAGGGTATGATTTCTTTAAGATTATACTAACCTGGGTCGGTGAGGGAAACCAGAGAAAGTTAGTTTTTGGCCGCAAATAAAATAATTAAGTGACAATTATTTTATTATAAAATTCATAACATCTAAATAGTAACTCAGATTGAAAATCCAAGAGTATGGTTGGGTTCGTTGGGGAGTGTTTCACCTAGGCAGAGCCTAACCTCAACTATAGTGGGTTGAGGGTGACTGATAATATTTTTCCGAACATTTTTTTCAGGTACGTTCAGAAAAAGTGCGAGAGGCATTTTATAAATATTGAACCGGTGCTCGGAAATGAATTTTGAGGGCACCGTTTAACTCACATCATCAGTAATTTCTTAGTAATACCTTCATCATAGTTTTTTTCTAACGAGTTTGGAAGTTAATGTTCAGAGATTTTATAATTTAGTTGGATAAAAATACAGTGTAGAATTTATTTTTATTGTGGTGGTTAAAACCTCAAAGTGGAGGGTCGGGGTGGGGGCCACCACACCATAACCTCCCATGAGAGGTTACGGTGGTGGGGCCCACCAACACATAACCTCCCATGGTAGGATTTATTTTTAGGGACCACACAAGTTTCTTAACTATTCTAATCCCCCATTTATGTCGGTTAAACTCTCTACCTTCCCTCAATACTTTAATGGGCTAACTCTGTCACAATTAATTAATTAAGCCATGAAATTAATTAATTGGATCTTTTTCGAATTCTATTGAATTATTTATGGAACTATTACAATATGTGATGTATTATTATGGTGGGGAGGTTGGCATAATCCTTTTTGGGAGAATTAAGGAGAGGAAGAGACTTTGAGTGATTTGAGGGGACTTCATCCTCTCGACGAAGAACGCGAAGAATGCCCATCGCCAATAAAGAACGACGAACACCCTTCTCGATCTTTGAACGAACCTATGGAGACGGAGGTGACTACGAAGAATGCCAATATAGCTTCTTCCTCAGTCTCCTACACTGAACGCTTCCTGACATCAACGAAACGACGCTACCTTTACCATGACTTCGTTAACGAAAAATTGTTAGGCAAGGTAGGGGGTTTAATTTTCTGGTGGATATTATACTCATTTTCTTAACATCATCAAAGGTTATAAAGGGATTGATACGGAAATTTTTAATGAACATCTTCTACTTGTTGAGCTAACTGATATCCTCCTAAACGTGGAGGGTTCGGGCCAACCTCAAATGGCCTAACACCCTCCATTGGTGATGCTTTGTGATGTTCTTTGAAGTGGAAAAACGACAAGGGAAATAGGCGATGACAATGCAGATGGGGAGGAAAGGACTCGCCACCCTCGTGGTGCCCCCGCACACTACCTTCTACTTAGCCTATGCTTCGCGCACAGCCCGATGTGCTGACTGGCGCCCTAGCACCATTCTCGGTGCACCCACGGCCTACCCGGTGTCCATCCGGCCTTCCCATTGGCTTCCTAGCCACTGGCTACCCAAGTCGACCCATGGTATTCCCCACAGTGTCACTGGGAGAACCATCCCGGTCTCCTGGGCTGAGTTACCAAGCCTCCTACGTGGGGCCTATCAGGCTGAAACACCCTTCTGGTCCACTGGGTCAGGCCCAGCTGACCGAGTCAAGACATATCGGGTTGATCCTCCCAATGGGCGAGGTCAGACCCAGCGAGTCTGACCGGGTTGACCCAGACTGGGTTGGCCTAGAATTGGTTAGGCCGAGTCGGTCTGATCCGGTCGGACCAGACCCGGGCCCATTAATGTCCCCTCTACCTCCTTGGGCCATATAATTGGCACCAGACAACCGTTTGACAAATCTTCAGTGGTGCCGGTATTCTTGGAGCATAGCCTTACCTTTGAGTATACCCCACGAGAGTTTGGGTTATAGTTGATACATGGTCAGGTTGGTTGGTACACAAAACTAACTAGGCCCCCGGACTAAAAGGCTTTTCACTCACAGTCCGGACGTCTGATTGACGCACCATCTATTGTTTTGGGACCCTTATGACGTGGTGGTTCTTCGAGATACTTCCATGTGAGACTTCGTGACACTTGGAGTATTGACCAGTAGCTCGTGGAGCGAATCCTCCCGGAGACGATCGTGCAGAGAGCGAAGACCTAGTAGTTGTTGACCTGACTACTGCTTGACCGATTCGGCTCTGAGTGATTCGACTTGCCCAGTGGACGGAGCACCTGGTTTGGTGATAGACCCATGGTGGATTGAGCGCCTGGTTTGGCAGCAGACTTGTGGTACTCAATAAGAGGAGTACCATTGTAGGCTATTCGGGAAGCGCCCGGTTTGGCAGCAGACCCACAGCGGACGGAGCGCCCGGTTTGGCCGCAGACTTGTGGTACACAACAGGGGAAGTACCTCAGCTGTCTAAGGTTAGTGAGTAGAGCTTCGGATTTGTGATAGTGCCACTATACTCGAGAGAGGAGGATTTCTCCTGCAAACATGGTTTCGTAAATGAAAATTCTAGTTTGAGCTGAGTCAATGTCCTTTTTGTTTTCATCAAGATTGAAATGAGTTACATGATAAATTTGGTATATGTATGGGAATATACCTAAGTAATGTTTATCCATTTAAATCACGCTTTGTGGTTTATCCTTTTTGTATTTGTGTGACCTTGAGGGTCTCGGGGTCCCTACTGAGTATCATTATACTCACCCCTGCACGGACTATGCCTGCACCTCGTTGTATTGGATGCAGATGACAGACAACGCTGAAGGTATACGAGAGCGCCAGGAATGGACTGTACCCGGAGGTGGACCTCACGACGAGTCGGTACCCGGATGATACGAACGGATGTAGAGCGCTGAGGAGGCTATCTATACCTACCCTTCAGGTAGGATCAGTGGTAGATGATCCAGGAGCATCTAGAAACCTTCCAGCTATTTGTCTTTTAGTTGTACTTGTTTTGTCTTTTCCTTTTACTTTACAGTTGGGATTGTATTTATGACCCCTTTACATTTTCGCACTACTTTTGTATATTGTTTTTAGTTAGTTTTTTCTTCCTCTTGTACTCTGGTAGTGTGTGTTTATGTTTTATAAAGGCAACACCTTTTCAATTTTAGGGAATTACTCCTTTGGTTCTAGTCGCCAGCCCCTGGCCTATGGAAGGCGGCCTTGGGGTAGTTACGATGCAGTCCCTGGGGGAAGAGTCATGTCAAATTGGTATCAGAGGAGTCGGTTCTACCGAAAAACATAGGACTATAGTATTTTCATTCTATGAAGAAATAATGTTAATGGTACAAATTATGGTTTTCAGTTCAGGGAGTCCAGTGTTGGTGCGGCGGTCAACGTATTCATACACAAGGACCCTGACTACTGATTTCCGACTTAGTACATGAAAAAACTGATTGTGTGTGTGTTTTCAAAAGTTTTTCATTAAGTCAACTCAAACTAGATCCACTCACCAGGTATAATCTTTTGCATGTGTCGCATCTGTTCAGTATGCCTCCACGAAGACAGCCAGTTGGAGTTTCAAGAGAGTACCTGATGACGAACCACCGAGCGACCAGGCTTCGGTGCAGGGCCCTCTTACTATGTTGGCACCTTCGGGTGGTGTACCAGCAACACCACCACCCATTGGGTTGTAGATACCACTAGACACACTAGCGGATGGTGCACGCTGACTAAGCACATTGAGCTAGTCCTAGTGGCAGAGGCCTCCGAGGTTACGAGGTGAGACAGATTCCCAAGCAGCAGAGGAATGACTAGGGGAAATTGCTAGAGTTCTCCACCTAGTTGAGACACTGGTAGAGAAGATAATGATCTTAGCTACTAGTGTTTCCCAGTGAGTGACCATGAGGTTGGTCTGTATAGTTATGAGGCTTTGTTATGTTGACCTTTTCCCGAGACTGTACCTTTAGGTAGTGTGTCAGCTATATCACTTCCTGTTGGTCAAGAGTTTCAACTGGCGATACCGGTTGATGACACATGTAGGCATAGTGCCTTACATTTTTTTCAGCATGAGATACCCGTCAGGTTCCAAGGTGATCCCAACATACATTCGGCTGAGGACTGTCCTGAAGAGGGGGTTGATAGTTCTCTAGAACATCTACAACTTCGCCAAGGCGACATGTCAGTACTTGAGTATTCATCGAGGAATACCGATTGATCCTAGTACTTGATGAGTATGATACGATCAGTGCATCGAAGCTTGGACCTCCATGTGAGGTTTGTTTAGGGACATCTGAACCATCACTTTTTCCTATCTCCATTCCTACCTATGTTATGATTATAGAGAGAACCTTTACTGTTGAATGTTTTATGGACGAATGGTTACAACCAGAGAATGTTAACAGTGGGAAATCAGGAAACTGGCACCATTCTCAGAGTCTTGGGCCTGAAAAATGTTCTGAGAAGAGGAATTCTTAAGGATAAATGAATTTTCAGGGAAGTAGATGTGGAAGGAGAGTTAGGAGAATAGCATGGGGAGGTGTATATTTCAACATGTTACAACCACCCACATTTATAGTCCCTGCCAGGCTCATGGAGCTGGAGGGAAGGGGAAGAGAGTAGCTGCATGCGGTCAAGGAGTGTGACCCAAGGGCTCTAGGAATGATTCGATGTACGGTTTGTGTCTACTACTAGATTCCGTATAATTAGACATAGGTACCAATTATTCCTTCCTTCCACAAATCGTGTCCCATACCTAGAGTTTCTGGTTAAAATGTTGACATTAACCTCACGTCTGGAGATAACTTTTGAAGGAGACTGGATAATCAAACTTATTCCGACAGTGTGATCTGACCCTTGAGGTGAGAGTTTCCGTTGGAACCTCTTAGTGGGAGCATCGAGGCCTTACGACTTTAGTTTGGGTTTGGACATGACATCCACAGTTCACACACAGATTGACTGTATTAGATAAAAGGTTATTGTTTATCTACAATGTTGAGATGAGGGTTTCCTTCTTCAGTATAAAATGAAACCCAGGCAGCACAGGTTATGCTCATGCATAGGATGATACAGCCGATCAATTTTGAGTTTTCCAACCTTACCATCGTGGAAGCAGGAGTTTTGAGTTTTCACTTCCAAGATGGAGTGACATAACATGGTTACTTCTTTTCAAAATATGATTCTAGAATTACCCCCCCCCCAAACGGGGAGGGATGTGTGCCTTGGCTAGTTACTATTAGATGATCGTTCCAGACTTCTCCAGAGTTTGTCTCATGATGCCTTAGTTTTCAGCAAGTGAAGGTGGAGCACCGGGAACCATTAGGATTGGTACAACCCTTAGAGGTCCTAGAGTGGAAGTTGGATGAGATATCCATGGACTTCGTGACTGGTCTTCCATGTACATCATGGAATAACGACTCAATTTGGGTGATCATCGACGGACTCACCCATTCTGCCCACATCCTACTGACCAGAGATGGTATGAGCTACCACAAGGAAGGTGCATATCCTCCAAGAGCATATGAACACTGCATAGAGCATCTAGAAGTCGAATGCTGACAGGAGATGGATACCTATGGAGTTCGAGGATGGTGACCACGTTTTCCTATGGGTCTCACCTCAACGAAGTCTATGGAGATTTGGCCGAGGTGGAAATTTATCTCCACAGTTCATCGGACCATTCCAGGTCATCAACTGAGTAGGCGAGGAGGCTTATCGCTTATCTCTTCCACCTTAGTGGCACCGGGTGGACGATGTCATCCACATATCATAGATGAGGAGATACGTGCACGACCCATCCCACATCATCGACCATGGAGAGTTGGACATCAATGATGGGCCGACATTCATGGAGGCTGCAGTGGAGATTGAGGATCGACAGGAGCAGATCCTACGTGCGCGGTTGATACCTATGGTGCACGTTTTTTGGAAGCACGGGAACCTCTATAAGAGCACTGAGAGTAGGAGTCTCTTATTCATGATTAGTACCCCCATTTGTTTCCATATTTTTAGTTATGGATTACGGGGACGTAGACCCCTATGAAGGGGAGAATATAAAGACATGGAATTTCCATGTATTTTTTTATTTAAATGGGAATTTTACGAGTCTGTGAAATTAGATGGTGTGCAATTATGAGGCCCAGAGTTCCAAGAATGATCCGTTGAAGTTTTATTAAGCTTAAATTAACGTGCGTAAGAAGTTTTACTAAAAAAGTGGAATAAATATCAAATGGTAACTCGAATTAGAAATCTGAGGGCACTGTTGGGCTTAGGATGGCGGGATTACCCTAGGCGCGAATTATGTTTAATCAGCATGGGCCTCCTGTGAGAAATCCCAACAATGGAATAACTGTAAATATAATAATTAAATAAATTATTTTATTTTTCAGATGCTTATAACTCACAAACGGTGGCTCGAATTAAAAATACTAGACCACTACTGAACTCGTGAGGGTATGCTTTCATTAAGATTATACTAACTTGAGTCGGTGAGGGCCACCAGAGAAAGTTAATTCTTGGCCACAAATAAAATAATTATGTGAAAATTATTTTATTGTAAAATTAATAACTTCTAAACGGTAGCTTTGATTAAAGATACGAGAGTACCGTTGGGTTCGTTGGGGCATGTTTCACCTAGGCGGAGCCCAACCTCGTCTTCAGTGGGTCGAGGGTGACAGATAATATTTTTTCAAACTTTTTTTTGGGTATGCTCAGTAAACGTGCGAGTGGTATTTTATAAATTTTCAACCGGTGCTCAGAACTGACTTCTGAGGGCACCATTGAACTCGCATCATTGGTAATTGCTTAGTGAGACCCTTACCATTGTTGCGTTCTGACGAGTTTTAAGGTTAGTGTTCAGGGTTTTTATAATTTATTTGGATAAAAATAATGTGTAAACTTTATTGTTATTGTGGTGGTTAAAACCTCCAAGTGGAGGTTGGGGGTGGGGGCCACCACACCATAACCTCCCATGAGAGGTTATAATGGTGGAATCCACCCACACATAACCTCCTTTGGTAGGATTTATTAGTGGGTCCCGCACAAGTTTCTTAACTCTTCTAACCCCCCATTTATGTGGGTTAAACTCTCCCCTTTCCCTCAATACTTTAATGTGCCAACTCTCTCACAATTAATTAATGAAACCATGAAATTAATTAATTGGTTCATTTTCGAATTATTTTGAATTCTTTCTTACACCATTACAATATGTGATGTATTATTATGATGGTGTGGATGGAATAATCCTTGCTGGGAGAATTAAGGATAGGAATAGCCTTTGGGAGAATTGAGGGGACTTCATCCTCTCCACGAAGAACGTGAAGAAAACCCATCACCAACGAAGAACGACGAACACCCTTCTTGATCTTCGACCGAACCTAAGGAGACAGAGCTGACCATGAAGAAAACCAACGACGCTTCTTCCTCGGTATCCAACCCCAAACTCTTCATGAAGTCAATGAAACGATGCCGCCTTTAGCACGACTTCATCAACGAATAATTGTCAAGCATGGTAGGGGGTTTAATTTTCGTGTTGATATTATACTCATTTTCATAGCTTCTTCAAAGGATATAAAGGGATTGTTGTGGATGTTTTTAATGCACATCTTATACTTGTTGAGTCAATTGATATCCTACTAAACGCGGAGGGTTCAGGCCAACCAATCACAGCCCGAAACCCTCCGTCGGTTATTCCATGTGATGTTCTTCGAAGCGGCAACAAGACATGGAAAAGAGGTGATGACGAAGCTGATGGAAAGAAAAGGCCTCGCTGTCCCCGCGGACCCTTGGCGTGCAACACGTACCCTAGCCCGCACCCAGTGACCCACCGGCACCCTACCCAGCACCCCGGCGTGCTGCCCGTGCCCATGCGCTCTTCCCGACGTGCAGACTGGTGCCCTGGCACCCTGTCCGGTGCCCCCACGGCCTACCTGTTGTCATGCCAGCCTACCCATTGGATTCTCTGCCTCTAGACACCCAAGCTAACCTGCGGCATTCCTGATGGAGTTGTTGGCTGAACCGGTCTAGTCTACTGATCTGAGTTGTCGAGCCCCCTACATGGGGCCTATCAGGCCGAAACACCCTTATGGTCCGTTGGGCTAGGCCCAGAGGTCCGGGTCAAGACATAGCGGACTGAGCCACCCAGTGGGTCAGGTCAGACCCATCGAGTCACACCGGGTTGACCCAAACTGGGTTGGCCCATAGTGGGTTGGGCCGAGTCGGTCCTACAGCGTCGGACCGGACCCGAGCCCATTAATGACCCCTTTATCTCCTTGGGACATATCTTTGGCACGGGACTGCCATTTGATGAACCATTAGTGGTGCCGATATTCTTGTGGCATAGTCGTCCCTTTGAGTACACCCCATGCATGTTCGGGGTATAGTTGAGATACGGCCAGGTAGGTTGGTACACGAAACCAACCAGGCCACCGGGACAAAAAAGGCTAATAATGCACAGTCCGAGCATCCGATTAACACGCCGTCTATTGCGTTGAAACCCCTATGACATGGAGGTCCTTTGAGATACTTCCACGTGAGACTTCGTGACACTTGGAGTATCAAAAATTAGCTAATTGAATGGATCCTCCTGGAGACAAGCATGCGAAGTGCGGAGACCTAGTAGCTGTAAACCTGACATTGCTTGACCGATTAAACTCGGAGTGATTCGACTGGCCTAGTGGAAGGAGCGCCCAGTTTAGTGGCAGACCCACGGTGGACGTAGTGTTTGGTTTTTCAGTAGACCCGTGATACATGACAGGAGGATTACCTTTGTAGGCTATTAGAGGGAGCGCCCGGTTTGGCGGCAGACCCAGATCAGACGGAGTGCCCGGTTTGGTAGCAGACCTGCGGTACATGATAGAAGGAGTACCTCAGCAGTCTAAAGTTAATGAGTAGCACCTCAGAGTCACGATAGGGCCACTGTACTCAACAAAGGAGGAGTTCTCCAGCAGCCATGGTTTCGTAAATGAAAATCTTGGTTTGAGCTGATTCAATGACCTTTGTGTTTCCTCATGATTGATATTTGTTACTTGATAACATAGTATATGCATAGTCATATTCCTATGTAATGGTTATCTATTGAAATCATACATTTTGGTTTATCCTTGTTGGATTTTTGAGACCTTGAGGGTCTTGGGGTCCCTACTGAGTATTGTTGTACTTACCCCTACACGGGCTATGCCTGCACCTCGTTGTGTTGGATGGAGGAGACAGATAGTGCTGACGGCGGCCAAGAGCACCAGGAGTGGACGGTACCTGGAGGTGGACCTCACGACGAGTCGGTACCCAGAGGAGACTGATGGATGTGGAGCACTGAGGAGGCTAACTGTACCTACCCTTCAGGTAGGATCCATGGTGGAAAATCCAGGAGCTTCTAGACACCTTCCAGCTATTTTTCTTTTAGTTGTAACTATTTTGTCTTTTCCTTGTACTTTACAGTTGGGCTTGTATTTCCGACCCCTTTACTTTTCAGCACTATGTTTTTATACAATTTTTAATTAGTGTTTTCTTCCTCTTGTACTCTGGTTGTGTGTGTTTACATTTTATAAAGGCAGCGCCTTCCCAGTTTTAGGAAATTACACCTTTAGTACTAGTCACCATCCCCTGGCCTATAGAAGGCGGGCTTGGGGTAGTTACGATGCAGGCCCCGAGGGATGAGTCATGATAATATGGTTAAATATTTTTATATTATATATAGTTTATGACATCCACTATTTGGTATTGATTTATCTGTTGACAATGAAATACCTCTATTGGTGGTTTACCGGACATTGATAGAACATTGACAGAAGACTGGGAAAAATTTGTTTTAAAATTTATATATAGAGGTATGACAATTACAATAGGTTAAAACTGATAATATATATTTCAATTAATAATTAATTAATTTCTTTAATTATTTTTTATTGAATTGTTTGTGTAACAATAATGATGATATGTATCCTGAAGGAAAAATGGGGGTTCCCGGGCATTCATTTCTGGGGATTTCATTATTATTTCTCTTATTTATAAGTAATGATGTTCTTATGAAATGGGAATAATTATAAAATTTTGGAATTATACATCATTAATGAAAAATAGTAACTGTAATTTTTATTATTTATTATTTTGTTTCTATTTATTAATATGAATGATTAGATTACCTAATAATGATAATCATTTAGCTTAATATTTTTTTCGGTCATAGTGAAATATTTTTATTCTAATATTTAATATCTTGTATATATAAGGGTTCTAGAATTTAAAATAACATATAATAGAAAATTTGTAATCTGGTTAAACTATAAAAAACGTTTCATAAATAGCCTAGAAGTATTAATTGATGAATAAATGTTCTACATCCACGATGGTTTTAAATCACACATCTAGGATAGTGATTTTGTTATTAATATAATATAGATTGAGGGAGTTAGGATATTGATAATGGATATTACCTTAACATCATATAATACTAATATATAGATTATACTAGTGTTATAATGATAATTTTTACAGTGGATGTGAGGAGATGTTAAGAATAAGAGAAAATTGAAATGAAATTTAAAGAAACTAGAAGAAAATTTACCTGTTTAATTATCATCCTTAAGAACCTCCGTATGGAAAAGGGTTTTAGTCTTTGGGTAAGACCAGGATCAGCTGGTTGTGGGGGATTGACTGGGTAAGATTATATGGGAATATGATTTACATACTTCATGGCATATAGGTGTGGGGAGAACATGAGGTGAGGAGTTGTATTTATAGTGGAAGAGAGTGGTGATTTAACAATATTTTATTCATTATTTTTTTATATTTCTGAAGACAAACAATAGTTATGATTATTATAAATAAATGTAGTATTTGATATATGTGAGTTTGAACCAATGGTTCTTACATCAGTCAATACTTAATGAATAATGTATTTATCCTAATATATATATATAGGTATATATATATATATATAAATATATTAAATTACAGTATTTTAATATTCACCAAAAAAGAATGTATTTTTAAAAAATCCCAAATATTCACCTTAATGATTTTTAAATTTGTAAAAAAAAACTCAATATTATGAAAATAATATTGGAATATAATAAATTTAATTTTTTATTAAATTCATCATTTACTCGAAAAATACAAATATTAAATTTATAATTCATTTTATGACACTGTAAAAAATTAACTAAGGTCTCACAAAAATATATAAAAATCATAACATAAAAAATATTAACTTTATGATAAAAACATTTAATTTTAATCATTTTATTATTTATAAAATTTTAATTCAATACTTCTTACTTTAAAAAATGAAATAATAGAAATAATAACTTTTATAATATTTATTTACTTATACTATGATATAATTATATCATTCATTCATGTATAAGACTCATAAATATTATTTATACATTCTTGGGTTCAGTTAATATTATTTAGCATGATTTACTATTCTTATGCATCATATTATTATTCCTATGTTTATTTTACTTTTTCACCTATATATATTCCTTAACTACAAGGAATACTTCTTATTTCTATCATTCATCATTTATATAGTTTTATTTGTGTTCTCTATGTGATTGGATATCATTTATGAAATAATTATTCACGCAATGTAGGCTATTGAAGTAATTTTATTTAGTTATGTAACGCCCCGACCCCATTTACATAGAGTTGGTGAATTATTACATAACATTGGCATGATCACAAGAATGATCAAATCTCGAAAGACTGATTAGTTTAATAGCCTTGGAAAAGAAATAAATTTTTATGGATGAAAAAGAAATAAATTTTTATTCCAAATATAAATAAAAATATAAAAACAAAATTGTTAAAGATTAAGATGTATATTGTGACTCTGAATAAGATTCGGTTGAAAATTTTCATAATTTTTTGTCTCTCATATCTAGATGTGTGAGAAAATTAAATGGCCAAATTAAATGTATCCCCCCGCTAATGCTCTACTTGTATAGAGGAAATGGTAACTATATAAAAAATTTCAAAACAAAAATGAACGAAGAAAAACCAGATGATGATTTAGATGAAGATTATGTTTAAAAAAATATTTCTAGATGAAGAGAAGAAAGAAATTACTAATATAAATGAGTAAAAGGTAACTAGTGATGAATTTAGTAAGTATGTGAGTTATAGAGACACATAAATTGAGTATATAATAAATGTATTATTAATCAATTTTCTCCAAAAGATACACCTATTTAAGAATAAGGTAAAAAAAATTAATAATGTGAATTAGTTTTATAGAATTATTTAATCCATTTAGACAAATTAAAAATTTCAATTTTATAAAATATATTTATCACTTAAATATGTTTTATATAAATTTGAATTAATTAAAACATAATATGTAGTTTGGAGTGAGGTAATAGTACAATAAGATCAAACAATTCAATTGAGACTGGTAAATAATGAAAAAAATATATAATAAATCAGAATAAAATTATATGATAATATTAATAGATTTGAAGAAATTTTTATTTGTAATGATGTTAAATAATAAAAAAAGTTTTTTAATTGATAATATAGTGTTGAATTATTTATAAAGTCTATGTTGGATAAATTTTTAATATAGGTCATATTAATTAATAAATAATTTTACCTTAACAAATCAAATGATACTTGGATTTTATACATGAATCCCAAAAATAATATAAATGTATATTTAGTAATTTTTTTAAATATTAAAATAATAAGTGAATTATGATATACTAATTTTATTTTACTAAAATTGTCCCATATTATTAATAAAAATAATAAATAAATATGAGTGTTAGCATCATGATTGTAAACTGATTATAGGTGAATATATTCCATTTATTATTATTGTTGAAACTATGTAGTCTATAGGTATATAGAAGTAATGTTTTGTTAAAATTATCATAATTTTGATAAATCCAGAAGTTTGGAGAGGAATAATTTTATCTTGTGCAATCCCACTAAGTGATGACATTTTAAAAAGAAAGATAAAAATCCAGAACTGATGGATCATAATAAATTTTAATGTTTAGAAGAAGTTTTTTGAATGTTTCAAGAGAATAGTATGCACTATAATGTTCTTCCCCAAAATAATAATATCACGAATTAGTATAAATGAAAATAATCCAATATATAAAAATAAAAATAGACAAGATAATGAATTGGGACTTTTTATAGATGTTTCATTTCAATCATCAAAGAAGTATACCCATGGATTCTGGATAGAGGATATTATTCTAATTGGATTGGATAATTAAATTGATTGAGGGATATTTAATATTAAAAAAACAGTATCGATGACATATTGAAATTTTTTATAACATAGAATCAATGTTTTTGGTTTAAAAATAATTAAAATGAATTATCTAATGTCCCAGAGAAAATTTTATTATTATGGGATTGAAAAAATATTATAATTATATCCCTACTAAATGTTAATGAAAATCATGTGATATTTATGAAGGATTTGTTCTTGGATGAAACACACAAAAATAGGTTTGTTTTTATTGTACTAAATAAAATAGAGTTAAATCGGATTACATAGGGTTATACTTAAATTTATTCTATGTATGATTTAAAATAGAGAATTAGTTACGCAATAAAATGATTAATCATGTTTTAAAATAAAATATGATTAATATTACACAAGTATAAAATTTTGGATTTGATCAAAAGATAAATATTGGAATGATATTTATAAGATATATATTCTAGATGTGGAATATGTGGAATTCATCATACACTTATGATTAGATTTGTATATCTCATCCAATTTAGATTCTAAATTTATATATTTTTAGACCCATGATAAATTAATAAATCAACAAAACAATGAATATGTTTTTTTATTTGATTATATACTACTTTACTAACAGTTTATTTTATTATTTTTATGAAACATAAATTAGATTCTCCAATGATATTGATAAATTTTAGTAGAAATAAAAATGACTAATGATAAACCATTATGTTGATCTGGATAGATAATATTTCTAAATATACTAATTTGATATTTGAATTTTGTCTTTTGATTCATGGTATTCAACATGATATTAATGCATCATATGCACCCAAAACAATTATTTAAAAATTTTATAATACAATCATGGTCGTTATGTCTGAAATATTTTTGATAGATCATGATAATTCCTAGTAATTTTATAGACATTATATTAGTGTATTTGTTTAAATCCAAAATTTGTACTTATATATTTCATATTTTTTATACTCTACATAAAAATTTGTTAAAACAATACCCCATTATTGAATTAATTAAGTGTATTTTGAATCCCTACAATTATTTAATCTAATGTTGAAACTATAATAATGATTTAGAAAAGTGTTTTCTGGGAATCTTTTTTTGTTCGTATTTTACATTACGGATAATATAGATGTTTCATAAAGGATAAAAAACCAGACTATAAATATATAATTTACACCATGAGTTTTAATTTATTTTTGTCCATTATTTTTTTATATCATGTTAAAAAAACCCCATATTAAGCTATAATTACACAAAATGTTATGTTAGCCTGCATTATAGAATACACTGAGTTGTAAATAAATGATATATTAATGATATTATTCAAAAAGTACATTAGTAACTTATTAATTAAATGTAGCAATGTAAAAAATAATATTAATTAAACATTATGTATTCTTTATAATGGTTTTATTTAAATGATTTTTTTAATAAAATGGACAAAAAATTTTATAAAGCCTTTATATGTTTTGAAAAAACTATTTTCTAAAAAAATATCTTGTTATTTATTTCATCTTATGAAAAATAATTAATTTAATTTTTAAATCTTAATAATAATTTATTTGGGAATTTTTTTTTCTAAATCACCATTTAAATATTATATGAGGGAGATTTTTTGAGAATTTCCCAAGAATAATATTTTTTGAATAGCTAAATATACTGTATTTTAATTAAAAACATTATTTTCATTTAATGTATTTAGAAAGTAAATTTGTATTTTAAAATAGGTTTATTGTACAATTTTCTCAATAATATATTTATAAATCAAATATATTTAATTTTAAACAATATAATATTCTAATTGGATATAAAAACGTTTTAAACCATAAAGAGTTTTCACTTTTTGATGATGCATTCTCCTCACACCAACGAGGTTTATTTTGAATTAATTTTTTCCATTTATGTGAATTAAATTTTTTTAAAGGATTATTTATTTTGAATAATAATATTTTTTCATATATAGTAAGTACAAAAAAACTTTTATTCAAAATTAATTGTGAAAAAATTAATAATTAATTACCCTAGTTGAGGTAAAAATTAGTTAAGAAAAATGAGAAATTAAAAATATATGGGTTAGAATATCTGGTACACATGAATAATTTAAATTTGTGTTTATATTTCAACCCATTAATGTATATTTTCCTATAATTAGTCATTTTTTAACTTCTTTCAGGAGAAAAAATGGGTAAAAATTTTCCATTTAAACAAATTATCTGATTACCACTCAGGACACTTATAAAAGGTCACCTGGTATCCTCACCTATTCAAAACTCCATTTTCTAGACACTTCCTATCAAAATAACTTCTCAAGATCCATTTTATTATCCCATGAGCCTTATTTTGGGACAAAATATATCTTACTAAGGCTTCTTTTCTTGAAAACCTTATGATGTTTCCCGAAAAAGATGTAATGTTCTTAAACAAGCATTTTAATTTTATCTATTCTCCGACCTGCATCAGTTTTTTATAAAGTGTTATAATATAATAAGCATATTATATTTCATATACTGATATTTTGGTATTTAAAGTTATATATCTACATAAATGTAAAACTCCATCAAATGGAATATGAAATCATCTTTTTAACACTTCTTGAATCTTTTTAACACACAAACCATCATACATTCCATTATGTGGGAATATGATAATGTCACAGGTCTGAACAGTAGACTGCCTACATGTAAAGAGATGTGATTCATTAAAGCATTAAATGGATGGTAATAAAGATGGTTTTAAAAAAATGTGTGATTTATATGACGTAAATATGATTCTATGAAGATAATTTATTATTTAATAAACCTTATTTCATTCATTTAGGAAAATGAAAACATTTTTCATGCATATGTACAACCTACCATCTTAATTAATGATGTATTTAATCATAAATATATAACTTTTATGGATCAATTAAAATATATATAGTAATGTATAATATAATTATATCGTGGTTAATATTATAGATATTTTTCAACCATGATCATTGTAAGGGGACCCAAAAAAATAATATCTTACATGAAAAATAAATCTATTATTTCGTAAAACATGAATTTATCATGAAATAACTAGTAAACAAGTAATAAAAGGTCAATAAATAAATAATATATGGTATTATATATATATATACATATGCTTCTATGTGGGGTGTATATAATAAATTTATAATAAGTGTATAATTATTATTCAATAGATTTGGACACGTTTGAAGGATGACAAGACTTATGGTAATGAATTTTAATCATACTTATCTTTATTACATTCAAACACATGATTTATTCCCCACCTATTTCTATTATATACTATATATAATTTTATTGAATGTATTTTATATATATTATACATATAATAATTGGGATTTTTATATCCATTTTATGATATCATTTTTATAGGGATTACATTTCAATGGTTCCAAAGTGGTAAAGATTTTACATCAAATCTCAAGGTTTATCAATATTTTTATGAATATGTTCATGATTAAAAAATCATACGATAAATATCTTAGTAAAATCCTTAGTTCTTTTCTCTTAGGGTCATTAATTATATTTTCATGTAATTGTACATTTTTAAACTATATAGTACTCAATAAAAATGAGAATAAGTTTATAATAAAAATCACCTTTGTATAACTCTTTGGTCAAAATCCCTTTTTATTCCAAAGAAATTTTTTCCAAAACAATAAAAAATATTTTTAGAATTATTAAAAAAAAAAAAAATTATATTTTTTCACATGTTTAAATTTTCATAAATTTTTTGAAAGATTCTTCATGTCGTTATCTAGAGAGTGCTTATTTAAAATTTATAAAAAATTTGATATAAATATTTTTTTAACGTATATGATATTAAAAAATTATCCTTTATAATGTAAAATAATTTAATTAAATATTACATTATAATATTAGTAATATTTTTAAAATAAAAAACCCGTGAAATTTTTATATATATTAAAAATTATTTTTTAATGTTGAAATTTAATATTCTTTATGAAACCTTCAATGTGACTTTTCATTCCAAATAATTTTACATATAAGATGAAATTAATTTATGATACTTATTAATTACTAGGGACATGATCCAGGTTTACAATTTATCTTATTTCCAAGAATATTTTATGTTTATGGTGACATTATGTTAATAAATCCCATATAATTTTCTAGGGTAAATTTATAAGGAAAAATGAAATTATTATAAAATATTTATATTTTATATGGGTTATGATATCAAGAAATGAATTATGAAACCCATTAATTTTTATGATTTTTAAAATGAATAATTTGTTATTATCTTTTGGTAAAACAATTTATGGATTGTGTGATAGGTGGAACCTATATGTTCATCCGGTGTGTTAGATAATGATTATTGTTATATCAGATCAAATGTTACACGGGAGGTTATCTAAAGACTAAAAAAGTGGGTGCACATGAGGTTATCTCAATCTCTATGCAGGTACATAACTGAATATACAAAACATAACAATTTATTCATTTTTTGGTAGATAACCTTGAACTATGAATTTATATGCATATGTGTTTGCAATAAATCTATATTATATTCCAAAGTTGTTATCCCATGGATCTAGTTCATTGATTACCTTTGGTTTCATTTATTATGAAATAAAAATTGTTTATACCATAAATAATGTTATGATATATGATATGACGGGTATATTCTTTAAATTTTATTATACTATACAAATACAATTATGTATATGTTATACGTGTGTATCTAATTTGATTTCCCTTATTGAGTATCTAATCTCTCCCCTTCTTATGATTCATTTTCATAGTTTATGAAAAACTTTATTAGGTCTGATATGTCTATAAAGGATTATAATTATGAATATTCTAGTGGAAGATGATTTAGTTTAATTGGGATCATTTTTTAGTAACCACGTTTCTAAAAGATCTATAACTTTATGGTCACTAGGCATGTTTTTTGTAATATAATAAATTTATATCTATAAGTGAGGAAATATCTATTTATGAAAATCCTGGGTATCTATTATTGGTATCAGAGTATCAGTTTAGTTAATCATTTGACACTATGATTAAAAAACTATATCCCTAATGGAATGTCAATATATAGGTATAAGTATTAGTTACTATAATTTAAAATGTCATCTAATATTAGTAAAAGATGTGGTGAGTGAATTTGAGGAAATTAAAACCTTATATGATTACTACATGTGGATGTGGCTCTGTAAAAGAGGTACTTGGTCAAAATAAATCTAATAGGGGAACATTTATCTATACTCAATCATAACCTAGTGCATTAAAATGGGCCTTCCCTCACACCAAGTTGGTCACTCTTCGATGGATATTCATTGGAAATTCAAAAAAAGTTTATGGACCATCCTAATGGTTTTAAATTAATGATGACTCTGAATGACCAAATAAAACCAAAGGTGTCAGATATTAAAAATAATCTGTACTAACTTTTATATTAAAAAAGTTATTTTTCCAGTTTATGTGGTTCCCAGTTTGTTTATACTTTCATACAGTATCCTTTGTGGGTTTTTCAATAGCTGAATCTAAAGGAACCATGTTAATTTTGAGTGTGAAAGGAAAATAAATTACAATGTTTATATGAATTATATCATTATTGGATAGAGGAATTAAAAAAATTGTTATTCTCGCATATCATTCTCATGCAATGAATCTTACTGGACATCTAAATGAACAATCGATGGAACATTATTCTGTTGAGTCCTTTAAAAGGCAATGTTCGTATTATTTTAGTATATCTCTTCATCCACTGGTTTCCATATAATGGCTCAACACCATTGAAAATTTAATATTCATCCCCTAGATTTTGGGGATTGAAAAAAATTGTTTTCCACTGATTAGAATGTGAATTGGATCAGTGGAGGATATTTACCATGAATACGGGGCAATAGGATAAAATCGACTCCATATATTGGGATGAGATCCAGATCTTATTTTTTAAAATTTAATTTCATAGTATCCTCTATATGAATGTTTATAAGAAGTCCCAAAGCATTAAAAACAATAATAAATCCATTGGTTACTTTGAAAAAAATTTACAGTGATTTTGAGATATGCTTTTAGTATTATCATCCTACCTAAAAGTATAGTTCGTCATTTCATTAATGGTTTAAAACTAAGCCTCTAAAAGGGAGTTATCCATAACGTACATTAATATCTACAAATAGATAGATTGATCTCTAGTAATAATGGAAATATAGATAAATTTATAAATCAATCTCATGGTTTTTATTGGAAGAGAAAAATAAAATTCATAAGAAAACATTGGAACCATGGAGAGAAGATCATATGATTTCCTTTATTATCAATTTGTTGGAAGAAACAGAGGGGATTTTTTTAAGGATACCAATAAATTTTTTACCATTGTATTTTATGGTAATTGAGTGGATAAATTATGAATTTATTGTAGAATGATAGAAAATAGATACAAATAATTAGAAATATCCATAAAATGCATCTTATACAGATCAGAGATTCAATTTAATAATGTTTTGTAATTATGCTAATATGTGTCCAAATCTAAGGGTTAATAATTCTGATCAATTCCAACAACCTCATAATACTATAGAAAAAGTTAAATATCATGTGGTCACTATTTATAATGATGGGTTAGATAATTACATAGTTAAAGGTATACTTACCATCCACTATATAACATATAATATCATATTTGACTTTTTATATAAAAGTTCTTTTATAAATAAAAATTTTTCCAAAGGATATCAGGATTCGACCACAAATTTTAGATGTATAATTATTAGTGATAAATCTATTGAAACAACTATCATATCCCATTCCTATTATTCTTCTACAGTTGAATTTTGTGATTAAGTTCTTCCTACAAACCTTGTTATGGTTCATTTGGTTGCATTTTAAGTTTTCGTAGGTATTAATTGGATATATCTACATAAAACTGATATAAATTTTTGAGTAAGGGTACTCACATTTGATATTCTAAGCCAAAATATGATACTATATTTGTTTGAAAAAATATATATGAAAATATGATGTATATCACATCCATTTTATGGGTCTTAATCCCCATTAAAATGGGGTGTTTATCAAAAATGATTTTGGATAATCTTTATATAAGTTATATTCTTATTTTTATAGTTTATTACTAATTTATTGAAGATTTAACTATTTTTCTACCTGAACATGATGTTTATTTCTCAATAAAACTAATATCTAGTGCCACAAAAAATTCAAATACTGCCTACATAATATCTATAATTAAGTTTTATTAATTGAAGAATAATCTCTATGATATCCTTGATAAGATATTCATTTATCCATGTGTTTTACCATGGGGTGAAACTATTCATTCTATAAATAATAAAAAAGGATACATATAAGTATATATTGATTATTTGGTGTTGAAAAAAATAATAATAAATAAAAAGCATCATATACCATGTATTGATTTGTCTTTTGTTCCAAAGTATTGATCCCAACACATTTTAATGATTTACCATCATTTTAGATATCTCTAATTGAGGGTCACGATGGATGATACACAAAAAATTCATTCTATAGAGGGTAACTACACAATGAATATATAGTGATTCCATTTGTACTTTTTAAATCCCCATATAGATTCATATATTTAGTGAATAAAATCATTAAAGATCACCATGATCAGTTTATTGTGGTCTTTATATATGATATTCTAATATATTAATTGGCCTATGTTGGGTATGATTATCACATTAGAGTTTCCCCAATTTCATTAATAATGGATAATTTATGTGAAAATTTTAAAAATACTTAATCATGGATGTAAAATGATACATTTATATATCATATATTCTCAATGGTGGGAATATCGCTAAATCCGAAAAAAGACAAAGTCTATCGAATGTTGGTCGGAATAACTATGGATTGTAATATATGTTTGTCTAGATATTATCAATCATTTTCCTTGGATTTATCATGACTATGTATTCTGTAATCTATGAAAGCATATATGAGATCCATGTTCATATTGAGATGTTAATGTGACTAAAATTTTAATTCACTAATGAGACAATTATTCAGCACACCAACTTTTAAATTACATTATATAGATGAAGGTTTTTAAATCGTTATAGATCAATACATGAAGGTATTATGTTGTTTTATTATGAAAAATGACAAGGTTAAAATTTATTTCTCATGAAAATTTAATTTTTAGGAGAGAAAACCAAAATCATTTTTTGATGTCAGCAATTATAATTTTTATCGATACTAATATGAATGAATTATATTTTTAGTAGAATTTGGGATATATATATATATATATATATATATATATTGATTAGAAAAATTAAATTATATATCCAAATAGAAGTTGTTAAACGTGAACAATAGAATATGGTTATAGGTACTTAAAGATCATGAATTTTTAATACATTTCCACCATATGAAACTAAAAAATGTGATTGTTGCCTTGATTTAAAAGAACCATTTTAACATATCCATGTTTATAATTTAAAAAGATTAACTATTTATGGATTAAATAAGGGGGAACTATATATCCTAAATTACGGGTAAAAATTTTTTATTTATCAATTTATTTTTAACCTATTTATCCACATGAATATTAAATTTAAATAAACAGATGTTATATAGATATAAAATATGGTTGCAAATAGTTTTTATATTAACCTTGGTTATGAGGTAATGATAATGTTTTGGTACAATACATTCATTCCATCCATACCAAACAAGAAGAATGATTTCATTGAGGTGTTTCATAGTTCATCATTTTCTCTTCATCCTATATTCATGAAGAAGTATAGTGATTTGGAAGAATAATTATATTAAGACAGAATAGTGATAGATATCTATGTTCTAGGGTCTATGTGATTATAAAATAATTATGTTTCGGATGAAAAGAAAAATAATAATGGGGTTTTATTTTTAATACCCATAAAATAATTTAAATGGGAAACAATCACCATGTATTTTTTTAATGGACTCCCATAAACATTTAAAAGATATAATGCAATAGGGTTGTTTTTTATTACTATAAAATGTCAGCTCAATTAATATATATCAGATATAACTTCTCTCTAGATAAAAAATTAAATTAAATACATTAAGGGTTTGGTATGGTTTCTTGGAGTTCAACATTCCATTATATATGACTAGGATACGAGGCTAACCTCAATGATATGGATAATTATTTAGTAATCTATTTATAAAGAGTTGAGTTTCATCACAATATATCATCATAACAAATGTCATTTAAATAAAATAAAAATTAAAACTATAGATTATATTTTGAGATATTATTCTTTGTATCTCAAAATAGTTTGGGATCAACAACTTCCTCTATTGTTTATTTGATATGGAAATATATTTGGCTCATGTAATCTGATGGATCATTTTGTATCACTCAATGGATGGAAATTTATAGATCCAATGTACTGGAACGAAGTTAGAGAAAATCGTTTTTTGAGGCATGACATAGTTAAAATATTTTAAATATGGTTAGATAAATTCAGCTATACATGATATATTCTCATTGTAGGAAGTAAACTTACACTCACATTAACCAGGGTGATCAAGATTTTCTAGTTTGTGAAAAGGTGTTTATAAAAATTTCTCCCTGGAACAATGAAATGATATTTTTGATGTAGGGAAAATAAATTCATAAATATATAAGTCTATATTAAATTATTGATATTATTGGGAATGAAACGTATTGGTATGACCTTCAACCAATCCTCTCTTATGCCTACAACCTGTTCCATGTATCTCTCTTGATGAAGTACATTCATGCCACTATTCATATACTGAATTCGGTGTTTATATTATTATTGTATGATTTTCTTATGATGAATAGCTAGTGGAAATTCTATATTATAAAGGGAATGTTTTTTGAAAGAATACCTCTATCCTAGTCAATAATTGGGATCCTAAACAATATTTTGAATATTCAATCTGTGGAACAAACGAAATAATGGGGCATAAGTGTTCTCATTTCCTTCTATCAGCATGGTAATTTTCAATGGAAAAATAAATTTCAAGGTGTTATAATACAAAACCCATGGTTTTAATATATTATTTACTATAAATTAAATAAATTTCACTAATATCATTTAGTATACACAACACCGTGATAAGATTGTGTTATATATAATAAGGGGTTGTCTTGGGTTACACCCGACACTGAGTCAAAACAAAACTGTGACAAATTGTTAGTATTACACGAAAGTGACAATGATAACCTATTTTCTATATATAATTATTTTAATAGAATATGTAATTTTAAAATATTATGTTTTTAAGTTTTATATAAGGAAAAAATATTAATAAAATGGTACATAATTTTTTTATATTGTCTTTATATGTTTTTAAATTACTATTTTTTATGAAACAAAGTTATTTATTTATTAATTTTAATGAAAAATTAACAAATTTGGTTTTTCAAATTTTAGAAAATAAAATTGATTAAATAAACAAATTTTTTAAAAAAATGTTATAAAAAATTTTAAAGGGTTTATTTTTGATCTTTTACTGCCATGATTATTTTTTGGATTGATAATTAAAAATACTAAATTTTAATTTAAAATAGCATTTTCATTTAAATTATTTCTAATGTAAAATTATTAGTTAAACTCGTTATAATGTAAAATTTGATTATATATATATATATATATATATTAATTTAAGATGGTTAATTTCAATCATATTCATATTTTAAGTGAATATAATAACTATGTAAACAATTAAAATTTTTTAAAAGGAAACATATTTCCTCATCACAACTACGAGATTAGTTTTATTTTATTTTTCCACTTATGTGAATTGAATTTAGATAAATTGGATAAATAAAAGGAATAATCATAATTTATATAATCTATTTAGTTAAAAATATATGCATACCAATATAATTATAGAAAAAAATTAAAATTTAATTTCCACAACTAAGGAAAAACTGGGTTTATCAAGGGTTATACCAAAAATATAATGGTAATTTATAAAAACAAACATGTATAAAATATAATTTCATTTCTTATTTCAAACCTATAATTTCAATTTGTATCTAATAACAATATTTGGGGCCTTTATTTATGATAAAAATATTGGTACAACTATTCCCTTTTAAAACACTTAAATTGTATCATTAACATCACTTATAAATGGGTCACCCCTGATTATCTCTTATGCATACAATAAATCCATGTTAAATAAAAAAATTAATTCCAAAATCAGTGATCAACATTTATCTACTCATCATATTATCTGTATTTTTCGTACAAATTATAGGGGCAATTTATTTACATACAATAACAATACATCATTTTTAAGAATTAGTTAGTAGAATAGAGTAGCCAACTCTAGAAAACCTTATTAGTCTAGTGCATTTATAAAAATGGAAACAAAAATATTAGTACAATATTGATTTTCATTATCTCCCAGTATGTTCTTCAGGACAATTTCCCATTTTAGAGACATCATTGATAATACATATCTTCATAACAGAGAGAAAGGAAACATATAAATGGGAGAGAAAAGATGGTTAATAAAGGTAAAAAAGACATATATAGTCATAAACATGAGAATAAGGGTATGAGAACATTATCACTACATAATAAGATCGTACCTTTTATGAAATAGATTATAAAATGAATCATGTCATATAGAATTGTAATTCATAGAACATGAATCAAAAGTGAATCAAAATAATAAGCCATAAAATCATAACATAGGAATAAGACATATAATTCTAGAAGAAAAGTAATCATATAAAATTATTCCCATGGTAGTTAATTCATTTCATCCATAGATATCTTATTAAAATGAGTTCCCTTCTCATACCATTTTGGAAGTCAGAGTTCACTCCCATGACAATATTAGTAGTCTAGATTGACTCCCAATACCATGTTACCAGAAACATTCCATTATTTAATCAAGTAAAATCGAGAATATATAACTATGTCTATTTTATTAGATATAAATCCGTACACAATGCATTGGATAGTGTTATAGGTACCACCAATATCATAATGAAATATATAATCATTTGTCAAAAGAACATAAGCATTCTTATAATAACCCATGAAATGAATTGTGAGTCATAAATGTGTAATAATATGAAAATATGTGGAAATGATTTTGGATTCAAAATAATTTCATTAAATAATAACATATGAAAATAAATAGGATTCCAAAATAGAAAAACTTGTGAAAGAGAAACGAGATTTATAAAAATCATTCCATAAAAACATAAACCATTCAATGAAAGTATATGAATGCAACTTTGGGATAATTTTCCCATATGGGAATCAATAATAACAATGGATATAATTTTAGAAGGAAAATTTTTTATGTGATCCATTTTAAATCATTTCTTGGGGAAGAAAATAATCGTCTCTAAAAACCATTTTTAAAGCATAAATTCTTTTCAAAAACGATTTTCAAGGAAAATAGATTTTATAACATATAAAGGATTTTTTGAATCCATAAAAACATTTTATAATTTAATTTCCATTAAATTATCTTAATATATCATAATTAAAAATATTTTGTAATTTTTTTTATAAAAATGGTTTTTGAAATTCGTGGCATGTGACCAAAAGTAATAAAATTGAAATAAAACTATTTTAGAGATTTGGTGTCTTTTGAAGAATAAAACATATAAAAGGGTTATTATAAAATGGATATATAAATACCCATAAATTTTATTACAACAATAATTTAATATATTCATGGATAATATACACACCACACAAAATAATTGAGTGGTGAATGAGGTATAAATCTCCCAAAAATAAAATTTAGGCTTGAAATATTCTTACCTAATGACTTAAATCTCATCAAACTCATACAAACCTCTTGTATAATAAAAAAAATTTATAAATCAATAAAATAACCATATTATTAAAAATATTATCATATATTATTTTATTATGAAATTTTTTTCCTATTTTTTAACAATTCCCAGATAATATTACGCTTCGGGTATTATCAAATTTGTTTTTCTTTCATGTTTTGACTTATTTTTCATGATCCTATCACTTAGATAATGAATTAATTACTTCTATAATGTAAACAATATTTAAATACCAAGTCTATTTATTATATATGTATTTATTATAATATTTAAAATATTTAAATAAGAAATTAAATACATTGTTCATGCAAATGGAAGGTCGTACATACGCATTAACATTGTTTTTTATTTATTGTCATATAGAATAAATGTGAATAAATGAAAAATATATATAATAGTTTCCTTGGAATTATTATCTCATACATATCATATATTTTCTCTAAACACATCCTTAATATATTCTATATAATGTGTGAAATAATAACATCTGTTTGGGGAGGTAATAGCCCACACACCCACAGATGAAGTTATTGTATTTACACAAACTAGAAAGCATGAATGTATGATATATTTAATCATTATAAAAAGCATAAATAAATTAAAAATATAATATATTTATATTATATAGAAACATATTTTTCATAATAATTCCCAACCATGAGAAGTGGTAATGGAAAAAATAAACATTATCCTTTTGGGAGGCGGTAATTCGTTGTACAAAAGAATGGTAAGTTTGTTACCCATTAGATCGAAGTGTCTATAAGGGTAGGTTGATCACATGGAATAAAATAATGTCATTATAAATAGGTTTCTAAGGTTATCATATAATCATTTAATAAATATAATTTAGTATCATGAGAATGAAAATAAAAAAACGATCTTAAGGAAGGATGTTACCTATTTTTTGGGTAAATCCTTTTTGTTTGCAGAAAAGGGATTCCATAGATGGTTTCTTCTAAAAACAAGATTTTATGATGAAGTTGTGTATTTTGGGATGATATTTAGTAATAGGTTATATGTTATATATAATGTGATATGTGTGAATGAATGGGAAGGGTGATAGCCTTTTTATAGTGGCATAGTGGCATTCTTGTAAATTTAAGTAATGGGAATTCCACCAACATTTTTCTTATTTCGTGTGCCTCCAATAGTGGAACCAATATGATATAAGTGATTATATGGTATTAATATTAACATAAAATGGAATTTTAAATATTTTCTAGGTCATTATGGGCCTTAGGATCCAGGTATAGTCCTTTCTTAAGCTAATGTTTCTCTTAATCTCTATAACTAATTTTAATCACTATCACTATTAATTTTAGTAAAAATAAAATTTTAATTTATTAGATATCATAAATTATTCTAATTCAAAATATGGAATATATTTTCCAAAATTATAAGCATATATGTGGTGGAAATAGATTTAAATTTAATCATTTATACAGGTCATGAAAACGGATTTTAAAAGCAAAAATGTTTAAAAGATTGGAATGTTTTTATATATTATTTAAAACTGAAATATGTACCAATTAAAAAAAGTATTGATTGATGTAATATTATTCAAATAATTAATAAAACCAAATTAATATATTATTTATTTATATAAATACATTATATAAAAAATCATTTCTAAATTAAAATTATGTAATTATAATTATTCATCAAAAAATAACGCTTTCCAAAAGTAAATTAAACCTTATATAGTTTTCAAATTAAGTATTCAATAATTAAGCTTAATTTATCAAATTATATTCCTAAAATTTTATATAATTTATATTATTTATTTTAACATAATGATAGTAAAAGAATCTCTTTTAAAATAATTATTTTTTTAGACATATTCTGACTTTTCTAAAAAAATTATATATTATAACAAATATGATTTATTTATATAAAAAACATTAAATATTATTTAAAAATTAGTTATTACTATTAATATTAGCAATATTAACATCTATTTTATGACTATCCAACTTAAATAATTAATATAATAAAATGTTATTTTGTAGAAACTCATGGTTGCGTATAACGCAAGACAAGACAGTCCTACAAATATAGCAAGATTAAATTGTTTAAGGGAATAAATTATGTTTGAATAAGATATTAATGAAATGAAATATATTAAATAAAATTAATTTATTTGAAATAATGATCATTAAAACTTGAGGTGTTATGGTCTACCCATCTTAAAATGTATTCCTCCCTCAAAATTCATTATTCTGGTACAAACAAAATTGGATAATTCTTCACCAAAATATCCTATGGTAACCATATAACTTATACTAAGTGGTGATTTTTTCAAAAAACATTGGTCTGGTGAGTGGTCATGTTTCATATAACTTTCATAACATGATCAAAAATTTAATGTGGTTGTTCCTCATAAAAAGTATTATGATCTAGCAGTACAACTTCTACGATTAGTTCACATGGAGGGTAAGGTATGTAATTTTTCAAGAGAGATACATAGAACACATTATAGTCTTGAAATAGATTTGGAAAAAACACCATGTTATAGGTTATAGTCGTGATGTGTTCAATAATCTCAAAAGAACTCATATACCTAGGTCTTAGTTTCACTTTTTTACTAAACCTCATAATCATATTCTATATAGAAATATGTAGAAACACCTCCTCACAAACATTAAAATCTAGAACACAACATCAATTGGTACCAAATAATTTTGGTGACTTCGAGATACCTTTGTTTTTTACTCAATATTTCTGACATTATATTCCATTTATTCAATGATATCAGGTCTTAATAGATTTATTTTTTTAACAACATCAGAACACATTGCATCTCTACATTTCATCCCATAGAGGTCTTCATACTATTCCATTGGAATTATTCAATGAAACATATTTTTTGAAAGAAAAATAAATTAGTGGAACGTGTTGATCCCAACTAAATTTTAAATCAAACGAAAAATATATCAACATATATTCAATGGTTTTAATTGTTATGTTATAATGACTATATGCATAAAGATGATAAGAATTCCAAAAATCAATTTTGTATAATCTGTTTTCAAATGAATTCACCAAAATATTAAGGTAAATCTTGGATCATAATCAGATAAAATGGGAACTAAAATTCTATAAAACTTTTTCAACTCATTAATGTATATCTCCACAAGATGATCCCAAAAGAATTATTCTATTATTTCAATGATGTGGGGTGACTTAGTAAGGTGTTTGACTACAAACAAAATCGCATTAAACCCTTATGTGGTTTTGTGGACTAAAATAAAAAAAAATCATATTTATTCCCTAAAATTTCCATTATGTTATGGGTAATAGATGCAACATTTTCTTATAACATTTTCTACAAAAATTAACCTGATAGAATAATCTGAATCAATATACAAACCCTACGACATCTCTCTTTATCTCAACCCAAAAAAAGTATTCTTAAAAATCTATATATATTATCAAAATTCCATTATTAATATAGAATGAAAACCCATGAGATTAAACTAAAGGCTACATCAAATATGGTATGGTAGAAATTCATACATGGTTCCAAAATATTATCATTTCAACCTAATCAATGTTAAACAATGGAACATCTTTATCCTTCTTTAACTTCAATGCATCTTCATTTTTCTCCTGTTTAATATTTACATGGATATTGGGTTGAACATTATATTGATAAAGATAGCATTATTCACATTCCATCAAGATATCCCTATTAACTACTTTAAAATAAAGAAATATTGAATCTTCTTAAATCCTAATCATGGATAATACAACATGATCCTTTAACTTAATGCATCAGCCACTTTGTTCACCTTCCTAGAGTGGTAATTTTTTAAACACTCATAATAAATTACCATATCTAAACATCATATATTGTGAATTTTAAACTCCATACGTCTGAATATATATTTCATAAATTTTTCATTGCTATATATATATCACATTTCACTAAAAATATAATTCATCCATATATATAATGAAAAAATTACTAACGCTGTCTCCGTATCATGATTTGTGTAATTGTACCCATCAATCTCCACAGTTCATGAGTAATAGGATATAACCATGTTTTTCAATTTCATAATACACCATAATTTTTTATTAGATACATCAATATATAATACATCCCATTTTATAATATATCTTAATGTTAGAATATGTGCATTGACTAACCATAACTTTATATCTATGAAATTTTCCTCATATTCATCTGTCTGGAAGAATTTGGAACCCTCATGAGTTATGTTAATATATTTTCAAGAGAAATGTTCCACAAACCATTGATAATATCTAGATAAACAAATAAAACAATAGATATCAATCATTGTGGTCAATATAGGATGACATTCTATAGCCTTAGTCTCTCATGGATATATTATTATTCTATATCTTGAGATTATGTTTCCCAAAAATAAAACCTTTTCTAGATAAATTCACAAATTTTATATTTTTTGTAAACTCTCCCCTTCTTCACGGTCATTAGGAGAATTATCACATGCTTTTAATGCTCTTATAGACCATTTAATAGACAAAATCATAATCTATAAATACTACCCCAAATTGACATAGGTAATATCTAAATATAATAATCATCAAATGGCTGAATATATCAGGGGGTTAGTAAGACCAAAACACATTACTATATATTCATAGTAACCATGCCTCGTACTAATCGTCTTATTGTGTAGATCCTCATTCTTATCCCTCAATAGCTGATAAATACAATTAAGGCCAATCTTGTAAATGTTTTGAGAGCCGCACATTTGATAAATCAAGTCATTAATACATAAAAGTGGATAATTGAACATGATCACGATCTTCTTCAAGTCATGATAATTAATGTAGAGTGGAATTGATCAATATTTATTTTTTACAAAGTGTACAGGTTAACACCAAGGTAAAAAACATGGCTAAAAGAATCCCTTGTGATGCATTTCATGGAGTTAATTATTAAATTACAATAAATCAATTCGTTCTATTATATATGGAGCATTTTAAATTGATATGTTACCAGGTATGAGCTCTATCAAGAACTGGACATTAAATGTTTGTTGAAGGCTTGGAAAATCATTAGGATATGCAAGCACAATGTACAGAAGAATAGAAATATCATCGATCTATATTTTCTCCTCAATAATTTGAGATATACACACCTTATAAATGTGAATTAATATCCTTACACTAAATTTAATCCCCATAAAAATTTCATACTTATCATCACATTTATAGACAATCAAAGGTTGGATTGAAATATCAAACAAAATTCCATTGATAAAAAAATTATTGGTGATTTATGAAGAGAAATCCATTCCATTCCATAGATGACATAATGTTAAACAAATAGAAGAATTAAAATATTTAGAGGAATCCCATTCCCATAAATATCGACCAGAGAGGAACAATATACATGATGTGAAACCCTCATACCATTAGATGTTTTATGTTCTAATACAATATTTAATCATTTTGGTGGAATCTTAAAGTCCATAAAAATTATTTAGATATTAATGATTGGGTAGATATAAATTCTAATAAGGAATTATAAATTCTAGAGAAGGTAGAATGTGTACCTTTCACCACATCGTTATCACACCTCTCATCAAAAATATCTACAACATTAGACTTCCCATTCTTCATCAGTTTAAGAGGATTATGAGTCCCATCATCATAACAATACCTCATGTTTGGGTAATGGTTATCATAATTCATAGTTCCTATAAACATGTAGAACTGAAGAGAGGGATCTGTATTATGTATCGTTTTCTCTATACTCACATTGGTTGTTATCTTATTTCCATCACTTCGGAAATAAAATTCAGTATAACCATCAATTATACACTTAAGTTTTTTTATTATAAATATTAGTACTTTACCCTTAGTACTTCATTTCAAATAGAGATCATAAAGTAAATATCATCTTATTATATTCCTGGTTTGTATATTTTCCTTTGATATTGATATGTAACTATAACCTATATAAAAATCTTTATAGAAAACATACAATCTATTCATATCTACTAGTGTCCCTTATATCCAATTCCCTTATAAGACATTCATATAACCCATTGAAGAACATATAAACATTGATTTCAGGTTGAATGATAACTACATAAGCTTACCTCAAATGCCTTGTGAAATTATCCTCATAGGTACCAATAGATTAATAATCCATTATAATTAAATCATTGAACTGATTTTCTATCTTTATACTGAAAATATGAGGAATGTACTTATTGAAAAATAATTCATTGAACTTTTCCCAATCCATGGAATCAATTTTTTCTTGATGGACCATATTTAGGACTAGATTCCACTACTCGTATGATTCCCCTTATATACAATAAACATTAAGAATTATTTTTATCTTGTACCAAAAACAAGATAAAGGATAATAATCTTTTATTGCTATTAATCAATTATTAATAAAAAGTGGATCAAAATACCCACTAAATAAAGGTGTATGTTTTTTCATAAAGGGATCAATATAATTTTGTTCCCTCCAATGCTCATTTGGATGTACAACATGATTTATAGCTGGATAAATTTCAGTGAGCATAAAAATATGATTTTTTATTCTAGCTACAATAAAATTCGTATTCTCACGTGAAAATTCATTTCATTTTATATCACACTCAGCACTAACATAGTCCCTACATTTTCCAACCATTGACTAAAAAAATCCTAGAGTAGGAAACAATTGGGATAGATGTAAACCTCATAATCATAAAGAAACATATATATGATATTTAAATTAAGAGAAATTATTTAGTATAAAACACCATGGATGTATCATATGTTATCCAAAGTCAAATTCTATTTATATCCTTCATGATGGTTTTGTAAGATTTTTAGAATTCCCAAATCACATCCCTCAAGAGAGTAAAATCAACTATACAAAAAGGCCCATTTTCTTACACCATTTCATGATCGAGTATAGCTCAATTCAATTTTTTTGAGGTTTTCACCCCTCTGTATATATGATCTAGATCCACATCCACCTGTAATATCTTGATATGGATGTATTTATAAAAAACCACTCACTCTACCCTTTAACTAAATTCTAGGATATTTTCCAATACTATTCCATATCCTTAATCATTTCTATTGACACTTCCTTGGGGTACTCACTAAGGTTTTGTCATCCTAGTATCAAAAGTTGTGTTATTTTTCTCTAATTACAACTTTTTTTGACCCACAATTAATATATATTATCAATATAATATTTTTATGGAGGAATTAATAGATTAATGAAATAGATGCTGAAAGACCATATAATTTTAGTTCATTTAAAACAACGTATACATAAAAAATGGTAAATAATTGAGATACATTATATCCCACTAGGTTATTCATGACTATAACCCTTCTTAGAAAAATAATAAATAATACATATACTTCATATATATGAAATAGGAATCATAATAAGTGGTGAGCTCGTATACTTAATAAATGTAAAATAGGAGATAATTAATTAAAGAAATGAGAATTAGGGTATCTGAATATGATCATGACATTATATGATCATACCCTTCATAAAAAGAAAATAATCATGGATCACTTTATAAATATTGGCTGTTCACAAGAGAAGAATTATAAGGTAATAAATTTCATAATACATGAAATAATAACATAGGAATAAGACATATATTTGTGGATGACACTTAAGTATATAACATGATTTCTATACTAGAAAATCCATTGATTACAAGGCCATCATAGTAGTTTGGCTTCACTCATCATACCATATTGGAATTCATGGTTCACTCATATAACCATCATAGTAATCAAGGTTCACTCCCAAGACCATCATTATAGAAATTATCCTTTTCATAAGTGAGTTTACTCACTAGGCCATCCATTTAAATCTCATGAGATATAAATCATTAACCATTGAATTTTATCAAGATATATTTCACACACATCTCATAATAAAGTCACACATACATATGCCACAATAACATAAAAATTCATATAATAATCCATGAAATTAAATGGGTGTCATAAAAGTTTAATGTTATCATTACCTGTGTATAATATATATGTTTCATAGTCATTTAATCAAATCATAATATGTGAAAATAATTGGGTTCCAAAGCATAAAACCCATTAAATAGAGATAGGTTTCATAAAACTCATACAACAAAAAAAAATTGAAGATGAATGGAAGATTTGGAAAATATACCCACAAGGGAATTATTAATACAAATAGATTTCATATTATTTGGAAATTTATTTGGAAATATATTTTTTTTTAAAAAATCTTCAGGAAAATATGAATAAATCTTTAAAAAAATCATATTAAAACAAAAAAAATTATCTTAATCCTTTTTCAATGAATATATATTTAAAAATTTACAATAAAATATTTCAATCCATGAAAAAAAATTTAAAATTTGTTTTATTTACATTTATCTTAAATGATCATCTTTAAAAACATTTCTCAAAACAATTTTGCAGACATTTATTTTAAAATTCGTGGCATGTATCTCAATGAAATAAAATTGAGACAAAACTACTTTACCAATTAGGTAACATTAGAAATATAATCCCAATCAATGAGTGGCCATAAAAGGTATTTTTAAATACCCATAATTTATGGGTATAACCCATATAATATAATAATGGGAATTATATAAACCACATAAAAGAAAAAAGTGTTGGATAAGGAAAAAATATCACCTTAATTAACTTGAGGCTAGAAATCTTCTTACCTTGTGTATTGAATCTCATCATACACATACAAACCTTCTATATAACAGATATAACATTATTATATATCTATTATAGAACTATATTTTGATATCAAATACTATATATGAGTAAATTTCTTATTTATATTACCCATTTATTAATAATTTTATGTTAATTTTATAATTAATGTATCATCTTCTTTGTTTTTCATACATATTTTTACATGTTAATGTTGATCATCATAATTATATAATTGTTCAATTATTTAGATAAAGTAAAAAATGATATTAATATCATATATATATGACATTTGTTCAGTTATAATAATATATAAAAACTAGATATTTGAAATTGAATTCATCATTCATGAAGATGGAAGTTCGTACGTACACATGTAAATTTTTTTAGTTTTACTATCATATTGAAAGAATGTAATATATATATATATATATATATGTTTTAGCATTATATTATATATATTTTTCATATTTATCATATAATTTCTCTAAATCCATCTTCAATAAATTCTATTTAATGTTTGAATGAATCACATAACATTGAAGATATTGTAGTCAACACATCAAAAAATAAAGTTATGGAATTTAAAAAAATGGAAATCCTAATGATATTTTTTATATAATAAATATAGAAGTATAAAAAAATATCATATATATGTATAATATATAAATATAGTTTCCTACATAACTCCCTACTATGGTAGGTGGTAAAGAAAAAATCAATAACATCATTTCGTGATGAGGCAGTTCTCTATACACAAGAAATGTATGTTTGTTTAACCATATATAGAAGTGTGTGAATGTGTCATTAGAATCCATAAAATAAAAACAACCTAATATATTTTGGATAATGAGGATATAATATGATCACACAATAAGAATATTTTAGGGTGTGAATAATGAAAACAATACAAAAGATATTAAGGTAGGATGTTAACTCTTCATTGTGCCAATTCATTTTGTTTTCACCGAATTGATTGAGTGGAAGCATATAATCTAAAAGGTTAGATTCAATGATTATGTAAAATATTTCGGAAGGATATTAAGGAACATTTTCTCTGAGAAAAATGGCTTGAGGGGTGTGTGATTAAGTGGTAGTGCTGAGTGATTTTTTATATTAGAGGAGGACTGTAATTATTATAAATGTTTGAAAAGGGAATTCCACCAACATCTTTCCTTCGTAAATTGGCTCAACTAGTGTTGTAAATCTGATATAAGGGAGTATAGGGTCTAAATATTAATTTCCAGTTTCTTATTGACAATATTATAATTTATTTTTGGGGCTTATGTGTATGGTTTAGTCCTTCGTGAATCTAATTTTTTCTTAATCAATGTAATTATTTTTAATCAATTTCAATAATTTTTTGCTAAAAAACTAATTTCAACATATTAAATAATATAAAATTTTATTATTAAAACTTCATATATCAATATATATATATATATTCCAATCATATAAGTTCTATAAATTAATTTAAATTCAATCCTACTAAAGGGTCACGACATTGGGTTTATAAAGAAAAAATGTTTAAAAATGTAGGATGATTTTATATATAATTTCATTATAAAAATGTTTAAAATAAACTAAATTGGATTAAATTATGAAAAAATAATATATTAAAACTTTTAAAAAAATTAAAATACATAAATAATTTTTTTAAAAAATCATGTTTGAATTAAATGTCATTATTTTCACTATTCATCAAAAAATGATGTTTTTCTGAAAAATCTCAAATATTCACCCTATGATAAGGATGTAATAATTAATTAAAAAGTATTTTTGTTTTTTAAAATCAAATTTATAAAATTTTCTAATATTGAAGTTATTATTTATCATATTAGGACATAAAAATATCTTATATTCGGAAAGTATTATTTCGAACCACATAAGACATTAAGAAAATATGTCTGTCTTATTATAAATATTTTTTATAAAAAAAATTAAAATAATATTTAAAAATTATCTATTACTATTCATGTTATTATTTTTAGTGGATATATTATAACTATAATTAATAATAATTAATATAAAAAATTATTATAAACTCATTGTTGCGTTTAACTCATGCTATATTGATGTTCTGTGTAGCAAAAGCTTATATTGATTTAGCACTTAAATAAAATTTCAATCTATGTAGAATTAAATTAAAGACAAAAAAAATAAATTAATTTATTCCAAATAAAGTTCATAAAAATTCATGTTGGTATTTAGAGATATCTTATGAATTCCTTTTGTGAAAAGCTAAGAAGACTAAATAAAGAATATGTAAAATTCATCAATGTGCATTTCTATTTTATTACTAAATACACACCTATTAATTAATATTGACACATTATTATATAATACAATTATTATATTAAATATATTGAGACGTTTTCTTGTTTATGTAATTAAATTCAACAATATCCAATTCCATCGAATGGGTTATAAAATCATCATTCGCATGTTGGACAGATTGCATCCTCATGAATTGGAGAGATGTGTTTTTCAATTACCACATATAAGGGATATTTATAATGATAAAAGAAATTTTTATATATGATATTCAAAATATTTTTATTATTAATAAACTATTATATCACTCATACATTCATACTCTCAATTCCTTTGTAATAAGATGTTGACACTCATTTGTACGACAAACTACTACGTCGCAAAATGATCTGATTAGTTCAACTTTTAAATTGAATTTAATCATGAGTTTTTAATGAAAATATTGGATATGTATTATATAATAATTATTCAGTAATTATAATATAAAATTTTCCTTCCATTTATTATTTCCTTCAAGAAAATTGAAACAATGTTAATGTGTATGTAGGGCCTACTATCTCAATACAAAGTGTGTTTAATTTTCTATATCTAATGTTTATGGGTTTCTATAAATATCTATTTAATAAAGATATATTGTATTTATATAATTGTTAAAAAAATTATATTATTTTATTGTGATCAAATTAAGAGAATCAAATACCATAATTCATATCATACATGAAAAACAAAGCAGTTATTACGTTAAACATTACATTAACAATAATTTGTTAATAAATTTGAAATGAAAGGTCATTAGTAAATAATATATGGTTATATATATATATGGTTGTGTGATAATTGTATAATAAACTTATATTTTTTATACAAGATTTTCATACTGTTACGATGTATACAAAGACTTATTGTACGGAACTTTGATTTCAATTTTTATTATATTGATACACATTACATACTTAGCACCTATATATTTTTTGGAGTATATAAACTGAACATGATTTTATTTTGTCATGATTATCATTATTTTAATTGTTAGTTACAAAACCATTTTAATATCACCTTTTCACATGGATTACTTTTTACTGTTACAAATGTAAAAAAAACTTTTATGTTACAATCTCATTATTTATTGAGATTTATTATGATTATGCTTCTAATGATTAAATTTTATGATCAATATCTAATGATAGTAATATAATGTTTTATAATATTTTTTTAATATTTTAATATAATAGTACCTTTTTAAATCCTTTCAAATTAAAAAAAATTAAGATGAAATTTTTAATAAAAATCGCCATTATTTCTCTCTTTGGCCGAACAACTTTTTTCTGCCCAAACCATGTTTTCTATTAATGTTTTCAAAATAATGATAATCATATAAATATTTTTAAAATAAATTTTTTTTTTAATTATTACAATTTTTTAAAATTTCTCTTTAGTTAGTTTTCCGAACAATGACCATTGGGATTTTACAAACAATGTAAAGGTTGTATTCATTTTAATGTACATAGAATGAACTGAATTTTATAATTACATAACGAGTCATTAATTTCATTCATAAATTTTAATAATCAAAATTTATTTAGAAGAAAATTATCTTCATAAATTATTAAAAATTATATTTTATTTTTCAAAGTGAAAAAGATATTTTCATGAAGAAATATTCCAAGTGATTTTTCTTTATTAATCATATTCCATTTAGGATGAAATAGTGTGATGTTACTTCATCATTACTCTAAATATGATCTAAGGATTCAGTTATTATCAATTCCCTGAGGGTATTATGATTGTAATGAAATTATTTTTATGAAACCCATATAATTTTCAGTGGTTATGTTTTGATTAAATGACGAAATGACAATGAAGCCCATTTCTTTTCCATTGGTTATGTTATGGATAAATTTTTAATGAAACCCATTTCATACAATTTGTCCTTATATTATGAATTTTAAATGATCTTGAATCCAAAACATTTATGGACTATATTATTTTTGGAACATATATCTCCCTTAAATGCATTGGTCAATGATTTTATTATATATGCACAAAGGGTACATTTTAGTTATCCCAAGACGAAAATGACAGGGTACATGAGACATTATCCCAAGCCAAATAAAAGAGGGAAAATAGGATGTTGTCCAAATATCAATATAGTTTCATTGATAATTACAAAAATTTGAGCTTGTTTTTAATTTATTGGTATATATTTTTGAAATAATATTTTCAATGATTATATGTATACCAAAAATATAAGCCTTTTTTTTAATTTTATGGCCCCATAGATCATGTTCATTGATTTCGTTATGATTTATTACATTTTAATTTAAAATAATTATACCAAGACTTAAGATTATTATATTGTATTTTCATGGTATGGTATTAAAATGTTGTTATATTGATCACATTCCATTGTGTATATGTTATTCTTTTTTACATCCCTTGTCTTCAAATCATAAGAATCTAATATAACCATTTAATAAGTTTTAGTTCCCCATTGTATGAAAAAATTTGTTTTCTATGATATTTATAATAATGTTGATAGTTATTAATATCCTAATAGTAGATGATTTTGTTTACCTATGAACCCGTTGTTTTTTGTTTCTATGTTTTAAAATGTGTTTTTACATTATTGAAATAAGGCATGTGTTTGTTTAATGTAATAAATTTTCATCAAAAAATTATGTAATTTATATCTATGAAAAACGTTGGTCTATATAATAGATTTAAATTCACATTAAATTTCAGTGAATTAAGACAAAAAGGAATGATTAAATTTCAAGATGGATGAGGATAATGTTTTTTGTTAAACAAAAAAAGAAATTTTCATAAATGGTTGAAATTATAAAGTAGTTTAAGTTGGAGATGAGGATTGTTCCTTATTTAATGATAGGAATATATATCTTCTATATCATCCATGGTTATTTAAAAAAATGTTTTCCACAATATCTCTATATAACATGGAATCTAGTATCACATGAGAAGAGAATTGAGGATAATAAGTCAAACCTCAATACTTTCTCTTGTTAATCCATGTCAAAATGATGATTATTCAAACCATAAAGTGTTTTTAAATGTCATAAATATGGAATTTTATTGTATATAGAAGAATGAGAAAGGGTAATTATTACTCAATAAAAATGAAATTAATTTTATTAGATTCAAATGAATGTTCTAATAAAATTTTAATGAAATATGAAAAATTAATAGTAAAAAATGAAATACTTGTGTATAAACGGTACTCTAAGGTTGAAGACATAAATTTCCATGATAAATTTACACTTGTAACGTAACTAGAAAACATTATAATATTTATAGTCTTTTAAAACATAATTTCAATGAAATATATTAAAAATGATTATGAAGTCATCATTTCTCAATTGAGAGCTGTTAATGGGGGATTACATTGAGCATCATTGTGTATTAATTATGGGAAATAATTAGAACTATTTTTAATAGAAAATAATAATATATATGGGTAAAGAATTATTTAATAATATATTATGCTAACACATATACCATATTTAATATAAAGAAATTAATAAAAGAAATTTTTTTAAATAATTCATCTGTTATAGATGATAGCAAATTATTAACCATTAAAATATTTTATTATGATAATTTTTCTCATGAAAAGATGATTTTATTAGAAAAATTTACAATTGATATTAAGAAGTTAACTAAAAATACATAGTTATAGAAATGATATATAATAATATCACATTCCTAAAAAAATGTAAAAGGTGTTAATCTTAATAAATTCATAATGGAAATTCAAAGATCGTTTCATTTCAAAGAAACATTATCCTATATTATTAATATTATTATAAATTTTTTTATATTTAAATATGGTTTAAAAAAAGTCATCTGATGACTCAGAAATTTATTCAAAGATATAGACATTGAAAAAATATTATATATTTATATATAAATAACTTTTATTTCTTTTTTAAACACATATAAAACATGGTAAGAAGATGTTGATTATATAAGGGCATCATATTGTGTAATGTTCTATTTGTGATATAGTTGTATATATTAGAACATTATATGGTAGAGTTATATTACAATTAATACTTCTAAATAATATTATGATACAATAACTCATGCCACAACACAATTGGTGTGGATGAGAACACATTTAGTAGTACCCATGGGGGAACTAAATCTTTCACTACATTTTTATTGTTATATTAAATGTACTTCTAAATTTTCCAAAATTGTATTCAACATTAAATATCTAAGAAGATTGATCTAAAATATCACATAATTATGGTTGTTTAAGAGATAAAGAATTTAAAATAATAATTTTTCCTAAATATATATTATTATAATATTTTTTCACCAAACCTCATGAAAATGATTCATTTAAAAAATTTATGATTATTAAAGGTTTTCATCCAAATTCTTGTTAAGGGTATATTATGGTGATATTTTACAATCTCTCATATTATTGTTTTGATTTTTTTGAATAAGGGGAACATAAGATAAATCTATTTATGATTAATCCCATAATATATTCCGAAATAGGAATAAAATGAATATTTTGGTTGTGTCTAACTATATGTTTTTAATTTTTTATAGGGAGAATATATTTTGTGAGACATATTACTAATGGTATGTTATGAAGTCATAATGTTTTTTGTGGTTGTGAGATAATTATGAGATATTCTAATAGTTTTATTACAGTGAATGCTCTATTATTTTTCTTACAGATTTAATGAAAATACTTATAATGTAAGAGATTAGAATAGAAATAATTTTTTTAAAGTAATATTAAAAATTGTATCATTGAGTTTATAATGTTAATATTTTTTTATATTCTTCCAAAATAATGAGGGGTTGTGAATGGTTATATGTAATTTATATTTTATAATAATTACAAATCAAATATTGGTTAAATATGGTTATTTATTAGTTCAAGTAATCTCAAATAGTATTTGAATTTCTTGATGTTGAATTATTAATAAGTTAAAATAGTTTTAGAATATATTTTTTATTTTTTTTACCAAAAAAAATACTTGTGCTAATATTATTGATAGTATGAGATGTTCCTATATTTTTAGTTCTTTTGATGATTAATTTGATGATACATAAACATTTTATTGAAGATTATATCCTCTTGAATATTGTTTTTATCTTGATAAAATAAATTTATTGTGTCATAATTAGATATATTAATTGTATTGAATTTCTTTTTTCACAACATATATAATATTAAAACTAATATAAAATAAATATAAATTTGTGATTTCATGGTTTATATGATTCTTAATGATCATTGGATTTGATAAATAGTGGTTTTAATGATATGTAATTTTTTTTAATTTTGTATATATGTCTATGAAGAATGGGATGAAATTTGAATAAAATAAATTTTAAGAATTTATTTTAAATTTTTTGAAAAATATGATATTTTTTATTGGAATGTGTATGTATAAAATAATTGAAATAATTAATGTTAAAAACATTTTAATGATTTATTTTTTATATGGTCTGAAAAAATGTATATTTTATAGTTTATATGAGAATATAATTTCATTCATTCATAAATTTATGTTTTTTTATTGACATAATAAAGATTACAACATTGAAAAGATTAGTTTTTTATATGAATTATTAATAAAATCCTTTGTATGGTTATATATCTCTATAGGGATCATCCATGATGATATATAAGTCATCTTTTGTACATAATATGAATATTTTTCTTCATTAAAAATATTACAAACCTTATTATGATTATTCTAGAATTCTATAAGGATAATCTATTACTATAAAAGAGTAATTAATAGCTTTTTAAAGATGATATATTCATAATATTCGACAATTTCTTTAATTTTGTGAAAAATTAGGATAAAAATATAATATTGGATTATTTGATGGAAAAAATTATGAGAATCATTGAGAACTAATGTTAAACAAAATAAACATCACTATTAGAGGACTCAATTCAATGAGTAGTTCAATAATTACATAGTATAAAGAGAAGTAAAATGTAATTTTTTAATGTTTTTATAAAAATACTAATTAGAATAAAATGATTTAAATTTTAGTGGTTTTATAGAGTTTTTTAATAAAATACAATAGAAGAAATTGTGGATTAAATGAAGTAAATATAATAAAAAAATATTAGAATGAATTATAAATAATTTTTAAAAAAGTTTAAATATGTAAGGATGTATGTGAAGAACATTGGAATAAATTTCCTATATTATGATATTTCCTATGTTCAAGGGGATTTATTTATTTACTTAATGAAAATATGATTAACTAAAATTCAATTAATATAATTGGATAAAAGATAAAAAATATTTTTCCAATATTGATGATATATATTCTTATGGAAGGGAATCCAAAACAGTTATTTAATTTAGAACATACATATAAATGAGATAATTTAGATGAGTAAGATATACAATATCATTTTTTTTATTTGTTAAAGTAGAAGTAAACGGAGTGGGATATGTATCACATTGATAATGTGAATTATATCTAAAATTCATCAATTAATATCTTAATAATGGGAAATTTATCATATAATTATAAAATATGGTGTATAGAAAAAAAATTGTAGATATATCTGTAATGTATGCTCAACAGAATCGACAATCACACTATAATTAAAAATGTTATTTTATCTTATTATGTGCTCTTGATTAGTTAGAGATCCTTCCACACAAAAGATTATCCTCTTGAGTAATTATCATTGTAAAACACTTTTTCTGTTTTAGGTTTGTTTTTTCTTCTCTTCTAAAATATGGAATTCATCACTCAATTATGTGAAATATAATGTTTAAATTTGATAAAAAAATATATATATTTTCCAAATCAATAATTAATCCTCCAAAACCATTAGTTCAATGTTCTTATTGCTAGATTTTGAAAAACTATGTCTAAAAACTAATTTCATGATTATAACATTTAACTGAAAAATAAATTTTTTGTATATGAAACCTATATATTATATAATTATTCCATGAATATAACATGAGGCATGAATATTTATAAAAATAAATTTATTAAATAAATTAATGCATAAAAATATTCATAAAATAAAAAAAAGTAACTATAAATAAGAAAGATAATAAATTTTAATTAAATTTTAGTTCCTAAGTATATTAATGTTTAATTACTATCAATAATGATTTCAGAAGTCCAATTTACTGTAGGAAATATAGTTGGTTATGTTATATTAGACTGATGAACATGGATGGACAGCTTCAATGTAGTAGCTACTTAGTATATTGATGTACTTATTTATCATTAAGATAATAAATAGTAATTTTACTAGGAATTTCAACTACAAATAATAGGTTTCATTGGGTTTATTTGAATCCAAATAATGGGGGGATTGAATAATGAATTTCAAGGAAGAATATGGAATGATAATGATTTTTAAATATATACAATTTTTCATATCAAGTACCAATTATGTGTTCTTCTATACTAAACGATTATGGAACTTTTTTTAATATCTTCTGATATTAAATGGATTCATTTTTCGATAGCTCTTACAACACGAAACATTAATATTAAACAAAAACTGAAATATTAATTTTTAAATATATATGATTCTACTTAACCATTATGATATTGTGTATGAGTTGTATTAACTACATTATGAGATAAATATGAATTTACTACTAATTAAAAATTTATTGATAAATTCTAAGTATTCATGAACTCAATTTTTTATAATGATTTTTTTCATCAAAAAAGATTCCTGCCAAAAAAAGGTATTTATATATTTTTCTGAGAATGTTTTATAATTAATTTCATTTACATTAATATATTTTATTTTATAAAAGGATATTATTTTCAAATCAAAATTTTAAAATTATCCTTTGGCTAAAATTATGGGATTATACTAAAAATATTTTATTTCCATGGAAAAGTGAAAAATATCATTTTTTTAAATTTTGTTTTTATTTCTAGAGATTATAAATTTCCATTTTGTTATAAAATATTTAAAAAATAACATTAGTTCTCCAATAATATGAATAATAAATTTAAGATCATTATAATCAATTTTATGGTTTAATTTGGTATTGAATCATTTTCATTCAAAAAAATAAGTCTGTCATAAATATTATTTTTAATTTTATTTTGTGTTTTAATCCTTAATTAGTTTCATCCACTATTAGAATCTGATTCATGAAAATTATAATGAATATTTGTAATAAAAAAAATCAAAATTTGGTAAATAGGACCCTATTATTGTTTATCAATATGGTGAGTAAACATAATAATAAATTTTCACTATAGTAAGGCTAAATTGAGTAATTAAGGATAAAAATGCTTGGATAAGGGATAAAAATGATCATAATACATTTGATTATACTATTATATATGAAAATTATTGATAATTTCAATCTATGATTCAAACATATGGAAATATGGTTCCATTATTCTTTTATTTTAGGATATAGATGATTTTATGAAATGATATAGTTAAAGATTCCATTTTCTTTTATTTTATCTATAATATTTTGTGATAGATATGAAATTAACATATTTTTATTTAGAAATGCTTATTTTAATGTTAGTTTTTTATCATTTTAACTTTTTTATAATTATTTTATGTAATTACATGAAGTTATTACAATGTTACCCTCACCCTAATATTTTATGGAATGTACCTTTTATAAATATAATCTCTTCGATAGCTTCTGTTGTACGCACCACGATTTAATAAGAAGGCCATTTTAATAGTTGATATTAATACTATTATCCACATTATAAATTTTATGTATTTTTAACCTAATTTTATCATTCAATTTATTTGTCTTCTTTATATTATATAAGATCCAATCAAATTTAACGCACAAAAACTATATTCTTACAATGCAATTTTACCACCTTTTAATGAAACACATTGTTTCATTGTAAATTTTATAAATTTTAAAAATATTAATTTTAAAAGTAGAAATCATTTTTGAATTCATAAAACCCAAATTATCCTTGGTTGAATTCTTTGTATTTATCAGGCAAGATTAATATTTTGAATAATATTGAAAAATACCACATTATAGTTAATAAATATAATTTTCATTTAAATAAGTAATATACCTAAAAAATTATATACAAATAATACATATATTAATCAAATATATTTCAATGTATTTAATATTATATTTAATTTAGATATAAATACCTATTGAACTTTTGAATATCTCTTTTACCAGTCATTTTGCTATATCTTCCTGATTAGTGTTATACTTCATTTTGTCAATTCACTAAATTAAATTTGGAATAATTGGCATACATGGTTGTAAAAATTATTATTATTATTTTTTAATAGGACCAACATAATGTAATTTTTCAATTATGAATAATTACTTTAATACATTTTTATTTACATCGGTTTTGTGTAAATCGGGATATTAAATGTAAAAATGACATTATCATATTATAAAATTACCCTAAAACATGTCTAAATTTTATTAGATTGGTGGTTTTTATGAGAATAGATATTCTTTAGAAATTATAAACTTTTTCCCCTCTTTTTTAATAATATGAAATTGATTATATTATATTTAAAGATAAGTTAAAAACGTCATACTCATATTGGGAATAAATAAATAATTTTTAATATAGGGTTAAAAAAGATAAATTAGACAATATATATTAATTTTAAATCTATTAATTCAATATTAAACATTATAATATATTTTAAAATTTTAGACAAGAAAAAAATTAATTAAATACATTCATAATGATAATGTTATAATTATTTGATTAATAAAAATTTCAAATTAATGATATTAAAAATATAAATATAAATATAATTTGAAATAATTAATGAAATACCCAAATTATATGGAAAAATATACTTTTAGGGATATATTATTTGTTTTGTTTCTAATTTTTCTTGTTTTTATGAAATATATAATAAGAAAAATATTGAAAAGTCTTAAAAGTTAAAAATATGATACATTAAAATTAATATTATTTTTAAATTTTATTTAAAATTCATAAAAATATTCAATTAGTAAAAATAATAATAATAATTTAAAAGATGACATCAATGATCTATTTTGGGTTCTTTTGGGGGTTTATAGTAATTATATTAACCCTAAAGTGTAAATAGAGAGTTTTTCAGGGTAAGAATTAAATTGCTTGATTACGAGTTAAAGCCAAAATGTATGGTTAATAACTTGATCTAAACTTGTTTAGAAATTTTTTTATGATAATTAAGACCCATAATAATTATTTATTTTAAATTAATCTCTTTGGATTCTTTTAAAATATAAAATAAATTAGTATTAATTTAATATTTTAAAAGATTCCATAAGTACCCCTCATCTCTATTACAAAAAGTACATCCTCCATTATATCCTCACGCCATGTTTGTCATTATATATCAACAGAAACATTACCATTTTCCCCCAAAAAAATTCCTATAAAATTTATATATGTACTTCATCATAAGAAGACCAACCCTAGGGTCTCAATGAAGAGATCCAAGGGAAGCCCATCGAAGAATATGTAATTTTTTACCAACTCATTCAATTTATTTTCAATTATCATTCCTCTTATTATGTGTTTTTCATAAAAAAATAATAATCCGAGTATAATACCTACTAATATATGTTATTATTATTATGGTACTACCATATTCTATTTTTTATTTGTCCTATGAAAAAAATCATTATGGGTTTGTATGTACGGCTTACGCTCACCATAGTGTGGTGTAATTAATTATTTATAACCAAATTATTTGTATGGAAATAATTATTATTATAAATGATATAAATAATAAATATGTCATTATATTTATTAGTTATAATTAAATTTCCATCCAATTCATTACCACGTTATTATTAAGGGAATGATATCGTCGCATGTTCGTATATAAGGTGTACCATCTCCATGAAACAAAGAGATTCATTCCCCACATTAACCATTAAAGAATGATTATAAATATATATATAAATATTATATATAATAAATTGAAACTTAATATCATTCTAGATATTTTTTATCTTTATCATATTCAAAACAAATTTACGAAAAACCATTCATAGGAAAATAAAGCAATTAACGCCCTATATAAGGGTAATAACAAAATATTATTAATGAGCTAGTGATAATATAATATAATATGTTCATATATGGTATTACAAATATATTTATGGATTTGGAATAATTTAATAACATTCTTTAAACTATTATAATATATTTTAAATTTAATTCAAAAAAAGGAAACACCCAGTAAGGGACATTTCCTCAATCATACTTCATTGATGCATAGTTAGATGTTATACAACCACCATATTATATGAGTTGTAAATACAACCCCTTTGAATTATCATGAAATTAATTAATTTATTTTAATTTTATTTAATACTTTGATTAATATAATTCATTTATTGGTTTTATGATTTAAATGTTTCATATGATATTGGAGGTTTGAATGTTTAAAGAATTAATCTTTTCTACATTTCAATTTTCATGATATTATTTTACATATTTATTTAAATGGGAATAAATGGATTAATTAAGAAATTTTATGTCTGTTATGATGTTCTTTAATTTTTATTCAAAAATAATCTTTTAAATGATTTATATAAGGGACACATTAGCTAAAACATTGTTTTAAATGTTTTTAAGAATTTTTATTCTATAATATTCTCATTCTTGTCTATGTTTTCAAAATGGTTTTTTGAATTTATTTCTAAGGATATGAATATTTTAAAATGTTAATTTTTTAATTTTTCTAAAATTTTCGAATAAGGTATTGGACAATTTTATTAAGAAACCCCTTTTTAATGTGTTCTTTTGTAAATGTATGGATTTAAAAAAAATATTATTTCAATGTAAAAAAGACTTATTTCTATTAAGAAAATATTATTGATTTTATGAGATTATTTTCATCATTTTAAACATCCTTTTATGGATTTTAAACAAAATTTACATTGATTTATTATGATACAATATACCATATTTTATTGAAGGTTTCACGAATTTTTATATTATGGATGTGTTATTTTGATAAAATGCATGTTTTAAAGTTAATGTTTCAACAATTTTTTTCCTAGTTATAATAGAATTATTATATTGGTTATGTTTCACCATTTTCATTTGAAGAATGGATTAGAATAATTATGTGATAGGTAGGGGCCCACTATATCCCCTTGTTGCATCAGTAGGTCTCTTGAGACAAACTAGGTTGGGTTTTTACCAATTTATGAATAGTGTCATGGATGAACCCATGATGGTATTATTATAATATCTATCATTATACATCCCCTCGTTATGAGATTAGTTATTAACATTACATGTGATTATTTTATTAGTAGAATATACATGTGAATATTTATGTAGAATTATTTGATTTACTATTGTTGTATTTTTTTATGATTATGTTTACAAGTCTTGCATTTTAGTTATAATCCTTGACATAAAAGATTATTTACGATAGCATAGTATATTTTATTTTCCCATACTATGTATTTGACCTGAACACTTTGTTATGTTTTGTTTTCCCAGTATTCCAAGATGTGTACTATGATTGATAAAAATGGTTATGCTGGAGAATAATAGCATTCTTAAAGGATTATCTTTGTTGTACTTTATGTTTCAAATTGTAATGTATGGTTCATGTATGTAATAAATATTCGAAGATAACTAAACTGATCGGTTTTTTGGATTTGGCATGTGTATCTATGATAATTTGATAAATTGAGGCATTGGCTATGAGATACTGGGGTTGGGGTCATTACAGTAGGTATTAGAGGTTTTTTTGAAACATCATTGGAAATTATATTTATGAAACATCGATTAAAAAAATTCTATGATATACATTGAGGATAATAATAGAAGAACATCCTAGATTTTGGGAATGATTTAATTTATATGGGTATTCTTTTAAAATTTTCCATATATGGATTCTACATGTGGACGTGGTTATGGAACAGTGGAACATTGGAGTTACAACTCTGACAAGTTGAATAAATCCCGACTTGTTGTAATATGTTACACAACAACATGCATTACTACACACTTTGTTTGACACTCCCAGGGCATATGAAGATGATAATTCCCATTTTAACTAAAAAATAAGAAGGATTTAAAAGTAAATATATCCTCTAAGAGAATATATTAAATATTATGAGATTATATACACGTCAATTTTTTAATTTATGTTATGTATTTTACTAGTTTTTGGATTATGATTTATGATATGATCTAATCTGGTTCATTTCGTCATTTAGAAATGGTTCCTTGTTTAAGGAAAGCAAACACCACCGATTCAAATGATCCAATTTTTAAAAAGGATAAATTCATTTTTGGTCCTCGGATAATATTTTGATGTAAATAGTCTCCCAATAATTCTAATCAGTTGAGGTCATAATATAATGTGATTATAGGACAGGTAAAGAGTACTCTAAATATTATTATTTTATAGGGAAGTGTGAGAATAAGAGGAAAACATTGAATAATATAGGTACAATTAATATGGGAATGAAGAATCTTTTCAAATTTAATAATTGTGGAAATTATAATAATTGTAAATGTTTAAATGGAATGGGATTTTGTTACAACTATGGATTAAAAGGACACTATCCATGGGATTTCTTGGATAAGAAAAATTATTCTAATATAAAATTCTTCAAATGTTAAGATACATGTTTTATGCAAAAAAAAGCATCATGCATCAAAATAATATACCCCAAAATAGTATAATGGGTCATGGTTGATAATATGATGCCACTATGGATAATGAGTAAAATTTATGGTGGTTATGATTTTTTTCATGAAAAATTTCATTTGAATATTTTATGAATGATATTCTGGTTATAATAATTATTTAATATATAAAAATTTAATGGTATTACTTCTTCAGTAATAAATAGAAATTATGAATGCTTACATTTTGGTTTTAAAGCTGATCGAGGTATTATTATATTTTGTATCTGATAATTTGATCAACATTATGTTCTTTTAGGAATCTAATGTTAGTCTAATTTTAGAAATTTGGTATCCTTCATTGTGATTTTTTGGTCTCTCAATTTAGAAATATATATTTTTGATGATTCTAAATGTAACTAATTATTAAATGGATTGTGCATAACTATGGAAATATTTATTTATGTTTAATGTATTATTTATAAAAATGGATGAACTATGAAAACCAATTTGGTTTCAGTAAACATTTAAAAGATAATGGAATTGATTTTTTATCTTATGATTCATAAAATCATTTCAGACATGCAAAATTCATCTTGAAAATATGAATTGAAAATAGATCTAATAAAAAAAATTAATATTATTACATGGAATGAAATTATGTTTATTTTATCATTTTATTTTTTTGATATTAAAGAAATAACTCGACTATAAGAAAAGTATTTGAATTGAAATTTATCTATTTACTTTTCTTTCTGATAAATAAATAACCTCTTTAATAATAAACATATATATGGTTTTTTATGGTTTCCATTCTAATTAAAATGGTCTCTTTCATTCTCCATCTAAACATAATGGTTTTATTTTTCTTCATTTTCCCAGTTTTCACATCACACTAATGTTTTCTAATTCTAAATCATAATGTTGTGGTGCCCATCACATTTCAATTTACCTCTAATTAAGTGGATGTTTTATTAACTCTATTTTTTATGTATGTTTCCCGCAAAATAATTTTCAAGTATCATCCTATGATTTTAAAAGTACGATTTGAAAATTGAAAGTATACAGTTTATTAATGGTGGGAATAATGTAACAACCTAAGATTTAATGTCATATACCTTTTTAAATTTAATATTTTTGATATCTTTATTTTCACACAACACCGAGTTCGAGCACACCCTGATATATAAACCATTCATTTTAAATAAAAGTTATTAATCATATTAACCACATTCTGAAATTTATGTATATTCCATATAATTTTAACACTCATCTAATGTGTTTTTAAGAAAATTATATTAGAATAAATCTGCTTTTATGAATAAATACTATATTCATTAAAATGTAATTTTACCAATATTTCAAGGCGCACCTATTTTAAAACATAATTGGGTGAATTTTATAGATTTTATTTTTCAAAGATGACATCATTTTTGAATTTCGGATATCAAAATTAATTTAGTGTTTTTTTTTGTTTTTCGATGAAGATTTCCTTTTTGATGACTTGTGAAATATATTTAATTGTAGTTAAAAAAAATACGATTTCCTTTAAATATTTTTAAATATTAAATTGATAGGACAATAATAAATATGTTTACCAATTTAGTACATTGAAATCCTGTTTATATTTAAATTCAATTTAAAAACTTATTGGACTTTTGAACGTCCCTTTTACTCACCTTCTCGCCATATCTATGGGATTACGTTAAACATAATTTATTCACATCTATGGATTGAATTTGAAAAATATAAAAATTGTTTTGTAATTAGTATCATATTTATAGTTTAAAAAAGGATTACCATAATTTTTGGGGTATTTTAAATAGTATCATTAATGGATTTTTATTTACCAATGTTAAGGGTAAATTGTGTAATTAAGGGTAAAAATAATATCATAATATCATAATATTATAAAATTTCCCTCAATAATGTAACAATTTCATTGGATTAGTGGGTTTTGACCAATAAAATCTTATTCCAAAATTATATCCTTTTAATCCCACTTGGTTAAGAAAATGAAATTTATTTTATTTTATTTTATGATAAGTTAAAAATGTCTTACTCATTATTTTTTTTAAAATATTTTTTTTAATATAGGGTTATACAAAAAATTAATCAAAAATACAAATAGTACTTTTAAAGATAATAAATATATATTTATAAAGATAATTTATTTTATAATTTTTATGGAAAAAAATTAACGGATTTCTTATTGATGATGTATTAATTGTTCAATATATGGAAATATAAAATAAATATAATTTAAATAATTAATTACATACAATTATTTTATAGATAAATTATCCCTGTTATTAACATATTAGATGTTTTGGTTTTATGTTATCTGGTTTTTATGATATGTATAAAAAATAAAATAATTAATTGTATCAAAATTGATATTAATAATATTTTAATATAAATGATATTTTATTAATTGATATAAAAATCATAAAAAAAACAAAATTCATAAAAATGTCAATTATAAATTTTAATATGACATAAATGATCCATTTTAGGTTCTTTTTTCATTTTATAGTATTTATGATAACCCTAATGACATTAATGACAAGTTGTTAGGGTAAGAGTTAAAAGTTTTAACTATGATTTAATTCCAAATGATATGTTTAATAATGATAAAAAACATATTCAAAAATCATATTCATTGATATTTAAGACCCATATCCATCTTATATTTTACATATATCACTTTTTATACATTTTTAATATAAAATTCATTTATATTAATTCAATATTTTAAAAGATTCTAGAATATCCCCTCGCTTCACTTATAAATAGAAACACAATGCCTTGCTTCCTCACACCACATTGAGACATTTATATTGTTAAAAACCTTATCATTTCTACTCAAATATTCCCTAATACTTTATTAAGGTCTTATTCTTCTATAAATAATAGCCATTATGTTTGTATGATGATATACAAAGAAAATCGATCGAAGAATAAGTAATTATTTTAAGAACTCATTCAAGTTATTTTATTATTTTACGTCCTCTTACTATTTGGATTATATAATAAATTAATAAATAAAAATCATATATATGGTGATATATTATTATGATTATGGTACTACTATATTCCACCTTTTATACATCATACTAAAATTATTATCTTCATGTGTGTGTACGTACGACTTACCCTCTCCACATTATGATGTAATCTGTTTTTCATAACCACTTTATTTGGATGTGTATAATGGTTACTAAAAATGATATAAATAATAAATATAACATGATATTTATTCTTTATAATTAATATACCATCAAATTATTTACGACATTACTATTAAGCGAATGATATTGTCACTCGTTCGTATGTATGACATATTATCTCTATGATACGACAAGAATGATTCTCCATGATAACCATTCAAGAATGACTATAAATATATATATAAGGATTAAATATAATATATATGAAATTAATATAATTCTGGATATGGTGGATCTTTATCCTATTCAAAATAACTTCAGAAATTCATAACAAAAAATTCATAATAAGAGAAAGTAGTTAACACTCAAAACAAGTGTAATAACGAAATATTATTAACAAATGGGAAATAATATCATATTGTAGGATCATATATGGAATTATAAATATATTTATGGGTTATTATAAGTTAATAACACATTTAAAACCATTTTGGTACGTAAATATGCATTCACCTAAAAGGAGATGTACAGAAAAGGACTTTGTCCCAATCATCTTTCATTGAGTCGTGGTTAAATTTTATACACCCACCTTAATTTATGTGGTGTATATAAAGTCCATTTAAAAATTAATATAATCAATTAATTTATTATAAATTTATTTAATATTTTGATAAATATTATTATTTAATAGACTTTATTATTTAAATGTCCAATATGGTATGGGTGGTATTGAATGTTTAAAATATTAATCCATTCTCAGTTTCCATATTCTAGATATTATTTTACATGTTTATTTATAAGGATATAAAAATATTCTAATTGAAATTTTATGTCTATATTAAATTTAATTCCATTATTTTTTCTATAAATATTTTTATGGATTTATGTAATGAACTATATACCTAAAACATCTTTTTATTATTTTTAATATTTATTATTCCAAATCATTTTCATTCATGTTTATGTTTTCAAAATTGTTTTGATAAATTTATATATAAGTACATAATTATTTTTACATTTTAATTTTTTAATTTCTATAAACTTATTCAAAGTGGTATATGATACATTGATTTAAAAATACCTTTTTAATTTTTTCTTTTATAAATGATTGGGATTAAAAAAATGATTTCAATGTAAACAAATACTTGTTTTCATAAATATGTTTTTAAATATTTAATTAGATTATTTATATATATGTTAACATCATTTTTAGTATTTTATGATTAATTGATTTTGATTTACTATGATACAATATACCATATTGTGATTAATTTTTAATGATATGTTTTATTATAGATGTGATACCTTGAAATCATTCATCGTTTATGGTTCATGTATTAACATTTTATAATAATGTTTTAATATGATTTTTAATGTTAGTTATGTTTCACCCATTCCATATGAGGAGTGCCTTGGACTTATTATGTAACAAGCAGGGCCTGTTATAGCCTCTCGATTCATTGGTTGGTCTTTTGAGAGAAAATATTTTGATTTTTTACTCGTTTTTTATATTGTGTATTGGCTGAAGACTTGATGGTATGTTTATGATGACCAACAATATGCATTCCCCAATATGATATTAGTTATTGATTTTACATGTGATTATTATACTAGAGGATTATCAATGTGAAATTTTTTATGAAATTATCTGATTTATACATTCTGTATTGTGTACATGACTATGTTTAAATGCCTTTGGTTATAGTTATATATATTTCCTTAAAAGATTATCTATGATAGATTTGACTAGATTATTTACCCTTGCTGAGCATCTATTCTCACCACATTCTTATGTTTTTTACATGGATTTCAATATGTACTTTATTATTGATATGCACAGTTATGCTAGCAGAATAATGTAATTCTCAACGGATTATCTATGTTGAATTTAATGTTTCCAATTGTATAGTAAGTTTGGTTTATGAAATTAATTTCCAAGACTACTAAAAATCATGGTACGTCAGGATTGAACACTTTTATCTATGCCAATTTAATAAATTCAGGCTCTGGCTCTAGGCTAATAGGGTTGGGGTCATTACATATACAATGTCGACAAGGTATAAATTAAATTAATATTGAAATAAAATATATTATTTTAACATTATTAATTACCATATAATTGGAATGAATTTTTGTGTTCCATGAATTATCATGAAAAACTAAAACTTGAAAATGATTTATAATAATATAATATTAACATTAATTTATTTTAATGTTGTTTTCAATGAGTAATTTAACAAAATATGTCAAAATTATTTTAATGATATTTTAGCTTAAATAAAATTTTTTGATGACCATTTAAAACTCCTTAAATTTTGAAAAAAAATCCGATTATAAATGCGTTATAATTACACAAAATTTTTATTAATGTTTAAAATTAAATCATTTAACTAAAATGATGACGTTTTATTATTAAACTATTCCTTACCATGGTTATAATTAAAATTAGTTAACTAATGGGTTATTCCAAATAAAAATAATTAAAATGATATAAAAAATAGTAATTTATTTTTTTAATTTTATCAATATATTATATTCCTTTTCATCAGATAAATTTCATTTTGGAACCATTTTACAAGATTTGGAAACATGTTATATAATAACACTTTATGTATTCCTAAAAATGACCTTCATTTATTTTAATAAAAAACTAATTTATTCAAGGATATTAAATTACTGATGATCTAATCATCTGAATATTTAATTGGATATAGTATAAAATATCATACCTGGTTGATTAATGGAATAACTACCTTTTATATAAAATATATGGTCCCATAATGTTTAAAAGTATCTTTTTTCACATTAATCATAAAAAAATAGTATAAATAGTTAAAAACTAAAATATATTGGTAAAAACATTATCTAATCTTATAGAAATTTTAGAGGATAATATTTTCCTAACAAATAATAATCATATCATGAAATTCAGTCACCTTGGATAAATTTTTCAATAAATATTTTTATCATAATTTATTATATTAAGTAGTTCAAAAGGTTATCCTTCCCTCACTCATAATTGGGCTCATACTCTTATCCTTTTATCACAGTAAGGAATGTTTTTTTTCTGAACAATACTTACAAAATTCCATTAAATATGTCCCTCTAATCATCTGGGATGTCATTTTAGGATCATACATAAAATCTATGATGGATTAATGTATAAATGAAATGTCATTTTCTAAAGTAAAGATACTTTTTTACAATAATGGTTTTCATTTTATTTATTTTTCTTAAATATTCAATAATTCTCTGAAAAAATATGATATTAAAACATTTTTATATAGTGTATACTATAATAATATATTTTTAATATAATTAATTATATATATCTCAACATCAAATAAATGGGAAATTAATCTACTATTCATATGTATGGTGGACAAATTCCTTGAAAACTGATATAATTTTTTTTTCAACACCTCTTATAAGGAATCATCCATGTGGTATATTAAATGAATATATAAAATTTTCATGACACACTTTTATTTCTATAAAATTAATATTTCCTCTATATAAATATTTTTTTTCATTAACTTAAATATGATGATGTCTTTCATGCACACATGTAGGATACCACCTCTATGAAGCACTAAGATTTTTTTTTCACCAAATCACATGGATGATATATATATAAGTATATTTTAAAAAAAAATATTTATGATATAATGATAATTATGGAAAGAGGAAATAATAATTTCCAATTTTCATTTGTTATCATTGAAAAATGGAAGTGTTACTCATGAGTACATAAGGCCTACATCTCTATAGTTGTAATGTATTTAATATTCATAATCATCATTCCTGATTGGTTCATAAATTATTATTAATGTATAAATGAACAATATTTCATAGTTATTATTTTTCAATGATAAAATAAAGACCTCATTCCCCATAGTAAATCCACCAACGTTATTTTTTTCTAATGAGTGAATATCATCAAAACAACAGATATAAAATTAAATTATTATGTAATAAATATAATATGTTAAAAATAAAATAAGAAATTAATATAAATTTTATAAGTATACAAATAAATTAAATTATTTAAAAAATATTATAGTTTTAGAAGATAAAGTACATTCATGATGAGTCAAACTCAAGGTAAGGTATGCATTAACATAAAACCTCATTCTGAATATATTAATAATTTAATTTATATATTTATTAAGTCCATGTCTGTTATAATAACTCTATATTATAGATATATTTATATAGAAATAAAATAAATATTAAGTATATTTTATATATCTTTTAAAAATTTATTAAAAATTGATATATTAATGTATTTTATTTATAATAATTTGAATTTCATTACCAAATAAATTAATGAATGTTATATTTTAAGGTATAAAGAGTAATTATATTTTCCCTCCATCATAGCTGATATATTTTGTTTGGATTCAAATAAAATATTCAATGTTTTCATCATAAAAAATAGCACGACCATTTTTATGGGAATTGATCTTTTAAGAATTGGATTTTACAAGGATATGTGAATTTAAATATCAATATATTTTTCACATATGATATGAAAATATTTTTTCAACAGAATTATAATGAATGAATGAAGGAAAAAAATGATTTGTTAATGATTTTATCCATTGAATTTATTTATGATTATGGGTAAGCCCAATATATCTCCTTGTAATGGGTGAGTCCAATATAAATCTACGATGCATTGGGTAATTAATATCTTCCCGGTAAAAGATTTTTTTCAGTTAACCATACGGTGATTTCAAATATAAGGGTTCCTCTAAGAGTTTTTTTAGGTTTATATAAAGTTTATTTTACAAGGATACTGTATTAAAATTTTTTCTATTGTCTTTTCCTCATGATATTTTGACTTATTAAGGAAAACTAATGATATTTTGTTTTAATGGAATGATTCCCCATTTGGGGTGAAAATTTATGTTTTAATGAAAAATAGTTTCTTATATATTTTCAGATATCCTATGAATCCCACATGATTATTTTTTTTCATTTAAATTTTAATATACATTTATTATTATAAAATTTGGAATATAATGTTGATTTCATGTGTATATATGTGATTATTGAAGACCAAAGATTATTTTTGTTAAAAGGAGACTATTTTATAATTTCATGATTTCAAAATAGGCTAATGGGTTCCTTACTCTTTTTATGTACCATACAAATATATTTTCTCCCATCCATATTTTTTTAAAAAAATTAAATTGTTTTTAAAGATGTATAGGAACAAATAAGAATTCAATTATGAAAACATAGATAATTTTCATTAGAAAAGTCATATTATTTATTACAATAATTTTTAATTGAATGAATTGATACTAAGAAGAAGTGTCTAATAACTTTTGTATGATTCTATTAAGTAAAATTTATTAAATAATTCCATAATTATTTAAATGTAAAATGATCCTAAAAATGAAAGGAACTAAATTATTATCTAATAATGAAATTATGATTTGAATAAAGATCAGGTTCTTACTATTGATTTAAAATGTAGGTTCAAATGGCATTATAGATTATGTTATTTGTACATGTTTATAGTAAAATGAATCCTATACAATCAAGGGTTAATATATTGGTCTAAAATCATATGTTAATAGTATCATATAACCTTAGGGGTCAAGGTGTGAAGAATAAACAGTGTAATTTTTTGAGATTGGATTTATAAGGATAATAAACATAGGTAAAGAGGATTTATATGTTTGAGTAATATATAATTTATATAGTATTGTATTTATAAAGGCTATTTTATCTTTAACATGAAATAATTAATTACAGATTTTTATTATTTTATTTTGTACATATTAAATATTAGTTATAATGGTGAAATTAAAAGATCCTCAAACAAAAAGTGTTTAAATTATATATTATTTAATAAACAGTTATATGGAAATATATTTTTCCAATTATTTTCAATGATTCATCAACATATACATCACTTCAAAGACGCTATAAATCATATCCTACACATTTTCATTACACTAAAATTTATATGGGTCATTTTTCTCATTTATTTGAATTCAAAATATTGATGATTCCATTTCATTCGAAATGGAAATACCATAATGTGCATGAATATTTATTTTCAAGAGGTATAGAAATCATTATAATGATTAAGGGGGTATGAATATAATAAACTAAGACGACTCTAGATTTATTGTCTGATTTTATTTAAATTTCTATATATGAAACATGATTGGGTTGATATTGATAAATCATAAGGAAATATGTCTTATCATTTATTTTTATTATGGAGTAAGAAGATATATATTTCTAAAATATTAATATGGTATTTAAATCAAGGATTTGATTTGGAGTTTATATTTCAGAACATTTATGTATTGGTATTTTATCAAGGATATTCTGACATATTCATATTATTACTACAATCATGAAACACATATGGATTATTTTTCTTTTAAATTTTAATTCAAAAGATGAAAAAATATATATAATGGAATATATACCAATTACTATTAGTTTTGGTAAAAGGTGGTTATATGTAGAGACAATCATATATGGAAATATAATAATGTGATAAACAAGCAATTAGGTTAAAAATTAATTTATTTTAATGAACTAATAATAATTTTTTTTAATTTTATGGATAAATGATAAATATATAAAACTATTGGGGATAAAAATTAATATTATGATTAATTAGATTTTTTAGGATGTTTCTTATATATTTGGATATATTTTTTAGGTGTATTTTTAATTAATCCCTTATGTATAAGATGATGAACTATATTAGGAATAATGCCTTTAAATTTTTTAAAAAATAACATTAGTGTCATGGATAATATTTTGGGTTTATATATAATTTTATGTTGAGGTAATTATGGGTTATTACAATTTGGGAACATGTGTTTTAACTAATTATAATAATGGCATTGAAAAGTGAATAAATGATTAATGTATTAATACTATTTTGATAAGATCACAATAATTTTGAGGAGCATAATATCATTATATGTGATTTTATTTGAGTATTCATGGATTTTTTATTATTTCGAAGATTATATGATTTTAATTTGGATTTATGGTGGTTTCATGAAAATTATTTTCTAATCTCATAGATTATATAATTAGAGTACAATCAATTTTGGTTATATTTTTTGGAGTTGCTATTGTTAATTGGAGATAAAGGTTAAAAAAATATTGGAATAATGTGTGAAATAAAATTTTATGATATTTTGGATTTGAATATGATCATAAATTGTTTTAGGAATTTATAAAATAATATAAGTTGATCAGTGGGTGTTTTTATTAGGGATTTAGAGATTAATATTTCACTTCATTATATGGTGGTTTATTCCATTTGGGAATTATCGTTCCATTTATTAACAATTTTTTGTTTTAGTTTATGTCAAAATATATGATGATTATTTTAATATCCTTTTTATTATTATTTCATCTTTTAGAAATTTATTTTAGTTCTTTAGTAAACAAAATTTCATCTTCAGTTCTCTTAATTTTGAGAGAAAGAATATATAATGGGGGAATTTTATTAAAGGATGAAATTTAAATTTTCAATAATTTATATTTCCTTATGTTCATTGTATTGATGGTATCAAAATTAATAAAAACTATGAGAATAATATTTAAAAACTATTATCATATTATATTCACATCCCATTAATTGATAATCTTTTCACGTCTATTTATTTTATGGTTATTGGTAAGTGACTATATCATTTACATTATTATGATCAATTTTCTATATCACCATCCATTATTATTTGTATAATATTATTTTTTGGAATATGAATATTTCCACTTCCCACTATTGTTCTTATATTTGGAAACATGGTAATTTGTTATTTTATACTTCATTTTAATTCCATATTCCCTCTTTTTTAAAGGATGTTATATTAGGCATCTTAATGGTGTGAAAATTTAAAAAATAATTTTTAATTTAAAAAAATGATTTATGACAAAAATATTGAATTTTTAATAATAAATTTATATATGGTGGGAAATAAATATCCTGATATTTTAAAAAGAAAAGTTTGATTGATATCGTATATAACATGCAACAAAGAGTTTAAATGTTTTGTAAAATATTATTTATTTAATATTACCATTATAGTATAACTTTGAAACTAGTGAGTTTGAGTAAGATTAAAGGAATTATTATATAAATATAAATATATTAATTAGTAAAATTTTATGGAAATTTATGAGTAATTATTCACCCCATTATTAGAATAGTCTTTTAATACATCAAAAATATGATTTCATAAGAAATGGTTTTTATTAATTTCTTTGATAGAAAATTATAATTAATTTATTGAAATAATAAAAATATTATTTTATGGAAATATAACCATTAATCAAAATAGCATGTAATAATTTGGATAAAACTGATTTTTTTTATTTATTTTCCTGTGAATTGCAAAAAATATTGATTTTTATTTATAAAATTATTTTGGTTTCAAGATTCTAATAAGATGCATTTTTTAATAGATTAAAAGTAAAAATAATACTATATTGATAATTTAATTATAACTAAGTTAATTTTAATCAATTTTATTATTGAATTTGGAATAAAAAATGTTTATACATGAAAATGTTTTTTAAATACTTTATATTAGAATGTTTTTCGTTCTAATTTAAAATTAATTTATACCACTCATATAGTCTGATTCGATGAAAATGGATTTTATAACGACTAATATATTTTCTATTTTAGTTGAATCATTTTTTTCTCAACATTATAAACAGTAATCGTATGAAATAATTTTTACTAATGTAAGGTTAAATGTTGTTATTAAGGTTTAAAATAATAGGATAAGGGAAAAGGCCGACTAAATCATTTCAATATCCAATTTTATGAGTGTGTATACTCTTAGATCGTTAATTTTACTAAATTGTGGAATCATGGTGTTATATTTCCTAAATTTTTTTATTTGAAATATTTAATTAAATAAAAAAGTAGAAAATGTCACTTTGTTTTTTTAATATCTATAAATTTTTGTTAATGGGATAAAAACAACATATGATTGTCTGAAAATGCTAATTTTAAATATAAAATATTTTAAATATAACGAAAATTTATTAGTTATTTATATTAATGAATAAACTACCCTATATTCTTATGCAACTTTAAAATAGGATTTATTCAATTAATGTGGAAAAAATTAAATTATTTCTAATATATTAAAAGAAATCTTATATGAATGTATATTTATATTACTAATTTAGTCATGTAATATATAATATTTTATGGATTTACTAAAAGATTATATTCAAATTTTTTCTTTTGGATATTGTTTTAAAAGAAATATTAAAATAATAGTATCAAAAATAACATTAATGATCATTTATGTTAAACATTATTTTTTTCAATTTTTTATAAGTCATAAAATTATCATAATAGAAAATTAAGAAAATAAAGGGTATAATATATAATACCTTTGTAATTTATGGTCCAACATTCAACTAATATGTCAAAAACTAACCCTTTAATATTGTAATGGTAAATATCACAATTAAAAATAAAATTTTTTACACAAGGATATAATTAAATTAATTATGTATATAATAGTTTAAATTCCTAAAAAATATTTAGTTTATATTTATATTATAACCATATCTTAATTATATAGGAATTAATTTCATTTGGGAATAATTTTTTATGTGTTAAAATCATATTTTATTATAATATTTTATGGGTTTCTAACAATGATTTAAATTATATTTTGTAACAAACAATATTTTATTATATTATTTGAAATTCTTGAAAAAATATTATCATCCATGTTATTTGGATATTATTTGAAATATTACCATGAAAAAATAATATTCTAATTGACCATTAATTTTATTTATATTCACCCAATGTGTAAAAAAATTTGGTATCATTGTAATCATTAAATAGGGTATACATGGGCTATTAATTTAAGATAAGGGTAAAAAATATTCTAAAATTATATAAAATTTAATGGATGAGATTATTTAAATCCGTTTTCATCTTATATTCAAAATTATTTCAATTTTTTATCTATTTTTTCATTTAAAATTAATTTATATTGATTTAATACATTAGGTAATTCTAAATGTTTCCCTTCCCTCACTTATACAAATAAAAATCTTACCGATGTTTATGAAAAAATCAACAAAATTACATGATAATACCTACCCAATTACCATACATACAATTGTTCCCACATCCTAGTTTTCATTTGTTTGATCATAAATCCATCTTTGGAGGGATTTTTTAGAAACCATAACATGTTTTCTAAAAGAGATACCTGGTTTTTAAAACAGATTTTATTATTATTTCTTCATATTAACACATAAAATCATAACAAAAAATTTTGAAAAAATAACATACATTTCTTCCACATTCTAGGAATTTGTTTTGTTAATTGAATATCCAATATCCATCTACTCCTTAGTTAAATAGAAAATCAAACCATCATTCTAGTGTTAGGAGGATTACTATCTCATGAACGTATGTAATTTTTTTCATCACCACCTATCACCACCATTTATAACTATAGATTAAATTAAAGAAGAAATATTATTGAATAGATATTATTTTTTAATTTTAATGGATCATCTAATTTTTATTGAGATTCATAGAAAAATGATAAAATCGGTCATGTGTATGTGTGTACTACCACCTTTACAAATTATTTGCATTAATTTTATTCACCTCATGACATTGATAATATATATTAGTATATATAATGAAATATTATCTTATTTATGATATAATATTCATTATTAATCAATTTAATATTGTATAGCAAATTTCCACAATGATCATTGTAAATTGATACATTACTCTAGCATATGTACTCTCTACCATCTCCATGATTGTAAAATAATTCACTTTTAATAATAATCATTCATGATTGGTATTAAATTATTAATTTCTATTTAAAGATTGTGATTATTTAATTATTATAATTCTAGATTTGATTGAATAATGACCTTGTCGACCATATAAGACATAATAAATTCTTTTTCATTATTTCAGACAGATATTTTTAAAATGACCAACATGAATATAATAGATTAGGAAATTGAATATGAACTAAAAATAAATAAGATAAAAGGAATAATATACTTGAAAAATGTTATTAATCAATTAAATAATATAAATATATTATTATTAAATATGATTAAGAAAGCGTGAGATGGTTTGGATTCCATATAAGGGACACATAAAACTAAAATCTTATGTTAAATGGTTTAAGGATTTAGTTTCTAAATTTTCATATTATAGGACCGTAATATTACAATTATTTTAAAGATCTATTTATAAATAATGAATATATATATATATATATATATATTAAATTTTATACTTATTTTGAAATGTTTTAAACAATAATATTATTACATATTTTATATGTAATATATTGAATTTCAATACAAAATATAGAAGGAATGATCTATTTTACCATACATGACGTAAGAGGATATTTCAACCACAATTTCTGATATTTATTTTTTGGATTATATTATAAGTTTCATTACATTCTCTCTATAATGATTACCCCACTCATGCTAGTAATTATAAAATGTAGTTGGTTACTACTAGAGTCTTTCCTCAAGTGGGCCCTTAGTTGGTGACTAGCACCGAGTGTATAATAAGAATAAAAATGTGAGGCATTACCCTCTAACAGAACATAAGAAAGTGAGAGTTATTTTCGAGGCACACTTATCAACACCAAATTATATATACATAAGAAATACAAAGTACATACATGTAATTTCATAAAGAACTAAAACATATAAAATTGAAACATTAAGTATAGAAAGGTAATCTTGGCAAAGACCATGATGCTCAAATAGCTCTTATAAAACCCTAAGCTAGTTATATCATTACTATAACCTCATCCAAAAGAAATGAATATTGTTTATATATATATTGTTTGAGAAAAATATTATTCATATAATGATCCTCCTCATAATGTCTCATGAAAAAGATAAATAAAGAATACTAAAACATAATGAAAATTATTGAAGTTAACTCATCACCTAAACAGTTCTATTATATTGTCATAGTCACCACTGATACTTCTGAACAAGTATAAAATTCAAGAAATCATTTTTTATAGTAATTAAACCTCAAGAGTTACCCATAATCACTTCTCAAGTCATGTTCTACTCTACCCCAATGTCACACATCCTAATCAATCTCTCTCTAAAATTAGACTTCTGACACAATACAAGGAGATGAATCACAGAATACACATTGCACATCACATCATCACATCTTCCTAACCCTATATAAAAACCATGTAGTTTCTGAAATCCTTCTTATAAAATATTGTGTGTGTAAAACATCTATTATTATTTCTCAATGTATCACAACTCGTACATTGATTTTGGTTCCCCTATCCACCATAACCTTTACATGTCATAAATTTAATAACAATTTAGATACTATATATCGACATTCATGTCTATAAATTAACCTAAATAAATCACATATATATAAACTCTTATGTAGGGAAACTAACCAATGAATAAACTAGAACACGATACTAACATCAAAAGAGAGTTAGGAAGAAGGTGTAGTCATCCATTCATCCTCCCACAAAAATAATTTAAAAACACCTTCCCATAGTCCACTAGGATTCATTTTCCATAACCAATCTGCATGGTGTAGTTTATGATATCAGATAATGTACATTATATAATATATCTTACATCCTAAATATAGATATAAATCAGTCCTTAGATCAACCGAAACTATCATCATTTAGAAACTCAACTTGTACAATTAATAATTAGGTATCCTATAGAATGAATAATATTTAGAAGATATATTAAATTACATCATTTTAAATTTATCATTTTATTTCATAACAATTCATTATAAATTCAATTTAATGTTAACACTTGTCACGAACCAGCCCGGGTCGACCCTGAACCGGTCACCCGAGCCGGCCCGCGACATGGCCCGAGGGGCGTTCCTGATCCCCACGGGCTGGAAACTAGTGCCGGGCATCAAAATTAAGAAGGTGGGAACGATTTGAGCCCAAAAAAAAGTAAATAGAATAGAACAATAAACACTAACAACGGAAAAGAAATACAAGCCACACGACCACGAACCTCCATGTGACCTCTCAGGTCACCACCCAACTAGAGAGCAACCTCGCTCCAACACTGACCGACTCAAAACAGAAGACCTGAGCAAGGGAAGTCCTGAAAATGAAATGATAATATAGGCGTGAGAATTAAAAATTCCCAATAGGTAAGCCAAAGTAAACCACTGAATCCAAATTTTTCCTTTCCCAAGCAATCCGTTGACACAGGTTTGAAAAAAACAATTATAAAATAGATTTTTCACATTTAAAAATAAACAACATGTTTTCCCCATTTGAAAACCCAACGCACACTATAAATCACTTTCAAAACCATTTCATGTTTTTATAAACAAAACCAAATACAGATGATACTACGACTGTGCTAAAAAGGAACAGGTAAACAGTACAGGCTGAAAGTAAACCAGTGAAACAGAAAGTAACCAAGTAATGCAAGATGATAGAAGTGCAAAAGGACACAAGTAAAACTATAAGCAGTAAAGAATAACTGAAAGTAAACAATCAAGGTGAACAAGTAACCATGGGTGATCCTAAACATCCCAAGAAAACACCTGGACGTACTCGGGTTCAGACTACCTGCCGGCGTGGTACTCCATAGTCAATAACCAACTGGCCGCCCTAATAGCCAACCAGTGGCACATCCCTCCTGGCCTGTCTACAACTCCAGGGGGTACCAACCCGTCTAATCAGGGTTAGCAAGCAACCGTCACTCGATAATCTACAAGACGCCCAGGAACCCATGGTGGTTGTTGTAACACTGTGTAAGTGGGAGGCCCACGCACGCGTGACTCATCTCACCGCACTTGCCAACCCCTTACACGGACATCGCTACACGACAACCCTCGAAGGGAAGTCCCCCTGTAGAGATGCCCTCACAAGTACGTATATGTATATATTTATATGTATAATCACTTCACATTCAATAAAGTGCCAACCGAGCCTTCACGTCATTTGATTATCAAAACAACTTTATAAAATACCTGGAGTTGTCAAGCGAGCACTTGGTTTTTCAAAAACAAACAGCTTTACACGAATATTTCACAGTAGCATTTTAAATAACTCAAAACACTGTTTTTGTATTAAGTAAAGGGCCAAACTGGCATATCTTCGTATATTTCTTTTAAAACAAGTTCGATGTGTCTCAAAAAGAGGCGAAAACATTTTGTAACCAAGAACCATTTAGAAAAGTCAAGATCTCGAGAAAATAAAAATAAATGGACATAAATGGTAACAATTTCAAACACCATCTTCATTTGAGGGCACATCCATGTGTGCACCTGGTGCACCCATGGATGTGTCAACATCCAATGGTGCGTCAAACCTGCAATGGGGCACGACAACACTTCCAATTGATACTAAATTTCATAAAACCAACCAGCACAGGATAATAAGATCCAAGAGTGATTTTTACAAAAAGAACACCACTTAAAACAACCAATGATCACATTAGAAAATATAGGCATTTAGTTCCAACCAAGCTGTCAAAGCATAAACAGGTGCATAAACAGAGGAGCATCCTAATGTTTATTTTTAATCAAATCTTTCAGCACGAAAACACTACCGCAGGTCACTATATAAACAATAAAATGTGCAAAACAACATCTAGTGTACAACTACATAGGCATAAAATATAATTGCTTCAAAACATATTTTCGAACAAAAACTATCAATTCTAAAACACCAAAATAAGTTACGCATAGCTATCATAAACACGCGAATCATGGAATAAAATTTATTTAAAAAAAATCAAGCATCAAAGGAAATGCATTGGAAAGGAAAACCATGGATTCGCCTACCTCAAACAAGGAGGGGACGCGACGGAACCCCAACGGAAGTAGGACAATCCTTCGCGGACAAACTGCGTACGCTGAACAGTGGAAAAAGTGCACGTTACTCAGCCCGCGACAGAAAAAGGATTAATATGAATTAAATATAAACACCAAGATGCCACGGAGGAAAAATAAATAAATAAATAAAGGAATAAATTAATTAATCAATTACTTAATAAACAAATAAGCAATGAAACAAATATATAGATAAATAACACATACAAAAATAATAACAATAGTAATTTAGCACAATAATAATATAATAGTATAATAATAATAATAATAATTCAGAAATATAATAATATAAATAGAATAATATTAACATAATAATTATATAAGAATAATATAATCACAATAATAATAATATAATGATAATAATAATAATAACATAACCATAATATAATAATAATAAAAATAATAATATAAATAATAATATAATAAGCATAATTATAATATTAACATAATCATAATAAAAATAATAATATAATAATAATATTGATATTGATAACATAATCATAATGATAATAGTATATAATAATAATAAGAATAATGAAATATTATTAACATAATATAATAATTAACATAATATAATAATAATAATAAAAATAATAAAAAATAACATAATATAATGATGAAAATAATAACACAATGTAATAATACCAATAATAATAATAATAGAAAAATATTAACATAATAATAATAATAATAGAAAAATATTAACATAATAATAATAATATAAAGATATTAAAACGTTATATATATAGAAAAACGTAAATAAGTAAGATTAAAACAATAATTAAAAAAAAGCAAAACCAAAAACTTACAAGGCTCGGAGGGGGAACCGAAACAGGGGGTGCGGGTGTCACGCGGGGCAGCGAGCCGGCGCTGCTGGTGCGCCGGAGGGAGGGAGCGCGGGCCAGCCGAAACGGGGGGTGAGGCCGAGGGCAGGGGCGGCCGGTTCTGGCGAGGGCGAGGTCGGGGAGCGGACAGGGTGCAGCGACGACAGCCTGGGCGGAGGCCGGAGGGGTCGCGCGGAGGGCTGTTCGCCGGAACGGAGCCGGTGTGAGGCTGGGGCGCCGGTGGGGCGAGAGAGGGAGAGGGAAGGGAGAGGGAAGGGAGAGGGTCGTCGCGGCTGGTGCAAGACTCAGGACGCCGGGAGGCGGGGCAGTGGGTCGGCGCTGATGGAGGGGAGGCCGGAGAAGCCGGGATGAGGCTGGGGCTCCGGCGGGTGCAGCGAGACGGGAAGCGAGGCTTGGACAGGGGGGGGGGAACGCCGGGATGCCAGCGACGAGGGGGCTGTGAGGCCACGCACGCAGGAGGGCAAGGGATCAGGCGCCGCAGCGGAGGGCAGGGGGGTGCGCCGGGACTGTTTGCCGGAGGAGGTCCAGGACGGCGCAACGCGCAGGGGATTCGGGAGCCGGACGGAGGTGGGGCTCGGGGTCACGCGGGTGCGGCGGTCGGCACGAGGGGAGCGGGGCTGGGCGAGTCGGGACGACGAGCAGGGAAGAGGAGCGGCCGGGGCGGTGGCTGGGTGCGGCTGAGAGGAAGGAGGAGGTGCGGCGCGGGGAAGCCGGGACGGAAGCCGGAGGGCAGGCTGAGAGGGGGGCACTGGAACAGGGAGAGCGCGGCCGGGGCGGCGCGGCGCTGGGGTACTACTCGGTGCGGTGAAGGAGAGACATAGGAAAACGGGGGATGGGGTGGCAGCTACGGGAATAGGAATTAGGGTTTGGGGGGGTTAAAAAAAAAACTATATATATATATATATACATAATCAATAATAATAATGATAATAATAATAATAATAATAATAATAATAATTGTAATAACCTTATAATAATTGTAATAATAACCATAATAATAATAATAGAAGACTAAATAAAATAATAAAATCTAATCTTCACAATAATAAAAATTTATAATAATAATATTAATAAAACTTTATAATAATAATAATAAATAAACTTTATAATAATAATGATAAAATAATAAATTAAAATAATAATAAAATGACAACATAAAATTCTCAAATTTAAACGTCGGGCGAACACGTAGTCACCCGGGCCAACCGCACGGTCACCGCTAACGATGCGATGACCGCGCACTGGCGCGAAACCCTTCAACACAAATAAACGTTAAAAAAAATTCCGACCGAGACCAAGAAATGAGTAAGATTAGGGTATCCGCGTTCGGGGTGTGACAATTCTCCCCACCACAGACACTTTCTGCCCCCAGAAAGTCACCAAGCCACAAGTCAGTCAAGATTCAGGTCCTTGCCCCAAACGGAACTAAAGGAACCAGAGAGAACTGAGAACCTTGGGGATGACCTTACTCAGCACAGGTCACACCCGACCGATTCAAGAGAAAACTGGGGTCCGAGATTGGGGGGAGAACGCGAAGGGGTTCTCCCCACCACAAGAGCTCAACTTGTGCAGGAAAGTTGACCATCTAAATAGAAACCCTGGGAAAAAGGGGGGGGGTCGATGCGGGAACTCCCAACCAATTCAAACCAACTCTTATAGCACGATTAGAACAACACTTCCGTCAAGACATTAAATCCTCGACCAGAGTCAACAACTTCAACACCAGGGAAAACCCATAGAAAAACATTTAACCAACATCAAATTGGAGACATGATCCACCGAAGTCCACAAAGCATATCCACATCGACAACATAACTAAAACTAGGTCAACCCACACGAGAGTCAAACACACATTTAAGAAGGATACACGATTTCGAATATTACATTCACACGACAAGTCCACTTAGATTTATCATAGAACAAGTCCATTGTCACTTTTTAGAAAAACAACACATTTACATAAACCAGGCTACTTGGATTATAATAGAACAAGTCCATGATAACCCCATGGTAAAACAAAGAACAAACAACAACGTGAAAACTTAACAGCAGAAAAACAAGCACTAAAAGATCTTGATTGTTCCACTACTAACACGGAACACAAAACATGGACCAAGGCTTCACACCCCTGGGGACTCCTGACTGTGCGCGAGCTTCACCCCGAGACTTGTGGCTGGGGCTCTGATGGCTGAAGCATCTTCTGCCTCACAGTCAGGTACTGACATTCTCCAATCACATCTTCCTCTTCAAGCGACGCTTCTTGCAAAAACTTCTCCAGATGACCCAGACAACCGTAGCGATGACACATCTTCGGAGGGTTGTGACAAGACGACTTTAAATGCCCGAAACGACCACACTGAAAGCATACCATCGAACGATCTGATGAACTGGAAGCTGAGACCAAAGGGGATAACTCATTAGGAACAGGTATCTCTGGCGCCTTTTCCTCACCAGAGGGGGAACTCTTACGAACAACAACAGGGGACGCTGAAGTATTAACCACCCGCACATCAGAAACTACCTCAGCCAAGAAAGCTTCCTCCACCAGCTTCTCGAAACAAAGGTCTTTAGAAGGGAGGACTCGCTCCTTGATCTCTGGACGAAGACCCCAAGTGAAAAGAGAGGCCTTCATGAGCTCATGTGACGCTACCTCTGGAGAAAAGGAAATCAGTTCCTTGAAATGGTCAACATATGCCTTCACTATCCGTTGGCCTTGTTGAATATGCACAAGCTCTCTCTTTCTCTCCAGCTTCACTTCCTCAGGTACAAACCATTGGATGAAAACAGTTTTAAAGACATCCCACGTCATTTCACCTTGCGTTGATGGTGGGGTAACCATCTTTCATTGGTACAGAGCTGGACCCTCAAACAACTCCATAATTGCACGAACCTTAACATTATCGGGAGTTCCCAACATTCTAAAGGCACGCTCCACTTCTTCGAGCCATTCCACTGCCTCTAACGGACCTTGATCACCATGGAGAATAGGCAGAGTCTGAGGAGTACTAAAAACTGGGCATGACATACCCGAATCCTTAGAGACCTTTCTGGGCGGCATTTCCTGAGAGATATATAAAACACAAAGCCAAAACCAACATCAAACCGAAGCAACTTCAATAAAAGCGCTTCATCAAAAACAGTCAGCACAAAGACCAAACAAATACGAACACAACCCAAAACAAAATCCCCTCTTTAAAATTCCCTTTTCATTTTTTTGATTTCAAAACCACCCTTTCTCAAGATCACTTTCCATAAACCAATCCACTTTCAAACCAAAACATTCCAAAACTGTTTCCCCTTTAATACCAATTTAGAAAACAAAGTCAAGCGTTAAATTTCAAATACACACTCAGGTACTCCCATGACCCGTTGCACATGTCTTTATCCACATTCCATTCATACGTGCGTCAACACACACTTTCCATGCATTCTCACACATGTGCAGACGTTCATAAAGAGGAACTGAGGTTTCAACCCAAATCATTCATAACCAATTCCAAGAAAACAACAGATTTCCAAATCAAGAGATTTCAGTTTCAAAACCCATTTCATACATTCAAAGTCTTTAAAAAAAACCAGTCCAATCTTTCAAAAACTTTTTTTTTTCATTTCCAATCACGCACTCACACAAACCAAATCGAAATAAGCAACCAAATTTGCATCAACCACTGAAGTGAGGGACTAGTAGTCACGCTCAACCTGGCGACATGGTAGTGAGCCATGTCTCGAGTCAGCATCGACCACTAGGAGGAATTCAAACCGTGTACTCAGACTCCACATGGGTCACTACTCCATGTGAAATCACGACGTAACGTCAGCTTGCCTCCCTTATCATCTCTCAATCCAAGAAAAACCAGGAAAGACAAGGACACAATTCCCGAACTACCCCTGGTAACTCGAGGATCAGTGCGAGAAAGAGTTCGCGACGCTCTTCCCGTACCTACCCCTCGAGTTCCGATAGTCCTAATCTCCTTCTACCGGACAACCCAAATAACAAGAACCACCTCTGATACCATTTTGAGACGAACCAGCCCGGGTTGACCCTGAACCGGTCACCCTAGCCGGCCCACGACATGGCACGAGGGGCGTTCCCGATCCCCATGGGCTGGCAACTAGTGCCGGGCATCAAAATTAAGCAGGTGGGAACGATTTGAGCCCAAACAAAAGTAAATAGAACAGAACAATAAACACTAACAACGTAAAAGAAATAAAAGACACACGGCCACGTACCTCCATGTGACCTCTCAGGTCACCACCCAACTAGAGAGAAACCTCGCTCCAACACTGAGCGACTCAAAAAAGAAGACCTGAGCAAGGGAAGTCCTGAAACTGAAATGATAATATAGGCGTGAGCATTAAAAATGCCCAGTAGGTAAGCCAAAGTAAACCACTGAATCCAAATGTTTCCTTTCCCAAGCAATCCGTTGACACAGGTTTGAAAAATACAATTATAAAATAGATTTTTCACATTTAAAAATAAACAACATGTTTTCCCCATTTGAAAACCCAACGCACACTATAAATCACTTTCAAAACCATTTCATGTTTTTATAATCAAAACCAAATACAGATGATACTATGACTGTGCTAAAGAGGAACAGGTAAACAGTACAGGCTGAAAGTAAACCAGTGAAATAGAAAGTAACCAAGTAATGCAAGATGATAGAAGTGCAAAAGGACACAAGTAACACTATAAGCTGTAAAGAATAACTGAAAGTAAACAATCAAGGTGAACAACTAACCATGGGTGATCCTAAACATCCCTAGAAAACCCCTGGACGTACTCGGGTTCAGACTACCTGCCGGCGTGGTACTCCATAGTCAATAACCAACTGGCCGCCCTAATAGCCAACCAGTGGCACATCCCTCCTGGCCTGTCTACAACTCCAGGGGGTACCAACCCATCTAATCAGGGTTAGCAGGCAACCGTCACTCGATAATCTACAAGACGCCCAGGAACCCATGGTGGTTGTTGTAACACTGTGTAAGTGGGAGGCCCACGCACGCATGACTCATCTCACCGCACTTGCCAACCCCTTACACGGACATCGCTACACGACAACCCTCGAAGGGAAGTCCCCATGTAGAGATGCCCTCACAAGTACGTATATGTATATATTTATATGTATAATCACTTCACATTCAATAAAGTGCCAACCGGGCCTTCACGTCATTTGATTATCAAAACAACTTTATAAAATACCTGGAGTTGTCAAGCGAGCACTTGGTTTTTCAAAAACAAACAGCTTTACACGAATATTTCACAGTATCATTTTAAATAACTCAAAACACTGTTTTTGTATTAAGTAAAGGGCCAAACGGGCATATCTTCGTATATTTCTTTTAAAACAAGTTCGATGTGTCTCAAAAAGAGGCGAAAACATTTTGTAACCAAGAACCATTTAAAAAAGTCAAGATCTCAAGAAAATAAAAATAAATGGACATAAATGGTAACAATTTCAAACACCATCTTCATTTGAGGGAACATCCATGTGTGAACCTGGTGCACCCATGGATGTGTCAACATCCAATGGGGCGTCAAACCTACAAAAGGGCACGACAACACTTCCAATTGATACTAAATTTCATAAAACCAACCAGCATAGGATAATAAGATCCAAGAGTGATTTTTACAAAATGAACACCACTTAAAACAACCAATGATCACATTAGAAAATATAGGCATTTAGTTCCAACCAAGGTGGCAAAGCATAAACAGGTGCATAAACAGAGGAGCATCCTAAAGTTTATTTTTAATCAAATCTTTCAGCACGAAAACACTACCGCAGGTCACTATATAAACAATAAAATGTGCAAAACAACATCTAGTGTACAACTACATAGGCATAAAATATAATTGCTTCAAAACATAGTTTCGAACAAAAACTATCAATTCTAAAACACCAAAATAAGTTACGCATAGCTATCATAAACACACGAATCATGGAATAAAATTTATTTAAAAAAAATCAAGCATCAAAGGAAATGCATTGGAAAGGAAAACCATGGATTCGCCTACCTCAAACAAGGAGCGGACGCGACAGAACCCCAACAGAAGTAGGACAATCCTTCGCGGACAAACTGCGTACGCTGAACAGTGGAAAAAGTGCACGTTACTCAGCCCGCGACAGAAAAAGTATTAATATGAATTAAATATAAACACCAAGATGCCACGGAGGAAAAATAAATAAATAAATAAAGGAATAAATTAATTAATCAATTACTTAATAAACAAATAAGCAATGAAACAAATATATAGATAAATAACACATACAAAAATAATAACAATAGTAATTTAGCACAATAATAATATAATAGTATAATAATAATAATAATAATTTAGAAATATAATAATATAAATAGAATAATATTAACATAATAATTATATAAGAATAATATAATCACAATAATAATAATATAATGATAATAATAATAATAACATAACCATAATATAATAATAATAAAAATAATAATAAAAATAATAATATAATAAGCATAATTATAATATTAACATAATCATAATAACAATAATAATATAATAATAATATTGATATTGATAACATAATCATAATGATAATAGTATATAATAATAATAAGAATAATGCATTATTATTAACATAATATAATAATTAACATAATATAATAATAATAATAATAATAAAAAAAATAACATAATATAATGATGAAAATAATAACACAATGTAATAATACCAATAATAATAATAATAGAAAATTATTAACATAATAATAATAATATAAAGATATTAAAACGTTATATATATAGAAAAACGTAAATAAGTAAGATTAAAACAATAATAAAAAAAAGCAAAACCAAAAACATACAAGGCTCGTAGGGGGAACCGAAATAGGGGGTGCGGGTGTCACGCGGGGCAGCGAGCCGGCGCTGCTGGTGCGCCAGAGGGAGGTAGCGCGGGCCAGCCGAAACGGTGGGTGTGGCCGAGGGCAGGGGTGGCCGGTTCTGGCGAGGGCGAGGTCGGGGAGCGGACAGGGTGCAGCGGCGGCAGCCTGGGCGGAGGCCGGAGGGGTCGCGCGGAGGGCTGTTCGCCGGAACGGAGCCGGTGTGAGGCTGGGGCGCCGGTGGGGCGAGAGAGGGAGAGGGAAGGGAGAGGGAAGGGAGAGGGCCGTCGCGGCTGGTGCAAGACTCAGGACGCCGGGAGGCGGGGCAGTGGGTCGGCGCTGATGGAGGGGAGGCCGGAGAAGCCGGGATGAGGCTGGGGCTCCGGCGGGTGCAGCGAGACGGGAAGCGAGGCTTGGACAGGGGGGGGGGGGAACGCCGGGATGCCAGCGACGAGGGGGCTGCGAGGCCATGCACGCAGAAGGGCAAGGGCTCGGGCGCCGTAGCGGAGGGCAGGGGGGTGCGCCGGGACTGTTTTCCGGAGGAGGTCTAGGACGGCGCAGCGCGCAGGGGATTCGGGAGCCGGACGGAGGTGGGGCTCGGGGTCACGCGGGTGCGGCGGTCGGCACGAGGGGAGCGGGGCTGGGCGAGTCGGGACGGCGAGCAGGGAAGAGGAGCGGCCGGGGCGGTGGCTGGGTGCGGCTGAGAGGAAGGAGGAGGTGCGGCGCGGGGAAGCCGGGATGGAAGCCGGAGGGCGGGCTGAGAGGGGAGCGCTGGAACAGGGAGAGCGCGGCCGGGGCGGCGCGGCGCTGGGGTGCTGCTCGGTGCGGTGAAGGAGAGACAGAGGAAAACGGGGGATGGGGTGGCGGCTACGGGAATAGGAATTAGGGTTTGGGGGGGTTAAAAAAACTATATATATATATATACATAATCAATAATAATAATGATAATAATAATAATAATAATAATAATAATAATTGTAATAACCTTATAATAATTGTAATAATAACCATAATAATAATAATAGAAGACTAAATAAAAGAATAAAATCTAATCTTCACAATAATAAAAATTTATAATAATAATATTAATAAAACTTTATATTAATAATAATAAATAAACTTTATAATAATAATGATAAAATAATAAATAAAAATAATAATAAAATGACAACATAAAATTCTCAAATTTAAACGTCGGGCGAACATGTAGTCACCCGGGCCAACCGCACGGTCACCGCTAACGATGCGATGACCGCGCACTGGCGCGAAACCCTTCAACACAAATAAACGTTAAAAAAAATTCAGACCGAGACCAAGAAAAGAGTAAGATAAGGGTATCTGCGGTCGGGGTGTGACAACACTATTATCATTCAAAATCATGTTCATGCTCTCTGGGAATAATCTAAATCAAGTTCATAGTTTCTCACTAGAAACAACTTACCGTAATTACATATGGAACGTACCACATTGGTTAAATGTTTATTAATAATTTTAAACATCATTCTATATTTCAAAAAAATGAAAAAATTATCCATTATAATATTAATAACTGAATCATAGCATATAAATCTATGTAAATTAGTGGTAAAGTAGATATAGATTAAAAAATAAACTTATCCTTCATCCAATAGAGAGATTCATATCAAAAAAGAAACAATAATTATCAAAAAAAATTAAAATCCCATATTCATCCCATTGATTCATCTATGATGTCAACCCTGAAACCCTAATGCCCATCCCCATGCATTTCTCCATTATTTTCATTAACTAATTATAGATCAATTAGGCATCCCCACCATATATCACATCAACTACTCAGGGACATCCATCGAAGGATCATTTCACATCACGTCGAAATGATCACCTCCATAGCACATAAAATGGAATACAGAAAAAATAGTCAATCTGAAAACGTTTCTCTAAAAAAGGCATTCATCACATTCACAGAAATGATCTATCATAACCTCTAACAAAACGCGTTTATTCATTATAGAAATATATGAACATATATCACCAATGATATATCTTTAACAAACAACTATTATTATAACATATTCATTGAACTGATTCATTTTTCTCAGGTTCCAACTATGAGAATCCTAAGGAATCTATTATATCAAGAAATTAAAATCTAAATAATGCACATATAATTAATTATGGTTTCAAAAATATAGATAAATAAAATTATCATTAACTATCTATTTTATTTTTATCATTCATAAGAATCACTATCAAGAATTAAATTCTTTATTGAATTTTATTTACAAATGGAACAACATATTCAATTAAATAAGTATACTCACATCGATTATATTATCATCCAATTTTTAGAAATACTAGAATAATGAAATGAATCTTCTTATGTTTCATAATATAGTTGACAAAATATATATTAATTTACCTTTTTTACATTTTTTATTTATTAAAACATAATAAAATATAAATTTATAGATGGAACACTATCAAGAAAATTAAGGGGTAATTTATTTTCTTAGAAGAACGAAAGAACATGTGATTTCAACTCCAATTCTTCATTATTACAATTCAATTTTATGTACATTAATTCCATTATAAAAAAATGTTAAAAAACTATAACATTATAATTTATTGTTAATAAATTTTTGTAGTAACAAATCCCCTATATCAAATGAGATGACATTATTCACACAATAACAAAAAACTTATGGATCTCCAATCACCAATATCTTGAGAAAATATTACATTATGAAGACATTGATCCTTTAATTCCCTAGAAAAAATATAATAAACCCCCCAATAATTTAATATATCATCCTCAATAGAATTCCATAATGAATTAATAGGAAAAAAAACCAAACCAAGAGAAACGTTTTGATTAATAAGAGGTAATACTCACCATAAACCAATATAAACCAGTCTCAGAAATCCAGGTTTTTATCTATGTTGGATTGGGCATCAATTCCTATTAAAACCTCCATTGAACACCAATTTTTTACTATAAGAAGTTAAAGGATGGATGGGTTTGGGGGTCCCTAGGTTTTTATATACCAATTAAAAATTTTAAAACAAAAATGAAACCCCTTTTAGCATGATGAAATACTACCTAACACATGAATTTTTATACAAGAGTCTAACAGAACACTCCAGAGCCACCCTTAGTCAAATTTGATTCAACTTCCCCTATAAAAACCTAATTAAATTGCATATGTGGGATATGTTTCAACCATTAACACCATTCCATAGTTCCCCCTATATAATTAAAGGTTCCATGTCATAGATTGTATCCCATGGTGTAGATACCCCTAATTTATTATAGGTTTGAAATTCCTCCCAACCTACCCTATGTTGTTTTTGATTTCCAGTACAATGTGTCCATCATCACCATAGTAAACACCTACAGTCATGCTTCACCTATGCTATTTTTTAGTGTCTTCCCAAACTCTCCTTAAAAACTCTCTATGAAACCTATAACCTTCTCCAAGTGACTCAATCAACTGAAACCTACATTGAAAATGTATTTTGGGATCTAGGGAAAACATCAGTTTCCTATAAAAAGAATTATCATACTCGATATTCCAAAACCAGAACACAGAGAGAAATTAAAATGGGTTTCATAAAGATCCACACTATGATATACCTCTAATGAATTTCACTATCATTAGAGACCATCCACCTCATCAGATGAAAATGATAAAAACCAAACAATATACAAAAGTTTTTCCAAAATGATATCCTAAAAAAGATACCTATAAAATATTGGAATGGTTTCTAGCAATAAGGAAATAATAGAAAACTATCACATTTACCAAAAAATGGTTCAAAAAGAAAAACTAATATTATAATTGGAAAATAGTTAAAAAAATAATTGGATACTAAGTATGAATAAGGGAATCAAATTCCCATGTACTATCCTTCATGAAATAGTGTAAACATATGGTGAAATCCAAGGGAATTTTATGCTCATGAAACACATTATTCTATCAGTTCTAGATCTCTCTAGACCACTCCATAATAGTCACACTATTTTCATAATTGATCTCACCCTATTAAATGAAATTTCAGTTAACATAAAGAAAAAATTAAACTATATAATATGGAAAATATCTTGTATTTTTATAATATATGACAGAATTTACATCTGATATTCCATGGATCCAATATGATAATACATCGTAAAAGACCCAAAAAACCCCACAGAAAGCATAATAACAAGAATAAAACATCAAAGCCTAGGATGATGAGTCACCCTCAGAAATAGATAAACTCCATCTTTGAACTCTATATATATAATTGTATGATAGGCATCATATTTATAAGGATCACGGTCTTCATTTATCCTTTAATGTATCACATAAACTAGCACTATCATATTCTTAACTAATTCACAGCTAGTAATTTTTTCCACTACAATCCCTATCTGTCACAACAGAGAACAGAATAGATTTCCATACATAGTATCAATTGGATCCATAAAAATGTTGTAGTGGAAACTATTTTGGTATGGAAAATAATCCATGGTCTAATGCCTCATCTAGAAACCTCTAAAATCCATAACACATTATGGAAAAATAACTTCAGTATTCTACATGGTCTAATGTATCTAGAGATGAAAAACTATTCTAAGTAATAAATAAGATCCAAATGAATATTGGATATCTCTCTACACCCTGGATGTAAAATGAGCATCACTATTAGAGATTATTATCCATATTACTCTGTGGTGTCTAACCAAATCATCAGATAGTTCCTTGCTAGAACCAATGCTAGGCTTGACACCCTATTCATAATAAAGTGTGATTATTTTGTTAAAAGATCCACTTTTACCAATATATCATTATAGAGTCTATCACATCATCGTAAAAATGTGAATAATTCTATAAATATTTCCATACAATTCTACTGTATTATCTTACAAAAGAATAAAACCACTATAAACCGAGTTCTCATACATTACTCAATGGAAGAGAAAACATTGAGGCACAAACTCTACCAGTACACATTTCATCATTATATAACAGAAATAAACCTTCAAATTTTAAAAAGTCTTTTTTAAAACTGGGGTTACCATCATGGGCGAGACATGGAACACAAATAGAACCAAATCATGTATCACTAAAGGGATAAAAATAATCCCCTAGAATCAAACCAATTGTTGTTCATCCTAAAAACTACTGATTTGAGAATTAATGAAAAAAAGGTCAACTATAACCTCATCTAAAGAGTCCCCTAAATAGGACTGCTCCACATATTGTAACAATTATGATCAAACTATCATCTAAATAAAGAAAACTACTCCTCCAACCAATATAATGTCTTTATGAATCACTGAGAGATCATCCATCACACTCTATGAATCCCATATTCTTCCTTGACAACACTACATGACTTCCTTCAAAGTTAATATATTGTAATATTTACTTTTCCTACTATATATGAAATATCAATGTTAGAAACCTATTATAATTTAAACCAACATTAATGATGAATCTTCATGTAATTCTTGTAGGATACATACCTTCGTATCTTATGGATGTTAAATCCAAAAACCACTCATGGTTGAGGAATTGTCTAAAAAAATTATGTTAAAAATATATCCACCAACTCAAGACAATGTGTGAAATAGATACCCTCACAGGGATGTAAACACTGATGCTAATAAGAAACAACCAATCTCTAATGCATCATAAAACATCCCAACCCAACATGTGAGGAATCCTAGCAAACCTGAAACAAATCTCTCCCTACAAGAAAACAAATGATAGGGGCGCTATCCAAATTCTTCATTAGGTTCTCGAAAACTAACTGAAACTAGTCGATCCAAAATAATTCATGATCCTTTATATACAAAAAATTCAAATGAGTCAAAACCCAAGAAAAATATTCTACAAACATCTACTAATATCAAGAATGTCAACACAATCATCTCAACTTGATTTCTATCATGGTGGATTCTTGTGAAACCAATGCCTCAATATTATTTGGATTTATAAATAATCATTAACTATAACTGAAACCTCCTAATAAAAAATCATGATTTAATATTTAATACATAAAGAACAACCCAAATATATGTTCATAATGATTAACATCCAAAATGGAACACATAAGCTTCACATGCTCTTCTGCAAAAGTGATCTACATGAGGATTTCATTGATTAAAACCAATAAAATCATATATAGGAACTATGTGAATTAAAATACATCCAAACCATGAACAAGGACTAATAATTAATTATAATTAATGGTTTCACAAGGAATATGTTCTCAGTGATGAAAATTGAAAGAATTTTATATAGTATCCTCATATGTCACTTGCATTATATGATATCTTGCCAAAAATCCAATCATCAAGAACCAACATTCCCCCCTTTTCAAATTGAATTAATCATCAATCCATGGAAGTGGTTAACATTTCATAATTTTCACCTTGATTAAGATATAATAAATAATAAAAATATTCAAACATCTATCATCCTTATTAATAAACAAAAATGGTGCACCCCTTGGTGACACACCCAACTAAACTAAACCCCACTACAACAGATCAATGGGATATATATGCATCTCCCATAACTCATAAGGTTGTATACTATATTGAGACCTTCAGACTAGATAAATACCTTACTATAGCTTGATCTCATTCTGGATCTCCCATTAAGGGGGGATAACTATTACCTTTTCATTTAAGAAATCTTCGTACTCTTATACATCCATCGAATACCCTAGATGATGATATTTTTAAAAACTCATAATTTTCTTGTCCATAAATAATGACAAGGTGGAAACATTCCCCTTATCAATCGAAGGATCATTTTAACCAATGAACAATACATGATCTCTATCATATTCATATATCACAGTCTATCACCTGAGGAAATATGATATATCACACATCGAGTAAATCCAATCCTTGATGTGACTAATTCACTAATGTTATATCCAAAAAATATATGAAGGCTTCACAATATTTTTGATTCCCCGAAATTTGAACATTGTCCCTAGATACTTCATATAAATCCATTCTACATCCAAACTAGTGTGGTCAAACCCAAGGTAATCATATTCACGTCCACCTTATGCCTCAAATAATGTTCAATAAAAGGTGATATAAAAGAAAGTATAATCTCTAATTAAAAAATCATTCATATATGTAAAAAAAGAAAAGGGTACATAAAATGACATCTGGATCTCTCGAATGTATCAATGAAAAATAATGAAGCATTCTATGGCCAAATCATTTGCCTCTTTTACCCTGCTAACGACCACCTCCACAATCATGCTCTACTCTCATTAATTGAGATCATCTCAATAATATCCTCTTCATATCCCATCATATATATTCTGATCCAATGCTACCGAAACCTACTTCTTCCACCATATTAGCAAAAAATGTCTCGATGGAGGGAATTAAAGATGAATAGTGGGTGAATGCTTGTTTCGTAGAATGTTATGTAATTATATCCACTAATTACCTCATTATACAGAAGAAAAAACTATATATGGTCCCTTAAAATTTCTCAGAGAGTCTCTTCCATTTGATAAATAAGAAAATGAGAGATAAGACCTACCCTTCAAAGATAAAAAACTATACTACCTAGATACCTTGGAAAATTGTACCATAGATCTATTTCATAAATAATCCCAAAGAATCCTCTCGCATTATGATATAGTTCTAGACAACATCCTCTCAATGACCTCTTCTCTTTCCCTTACTATAAGATATACTAATTAAATAAAGAGTTTGAGCATATATATATCTCTATATATACCGAATCATTTAAATGAATCATTCCAAACTCTACATATTGAAATAGTTGTCATGAATATCTTAAAAGGGTACTAAAATATATCTTAATCTAATAGAAACTAGAAATCCCATGTCAAAGGGTAAGAATATCCATATAACTATCCACATTTTCTATCAACTAAAGGAACATTTCTAAAATCATATCTCAAAACAACTCCCATGATACCACTAAATCCATCATATATCCAAGAAACATGAACCATAGTTTCATTGATAACCCATTTAGTATCATCACATATAATGGAACCTAGTTCTCATTCTGATCCTGGTTAATATTAAAAGTTACTTTCACCTCCTCTATAAAGTGTTCTATATTTGAATCTAAAATTAATCCATTGAAATTCCATAGAGTCCTGCATTGATATTATATTAGCCTCCTTCTCTATGTTTTATCATTATCAACCACTAATTTTAATTAATTTTCCATAACAACTTAATGATCATATTATTCCTGAACCATATGAGGATATAGACCTATATCCATTCCATCAAAAATAACTATCAATTAGAGCCCAAAAACCATGGATATATGATAAATAAAATTAATCAATAATTATGTAATATTTTTTAAATTTGGGTTCAACTTATTACAATGTCTACCAAATTTAAAAATAGTAATATCAGAGAAGAATAATGCATGATAATTTCTTGTAACTCTACCCTATTGCTATATTAGAAGTGTTTATTGTGATAAAAACATGAACATGTATGATTTAGATCATAAGGATCCCTAACCAATTTAAAAAGAATAATATCAGTGAAGAATGATAAATGATAATTTCCCATAACTCTACCCTATAGCTAGATTAGTAGTGTTAATTGTGATAAAAACATTAACATATATGCATTTGATCATAAGGATCCCTAAATTCTCATGTCATAGTTGGTAACTTCTGTTCACATCGCTTTCTAGACAAAGTTGACATTGTTTCCTTACCACCCCATGAAGTATCACCTATTAATAAACTAATACTCCATACTATACCTCAACCAAAAGAATATGATCAACTCTTTAATGAACCCCACTCCCAAGGTGATCCCATCTTCTCTGATTTTAATTGATGGAATATTGTCAATATCTATTTCCATGCTCTTGTAGGTGATAGGTTGGAGATTAGTACCTATGGTCTAATATGTACACAAATGGGAGTTATTACCATATAAGTGGATAATAATAAAATATATATTAGATATATAAATAAAATAAACTACATGTGGGTACATGTAATTCATATTATACTAAAGAAACTGAAATAATAACAAAATTTAAGAAAAATAGTTAACATAATAGCGATCACAAAGCCCATACATCTACTATAAAATGATTATCTAGTAATATTAATCATGATCTACAAACACTTTCATGTCAATTAAAATTGTTTATATGTACATGTCGTGATCATAATATATTACTAAGTAGGATCCTCACATAATCCTCTAGTGAAAATAAACAAATAAATAAAACTGAAGTAGAGTGACCAATATTGATGCTAATTTATCACCTAAACAAGTATACTATATTCACAGAATCACTATGTTTATCTAACACAATGTATCTCAGGTTGGGAAACACATATTATAATATTGTAACATCATGGGTACCCTACTACCACATCCCCGCTATTTTCTTATTTTACCCCAACATTGAACATCATAAGCCTTATCCCTTCGAAATTTCCATCTTTTGGAAACCATGCCTATATATCACAACATTTTCCCCACACACCACATAATCACATCCATATATCCATATATAGTAACATAATATTTTTGGGATCTACCATAGCACATATGACGTGTATCACAAATCATGTTTTTTTCCTCATTCCACCACTTCTCAAACTGTGTGTAAAGTACCTCAAGCCATAACATTATATATATGAAAATTATATAACAACTATTTGGATATTATATAACTACATAGATTTTTTTTAAATAACAATTCTCAATAAAATATATTTACAAAGATATATGGGGAACCGAAACTCCATGAATAATAGAATATAATACAATAATGAGATGGGAGTGGTTATATTGGGCATGTCCTCCATCCATCCTCTAATATAAATTTTGGGGAATGCTATATCAGAGTCCACTAGGTGTTATTTTCTTTAACATATATGGGTGGGGTTTTTTATGGTAGCACTAAAAAAATTGAGATAATATAAATAACAACTAAATTATAGGAATAACATAGGAATAAAATCCAATGTAATTATTGTTTCATAGACACAATGGTTCCACTGTTTTAAACTAGGAATCCTTTATTAAAAAGAAAACAATTAAGATATAAATTAAGTTAATTAAATTTTATTTTATCTTTTCCTTTCATAATTAATTCATTATCAATTAACTAAACATCAAATTTAGTGTCCATGAAAACTAAGTCCATGTCACGAGGGAATAATCAATGTCGATACTACAATATCTGAAACGTATCATCTCATTTGTATAACAATATAATTTTAACCCAATGGTAGAACATTTATTTTTAATTATTAACATCATTATATATTTATAGTTACTCATGGAAAACATCCTAATGATTAATTATGAAATTAAACCAAACACGTCTATCTACCTCAAATAGTGAGGAATAGAATACAGATAAACAAGGAATATAACCATCATCCATTGAACAGATTCATATAAAAAAAGAATCCATTTTTATCACATTCATGGGTAATCAAAACTTTAACACACTCCACCATGTTTTGTGTCATCCCTAAAACCCTCATTAAAATCTCCACAGATATTTTCATTATAAGAGTCAAATTCTACCACATTTAATTGTCTTCCCCTCCTCATATCACATAATCCATGCTAGGCTAATAAAAAATCAATTTGAAAAATCACATTAATAAAATATTACATCGAAATAATTAAAAAATACTATTCAAAAAGAACACATTCCCATAATATTATTCATTTAACCTTTCTACAAAAATGGGCTCTTATGATATCCGATAAAATAAATATAATCTTTATAAACAAATGGACCCTTTTTTCTCAAATGTTTACCTTAAATCTAAAAGTAGTGCTATTCCATCATGAATTGAATGATTTATTATTCATTGGTTCCATGTATAGGAAACAAAGACATCCGCTATATCAATATATTTGAAATTAAACCATTTTATTAGAATTAATTCTGTTTTCAATAACCTAGAGAAATTCCATTCTCATTTAACAAGCACTTTTAATTTTATCATTCTAAATAATCACTATCTTGATTCACATTCTTTATCAAATTTCATTAACACATGAAAAAATGACTTAAATTAAACATCAATACCTGCTTCAATTTAAATATCATGAAATTATATGAATATATGAATAGAAACACGCCACATCAATACCTTCTTCAATCAGGGTTACTAAGGTATTTATAAACCCACTGAATACAAGTAGTCCAAAGCACATACCCTTGGACCACACAATAGCTCTATATGATGCTAGCCTTTCAAACATTTAGAATTATGGACCGAACTATATAAACATATTCAATGATGGATTCGGGTTCAATAGACTAATAAAATTAATGTTGATATTATATTTATAACAATGTCCTATGAGGCCCATAAAAATACAACCACTTTTAAAAATGGACAACAAAAATAGCCTACATCCTATAGAGTAGCTACCCACAAATTTTTTTGTTGGATTGTGACTCACACCAAGATCTCTGATGCCATATATGAGGTCCACAATACATTATCCACCATCACTGAAGATATGCACATATTTATATGATGTATGAATTGATATTTATTGGTGGATTCACCAAATAAATTTAAACACACTCCAGGACACATAGAACCTTCTATGTGTTCCCCTGGTACATGAAATTCACATTAAAAATGGATTCCTTGATCTAGGTCCATACAATTATCTTTCATGTTTTATTCACAAAAAAAACCATGCCACCATTTTCCTTGTTTTTTTAAATGGGGGTATAGAATAAAAATTTTATTTTTATATTATATTTTTTATGGGATTATTAGAAATTTTAAAGGATTTTTTATGAAAAGGTTCTTGTATAAATTGTTTCATTCATCATATGATAATTATATATTAGTTAGAGTAAAGAGTCTATTTGAGTTTTTTTAAAGATGATGTCTTAGGGTGCCTGCATGACATTTCTATGCAATATAGAGAGTTTTCAATAAAATATTTTGAACTAAAAATTTATTGTAAAGATGTAGTTTTTTAAAAGAATTATTTTCCCTTTTGGGTAGAATGGTATGTTTACAATAAAATATTTTTAATGAGTCCAATTATTTTCTTTCAGATTACATAGATTTGTTTTCAATTTTTTTCTAATAATGTGGTTAATAAAAACCCATGGGCATTAAATATAATTTTAGGTTACTATAAACTATTATTTTTTGTCAATAATTATTTATGTAAAAGGACAATTATATTATTATGTAAGGATTTTAATAAGGGGTTATAGGTTCAATTATTTATTATGTCCCTTATTACTATATCTGTGCTTAGTACAGTTTTTTTGTATTTTCCCACATCATTTATAAATTTAAGTGAAATAAAATAATTAAATATATATACCATAACGATTTTTCCTTTAAATAAAAAATTATACTCTTGAAAAGATTTGAATTGTGTGGAAAATGGATACTCATTGTATGTTTCCAATACTTTTTTTTTGGGTTTGATATGGAACATTTATGACTTAATTTTATAAAAAAATAAACCTAAACATGCCCTCTAAATGAAAGGAAGTGAATTTTTTTCCAAATATGAAATTATGGTCTATTCAAGGATTAGTTAAGTTTAGTTTTTTCATAGGGAGTTTAAATTACATTAGTAGATAAGATATTATTATATTATATAAATAAAAAAATTGTAACACTTTTGGAGATAATATGTTGGTTTGGAATCATATGTTTGTAGTCTCATATACCATTAGGGGAAATAAGGTGAAAGAGAAATGCTGTTACATTAGAATATTGGATGTTGGTGGTAATTAACATACGTATTATATATTGAATGCTTAATGTATTTTAGAATTCTATGAGTATTTTATATATATAGACTATTTTCATTTTATCAAGTAATAATTTATTTCATATTTTAATGAAGTTATTTTCTACTGATTAATAATCTTTTATCAAGACGAATAGAGAAGGATCTCATACACACTTATAACCCCTTCGAGATTATTTAATCATAAATATGATGGAAAAACATGTTAAATTAGTTTTGAATGAATTTTGAACATTCAAATCACCTGAAATAAAATATTTCATCTACATAGTTCATTTATTAAAAATTTATATGTATCATGGTGTCTCTTTTATTTGATTTATAACAATCATCTAATCAATCACATTATGTAAGGTAAATAAACCAAAGTGCTTGAGACTATCTTTTCTAGTGATATAAACATCATTCTGAATGATACATGGTATATCATTACCATAATATAAGTCCATAAAATCTAGATTTAATGTGTCAACTCTTTTATTTTGTTCTATGTTTGCGACATGATCCTGTTGATGTTGAATAATCATAAGGAATAATTTCATATCATTTAATTTTATTAGGGAATAATTTGATAACATTTTTTTAAAGGTTATAAGGAAATATAAATTGAGTATGTGTTTATGTTTTGAGTTTTTTAAATTATGATGCACTTTTTTTATCAATTATACTATTTATTTTTTCAAGTGGTATGTTAATCGCAAAAAACATAAGTATTGTTCCATATAATTTTTTAAAAAAAATGAGAAATATATTTTATATAAAATCAAAATATTTAAAGTTTTTTTTTTAGAAAATGTAAAAATTTTATGTGACATTCAACTAAAAAATGTTTATGAAAGGATAAATAATCATTTTAGTGAATGAGTTCGTGATGTTAAAAAAATAATGGTTAATTAAAATTTTTTGGTGAATTTTTATTTATAAAAAAACTTGTAGGTTAAATATAGACATTATTATTGGTGATATATTTTTAGATATTCTTCATATTTTTAGGCATTTTTTTATTTGGTTGATTTATATGTAATGATTCAGTTTTACATGATGTATTATTTGAGAAACAATTACTTTAAATTTCGTAAAAATAATATTAAAAATATTTACAATCATTACAGTTTATATGATATATTATATTGGGGTTATTATTGGTTATTATATGTTGAGAATGTGTTTCTTATCATATAGATAACCACATTATTGAAATATTAATTGGTTATTATGTGAAAAATGATATTTAATAATAATATTACTATAATTTTTGGGAATATTATATGATATTATGGGATTTTATTTGTGGAATTATGCTTTAGTTATCTATTTGAAACAAATATTATAATAATTTAGATTTATGGTGATATAATAGAAATAATTATAATATCATTGAGAATATAGGATTAAGAAATATACATATTTATTTATATTATTTTTTATCGAATAATGATAACATGAAATAAATGTTAAATAAATATCAGAAACAATTGTAACCAAATCCTCCAAATTTTTGGTTTCAATCATGGTCTAGAATTTTTTGAGGTATTAATCTAAATATTTATGTTGATGATTCATAGTTTTTTACGGATTTAGATATTATTTTTTAATTTAAAAATATTATTGTTTATTCATATTTGGAATTACCTTATCTTGTCCAATATATTATAGTTTCAGTTTATTTCAAAACATAAGTGGAATGTATTGTTATTTTTCTGGACTTATATGATCATTTATATAATTATTTTATTTAATTTTAAATGAAAAATCATATTAAATACTCATTTATTTGAGATAAAATGTAATTATTGTGAAAATTAATCAACGGATGGATTTTACTTATCAAATAGGTATAATTCCTTGTGTAATTTTTCTAAAAGGAAATGTCATTATTAAACTATATGAAAACGATTAGGGAAGAGAAATTATATCATATGACCTCCAATTTTTATACATTTTTGTACTTTTCACATCTCTTTACATTAATGATTTATGGTCATTAATATTCTCATTCACTTTCTTATAACGAATTATATTTATAAAACTTAATCATTATTTGGAAATTATTCATTTTTCCAATGACCATATTTATACTTCCCATTAATACATGAGAATTTTTTTTTATCATTTTTAGGTTTTATGAAATAATACCATCATATTTCACATTCCTTTTTTCATGATAAATATTTAATAATCCTATATATGATGCGCGGTTTTAATAAAATTTATACTCAAAAGTTACATCATTCACTATCAATGTCATGATAAATTTTTGAGGATTTAATTTATTAACATTGGGGATTTTATTATCTCTATATTTTAAACTAAAATTCATTCATTAGCATATACAACACAGATAATCAAGCATAAATAAAACATAAAATATTTGTATTTAAATATGAAATTCATTACCTAGGTATTAAATTATAATATATTAATATAATTAAATAAATTAAAAAATAAATATAATTTTCATACTCAATAAAAAAATTTAAATTATTTTTAAATATGCACTAACATTTTTTTGTAATGTCAATTTATTATTTTAAAATTTGTATTATTTAAAAAGTGATATTTTTCTATTTATATATCAGAATAAATTTTATTAGCATTAATAATTTTTATTTTATATAAATATATATTTTATTAATAATAATTTTAAAATTGTACTATATTTAATTATTTGTGATTTTCTAAAATGATTGATTTTCCACAAAACATCAAAAATGCTTTTTTTTATTGAAATTTTTATTTCTATTTCATGAAATTACAATGTCTCATTTTTTAAGTGGAATGAAAGTAAAATTACATATCCTATAATATTAATAATCCAATTATGTTCATTGGAATCAATTTTATGCTGTAATTTTGTATAAAATTTTCCCTTGAAAAGGAATGTTCCTGAAATAATTTTTTTCATTATGTTTTTCAATTTCATCATATGTTAATTTCATCTATCACTAAATATTGAATTTAGATTAATAGAATAAAAATTATGAATCATGATGTCTAAATTGGATTAATAATTTTTTTATATTTTTCAATATGAATAGTAATCATAATAAATATATATCACCACAGAAAGGGTAAATCTGGTAATTATTGTTAAAAAAAATATTGTAATGGACTAGAAATAACATATATCATACATTTATCTTATTATATTTGTGAATTTCATCTATTTTTTTCCATTTTTATAGAATATGGAAAATTAATTCCATATTGTTTTTGTATTGACTTTTATAATATTTATGTAGTAGATAATGTAAAATATTCTCCTTTCATTCTTTTAATATCCAATTTTTTTCCACTAAGATAATGAAAACAGATGTCTAGTTTAAATTTTTTTTTGAAGTTGAATTGTTTTTTTCCATTTATTATTTTTTTAAATTTTCATTTATTATATAATTATGTTAAAACATTTTTTATGGAAGAAATAGTATTTATTTAATAAATAGAAGAATAAAATAAATTTTTAAATAAATATTATGTAACATATTATGAATGGTTTATTCTGTTCCATGAATTTTTAATAAAAATATAAATTTTTGTGATGTAGTAATGCATTTTATAAAATTTTATTGGTTTTAGATTGTTATAAATGTAAAATTAATTGTGTAGTGTGAAAAATGATATTTACTATATTTTGTGTTAAAAATTATATATGTTAATTTTTAAAATTCAATTATAATTTTGAAATGTAATATTATAATAATATATTATTTTAAATCAAATTACTTTTCAACTTTGACCCAATTTACTCTGTATAAATAAAATTATAACACATTCATATTGAAGAGGGCTTTATCGCTGTTAAGGATAAAATTGTATAACCATGAGGTTAATCAAAATTATAAGGATTTAAATGATATTAAAAAATATAAAAATTTGTTATGATGGATATATAAATACCATATATTCTTTATATTTTATTATATTAAATATTTGAACAATTTTACATGATTTAGAAAGATATTAAGTTATGTTATTTCATGTATTTTCAAAAAGAAAATAAATTATATATTATAAATAAATATTTATTGATTTAAAATAAAAAAAATTATTATGAGATATGTTATTATGATATGTCTTGAAATATCATGTATGACCCATTTATGGTATTATTTTATTTTTACTATAACTATCTTGTGCCCTAAATTGTAAAAAGGTAGTTACCATGATATTCATTAAAAAAGGGGTTAACGGAGGTTAGAAACTTTTTTGGTAAAATATAATAAAAACATTTAAAATTATAATGGGATGATATTATTTCAACCAATTCGTAATATATGTTAAATTTTTTGTGTTTTTCGTTTATTTATCTTTGAAAACTAATTTATATTAAGTTAATACAATATATAATTCCAAAAGTACCCCTTCCCCCACTTATAAAAGGACACCTCTTATCCCTTATTCTCCACAAAAAAAATATATTTTAGGTATTTTGATGGCCTTATTAAATGAATTTTTACAACCATACCCACATCATATAGTACATTATTTCATAAATACGTCCTAGGAGGGATATATATTTGAAGTTAAAGAGACTGTCTGAAGATGAAGTATGGTTTTAAAACAAGACTTTTAAATTTCCTTCTTATTACACCTCCATAAAAACATATATGACCATGATATTATAGTATAATAAACAGATTAAACATATTTGATTAATATTTTGTTAAAAAATAACTTATATACATCTACTCCCCAATCAACTAGGATACAAAATAATATTTCATGTGTCTTGAAGACTACCTCCTCATGAGTCGATGTAAGTTGATCTCCATCATCGCCTTTCACAGATGGTTATAATGATGGATTATATAAATATATATTTTATTAATTAAATAATTATAACTCATTAAATTTGTTATATCCTCTATTTTATTAACATTCAATTCGTTCAAAAATTATATTGTCGTTCATGCATTTTTGTGGACTACCACATCCACCAAGAGGTGAGTTTCATTTTTATTCACCACAACACATGGATGATATATATATTTATAATTAATGAAGTAAGATTGTATTTGTAAATACCCGGAAATTTCACGGAAATTTGTTTCTTAATTTTGTTGAGATTTTAAAAGAACGTAATTTCTGACAGCACCTGATTCCAAGGCCCGGTGAGCCCGTAATCAATTTTCGAAGTTTAGCTCTGGTACGTTCAGTGAACGAACAAGCAGGTTTTTCTATCTTTTGAACAGGTGCTCAGAATTGAAATCCGAGGGCACCGATGAACTCGCAGCGCCGGTAATTGCTTAAGGAGATGATAAGCGCATATGTGTTTTGTCGCATGAGGTAGTTAATTTTGGGGTTTCGATAAGTCTTAACTAAATTATAGTGTTAAAATTTATTTTTAGTGAAAGTTATTTTTCCTATAGAGAAGCTGGAGGTGGGGCCACACCCCACCTGTCTTCCCAAGAGAGGGTATGACCAAGGGTGGTGGGGTCCTCAAGAAACCCCAACCCTTCACCTTACCTTTAACTCACATGAGCTTTTCTCCATTTAACACCCCCTGTGTTTAATTGTATAACTCCCTAACTCCCCCATTATTTGGGTAACAACTCCTCTCCCTATCTCCCTCATAACTCATGCCAAATCACACTTTAATTAAGTTATTGAAACTCTTAATCAATGAAGTGTATGAAATTTGAACTTTTTATGCAGGGTGTGGTTAAACTAAATTAAGGGAGAAACCTTATTTTATTTTTGGTTGGGTTATGTGGAGATTTTGGGGGAAAATGCTCTTGAGTTGTGAAGATCACTTCATCTCCATCGTTGAAGAGCTTCTTTCTCCAGCGAAGAACGCAAAGAACGCCGACGATGCTTCTTCCCCAACATTCTTCATCCTTCTCCCTCAGAGCCCTCCTTTCTGACAAGGTGCTTCTCTGACGACCCTACTTCCTCTCTCCTCGTCATCAATGCTCCAACGCACGAACTCGGATGTGGAAGCATGAGGTGATCGACATCATCATCTTCCCCCGCGATGCCTCTTTCTGCGATGCTCTTTGAACATCATCTCGTTATTAAGGTATGGTTTTTTTGTTATTGTTCATGAATACATCCATCGTCTTTCATCATTTCCTAAATTGGTCCATCTATTATCGCAATAACCAGAGGAGTTTGGATAGTACAAACACGGAAGACTCTCCTCCCCTCTTGATGTTTGAACTTGTTGCGGCACGAGCAAGGGCGGCGCGGTGCCGTTGCACCGCGTGGAAACAATGAAGAATGGGTGAAGAAGCGCGGCGCCGTCACGACGCGCCGTTGAATTCGAACAAGCCGCGGCACCGTCGCGTCATGCCGATCGGACAAGGCCATGGCCTATGGATGTGGTGGTGTGGGGAGCGGCGGACGGAACTGCCGACTGCCGGAGCAGGAGGGCGGGACCGCGGCGGTTCCGCTACGGCAGTAACCGGTCGGCCGGACCGGGCCGACCATTTTAGGGGGGAGACAAGGGGTTCCTAACCCCCGGCTGGAACGAAGAGCGGCCCCCATGTGGGGGGGGGGGTTACTCAATCAGGTGGGAAGCGTGCCCCCATGTTCTTCTCAATTCAGCACAGGCCAAGATGGCCATGAGGACCGCGCGAGCGCGCTAGGCCTGGCCGCCCAGGCAGGGCCGGGCCGCACCCTGGTTGGGCCAGGCCACGCTGGTGGGGCCGGGCCATACCCAACATGTCGGGACGCTCTCTAATGGGCCGGACCCGGACCCGGTTCATGTGGACCCGGTTCGGGTCAACCTGGGGGGTATCGGGCTGGGTCGGACCGGGCCCGAACCCCCTATTTTCAGACAGATCTATTCAAATGCCCATAAATTTGGCTACAAACCTTCGATCGATGCACCTATAGCTAAGATGCAATCCTTGGATCGAGACGGTCGTTTCGGTATATTACACTGAAGGTTTCAGAAAACATTGGGTATGACCGTGTTGGTTCGAACACAAAACCAACCGGGCCCTCGGAGAGGAAATGATTATAACTTGAGCTCCGGACGTCCGATTGATGTTCCGTCGATTTTTTTTTTGATTTCCTCTTAGTGAGATGGGCCTTTTGTCTTACTCCACTAGAGGTTTGTACACAGTTGGAGTGCAGTCGGGTTGGTTTTGACTTAAAAACCAACCGGGCCCCTGGGACGAAAAAGCCAAAAGCTATCGGACCGGGCGTCCGATTGACGCATCGTCTATCGCGTTGTGTCCCTTTTGATGAGATGGAACATTGGGATAAATCAACTCTGGACTAAGTGTCAACTGATGTATCGACCTCTTGGGTCATGGAGTGGACCCTCCCGGAATGAGCATGTTGTGTACGTAAACCCTAGAGCAGGATGAGACTTGACAACTGCTAATTGATCGACTCAGTGTGTTTCGGATTGCCCAGTGGGAAGCGTTTGGTTGTAGCGGCAGGCCCACGGTGGAGGAGCGCTTGGTTGTAGCGGCAGATCTGCGGTACTCAAAAGAAGGAGTACCTCTGTAGGCTATGAGGGGGAGCACTTGGTTGTAGCGGCAGACCCGTGGTGGAAAGCGCTTGGTTGTAGAAGCATTCCCACAGTACTTGAAGGGGGGTGCTTGGTTGTAGCAGCTGACCAATGGTGGGAAGCGCTTGGTTGTAGTAGCAGGCTCACAATACATGAAGGGGGAGCGCTTGGTTGTAGCAGCAGACCCATGGTGGGAAGTGCTTGGTTGTAGCAGCAGGGTCACAGTACTCGACAAATGGAGTACTACAACAGTCCAAGGTTAGTGGGAAGCGCTTGGTTTTAGAGGCAGGCCTACTATACTCGATAGAGGGGGAGTTCCCCAGCAGCTATGGTTCGACTTCATGATTAAATCCTGGTTTGAGCTGAGTCTATGACCTTTGTGTTTACCTCATAAATGAGATGGGTCACTTGATAACTTAGGTATATGTATGGGCATATACCTAGGTAGTGGTTATCCGTTGATATCGTAACATTTGTGTTTCTCATGATTGAGATGGGTTATTTGATAACATAGGTATATGTATGGGCTTATACCTAAGTAAGGTTTATCCGTTTAGATCCTTCTTTGTGGTTATCCTTATTGGATTTAATGATACCTTGAGGGTCTCGGGGTCCCTACTGAGTATCGAATACTCACCCCTGCACGGGCTATGCCTGCACCTCGTTGTGTTGGTTGCAGATGACGGGCATCGCTGACAGAGGCCGAGTGTTCGAGGACTGGACGGTACCCGGAGGTGGACCTCACGATGAGTCAGTATCCAGAGTGGGACTTTACGACGAGACGATACTTGGAGGAGGTTGACGGGCAAGAGCGTTGTGGAGGCTATCTGTACCTACCCTTCAGGTAGGATCCGTGGCGGACGATCTAGGAGTTGCGCTATTTGTACCAACCCTTTAGGTAGGATCCGAGATGGACGACCCAGGAGATGCTTCTTTTTCTCTTCCAGTTGTTTTTCATTCCTGTTGTACTTTCGTTCAGGTGTAGTTGTACTTCATTTAGGTTTGTATTCTGGCCCACTTACTTTTCAGCACTTCCTTTTATACTTAGTGCATTACTTTCTCCTATACTCTATGGTGTTTGTTTACTTTTATAAAGGGAATTCCTTCCTAGTTATGAAGATTTACGCCATTGGTGATAGTCCCCAGCCCCTGGCCTATGGAAGGCGGGCATGGGGTAGTTAAGGAACGGGCCCCGAGAACGGGTCGTGACAAATTGGTATCAGAGGAGTTGGTTCTACCACAGAACTTAGAACTCTGATCATTCCTTTCTGTGAAGCAATAGTGTTAAGGGTACTGAGTGTGGTCTTCATTTCAGGGAGTCCAGTGTTGGTGCGGTGGATGATGTATCCGTACACCAGGACCCTGACTACTCATTTCCAACTTTATGCATGAAAACACTGATTGTGTGTGTGTTTCCACAAGTTTTTATGTCATCTCAATCCAGGTCAGCTCACCAGGTATAAATCATTTTACCGTGTCACATCTGTTCAGGATGTCTCCATGCAGACAGTCAGTTGGAGTTCCGAGAGAGTACTCGATGACGGCCCACCGAGCGACGAGGCTCTATTGCAGGGCCCTTTTTACTATTTTGACACCCTCGGGTGGTGTACCAACAGCAGCACCACCTGTTGGGTAGGAGATGCCACCATCCATTCTAGCAAACTGTGCACGCTGGCAGAGCGCATTGAACGAGTTCCAGCAGCAGTGACTTCCGAGGTTACGAGGTGAGGCAGATTCCAAGACACCAGATCACTGGATGGAGGTGATTTCTAGATTATTCCACCTAGTTGAGACATCAATAGAGTGGATAGTGGACTTGGATACTAGTTTTTTCCAGTGAATGACCATGAGTATGGTCCACATAGTGATGAAGCTTTGGTACGTGGACCAATTCCTGAGATAGTGTCTTCGGGTAGTGTGTCAGCTATACATCACTACCTGTTGGTCAGCAGTTACAACCGGCGGTACCGTTAGGTGACATATGTAGGCTTACTGCCTACACGTGTTCCAACAATAGATACCCTCAGGCTCTGAGACATGCCCGACTCACAGGCTGATGAGGACTGGCTTGAGGATGTGGCTGAGAGTTTTCTATATCTTATACAGCTTCGGCAGGACGACGTTTCGATAGCTGAGTATTCATCAAGGCGTACCGAGAAATCTGGGTACTCGATGAATACGATTCGATTAGTGCTATAGAACTCGGACCTATAAGCATGGTGTGATTAAGGATATCCAAGTAAGCACTCTTTCCTCTATGAATTCCTACTTATGTTAGGGTGATAGATAGAACCTTTGTGGTTGAATGTTCTATGGATGATCGGTTATATCCAATGAAAGTTTGTAGTGGGAAGATGCGAACTGGAGTCAGTCTCAGAAACATGGACGTGTAAAATGTTTCAATAAGAGGAAGTGTCAAGGAATGATAAATTTGCAGAGCAGCAGACGTAGAAGTAGAGATAGGGGAGTATCATGGGGTGGTGTACTTTTCATCATGTTACAATCACCTGCCTTTGTAGTCCCCGCTAGGCTCAAGGAGCTGGAGGGCAGGGGAAGAGAATAGCTACATGCGGTCAAAGAGTGTGACCCAATGGCTCTAAAAATGATTCATGGGACAGTTTGTGTCCACTACTAGTTGTCGTAGTAATAGAAATTGATATGAATCATTCCTTCCTTCCACGAATCTTGTCCCAGACCTAGAGTTTCTGGTTAAGCCGTTGACTTGACCCTAACGTCTATAGATACCTTTGGGAGGAGACTCAATAATCACACATACGCCGAAAGTGTGATATGACCCTCGAGGCAAGAGTTTTGGTTGGAAATCTCTTGGTGGCAGCGTCGAGGCCTTACGATGTTGGTCTCAGTATGGATTGGATTCACAGTTCGTGCTCAGATTGACTGTATTAGGAAAAAAGGTTGTGGTTTATCTACAACATTGAGATGGGGTTTTTCCTTGGTCGACGAAATGGGAATCCCAGCCAGCACATGATGGAATCATACACAAGAGGGTTCAATCGATCACTCAGGAGATGTCCAAACATACCTTTGTGCCGGAATTCTCCGGATTTGCGGCGCCACTTACCGCAGAGCTGACAGTATGCCTCCAGAGTTCGAGGATGATGACCACGTCCTTATACGGGTCTCACCTCCATGAGGTTTACGGAGATGTGGCCGAGGCGGCAAGTTATCTCGGAGGTTCAACAGACCTTTCTAGGTCCTCATCAGGGTAGGCGAGGTGGTTTACATCTGAACCTTTCCACCTCAGATGCACTGGGTGCATGATAACATCCACGTACCTCAACTAAGGAGATACATGCATGATCCTTAACACATCATCGACCTCAGGAAGTAGGACATTGATGGCAGGGTGACATTCACACAGGTTTCAGTGGGGATCGACGATCGACAGGAGCAGATCCTACGTAGATGGTCGCATCCTTGGGTGCACTTCCACTGGCATCTCTGGAACTTCCAAGTGAGAACATGGGAGCGGGAGGCTCAGTTGCGTGCTCAGTACCACTTTTGTATCCCTAGATTGTGTTAAAGATTTACTGGGACGTAAAGCCCTAAGGTGGGAGTAATGTAAAGACCCAGAATTTTCAAGGAATTTTTTTTCTTAATTTCATTGGGATTTTACAAGAACATAGTTTCTAACGGCACCAGATTCTGAGGCCCGGTGTGCCCGGAATCAATTTCTGAAGATTAGCTCGGGTATATTCAGTGAATGAATGAGCGGGTTTTTCTAACTTTTGAACCGGTGCTCGGAATTGAAATCTGAGGGAACCGATGAACTCGCAGCGCCGGTAATTGTTTAAGGGGACGATAAGCGCAGATACTTTTCGTCGCATGAGGTAGTTAATTTTGGGGTTTCGATAAGTCTTAACAAAATTTTATTGTTACAATATATTTATAGTGAAAGTTATTTTCTCCATAGAGAAGTTGGAGGTGGGGCCACACTCCACCTAACATCCTAAGAGAGGGTATGAACAAGGGTGGTGGGGTTCGCAAGAAACCCCAACCCTTCACCTTCCCTTTAACTCCAATGATCTTTTCCCCATTTAACACCCCTTGTGTTTAATTGTATAACTCCCCAAATCCCCCATTATTTGGGTAACTCTTCCTCTCCCTCTCTCCCTCATAACTCATGCCAACTCACACTTTAATTAAGTTATTAAAACTCTTAATCAATGAAGTGTTTGAAATTTGATCTTTTTATGCATGGCATGGATAAAATAAAAAAAGGGAGAAACCTTATTTTATTTTTGGTTGGTTTATGTGGAGATTTTGGGGGAAAAATCTCTTTAGTTGTGAAGAGCACTTCATCTCCTTCGTTGAAGAACTTCTTTCTCCAGCGAAGAACGCAAAAAACGCCGACGACGCTTCTTCCCCAACATTCTTCGGCCTTCTTCCTCGGAGACCTCCTTTCTGACGTGGTGCTTCTCCAATGACCCTCCTTCCTCCCCCCTCGTCTTCAACGCACCGACGCACGAACTCGGATGTGAAAGTGTGCAGTGAACGACGTTATCATCTTCCCCTGCATCGCCTCTTTCAGCGGCACTCTTCGAACATCATCTCGTTATCAAGGTAGGGGTTTTTTTGTTTTTGTTCATGAATACTTCCATAACCGTTCAGCGTTTTCTAAATTGGGCCACCTGTTATCGCAATAACAGGAGGAGGTCGGACCGCACGAACACGACAGACTCTCCTCCCCCCTTGATGTTTGAACTTGTTGTGGCACGAGCAAGGGCAGCGCGGTGCTGTTGCACCGCGCGGAAACAATAAAGAATGGGAGAAGAAGCGCGGAGCCATCGCGTCACACCGTTGAAGTCGAACAAGCCACGGCGCCGTTGCGCCGTGCTGGAGAACTTCGAAGAAGCCGCGACCGGAGCGGGGCCGTGGAGGAGGGGCACGGCGCCGTTGTGCCTTTCCAATCCGACAAGGCCGCGACCTATGGCTTCGGTGGTGTGGGGAACGGCGGCCGGAACCGCCGGCCGCTGGAGCAGGAGGGCGGGACTGCGGCGGTTCCGCGGCGGCATCAACTGGCCGTTTCTGGGGGGAGAGCAGGGGTTCATAACCCCCGGATGGAATGAAGAGAGGCCCCCACGTGGGGGGGGATGCAGTTACTCAATCAGGGGGTAGCGCGCCCCCCCTGTTCTGCTCAGCTCGCAACCCGCCGAGTTGGCCATGCGGACTGCGCGAGCGCGCGAGGCCGGGCCGCCCAGGCCGGGCCGGGCCGCGCACAGGTCAGGCCGAGCCATGCCGGCTGGGCCGGGCCATGCCCACTAGGCCGGTCCATGCCCTATTCGGCCGGACCCACACTCGGTTCAGGTTTATTTGGTTCGGGTCAACCCGAGGGGTATCGGGCCGGGTCGGACCAGGCCCGAACCGCCTATTTTCAGACAGATCAGTTCAAATGCCCATAACATGGGAAACAGACCTCCTATCGATGCACCATCAGCTGCGATACGATCCTTCGATTGAGGCAGTCATTTCGGTATATTACACTCAAGGTTTCAGAGAACTTTGTGTACGACTGGGTTGGTTCGAACACGAAACCAACTGGGCCCTCGGAGCGGAAACGCTTATAACTTGAGCTCCGGACGTCCGATTGACGTGCTGTCGATTTTGTTGCATTCCTCTTAGTGAGATGGACCTTTTGGCTTAATCCACTTGAGGTTTGGACACAGTTAGATTGTGGTCAGGTTGGTTTTGACTTAAAACCCAACCGGGCCCCTAGGACAAAGAAGCCAATAACTCTCGGACCGGGAGTCTGATTGACGCGTCGTCTGTCGCATTGTGTTCCTTTTGACGAGACAGAACTTTGGGATACATCAACTCCGGACTACATTTCAGTTGATGTATCGACCTCTTGGCTCGTGGAGTGGACCCTCCCGGAACGAGCATGCTGTGTTTAGAAACCCTAGAGCTGGATGAGACTTGACAACTGCTGATTGATCGACTCGGTGTGTTTCATATAGCCCAGTGGGGAGCGCATGGTTGTAGCGGCAGACCTACGGCAGAGGATCGCTTGGTTGTAGCGGCAGACCCGTGGTACTCAACTAAAAGAGTACCTCTGTAGGCTATGATGGGGAGCGCTTGGTTGTAGCGGCAGACCCATGTTGGGAAGTTCTTGGTTGTAGCAGCAGGCCCACAGTACATGAAGGGGGAGCGCTTGGTTGTAGCAGCAGACCCATGGTGGGAGGCGCTTGGTTGTAATAGTAGGCCCATAGTACATGAAGGGGGAGCACTTGGTTGTATCCACAGACCCATGGTGGGAAGCGGTTGGTTGTAGCAGCAGGCCCACAGAACTCGACAAGTGGAGTACTACAACAGTCCAAGGTTAGTGAGAAGCGCTTGGTTGTAGCGGCGGAACCACTGTACTCGATAGAGGGGGAGTTCCCCAGCAGCTATGGTTCGAATTCAAGATTTAATCATGGTTTGAGCTGAGTCTATGACCTCTGTGTTTAACTCATGATTCAGATCGGTCACATGATAACTTAGGTATATTTATGGGCATATAACTAGGTAGTGGTTATCCGTTGATATCATAACCTTTGTATTTCCTCATGATTGATATGGGATACTTGATAACATAGGTATATGTTTGGGATTATACCTATGTAAGGGTTATCCATTGAGATCTTTCTTTGTGGTTATCCTTGTTGTATTTAGTGAGACCTTGAGGGTCTCAGGGTCCCTACTGAGTATCATATACTCACCCCTGCACGGGCGATGCCCACACCTCGTTGTGTTGCTTGCAGACTACGGGCAACGCTGACAGAGGCTGAGTGTTCGAGGACTGGATGGTATCCAGAGGTGGACATCACGACGAGTCAGTATCCAGAGGTGGACTTCATGACGAGACGATACTCTGAGGTGGTTAACGGGCAAGAGAGTTGTGGGGGCTATCTGTACCTACCCTTCAGGTAGGATCGCTGTCGGACGATCCAAGAGCTGCACTATATGTACCAACCCTTCAGGTAGGATCCGAGGTGGACGACCCGGGAACTGCTTCTTTTTCTCTTCCAGTTGTTTTTCATTCCTGCTGTACTTTCGTTTATTTGTAGTTATACTTCAATTGGGTTTGTATACTGGCCCACCTACTTTTTAGCACTTCATTTTTTACATAGTGTAATACTTCTGCAAGTACTCCGTGGTGTTTCTTTACTTTTATAAAGGTAATGCCTTCCCAGTTATCAGGATTTACGCCTTTGGTGCTAGTCACCAGCCCCTGGACTATGGAAGGAAGGCCTGGGGTAGTCATGGAATGGGCCCCGAGGCTGGGTCGTGATAGTATTTAATATATTTATATAGATAATTATGGGAAGATATAATATTACTCACCTTCTTTAAAAAATCATTCAATAATAGAAATGTTACTCAAGTGCACATACAACCTATTGTCTTCGTGATTGTGGTATAGTTTGTTTTACTATATAATCATTTATTATTATTTTCTAAAGTATAATTAATAGTTAAAAATTATAATTATGTCATTATGATTATTTATATAATGTAATTAAGACCTAATTTACCATAGTTAACCTACAAAATTCATTTTGGATATATGAGTTGAATATCATCAATGCGTTTTAAAAGAACTAAAATAATTATGTATTTAAAAATGAAATGGTAAAAACAAAAATAAGTTGAATAATAAAAAAAGAAAATGTTTCATACTAAATCTCAATAGTAAAATATGTTTATTATTTAAGTTTATAATTATCTTATGTTATGATTTATATATTTTATAAGGGTTATATTAACTTAAACCCTCATTTTAAAAATTATAATGATTTACATTAGATATTTTTATCATCATTATCCATATTATGTATTTTTTATTTATTTATTTGGAAATAAAATAACAATAATATAAACTATATTTTTTTTAATATGTTTTCTAAAGGATTGTTTTTATTTTTTTTACAAAATTTTTTGACTTTCTTTAAAGAAGGAAAATAGAATGATGTATATTATCACATATGTCATCAATATATTTTCCAACTAACATTATAGTTATATGATGTTTACATTGATTTCTAATATTCCTTGTTTTATTCAAAGAAAAAAACCACCATTCCCTTTTTTAAGTATTTATTTTTTGAAATGGTCATTTAAAAAAACATTTAATATCCAAAACAATTTTTTGAAGAGATTTAACTAGTTTTTCAAGTATTTTATAATGAAAATGTGAAATACTTAATTTATTTATTCATCATATGGTCCGAGGATATTTTCTAGGATAATTATTGATATTTTTTTCTATTTTTATTATTGAGTCAAATATAATGCTCCAATACATTTGGTAATGGTTATATTCACACTAAAATTATATTTGAAGTTAACTCTATGGTATACCAACTGTAATGGGGTTTTAATTGTTATTATAATGTTTATATAAAACGGATTTACCCTAATACGTAAATGAATTTTATATTATTTTTAATTAGTTATTCTAGGAATGGATTTATTTCAAAAGGTAATCTAATGATATTTTGTTTTAATGGTTTGAATTTCGATTTTTTGTAACATTGTATGATTTAATAAAAATGTTATTCATGGGTTTTTATTTTTTCTAGAAATGGATCATGGTTATGATTCTCCCTTTTTATTATCTAATAAAATATTTTCTGAAAACATTGGGATGTAAAAATTGGCTTCATATGAAAGTAATGTTTTTTTTCAATTCATGGTTTGTTTATGGTAAAGGAAAACTATATTATCCTTGGATCCCCTCATCGGTTCATGCCATGCTAGATCATGTTGGTGGTTCCTATTTCATAGTGGTGGCATGGAACCTCTTGGGATCATCCATTTTGGAATTTTTCGTCATTGCTCACCTACTTCATGCGTCACTCAAAATTCATTGGACTGAGATTCCCATGGCAGCATGGAGATGGTCCGACGGTTGATATAGTGTTTTTACATACGCGGTTAGTCGCCTCATATACAATATGTGGTCTGGGTGGTCTTCTATGGTCTCTATAAACGATATGGATGGTGGTGATGGGATTTGGGGTGTTGATTGTGGTGGGGTCCAGTGATCCTTTGATATGATTCTGCTACTTGACATCTGGGTTTGGATGAATCTTATGTGAGAACTCGTTATGATGTTTTGGTGTGAGCGTCTTATATAGTGGTGTGTTATGTGGTTTGTCCTACAATATACAGTTCATGGTACTTGTCATTCGCATTTTCATCATGAGATTTTTAGTTCCAGTTCTTGGATTTTTCTAGGCGCGGGTTTTGTGGGATCATTTTGGTTCTAGATTTATTATTGAATTTTCAAAGTGTTTGTAACCAGAACCCTACATCGATTTTCATCAGATGAGGTTCAGAGTAGGAATATTTCACTTGAGCATGCCATTAGGATTTGGATGTTCGAGATGGTATAGCTCTACCATAGGTAGCAGGCCTTTGTAATGCAACACAGCTAGTCAAGTAGTCATTCGATGGTGAAGGCTTTTCATCATAATGTAGTTGCTGGGGAGGGGATAATCTTATCATCTTGATCTAGGTTATCCTATTTCATGATTTTATTTGGTCATACTTTTTGGATCTTAGGGTTTCTCTCTTATTCCTAAAAAAAGTTTTGATACTAAAATGTTCATTTTAAGTCAATCTAGATATTTCAAGGTTACGAAAACCATAATCATATAGTTGATATTTATTAATGTTAATATTTGGAGAAGAATCTCATAAAGTTGATGTGTGCCTCTTTAAGTACGATATTGAAAAGACACATTATTTATATGGTAGATATTAGTAATTATATGGTTGATACTGGATATAAAATATATTTTAATGATTGTTATAGATACAAATGTGGATGAGAATACATAATTGTAATGATTATATAAAACATCATATTATTATAATGTGGTCGTTGTAATTTTTTCTGATGACCTTATATTTTTGAATATATTCAAATGGTACCATTGTATGGAATAACATTGAATGTTAAAAATTTAACATACAAAAAATTAATAATATGAAGAAACTATATTTAGTTATGTTTTATCTAAGATAATATTTGGGTAAATTTTATGATAATTGAAATTTCATGTTCCCTTCTCAAAAAATGAATATATATGAACATGATTCAATGTTTAGTTTTTGATTCAGTTAGTTCTAAAAAATATCGAAATTTCCAGGTCATCGTAACCATTTTATGCATATAGGGATTAAATTCAAAATACATAAAATTATTGTATTTTTTATAAATTTAAAGGAATCATATATTTATTGTTATTAGGATGTTATGCCCATGATTTATAATATAAATTCAAACAAGGTTTTTTTATTCCAATATAATAAATAAATTTTGTATTTGTAAGAATCATGATTAGTTTTTATATTCATATATGGAAGTAATATTCTCAATTAAACTGATAAACAAATATAAAAATTATAGTAATATGAAGAGAATAAAAATTTTATTCCCTGAAGAAACAAATTCAATAAATGATGTGAAAATATCATGATACTCTTGCAACATGAGGACATATACTTATATAAGGAGAAAATAATATAGACAGAAGGGGAGGTATATGAAAAAAATATATCATAGAAAGTTAATATTTGAAATATATCTATGTGAAATAAAAAGAAGAGAAATTATTCCAAGTTTTACAAAATTAAAAAAGAAAATAATCAATTTCCCAATATTTAGTTTTTAAATATCCATTAATGGATTCTTTAAAGTAGCCAACGCCAATCATTACGACTGACCTGTGAGAGAAAATATGCAGGGTATCGATTGGATTTTTTTTACAATGTGACTACGAATAAAGAGTCTCTAATGGGACTCTAGATCACATGATGGGATTTCATGAAATCTTATTTTTGTATCATACCATTTAGCCACATAATGTGAATGAGTGAAAGGACACACAATTTATGGTACTAACCCATCATGATACTGAATATTAATTCAAGGAAAACCCTTGTAAATCCTTGTGTTATTGTGATTCTTTTTACCATATTAGTTTTGTAAGTATATAAGTCAAAGTAAATATAGTATTTATACATTATCTGGTTTAAGAAGTTGAATTATATTGGGAGAATTCATAAAATGAAAAAAGATATCAATAATACATCTTCTACCACAATTAATTTTCAAACTAACCATGAAATATATAAAAGAACATTAAAAATATTAAAAAGCGGCATTATTATTTTATAATATTTTTGAAAAAATTTAACTATAAAACGATTATACTTTTATATTATTTTTTTATAGAGATTAATTAATCTTGAAAATAAACTATTTATATGTTCATTTAATAAGATGAACTTCTAATATTATTCTTTTTGTGGAAATTTAATTTATATTATTGAAAATTTATAAATTACATGAAAATTATAATCTAATATATATACTGTAAACTATATAGAAATTCTATATAACATATACATAATTATATTTAATCCTTGATGAAATCAATCATTAAAACTCATTTGTTTTTTATTTAATATCTCAAATAAGGATACGATTTAATTAGAACAATTCAAATCAATATTTAATTATTCATAATCTAAAAATAGAAAATTATATATATTATCCTTAATTTTTAAATAAATAATTCATTTATAATAATATAAATGGTTATAAAATAAAAAATATATTTAATTCATGAGTTAATATATATAAATTTTATAAAACAAATTTTTATTTCTAAGATTTAATATTTAATAATATTTTAATAATTAAAGTTTCATAATTTTTAAAAATTAATTATAACTAATATCTTATTAATTATTTAATAGATTCGTTATAAATTAATAAATATCCTAAAAATATCTTTTTTCATAGTTAATTAACAATTTATAAATAATAAAATCCATGAATAAAATGAATTTTAATAAAATTACATTTTTCTTTTAATCATATATTCTAATATATCAACAATCATAGGGTATGAATGATAGATTGATATACATAAAACCTATGAAAACTACATTACATGTTATATGATACATAGTTCTATCATACAATATGATATGTATAAAATATTCAGTTTCTACCCTATCATACATTATGATAGATAATATGAGTATTAAATATGAAGTACCTTATTGATATGGTTTATGTTGAATATTATAATACTATGTGATGTGTAATTTTATTTTTTATGTGACAATAAATTTTCATTCTCTATTATTTTAAATCACAGTCCAGGTTGTCTTTATATCATATGATACGGTTAGATGAAATCAGATAATTATACTTATGTCATGAAATGTTATATCCCATAATGTAAGACATGATATTGAACCCATTAAATGAAATCGTGTATCTTGTTTTTTAATTAGAGAGCTGCATGAAATATGATAATTAATTTCTTCATTTTATATTAGGTTAAATAAATTTAATTACATGGTTTGTTCTGAGGTGCCTATTGGAATTCATGGGTGGATATTAGCACATAAAATAACAAGTAAAATAAATCATAAAGATACATATAATTATGATGATCTAAAAAATTTGAAAAACGTAAAAAGAAAGAAATTTATAATATCTATAAATATACAATACAGTATAGTTAATTTATAAAATCTCCTCCCTACATCATATGTAGTTAATGAATCTAACTAAAGATGTAAAATTGCCTCTCTTATAGGGTTTATCCATTCAATGAACCTAAGCCTCCTATAAGAAAAACAAGAAACAAAATTCTCTATGGTGTTCTTACAAATTATGGAACAATGGTTGTACGTGCTAGATATATTTGGGGATAGATGTTTTGATAGAGCGTTAGCATGAATTACACACTAATTGTATCATATATAAGTGATCATTCAATGGCATCGAGTATATCACTATTTCATATAGAAATTAAATCAAAAACAATAAAATCTTATTTAATCTCTCATCTAGTTCAATTATCATATATATTAATGTTCGTTATCCATTAAATTACATAACATCTTACTCTTTGTGAATGATAAAATGGGAAGAGTATTTCATCTGAACATTAACTCATTATATTCGACAACAATCTAGAACCTATATACTAGAATTATTTATTCTCTATAGAATACTTAAATTATGAAATATTAAGGAGGATTAAGAAATATATTAACGAAATAATATATTTTCTCATTCCATTCCATATGATATTTTATTTTGTTTTATATTTAATGAAATTTAGTTGGGTGGTTTTCATAAATCATGAATTATAATTTCCTTCTCAAATAAGAATTATGGTACACAAAATATACATGTACAAATATATTTTCCATACCTCATGGTTTATTTTAAAATTTCTCATAACTTTTCATTCAATATAAGTTAATATATCAAATATATATTGGATTTAGAGCATTTCAACTGTATTAGTTATATTCCATGTATGACAATGTATTCAGTTCTATTCATATTTGCAACAATTTTTATTAATTTATAACAATGAATTATGTAGTAATTTTGATTCATACATATTTAGTGATACAATTTTATGGAATTGATATCTCTCGTAATTAATGTATCCCAAGGAATAGGGAATTTGGTTCTTACATCCCACAAGCCTTATGGAAAATTCAGTACTCTTGAAAGATTTTGGTTGACTGTCTAAAGCACTAGTTATACTCTTTATGTGTTAATTTTTTTATATAATTTTAAATAATTATATGAATTTTATTTCATATACATTATGAAAAATATGTATCTACGCTTATTTGAATATTAATCAATATTTATTTTTTGTAGTAATAGTAGAAATGAATTATTTAATGTGATTCACATCATTATAATTTATTCACTTTAATTGGGTGATAGGAATATACTTAAAAAAATTCACTAGAATAATGCATATATAAATGGAATAACATGACATATGATGGTGATTATATATAACCTTTAAATTACTAGGTGTTAGATTTCATCCAAATAATCACTTTTTATGGTCATGATTATACAATATGGATGATATTTTTAAAGGTAGGTTCCATTGATTATATTATGTAATGAAAAAATAAATGATTTTCATAATAGTATTTGGTTCTAATTAATATAATATTACTTTTTCCACGCATTTGGGAGATCTGAGTATGATTAATTTAAAAATAATGAAAGTTGAGTTTGTACATATAATTGATTGGATACGGAGTTATACACTCAACTATTCAGGAGTACCATATGATATGATTTCGGTAAATACCGACCTATATATCTAATAAATGGTAGAAGTGATAGTGTCCCAATGTATAGTGGCAGGTCGATCGTGGTCTCCTATAGAATATGATGATTTTAAACATAGAATTTATTTTATTATTAATCCATTCAGAAAAACTTTTTAGTTAGTGACTATAAAACATCATTCTCATAGAATAAAATCTTATATTATATATAATGTATTAAAAATCATGATAAATCATGGAATTTTGATATATATTTCACACAAATAACATATCAGTACTAATTTATTTTATTACTACAAAAAAGAATAAGTGTTATTAAGAAAGATAAAATTCCATGTTTTAGAGACCCCATTATTGGTAAAAAACTATTAAATTTAATTAAAAATGAATAATGATTACTATGATTAGAATCTGATAATTCACATTATATATCTATGATAGAAGATAAAAAATGGTCATAGATAAATTAGTCTCCCCACTAAAAGTCAATATGATTGGGCATGCTAATGGCTACTTTATTTTAAATATATCCTCTAATATATAACTGTGGTTATGTAATACATTTACCCTAAAATTTTCATGTTATATGAATGAATTCTAGATATATTTTACATGGTATTCTAAATGTGTCGGGGATATATTAACTACACTTGTGATGTATTGGTTTTTGTGTCGAGTCTATATTACATGTCAATAAATGTTCAAATAGAAAGAAGAAACCTTAGTTGAATAAATCAATAATATTTCAGGTTGTAGGTAGAAAATCTCATATGAACCATATACATATCATGTGGATGGATTGATGTTTCCCTGTAATGGATGTTTCTATGAAACGATTTGGGATTCCATGAAATCCACAAAATATTGAAGTTATGAAGCAGTGTTACAAAAAATAAAATTTTCATCATAAAGAGTATATGATAACAAAAATATGATTCATAATTTTTTTTAACATACATGGGTTTAAAATTAATTGGTGAAATATTAAAATAGTAAATTTATATTCATGTGATAAATAAATGAGTTTCATCATCAATTACCTTAATGAATGCGAATAAATCTACCTATGAGAAATATATATAATCAATGTGTATCTTTATCTTCTATTACAGGATAAAACAAATTCATTATTATTAATAAATTATTATGAATAATATGAGTGTATTCATTCTATATATATGGTTTATGATTCATCTAATTCTATATCATTTTTATGGAGATGAAAAGAATAAGATATTTTTCTAGGATAAATGTGTTTATCTCGATGTTAAATAAAATATGTGGGACTTGATTCCACCTTAATAAGTTTGATATATTAAATAAAAAAATATTCTCATGTATTAGTTTCTAAAAACATAAATTACCATATAAAATATAGATAAAAGTTTTTATCAGTTAAATATTCATATTGGAAGGAAATAAATGAAAATTCATAAATTCAAAGAATGTTTTCATTCATACAATTATATTTTCAAAAAAAAATATTAACTAAGAGGCTTATTTGAGTCTGTTTTTTCATTCTATAGGTCAAATCTAATAAATTATAGATTATAAAATTTAAAATTCAAATTGAATTTCACTTTATATCATGAATAATTTCAGGATATAATGGTTTGTTTTTATTTTATTTACCATTACATATCATGGAAAAAGGTTGGTGAAAAAGTGTCCCAGGATGATGAAGATAAAAGTGAAATTGTGTTCTATATGTTAAACCATTGTTTGTAACAATCAATCATTTTTTATGATATGTTGTTAAGAAGCCTGATTTTTTTTACGTATTTCATAATTTATACTATGATTCCAAAATATCACTATTATTGAAAGCATATTTTTTTCATTGATGATACCATATATATTGTTTAGTGTGAGGGTTTTTTCTGAAGACCATGTTGAGATTAAAAAATAATTACATAGAGATGTAATGAATTGAACAGAACCCTTTAAAATGATGAAAATAAATGGCTCATTTATCATACTATCATATATTATATGTTAAAAGAGAGATTATATATAATTTTTAGGTAATATTAAATTTTTTTATGTATATAAAATGTATCGTGTTATAAAAAGTGAAATATAAACAATATCATTCATCCAAATTGGTTTCACATCTCTCTATATAGATATATATATATATAATGACTTGTAATTATAACTATACTCTCCAAGTATGGATTTATGTTACCCATAACTACAGTTTCTTATGGAGTATTATGATTTAGAGTGAAATTGTTTGGTAATAAAGTGCATTATTTTTTAATTATCATACTGAATATTCTTATGAATAACAAAATGGCTTTTGGGTGCTAGATTAACCATGAGGTATACTTCATGGAGTGTCATACAATATTTCATTATAGTAATAAGGGTGGAAGGAAAAAATATGGAATCCCCATGGACAATGGTTAGAGAGATACCTCGCACACAACAATTATATATTGATAATTTTCATGTCAAATCTATTAGGGCCAGATCTTCATGGGGTGGTGGAGTACATTGATAATCAGTTCTTTAGTTGGAGATTAAGAAAGTTGGAATTTATCTTCTCATATGAGGAGTATAAAATCCAAGCCCTTTATTGAGATAGATTGGAGGATTTAATGGACATACATTAAAAACGTATTTTGTATTTCTATATATTCAGGTGAGGTATATGATATATAAACTTCTTTAATGTTGAATGACATGTGATATATTCAGTGACATAGCCAGTTTATACTCATAGAATTAGGAACATTTGATTTAGCTATATGGGATTGGTATACTCTGTGTCCCATAAAAACATATTGAAGTTGTAAAATTAAATCATATATAGATTCTTGGTTATATATGATATAGATTGTGAGATTTGTTTATAAGGGTACATGTGTTTGATTGAGATCATTACAAGTACCATCATAGTTTTATAAATACTAATGATTTATTTGAGAAAACTCTTTAGTAAAATTTTTAAATCCAATGGCTCATATTATTTCCTTTCACTCACCATCCTCGATATTTCATTATATATATATATATATGATATTTAAAAATATTATGTGTATTTTTATTTTTATTTTTATTTAGATTTTTGGAACCTGACATGTCTCGTGATGAGTATATGGTTCCAAATATCCTTTGTTACATAGTTAGTTTGGATCTAATATTTTGACCAATAGTTTCTAAATAGATTTTATATGGTTGTTTCAATTGAGTGTGCATACAATGTGTTACACAATGGTTTGTTGAATGATGTACAAACAATTGGCCCATGATTTAGTAAATCCGGAAACTACCATTTTATCTACACATAATTTAATTGTGTGAAATTATCTTCCAAAAATCCATAATTTTTAACACCAAACTGCCTCCAACATTTTTGAATCATTTATCGAACACTATGGGAAGCGTAGGATACCTCCCCATTTCCAACTCATTGGGATTTTAACATATCACTTTTTTTGTGAGTTTATCTTAGTCATGACCATATTTATCTATACCCTCCCTCTCCTTTTTTTAATTATTAAATATTATTTTAAATTGTTACTTTGTTGAAACACTAATTTTGTTTCTTAAATCACATTTTTTTGTTAATAGGGTTTTCAGATTAATTTTTATATTTCCACACCTCCATTTTTAATGGTTTTACATAATTTAAACTTATTAAAAGTAGGCCTTTCATTGATTTGATAAATTTTATTATAATATCTATCATGCATGTGTTTTCTAAGGACCATTTATAAAAAAATTATATGTTTTTTGTACTACTTTATTTTTTTAATAATTATATTTGAAAAGTTTTTCCATTTAAATATTTAATGAATTATATTAACTAGATTAATTTATTGTGAAATGAAAAATTTTCCTTAAAGTTTTAATTTAAATTGTTTTATATGTTTATTCTGTACTTATACATGTGATTTATCAATTATACATTATTATGGTATTTTTGTTTTTAATAAATAATGTTCTAAGATATTATTTATGGTCCCATGAGATTGGATTTTTGAGAAGTGATGATTTCTCATTAGTATCAAAAGGGTTTTGAAAATTAACATTATTTACATATTAGTTTTTGAATGGGGTATATATATTTATATGTGTGTGCATAAATATTTATACACATATATAGACAGATATATACCAACCTTATTATAAATATATTAAAACATATGTAATCATTAGCTTGAAAAATCAAATCCTTATGTAGATATTTATGGAAACATAAAATTTGAAATCATTTTATAAATTTATATTCAATGATGGATTTTAAAATATTTTATTAATTTCAAGATTTTTTTTATAAATGGAACTTTATATAAATGGATTTCCCAAAATAAGCTACACTCTTGAACAAAGCCTCATGGATTTGTGATGAATCTGGTTTGATCATTGTTTGTGTCTAATATATTATTTTATGAGAATGAATATGTGATTTTAGTTCCATATTTGTCTATATGTGGGTTGAATTTTGTCCTGTACATGGTTTTCATTTCATTATAATAATGTTTTGTGTTTGGTAAGGCACAAATTCTTCACCACCCTTTGTTATTAATATCATGGGTATCTTAAGGAACATATTAAGAGATTGCGAAAAATTAAAATGTAGTCCTAAATAGATTTATTGGATCCCCCTACACATGGAATATTTCCATTAGTGAGTACCATCAGAGAGTCTAGTTGAGATAAGTTGGTCGGTTATTGAAAAGAAAACCATTAATAGGCTGGTTGATGATTCTAGTTGATTACATATTGGATCATATTTATGTAAATTTAGGATCGTCACATTATTTTATATATTTTAATTAAATTTCATTTTTATACACAATTACATTATTATTATATATGATATCATCTCATTATTTTATTTATACAGTTATATTATTTTGATTCAACTATTTACAATTGAGTTTTTTATTCAAATAATTGTGGCTTAGATAACTAATTAGACACTTAAAATGTATTTTAAAAGAATATTTTAGAAATTAGCTGTCAAAATAGTATTTTAATTAATTTTTTGAAAAAAAAATTCAACTGATTCATATGATTCCCTTGGGTTTTGAAATAGGGTATGGAAATTTTTAGGAGTTTAATTTCTCAAAATAAACAAGAATCCATTTTATATTTTTATATTTCAAATAAAATATTCTATATTTTATTGAAAATTTAAATATATTAAATCCTTAGGTAAACCAATTGTGATTTTTGACATCACAACCTAAATTCATCAATCACTATTATTAGAATTTGTGTCCCCCTTGTCGGTTTTGATTTTTTCTATCAATCCCTTATGGAGATGTCGTGTTGGTGTTGATGATGTTTAATGATGTTGTGTCACTTAAAGATCTTATTGGGTACTACTTTTTTTTTATATTTTATATTTTTACTTGAAATATTTTACATCAAGATGAATCTATTGTTTTATTTTATTTTTCATTCAAAAATAGATAATGTTCTTTTTGAGAAGCCTCATTTGAATTTTTTCTAATAAATTATTCTTATTATTAATATACGTATATCAAATTTTTGTATGCACCTTCCAATAATCTTTTTTAGTGATGATATATTGAATATATTAGTTATCTAATTTAAATTAATCACATTTAATTTTATTTTGATTCTTTGGTGTCTCTCACATTCCTGGGGAATTAGGTAAATAATTTAGGTCATGTGATGGAATAGCTCAGGTGAATGATTCCAGGATGAATTGGGATTATTAATAAAAAAATAATTTAGAGACTGGGTTCTTAAGAGGTCCTACGGTCATGAAGTTTCTTTTCTATTTTGGATGCTCTGTAGATGGGAGATTGGATCAAAGAATCATAGGAGGTAGTTAATTTGAGGATGTCTAATAACCACCTCTATTAATGGGACCTGAACTAACATGTGTTATTATGTTTTATGTTTTTATTAATGGATATATGTTGAAATTAGTTTTTATGAATTTCAATTTTAATGGATATTTCTTTAATACATATTGTTAGTTCATAAGTTTTGTTAGGTGGTTTTGAGATTTGGGGTTAAAATAGTTTGAGAAATAGAGGTGCACAATTTTCTTAGATAACATGAAAAACCAGGTTTTTCCCTTGAACAAGGTTCTATAAAGCATATAGTGTCATATATAATGATTAGATAACCATACATAAAACCCTGTACACAAACCACTATGTACCAATAGCCCCTTTTAATAGTTTTATTCATTATTTGATAATGGGTTTTTATTAGTCATGTGTTCATTCTATTTGTAATTAATAAATGGAATTTTCGTTCTAAATTCATATTTCATTGATGTTTTATTATGATTTTATACATGATTCGTATTGAATATTTTATGTTTTTATGTTTATGAATGATCTTTATAAATATCCCTAAAATAAATGTGATATTTTTTAATTTCATAGTAATTTTAATAGAAATCCATGATATTGAATATTGATTTATGAGGAATGTTTTAAAAAATATAAAATTTAATTATATATAAAAATATTAGATAAAACTTTTAATGGACTTATTTTTTTAATAATTAAAATGAATATTTTTAAAACAAGTATCATAATGGAACATGGGTTTTCCAAACTAATGTGCATGGTTTTATAATTGTTAAGAAAATAGTGTTTACTCGTTTTTAGTGTTTCTGATTTATGTTACAGTTTTTCTTGAGATGGAATATAAATTTGACATAGTTTATTTCATGTTTTGAAATTCTGTTATATTTTTTTTTCATTATCAATTCAGATCATGCAACCCAGAAAAGATAATGGGCACCTTATAGTGTATATAATGATGTGTGTTCATTAGAATATTTTCTCTCAAAACTCGAAAATATTCCCATATGGTTGTTGACCCTACCCACCATACAAGTGGAGTGGTAGATTGGATCCCTTATTGATGTAAATATTATTCCTATTAAATGTTGAACTAACACTTTTTTATTATGCGTGACCTTAATTCCTAACTATAATATGAATTCATATTATTATTGGATTGATTGTACATGATAGGAAAAAATGTATTTATTTGATTGTAAAATTTTCAAATATATCTCATGTGTAAAAATAACTTTGATAATTCAAATTAACACAAAGTTCTGTAATCATTTGGGTCTTTTTAAAAAATATAGTGAATTTTTTATTTTATAGTTTTAATCAATGTCATGAAACATCCCCCAGGGCTCGTACCGTGACAACCCCAAGACCTGCTTCCATAGTCCAGGAGATGGAAACTAGAACCAAAGGCGTAAATACATAAAACTGGGAAGGAATTGCCTTTATAAACTAGAGACACACACAATATAGATTGATAAAATCAATAAACTACGTAAAAATGTATACAAAAGGAGTGCATAAAATTAAAGAGGCCGGAAATACAAACCCAACTGTAAAGTATAAGGAAACTGAAAAAAATTACAACTGAAGAATGTTAAATAACTGAAAGGTGAAAATCAGCTCCTGGAACGTCTACCATGGATCCTACCTGAAGGGTAGGTACAGAGAGCCTCCATAGAACTCCATGTCCTTCAATCCTCTCCGTTTACCGACTCGTCGTATGGTCCACCTCCAAGTATCGTCCAGTCCTGGTGCTCTCAGCCACTGTTAGTGCTATCTGTCATCTACATCCAACATAATGTGGTATGGGCATAGCACGTGCAAGGGTGAGTATAACGATACTCAGTAGGGAACCCGAGACCACCATGGTCTCTCAAAATCCACCAAGGACAATCTACAGAGTAAGAAATCAACGGATAGCCATTACATAGGTGTATGCCCATTAATATACCTAAGTTATCAAGCAACCCATCTCATTCAAGAGGAAAACACAGAAGTCACTGACTCAGCTCACACAGGTATACAACTTATGTAGAGATATAGAGATGATCAGATATAGTCCCTGAATCATCTAAGTTGTTAGACCCACATAGGATCTAGGACTAGAAGTTAGAACTGTTGGACCAACACATGATCCAGGACCTTCTTTTCTATCGGACCACCACATGATCTGGGACTAGCTGTTTTTTCAGATCAACACATGATCCAAGAGAAGATGTTAGAACTGTCGGACCCACACATGATCCAGGAATAGTCATCAGTGCATAGCCAGCCATAGGATTTCCACAAATCGCACTTGATTTCGGGAGGTTTCGCACCTCAAGCCATGTGTTGATACATCAACCACTAATTCCCAAGTCGATGTATCCAAAAGATCCATCTTTCTATAATAAACTCAACACTATGGACGGTGCGTCAATCGGATGCCCGATATGAGATTTATTGGCATTTATATTCTGAGGGAAGGTTGAATTCAGGATCAATCCAAACCAACCATACTTCAACTAAATCCAAACCTCAATTAGGGTATTCCAAAAGAACTACCACTCTCTAAGGTTTCCGTTGTCGCAGACGATTCATCAATCGGACACCCGTAGCCCATGTTATGGGCGAAAAGGTGAATTCGGGTCAAACGGGTCTGTATCTGGTCAGGCCCAGTCGGACTGACCCAGCCTGACCCGAGTCCAGATACGGTTCTGACCTAGTCTGCGGGTCTGACAGGGTCCGTGGGTCCGACCAGGCCTACTGGTCCGACCCGACCCGCGGGTCCGACCGGGCCGGTGGGTCAGACCCGATCCGTGGGTAAGACCCAGTCTATGGGTCTGACAGGGTCCGTGGGTCCATGGGTCCAACCCGGAACGCGGGTCCCACCAGGCTAGCGGGTTCGACCCAGCCCACGGGGGCGGCCCCGCCCACAATGGCGGTTTGACGGCCCGTGGGGGTCCACCCTAGCCGCATCCAGGGGGAGGTCACGCCCCCTGGTTCCCGAATAGATTAGTTGTTTGGGCGAGTGGAACCAGCGTCAAGCTTCCATAGGCATGTCACGTGGGACCCAGCGGTGTCCCACTATTTCCGGCTAGCCAAGCGGTTAACAGACTCCTCATGTTGTGCCGGTTACGATGCGCCCCTTTTGATGACCAAGCGGCTCTGGCTACAGGATCTTCTCACGGTCGGGCTTGAGCCGGCCATTGCTGCACCGCCGCGGCCCTCATATGATCTACCGGGCGGCACCGGATGCGTCGACCCTTCCCAGTGGACATGGTGTCTTGAGGAGCCAGTTTCCTTCACAGGCGGTCTTGAACCGGCTGTTGATGTACCATCGCGGCCTAGCGTCACGAATTCTCCTCTAGCAGCGCGGTTGCACCTTCGCCGCCACACGTTGACGCATGTATGTTCCATCCTCTGGTGATCTTTTCGCGGGTCACCAGATGAGGTCTGGGGCCCGATTCTCAATCAGGAAGAAGTCGTGCTCTCATCAGTTCGTTGCTTTTGATCCACAGTCATCTTTGACAAGAGTTGCACATTCTGGTCTCATGCCGCGATTAAAGTTAAAATACAAAAATAATGTGGAGGGGTCGGGCTGTGTTTGTTTGGCCCGCGCCCTCCACGTTAGGGTGATATCAAGCGGCTTTAATTCTAAACCACAAAGGAAAACTATGAACTAGAAATGAAACAAGTTCGAACCCCTAGATCGTATCGTTCATTGGTGATATAGAGGAAGAAGTATTGGCGTCGATCATCGTAAGTGAGGATGTCCCACATTGGGAGGAAATGACGGGGAAAAGGGTGAAGAAGGTCGGCGTTCTTCGTTGGCGTTCTTTGTCAGAGAGCCTTTCCTCATTAGTGTTCTATCTCAAATATATCCTCAATCCTCAATCCTCCATTCCAACAAATGAATACACCCCCCCTCGAAATAATAGATTATGTGGACTATTATGTTCATTTGGCATAAATTCAAAATGAAGCATCTAATTAATTGATGTCGTTTATGTAATTAATTGGGGTGGGTTGGCACCATTAAGAGTAGAAGAGATCAAGAGAGTCCCCCTCATTAATGAGGGGAGTTCTAGAGGCTTCCTACTCGGGTGTTCCCCACCAAATAAATCCTCACAAGGGAGGTTGAGTTCGGGTGGTCCCCACCACTATAACCTCTCATTGGTGGTTAAGCTGTCGTGGTCCCCACCTCTATCCTCTACGTGGAGGTTATAACAAAAATAAAATAAAATAAGTCATGCACTTATTTTATTATATTATTCCACACAAAACCCAAAAACTATCTTTGATTCCCAATGATCGTTCATCGAGGTGAAAGTCTTATTAAGAGAATATCGGCACTGCGAAATCAACGGTGCCCTCAGATTTAAATTCCAGGAACCGGTTCAAAAGTTATATAATCTTGATCGTACGTTTTCTAAACGTCCCCAAACAAAAGTTCAGAAAGTGATTCTGGGCACACCGGGCCTCGGAATCACGCATCCTCAGATTTCATGGACTTGTAAAATTCCCATGTATTTAAAAAAAATCCATGAGAATTCCGGGTATTTACATTCTACCCACCTTATGGATTTATGTCCTCATAAACTTTAATTCGAACAGAGGGATCAAATGGGGGTACTGAGCACGAATCTGAGCCTCCCGCTCCCTTGTGCTCTCCTGGAGGTTCTCGTTCTATCAGAGAACTCGCACCAGAGGTATCGACCATCCATGTAGGTCCCACTCCTGTGGATCCTCAATCTCTACTGGAACCTCCGTAAATGTCACCCCATCATCGACGTCCATCTCCCCATGGTCGACGATGTGATAAGAGTTGTGCATGTACCTCCTCAACTGGGACATGTGAAAAACGTCTCACACCCAGTGCAACTGAGGTGGAAGAGCCAGGCGGTATGCCAACTCACCTACTCTACTGAGGACCTGGACAGGTCCGATGAATCTCAGAGATAACTTGCTGCCTCAGTCAAATATCTATAATCCTCTTCGAGGTGAGACCCGTATAAAGATGTGGTTGTCCTCCTCAAACGTCAGATGTCTCCCTCTCTTTTCATCATACAACTTTTCCCTGCTCTGTGCATTCTTCATCCGATCCTGGATGATCTACACCTTCATTGTGGTTTTACATACCATTTGTGGTCCCACTAGAGCTGACTCCCCTAGGAAAGTCCAGCACAAGGGTTATCTACAAGTTATTCCTTACAATGCCTCAAAACATGGCATCCCTATGGTGAAGTGATAGTTGTTGTTGTACGCAAACTTCACCAATGGAAAGTGATCCTCCCATATGCGACCAAAGTCAAGGACACAAGCATGTATCATGTCTTTGAGGGTCTAGATTATCCTCTTAGTCTAGCCATCCATCCGAGGATGGAAGGCCGTGCTTAGACGTATCTGCATCCCAAAAGCCTCCTACAAACCCTTCCATATCCGGGAAGTAAACCATGTGTCATGATAAGAGACAATAGAAGTAGGTACTCCATGTAGCCGCAAAATATCTTACACATATAGGCATCCCAAGCTCTCTACTGAACCCTGCTACCTGATCAGTATAAAGTGGGCTGACTTGGTGAGTCGTTCAACAATCACCCAAATAGAGTCATGACCACTAGATGTACGTGGATGACCCATGAAGAATTCCATGGATATCCCATCCCAATTCCACTTTGGGACCTCTATTGTTTTTACCAATAATGCTGGTACCTGGTGCTCTGCCTTCACTTACTGACAAGTGAGGCATCAAGAGAAACTCTGCTACCGCCTTCTTCATACATGGCCAACTGTGCCGTCGCCTGAGGTCCTGATTCCTTTTCGCCACTCCTGAATGTACCGCTAAAGGGGATGTGTGAAACTCTCTCTACACTTCTTTTTGAAGTGCTACTGGTACCATAGTACGTCCTCTGAAGGGAATGACATGCTCCCCACCTTCAGAAAATCCATCAGGTGCCTACCCTGTGGAAATCCGAGCACGTCGTGTCTCGCAGTCAGTGTGTCTATGTTGTGCCTCCCCGACTCGCTGAAGAAGTGGGGGAGTGACTATAGGAGACTATAGAATTGCTGGTCCGTCTCTATCTACAAAGGATATCTATAAGGCATCCAGTTAGTCTGTCGACTCTCCTAGCAGCTGTATACCAGATCTCCTGCTGAGTGTATCTGCTACAAAGTTCCCCTTCCCAAGATTATAGACTATCTTGAAGTCATAATCCCGAAGGAACTCAATCCATCGTCGTTGTCTCAGATTCATGCCCTTATAAGAGAAGATGTACCTGAGGCTCTTGTGATCAGAGTACATTGTAAAATGTCTGCCCATCAGATAGTGTCACCACATCTTCAAGTCGAAGACCACAGCTACTAACTTCAGTTCATGGGTAGCATAGTTCTGCTCATGTTGTCTCAGCTGCCGAGAACCATACGTGATCACTACTCGCTCCTGAAACTATACACATCTGAGTCCGGTCCCTAATGTGTTGTATTAAAATATGTACCCTACACCTTCCTCTTGAAGCCTCAATATGGGGGAACTAGTCAGCCTCTGCCTCAGCTTCTGAAAACTCTACTGACATCTCTCCTACCACACAAACGGTTACCCCTTCTTAGTCAAGGCTAATAGTGGTGTTGCAACTTTGGATAATTCTGGTACGAACCTTTAGTAATATCCAGCCAAACCCAGGAAACTTTGTACCTCTGTCACACTCCGGGGTGGCTCCCAAGAATGTACCACCTCAATATTCACCGGATCCATAGTAACTCCAGCCTCTAAGATGACATGTCCCAGAAATTGAACCTCTCGGATCCAGAACTGGCACTTCGAGAGCTTACCATAAAGCTGGTGCTCTTAGAGTGTGTCTAGTACTACCTGTAAGTGGTAGGCATGCTCCTCCTTAGTATTCGAGTAGATCAGAATGTCGTCGATGAAGACTTCAACAAAGTGGTCGAGGAATGGGTGGAAGATCCTGTTCATGAGTCCCATGAACACTTCTGGAGCGTTGGTTACGCCGAAAGGCCTAACTAGGAACCCATAGTGGTCATATCGACATCTAAAGATCATCTTCTACACATACTCGTCTCGAACGTGGAGATGGTTATAGCCTGGTCTGATTTCTATCTTCTAGAACCACCACGTTCCCTTCACCTATTCAAAGAGGTCGTCAATCCTCGAGAGTGGTTACTTGTTCTTCACGGTCACCTGGTTCAGCCGACGGTAGACTACACATATCCTCAAGCTTCCATCTGCCTTCATGGGGAACATAATTGGGGCTTCCCAGAGAGAAACACTGGGCTAGATGAATCCCTTCTCATGCAAGTCCTCTAGTTATACCCACAGCTCAGGAAGCTCAGCAGGAGCCATCCGATATTATGGTGTAGATATCAGTGCCGTCCCTGGGGACATGTCAATGTAGAAGCCCACCTCTCTTTGAGGAGGTAGTCCTAGAACATCGTTAGGGAAAACATCTACATACTGGTCCACCACTACATGATATATCAGACTCTCCACATCAACTACTACGTGGGTAAGGCATGCCAAGTGATGAGTGATCGGCTTCACCCTCCTCCGAGTAAGCCCGTCATATGCTGCAAGGGCTCCCTTTTCACCGGTGAAGGTCAACCTGGTCCCATCCGTGCGAACACACCGCAATTAGCACCTAATACAGATGATCTGAGCATGGACTATAGATAACCAGTCCATACCCAAGATGACGTCATAAGGCCTCGTCGCCACTATGAGGAGATCCTAGACGAATCTATAACCTCCTAGAGTAAGATCACACTGCCGGTACCAGTGTGTAATTATTGATTCTGCTAATGTATGAGTATCTATCCATAATGATCGAGCCAATGTCTCTGTCGGAATATCTGAGATCCGAATGAGGGTAGTGGAAATGAAAGAGTGATTGGAACCATTGTCTATAAGAACTACAACTAAGGTAGAGTAGACATAGATCATACATCTAATCATATCTGGAGCGACTTGGTCATATGCCTCAGCTTCATAGAGCTGAGCTCTCCTCTGTCCACCTACTCTCTGTGGTTGGGGTGGACCTCTTGTTGATGGTGGCGGTAACACCTAGAATCGTCATCCTCCACTAGCTGCATGGCCAACTCCTCTTCCACGTCTGCCAGCTCCCTATAGTTTTCCTTGATTAAACCTATGCCTCTTCCTAAAAGTCACCTAAACTGTCTGCTGATCATCAGTATAGAGGGTCGGATAGTCACGAGCCTTGTGTACTTGCCCACTACAAGAGTATCATTACCTGCTCCTGGCATTACTGGCTCTGTCTCGTGTGCCCCGCACAATTAAACCTGTGTCCTGAGGCTATCCACCAGATGGTCCAGTATCATTGGACCTCTGCGACATCTATCTACTGCCAGATACAGAAGACTCTTCTGCATGTAGACTAGTGATGGGTCTCGTTGCTGGTGATTTCTCATCATGGAAATTATCCACTCTTAGGGCTCTCTCTAACACCCATTCCTGAGTCGGGATGCTGAGGGAGATCATCGAAGCTATGATCACTCACCTGAGCCCCTGATCAAGGGTTCAGGCCATGAAGAATGGATCCCACACCATATCTTTCTACCCTGTTGTAGATGCAGTAGTTCCTATATCTTCACCGCACGTAGGGTGGTTGGGACGGACTCTGCCCGAAATATGATCTATATGTCCGCCCAGAGTAGTGTCACCTCATCGTGAGCCTAGAGCATCAGGCTCCACCATCTGCTAGAATCTTCCTACAGATGACTCGCAGCAAGAATCACCATGAAGTCTTCTGGTGTCCATACCAGTCTAAAGACTCTCAATACAGCCTCCAGCCAATCCTCAGCTGCCTACGGGTCCATCTCACCCCCGAACCTGGGTGGCCTCTGGCGCTGGAACTTTGCGACGTGATCAAGTGGTGTGCATCGTCCGATGATGGGGCTGGTGGCATCAATGGGCCAATGAGAAGTGCTACCACTAGTGGCTCCACTATGATGGGGCACTGCACTGAGGCCTTGTCACTCGGTGGGTTATCTTCTCGTATATATCTTGGAACCCTAGCTACCTGTCTGTGTGGGGCCTTCCAGAAAAGATACAGGTGTGGCATAGTCAAAATATTATACCTGGTGAGATGACCTAGTTTAGATGACTTAAAAAATCTTTTGAAAACACACACACAATCAATGTTTTCGTGCACTTAGTTTGAAATCAGTAGTCAACGTTCTAGTGTATGGATACATCAATCGCCGAACAAACATTGGACTCCCTGAACTGAAAACCACCTTCATTACCCTTAACACTATTACTTTATAGAAAATAATGATATGAGTCCTATGTTATACGGTAAAACCTCCCTATGATACAAATTTTTCACGACCCATCTCCCATGGCTCGTAGCGTGACTACCCAAAGCTCGCCTTCCATAGGACATGGGATAGGGACTATCACCAAAGGTGTGAATCCCTAAAACTGGGAAGGCATTGCCTTTATAAACTAGAAACATGCACAATAGAGTAATCTAGAATAAAAACACTAAGTTAAACTGTATCCAAAAAGAGTGATAAAATGTATAGGGGCTGGAAATACCAGCCCAACTGAAATGTACAAGGAAACTGAAATCATGTACAACTGAAGAAAGGTAAACAACTGAAAGGTGAAAAGCAGCTCCTGGAATATCCACCACAGATCCTACCTGAATGGTAGGAATAGATAGCCTCCTCAGCACTCCACGTCCATCAGTCTTCTCCGTGTACCAACTCTTCGCAAGGTCCACCTCCGAGTACCATTAATTCCTAATTCTCTCAGCCTCCATCAGCGCTATCTGTCGGTTGAATCCAACACAACGAGGTGTTGGCATAACCCGTGCAGGGGTTAGTATAAAGATACCCAGTAGGGACCCAGAGACCACCAAAGTCTCTCAAAATCCACCAAGGACCAACTACTTATTTAGAAATCAATGGATATACATTACTAGGTATAATCCCATAGATATACCAAAGTTATCAAGTAACCCATCTCATTCACAAGGAAAACACAGAAGTCATTGACTTAGCTCACATAGGTATACAACATATGTAAAGTGATAGAGATGATCAGATATAGCCATAGAATCATCTAAGCTGTCGGACCCACACAGGATCTAGGACCAACTGTTAGAACTGTCGGACCAACACATGATCCAGGAATAGAAGTCAGAACATTCGGACCAACACAGGATCCATGAATAGTAGTCAAAGCTATCAGAACAACACATGATCTAGAACTATCTATTCTATCAGACCAACACCTGATCCAGGAGAAGAATTCAAAACTGGTGGACCGACACATGATCCAGGAACAATCATCAGTGCACAGCCAGCCATAGGGTTTCCACAAATCGTGCTTGATTCTGGGAGGGTCTGCTCCTCAAAATAAATGTTGATACATCAATTTCCATGAAGTCCCAATTTTTTTATCCAAAATATATGTATTTTCATAAGAAACTCAAGGCATTAGACGGTGCGTCAATCAGACGTCCGGTCTGAGAGTTATTGAAATTTCCATTCCGAGGACCCTGTTGGATTAAGATTCAATCCAACCTGACCATAACACAACTACGTCCAAACCTCATGTGGTGTATTCCAAAAGAACAGTGTCACTCCAATATTTCTGTCATCGCAGACGGTTCGCCAATCGGACACTCGTAGCCCACATTATGGGTGAAAAGGTAAATTCGTGTCAAACGGGGTCCGGGTCCGGGTCCGGTCCGGCCCAGCCGGATCGACCCGGCCTGAGCCGGGTCCAGACTAGAGTCCTACCTGGTCTTAGGGTCTGCCCCAGGTGGCGGGTCCGACCCGCCCCGTGGGGTGGCCCGGTGGCCCAGCAGCCTGCGAGGGTCTGCCCTAGCCGCATCTAGGGGGGAGCCCGCACCCCCTGGTTCTTGAATTGCTTATCCCATCGGGCGGGTGGAAATGCTGCCAGGATGGCGCTGGCATGTCATGTGGGACCCAATGGAGTCTCTCTTTTTCCGGTTAGCCAAGAGGCCATCTGACTCCTCATGCAACGCTGGTTGCGTCGCGCCCCATCCGACAACCTAGCGGCTCCAGACGCCAGACCTATTCACGGTCGGGCTCAAGCCGAGCTTTGTTGCACCGCCACGGCCATGGGTCACGACCCTCCTAAGAACCACGATGCCACACCAGTTGTGCCACGTCGGTTGCGCCGTGCCTTCCCGGTTGACCCATTGGCTTGAGCCGCAGGTTTCCTTCACAGACAGCCTTGCGCTGGCCACCAATGCCCCTTCGTGGCTTCTCCTTCGATGGTGTGGTTTCGCCACCATTTCCACACGTTGACGCATGTCGGTTCCATCTGCCAGTTTTCTTTCCGCTGGTCAGTGGACTTGCTCTGGTGCTCCGATTCTCATTCTGGAAGATGTCACGTTTTCTATAGGTCGTTTCCTTTGATCCGTAGTCATCTTTGATGAGAGTCGCACATTCCGTTCTCATGACGCGATTAGCATCAAAATCCAAAAATAATGTGGATGGGTTGGTCCGTGTTTGTTCAGACCATGCCCTCTACATTAGGGTGATATCAAGCGGCTTCAAATTCGAAACCACAGAAGGAAAATGACGAACTAGAAATGAAAGAAGTTTGAACCCTTATCTTGTATCTTTCGTTGGAATTGATGAGGAGGAATTATGGGCATCGTTAGTCATAGGTGAGGATCTCCCACTTTGGGAGGAAATCCTGAGGAAAAGGGTGAAGAAGGTCGGTGTCCATTGTTGGCATTCTTGGTCAGAGAGCCATTCCTCATTGGCGTTCTATCTCCAAGAGCTCCTCTTCTACTCAATCCTCCTTTGTGAAAAATGAATAGCCCCCTCCAATAATAGATTATGTGGTCTATTAGGTTCACTGGCATAAATTCAGAACGAGGAATTTAATTAATTGATGTGTCTAAATTAATTAAATGGGGTGGGATGGCACCATTAAGTGTAAGGGAGATCAAGAGGGTCCCCCTCAGTAATGAGGGGAGTTCTAGAGGATTCCAACTCTGGTGGTCCCCTCCAAATTAATCCTCACAAGGGAGGTTGAGTTCGGGTGGGCCCCACCACCATAACCTCTCATGGGAGGTTAAGGTGTGGTGGTCCCCACCTCCATCTTCTACATGGTGGTTATAACAAAAATAATATAAAATAAGTCCTGCACTTATTTAAATTTATTATGCCATGAAAAACCCAAAAACTATCCTTGATTCCCGACCATCTGACATTGAGGTGAAAGTCTTCTTAAGAGAATACCAGTGCTGTGAATTCAACGGTGCCATCATATTTCAATTCTGAGCATTGGTTCAAAAGGTATAAAATCGCGCTTGTGGGTTTACTGAACATACCTGAATAGAAAATCAGAAAGTGATTTTGGGCACACCGGGCCTCAAAATCAAGCGCGTTCAGATTTTGCGGACTAGAAAAATGCCCATGTATTTTAAAAAATTTCCATAGGAATTCCGGGTTGTTACAATCAAATTTGTAACTTGAATTGGGCTTGTTTAAGAAATCCGACTATTTTTCCTCTTTTTTGTATTCATCCACTATTTTTTCTAGTTATCAACTATGATAAGAATATAATTATGGATTGGATGTTTGGTTTTAGGATCAGTGTTGAGTTTACATGGTTAGAAAGGGTATGTAGTTTTTTATCTAGGCTATTATTTTCATTTAATCCATCATGGTCATTGGGAGAAATATATTGTAGAGATACATAATAAGGAATCAATTGTGTTGTTCTAATTTTAAGGTCTTTCACATGTGATCTATGGTACTAGTGGATAAGTGATTTTGTTTCTATGGAATTTGGAGTCATGATTTAGTGTTTCTATTTCTTCTTGGTTCTCATGTAGTATGTAGATCATATTTTGGGTAATATTTTCCCATTATTAAGTTTATATAATTTATATTTCATCATTTAACATCTCAATATTATGAGAAATGAGAGTGTTACAGTGGGATAAATTTTCATAACCATCCACCTAAATTCAACTATATTTATCTTATATATTTATTTCTAGCATTTTGATTGAGTTCTTAGTATTTTAATTTGGATATATTTTGATTATTGATATATATTCTGTAACACCATGATAGTGTGTGGGTATAGTCAACCATGTTGTGGTCATAGATCAAGGTATAAAGTTTCTAAAAATGTGTTGTTCATAGTTAGGGTGTCGTATTATAAACCATGTTACCAAACTAGGCATCATCGCCTATGTTTATCCAGTGAGTGGTGCATAGTTTGATCGTGGTATGGGAAACATTTATGTATCCCTAAGATCTAAAATTTATTCTAAATGTGTAAAATTTATAACCTATCCTATATAATTGTTTACAATAAAAACATTCCTCATTTTTATAATAATAATGTCACACCAAGGTATTTCTATGTGGCCTACCTCATACCTCCTCATCGGTATTTTAGAATCCTCCATTTGATTTTGGGATTCCATCTTGGTCATTCCCTTTATTCTATCATTTATCCAACTCCTTTTTTCCTTATTCATATTTTATAGTTTTATGATTTTTCATGAACCCTTGGTAGAATTATATTTTAAAAAGATGGGTTGGTTCATTCGGTATATGGATTCATTCTAAGACCATCTATTCAATGTCATTAATGATATTATATCATATGTTCTTATAATGGGAAGGTGTTTCCCTGATTTTAGATTTTTATTTATAATCATTATTATTTATATATTTTAAAACACCAAATTCATAATATATCTATTTATTCATTTATTTATTATATTTACCGATTTATACTCCAAAATGGATTCATTGTGAAGGAAAATACTATAAAACATTAGGTATTCTATTTAGAAGTGTAATTTAATGTTAATTAATTTTTTCACATAGATTAATTTTAGATGGACATATAAGACTTTTTGTAATAATTATCATTTTTTAATTACACTAGATTATCATGTCTGGGTAAATATTAAAATATGTTTTTATTATTATTTCATTATTCCTTGATATTATTATATTAAAATTTTGTGTTTCTACTTGGTTTTAAAATTACATCATTAGTAAACAATACTTTAAGAAATATATTGAAATGAGTCATATATATATATATATAAATTTTTAATAATATAGCACTATATAAAAAAACCATTGTACACATATAAATATACACACACCAACCTAACTATATATATATATGAATAAATTATTTTTTGAATCCAAATTTATATTTGGAACCTCAAAAAAGGAATACCAAATAAGATATCATGTGGATAATAGATCTCCAAATATGGTTTCAATAAACAGTTTTATAAATCCAAGACTTGTTAAATATTTACATAAAGGTATTTCATTATTAAAGATACACTCTTAATTTAGGCGACATGTATTAATGGTGAAATGGTTATGATAATTAAGTAAATCCCGTGATGTTATTTATATGTGTCTAAATTTTGTATTTTGTAAAACATGTGTTTGATGGTGGGTTGAGTTTGGTCAAGGGAATATTATTATTTTAAATCTGTAACCGGGTAATGTTAGATAAGTCATACATCTTTCCTCACCATATATTCCTAATATCATTGGGGTCATAGGTTTTGAAGTGATATATTGATATATCGTTTCTATTTAGTATTGGTAATATAAACTAGATCCCACAGGGCATGGTATAAGCCTATATAGGAGTTCTATAAGTGGAAAAATAGTATATAATCTAATTAGCAAATGATTAGAAATGAATTTATAGTCATAAATATGATTCCAAGAGAGTATGTATAGGATCATGTCATTGGAATTTTTGGAGATACACATATTTTTATACATTTTACAATGACTTCTTATTTACTATAGTGTTTCTTGTTTTTATTTTTAAATTTTGTAAATTATTTAATTGACTCAATTCTTTATGATTGAATCATTTATTTCATTAATTTTAATTATTAACCAAAAATTTTCCATGTGTAATATATGATTCCCTTTTTATGTAGTTTTTTAGAATTTCTTGACATAAATTGTTTTAAAAAATGTTTTAATTGAATTTTTTAAAAATCATTCAATGGTTTCAAAAACAAGACATAAGTTTTAAAATATGGATTGAAAATTAATATAAAATATCATTTTTAAAATGGATATGAATCCATTTTAAATTACTATATTTCAATAATTTTAATTTTTGAATGTTTTAAAAAAATGCATGGAATGTTTAGTGAAATCCTATAAGGATAAATATTTTTATGATACATACATGACTCAATATTTCTATACTATGTGGCACTATTACAGGTTAATGTTTTGTATTGAGATATCTCACAAAGAGATCATGTAGTTTTTTATAATGAATGGTCACTTTAAGTCACATATATATATTTTAATTTATTTTGGTTTTCCTTTTGTTTTATGGTTATACAATCCAATTTAAATTTCTTAAAGTATATATGGTTAGGTTCAAATTTCAAAGATTTATGGACGATGATTAATTATATAAAATGTATGATTGGAATGATTTTTTAAAAATAAATTAATTCACATACAGAATGTATGACCTATGTACGGTTATATAATGAAATATTATAACTTTAATTTCACTAATTTTAATATATTATTTGCCTCTGTGAAATAATTCCCATCATTTTTAAATATAAAACATATATTATTTTATAAAGATTTTGATGATCATGAATAAACCTCGGTTAATTTAATGGGTTGATAGAGGTTCATAGTTTAGGAGTTCCTATGTCAGATAAATACATTTTAAATGCTATAACTGATCATGGGTTGCAAATTATAATTGATGAATTGGGGATAAATTTTGGTTCATAGGTCTATTCCATAATTATTTTAAAGATAAAACCAATTGGTATTGTTGGGTATTTACATTTTGTTACATATTATTTCATAAATGATATTATTAATGATAGATTCTCAATTTTTTTAAGGATATCATAATGGAGCCTATCATACACATGATTTTGGTCATCAACTCCTTCAATCTGAAAGTTAATCATATGGATTAATTCTATGTTATATCACTATCTTTGTAGGATTTTATTAAGGTTAAATCAATATTTTTTTCTATCATAGTGAGTTTTAAAATTAAGTGGGGATTATAAACTAAAAAAATATTTCATTGGTATTATTATTTTTAATTATTCTTGTAACATGTATGCAAACAAGGGCGTGGAAACATGTTATAAACGATTTGAAACCCTACAAATCAGTAATAGGATTCTATAAAAATATTAATTAGTAATAATTGTTATTATATTTATTATAGGTCATATTTTTTTGCATGATATCATTCATTTTTTAGTTACCAACTAATGATCATCGTGTTCATTAACTAGAGCAAGGTAGTTAATTTGGGTTGGCCTATGGGATAGTAATATTTTGATTAATAAAATATACATAAGATAAAACTCTTTAATATATCGGTAATTATTTTTTATGTTTTTCATCATCATATTCTTTATCAAAAATAATTGTATAAAATAAAAAAGGAAATTAGTTAGACAATAACTTGGAATCATGATGAATTTTAAAAATATTTTTTCCTCAATATAAAAATCTATATGATAAAACATTGTATTATTAGATTACAGATTATCAATGTATTTTTGTTACTGTGTCTACTATAATATGAATCATGTAAACTTGAATCATTAATTTCAAGATAGAAATATGTTTCCATGCTAATATGGGATTAGTTATGAGACCATTTAATGAAATATTTCATATATTAAATTCATATTGTTCAGTAAAACTTGTCGATATTAATCATATAGTAGAGTATTCACACCATTAGTGATCATAGTATGCAATTTAGGGATCAATTTTCTTACTCTATAGATTTCATGACTGATGTGAATCTATGAGAACATTTTATATATATATTTATAATCACATTATTAGTTAAGGGAATATTTATAAAAATGTTCAATAAGATATTATAGGTTGATGTTATAGTATTGAACTTTATGAATTAAACATGGTCTTTGTAAAATATTTATTAATGAGAAATATTGAACCTATTATTCTGGGTATGGCTTCAAAATTTCATGGAATGTCAAGCATTATGTGTAATCATAGAATCTTTCTAATGGTGAAATATTATTTTTCAATAGTTGGTAGTATAAATCAATTTAGTTAAAACCAATTTATTATATATTTACCATGTGGTTTTATTGTTCATCATCAGTTTGTATTAATTTTAATTTAGGGTGGATATAGGAGACATGAGTAGAGTGATTATTGATAGAGAACCATGATAGTAATTTAATCCTCATCTCAATAATTTTTCAAGTAGTAACCATGATTACTGTAACATTAAATATTACGATATGTACCATCAATGTAAGGTAGTTTTGGTTGCCAAAATCATGGAGGATCTCAACATATTTAAAAACAAATAACATTATGATGATGTGTTTGAGGAAATAAATACGGTTGAAAATGATGAAATTTTAAACAGAAGTTTCATTAAGTGGAGGACTTATAGGGATATAAAAATATGGTCTAATGTAATAATTTTATTTTATTTTATCTTTATTATATTTGTATTATTATTTTTAAAACACTCTTTTTCATTATGCCTAAATTTCTTCAATGGTTTGAGATTATAGTAGAGGTGTTTCAATTACTACAAGAGAAAACTATACTATTTGGAGTTTGATGATGATTTCATATATACTATGATGTCATGATAATTATGGGATATGATCAATTGTTGTTGAACCATTATTAAAATATAAGTAACCATATTGTGTAATGCTTAGAATATACTAATTGAGTTGTACACTTGCTAGTATATATTTTTATTAGTAAATCATAATACCTTTTTACCAATAATGGAATTATTTATTACAGAATGATAATATCATAATGGTTATAAAATAAATTCAGTCATATAGAAGAACTTATCAATTAAAAACATTCATTATTTTTTACATTTGAATAAAAATAAATGGAAATACAATAGTTTTAAGTAAATATAATATCATTTTTAAATAAAAATTAGGATTTTATGCCATCGTGTGAAATTTAATTATTTTTACTATTATATCCATGTTTTTTTCTAAAATAATGGTAGCTTTTCTTATAGAAAAAATAATTATATGACGGTTGAGAATTGAAATTAGAAACTATTTTCAAATTCATTTAATCATAAATAGTATATTAAAAAATGTAACACCACATCTCAGATTGCCTACTCTGATCTGTGTTAGTATAGGAAGACATGTCAACCTACCAATATGAAAGCGGATGCAGAGATTTATTAATGTCCAAAATTGTACTTGGGATGACAACATGCTCATATTCATTTGAACTCAGAGTAGCACAACCCGAATAATCAATAAAACCATGGAATAAAAATATATATTGATAGTATAAGAAATAATATAATAATAACATTATATAAAATAACAGGAAACAATATATAGATTCATATATCTATGTAATGTATTCCCACATATAGTTGATCATTGTACATGGAAAATTGAATATATATAATCTGGAATGACTACAAAATATCCCATTTTATGTCCCATTAAATCCCCAATCTAAATCTATCAACACCTATTAAAAAACATGTATTAGGTAACATTCCATTGGATGGATCGTTGATGATAATGTATGTACATGAATATTGAATCTTGTGCATTGTGTAAGAATACTATAAGTATTAAACAAGAAATTGTTACTTATAATTATAAATTGAATTGAATACATTTCTATATATAATAAGAAAATAAATACATAAAAACCCCAAAACTCATTGGTCCATCATATAGTGACCCAACCACCAAATACATTGACCCTAACTACTTTGGATCCATATCATATGGAATGTCTGTTAGAGTCTGAATATTATGGAATTACCCATGACCCATGTTTATTCCATAATACACATCTTAATCACCACCATGTATAGAATCCCTAAATAAATGAACATAAATAATTAATCATTCACTATGATTTAATTAACACATATACCAAATAGTTTCAAAAAATTAAACGGATAGTTTTAGTGTCTTGAAAATTATATACAGAAACATATTATTTTATTAAACGTGTGAAAATTTATCAAAAATTTTGATTCACTAGAAAATTCATGGGATACATCTGGTAAAATAATAATCTTCGAATACAAGGGATTGTAATCATTTAAATGTTGTAATCTTAAATTCTTCATAAGGAAAAATATAATTTATAAGTATCAAATCTTAAACATAGAGGGCAATATGAAGAATATATAAATGTTATAAGGAAATAATAATAGACCATATATTATAATCCTAATACTTTTTACAGTAAAATACGATCATTAAAAAATATTAATAATGAATGGAAGATATAACATGGATTAAGAACATCTCAATTATAATAAAACTTGTATGAATTCTAGAAAAGTATATAATACATTAAAATTATTTCATGATCATGAAAAAATAATGCTTCCATAAAATAAAATGAATCCTATTATTTTAATTATATTTTATGATCAACATAAATATGTTGATGAAAATAATAATAGAAAAATTATAACAAATAGAATCCAGGTACATTTTGGGTTTAGGGTATTCATCACATTTACCCTTAGGTTTAGGATAAAACCTATCATATAACCCATATTTTTAGGGATAAATAATCCCATATTCCTTTTTGATAGTGAAAAACCCACTAGTGTGCCTCATTGACATGTGATTATTCCTCGTATTAACTCTTTACCTTTAGATAAATCCTATTGTGTTTTTAATTTTCAAGATATGAACCCTCTAATATACCTTTTTTTCTTGAGATAAATTCTCAATTGTACCTTTTCCCATGGGATAAATCCTCTTGTTTACCCATTGGATATCATGATACATAAAAAAACCAATACCTTAAAGGTAAATATATGACCCCACCCATCATCATTCCCAAAAATATGTTCAATTTAAACATTAAAACAAAACAATATCTTTATAACCCAAGGTAAATAGAATGGGTTTTATAATACATTCCAAACATCACATAACATAAATATAAGAAATCATAGAATTTAAAAACTCTAATGTTATAGTAGAAATAATATATTAATGACATATAATGTGTGATAATAAAAGCACTTTATGAACGATACAACATGTTGGGTAAAAAAATTGAAAATATTAGTGTTTTCAAAATACCCTTTAAAACATTGAAATTCAGTTTTCTTTTAAAAAAATTAAATTGAAAAGAAATTCATTATAATACCTTATTTAAAAATAAATGATCCAATAAATGGATTATTTTTTAAAATATTAGAAATAAAAAAACTATGCAAACATTACTTTTTAAAATATTCATTAATAATGGAGAAATGAAAATGAAAAAATATATTCCAAAAAAGTTAATGTAAATTACATTAATAATTTTTATTTTTATAAAAATATTTAATATTTTAAACATAATAAAATATATTGATTCAATAAGGGTTGTTAAAATACATTGAAATCATTTTTATTAAATAATTATTTATTAATGTAATCATTGAAATCCAAAAAATATTTCTCAAAGTAAATTCTGAGTGGATACGAAAAAATATTTATTTTTAAAAGATGGAAAAACATGTTGAATATTTTCAAATTAAATTTTTAAAAACCCACATCATTAAAAATATAGTCAACACATCATTAAAAATGATAAAATGGGGATGAAAAGATGATTATAGGTAAAATTTTTATCTCTCACATTGGAAAAAATGACATTTGTGGGAAGTAAAAACATAGACATATAAGAAAAATCCATTAAAATAATGTGAATTATTATTAACAACAAATTGTTTCTACAAAATAGTATAATCATAATTGAAGTATAGTTTTTCGTGAAAATTTATTTCTATATAAATTTAGGTTAGAATAAAATACAACATCATTACATGTTGTAATAGATAAATTTTTTAAGATTATAGTCCATCAAAAGTGATAATGACGAGTGGAAAATAATTTATTCCCAAAAGCCACATTAAACATTTATAAATTTTGAATAAATATCTAAATAGAAGTTAAAAATACAACTATGACATTTAATATCAAGAAATCTAAAAGGATTTTCATAAATATTAAAATATGGTGTTAAATATTGGAAAAACTAGTCTTTTTGTTTAACATAATCATGACTATTGAAATTCAAATTTGAGATAAGTAAACCCTTGCAACCTATGATTATATAAAATAAAATAAACCATAAAAATTGGATAATGAAATTAAACAAAATATTACATAAATAATATATAATTAAATATATTTTAAACCAATAATTTTCTATAAACACTACATAAATAAGTAGTTCATAAATTCAAAAAATCCCAATAAAGGTAAATTGACACAAAATCACTTACCTTATTCAAAATTCGTTATGCGCATGCGCTCAACTTATTGAATATAAAAATTTATTTTATTAGATAAATAATTAAAAAACATATCCTTATATATTTAATTTAATATTGACTATTTAATTTCATATAATATTTACTTTTATATTTTTCATCCCATTTTAGTGTAAAATGAATATGTGTCGACTAATTATAGTAATCATATGGAATAAAAATGATATATTAATAAAAATTCAAAATATTAGTATAATATTTCCAAAATAATATAATAATATTTATTTTAATAATATGTTAAAATAAATTTAATTTTTCTTTTACTATATTCATTCACAAAGATATTTTATATCATAGTTCACGTATGTGGTTATATCAACACAAACTATAACACAATCTAACTTGTTTCATGAGTATGGTCAATGAAGATATTATTTTGAAATTATAAAAATAAAAAATTTATAATGATGTTATGTTTTTATTTATTATGATGAAAAATATTTAATTAGGTTTTTATTTTTTATTAAAACTTATATGAAAAAAATGTTTCATTGTGAAGGTGGTAGTCCGTTCAACACACTTGTAGTTTTATTTCATTTTTATTTGTTGATGGAAATTAAAAACTATGTATGTTAAAATAAATATAATGAATACTCATTCTTATAAATATATTGAATTCATAATATTATTATAGATATTATATAGAGTCTTTGTTAAGATAAAGATGAAAATATTTTGATGAAAATAATACAGTCACTGTAGATTTGATCATTCTTTAGAAGATCCCTTTAAATTGAAGAGATTAATAAAAAGTTTGGGGAACATGGGAATGTTTTTATGGTATTGGGTTCAAGTTTGAGTAATAAATTATAGTTTCAACAAAGAAATATAAAGAAAATTGTTTCTTTTAGTGGTGGATGTGTTAGCCTTTTATATATGAGAAATAAGGGATCTTTTATAAATACTCATCACTTATCAAGAATGTATTGATACAATTAAAATCCCAATTAATCAAAAGTACAACAATAGGGGTGTTATATATACTAGTGTATAAAAACCTCTCACTATTTAATTTTGAGACAATATAAGAACTATTTAATGATTTTTACCTTTTATTATTTTTTTGAAATTCACATTTATCATGATAAATAATTTTTAACTTTAGTAATTAACATTAAAGAAAATAATAATAATTTTATCCTCATACCTATTTGGAAACAAATTAAATAATGTATGAAAATCATTTAAACATATATATTTTCTCAATATCTAAAATGTTAATTATTAAATAAACATACATAAACCAATAAAAAGGGTTTTCAGAAAAATAATTTTTAACGATTTAAATCTATATATAAAATATAAATTACTTGATGATTATATTTAACAAAACAAATTGATTTGAAATAAAAAATAATAATTTTATTAGGTTTTCAAGGCAATAGAAAACTAAATTTCTCCCATTGAACATCTAATGAGAAGAAAAGACAACAAAATTGTTTAGTTTAACTAATGTATAATTTTACTTTTGTTTTAAATAATATTAGACCTCAAATTATAAGAAAAAATAATAATGTAAAATTAATAATGTTATTCTTAAAATATTTACATTATTTCATAAAAGGTTTCCTAACATTGAAGAATAATATTTAAAAATATAAATTAATAATAATATTAATTTTTATAAAAATATTATTTTTTAATAGAAAAAAAACATTATCTAAAAAACCCTAAGAAATAAAAAAAATTAAAACAAAATTCATTTTTTATAAAAGTAATTTTATTTTATAAAATTTAATTTATGAAATTTAGTAAAATAATTATGTAAAAAACCTTATAAAATGAAAATAGAATATATTTTAAATTGAAATTTTCAATATGAACCCCTCTTAATTATTTATATTAGGTATATTAAATGGACAAAGATATTTACATTGATATGGATTTATTAATAATATTATATTAAATTATTAGGGTATTTTTATTTTTGGTTTCATAAGTGATTAATGTTATAAAACAATGTATGTACATTAAAGGATCGATGAACTCATGTTTTTACTTCCCCCGAATGCTAAATAAATTTTATCCTCACAATTTAATTTATCAAATAATTACAAATATATATAAGCGTTTCCATAATATTTATAATATTAAACAGTTAGTTTTCATTTTAGTATCAACCATTCTAATTAATGTGAGATTATGAAACTCATTTATTGCTTCATATGAGGCATATTAAAATGAATTGTTTTCTTATAATCTTTTGACCTAAATACCATTATTAATGAGAGTGGCTCAGTTCCATTAATATTATTACATTTTCATGATTGATGAATTAAGATGATTAACATGAATAAAATTCCGATAAATATTATACCAGTATATAAGAATAATATAAGATAACATATTTTTTTGGGCCATGGATTTAATGTTGTTAAAAAATCCTAGACCTACCAGGATGGTTGAAAAAGATTCCAATTTAATATATAGAAAATTAGATAGGAATGAAATTGAACATTTTACTATTATTTTATATGAAATACTTTTATTATAAGAGATAACATGTGATTTACCACATTTAGTTGGTTTAGGAGGTTGTGGGTGTTTATTATGCTTATCAGTTACTTTATTATGAAATATTTTTCATTAGTTCCTAAATAAAAATCATTTGAGGTATTGTACATTATTCAACTCGATTACATTAATATACAACACCCTATTATACCAATAATTATGAAATATATGAACAATCCTTCCACAATTGAAAAACATTATTTTTCCTATTAGACAGTCTTTTTGGTTCAATATTCTCTATTTTTGACCTGAATGAATTTGAAAATTTTTTCATTTATCAAATTCAATAAAATATTTTCATTGAATCACCAACCAATTAATATTTTGGGAGTTTTGAAACATTAGAAGTCTATTTTTTATTTGTAATATTTTGTGTTATTTTTACAATAATAACAAAAAAATAACTCCACCTTCTATCCCATTTTACCTCTCATTACTATAATGTCCATAAAATACATTATTAACATGGTTTCTATTTTAATTTCCCACATATAATATAAAATGAATTAATCATGAGTGGTCAATATTTACATCATAATAAAATTATGAGAAACTAAACCTTAAATATATTAATATTTGTGACTGTCACATTATATTTTAGTTCAATCTAAATAACTTTTGGATAAATGTTGTTTTATACAGATCAAGTTCCCTCATACATCATATAAAAATTCCATATCAATATCAACCATGATAATTATTCTAATGATAATTTTATTAACAAAATAATAATATCTATGGGTGATAAAGTAGCTATTTAGTTAAGCATATTTTTCATACACGAGGTCATGCTTGAGTGAATACCCAACATTCATTTTTTGTAAGTATTAAAACTAGGTACATATATTCTAGAGCCTTCATCACTTTTAATATCCATATAGAGTTTTATTTCTCTGTAAACCCATATACATAAGACTATACCAGTATTTTAGGATATTTTCTAATAATATGACTCCTTCATTAGACAATATTTGTGCAGTTTTTCAAAATTTTTATTAAACAATCTCTAAACATTAACAAAACCAATCGTTAAATATTATTAAAACATTCCATTAAATAAAAATTAATTTACGAAAGATACAAAAATAAATCATTAATGACAATCATTTAATCAATATATCTTGAACACGTTCACACATGTTGAGCACCACTAGTTTTAGTGTCTTATATATTAGATTCCTTAATATCTTATCTTACTTCACATATTAAATATTCCATATCATTTTTTTCCAATATACTCTTTCTAAAATATCTATTAAGAAAGAATCATCATTATAATTAAGTATTAAAAACATAAGAAATGGGTGATCTCAAGTTTTAAATATTGGATAATAATATCATAAATATTAAATATGTAAGAGAACATGATTAATCCATAAATGTCAAAATAAAATATTATAGGACCTTATATGATAATAAAAAAAATTATAGTAACCAAATATCATAAAAACACCATTAAGGAGAAAAAAAATATTAAATACATTAAAAATATCTAACTTATCAAGTAAAATGTGATCATGATATAAATGTTTGTAATTCTATAAAAATTATTCCATAACCATGAAGAAATTAAATTTCATTGAAACTAAATGGATCTTGAAAATTTAAAATAATTTTATTCAAAATATAAAAATGTGGAACAACATTAAGATTATTAGAATTATAGCAAAAAAGTCCATGTATGCTCATGGTAATGGAATATTCAACCCATGTAATCTTGGTATTGAAATAAAACATCATGTTTTACACTTTGGCATGGTGATACATCATCCTATGTTCATTTTAGATTAGGATAATTCCTCCCATTCAATTTAATTTGGATTCTGATAAATCCTCTCATGTACCAATTATCTTCGGATAAATCTCCCAATGTACCACATTGGTTTGGGATAAATCATCTTATGTACCTCCTTTTCATGGAAGAGTTCCTCCTATATCAATTTTGTACTATAATAAAACATCCAATATACCTTATTTAGTTCCTCTGACATGAACATATATCAGTTCATTGGAGAGATATGTATGACCCCACCCAACATCATCCAGAAAAATGTGTTCCATTTATAAAATAAATAATAAACAATGGATAATGATCCAATTTTAATAGAATGGATTTCTTAAACCTTTCAATAAAATCACATAACCAGAACATAAGAAATTATTGAATATAAAATATTACATTTTCTAAAAGAAATAATATCATAATAATATATAATGATCGATTAATCATCACTTCATTAAATATTAACCATGAATGTGATGACACCAAATTTGAAAACGGTATGAATTTTTTCTGTGTTTATATTTAATAATATGGATATTTTAAGAGTACATAATGGATTCAAAAAGGTCACAATATTTTAAAAGGATTCATTGAAACACGGACCCTTAGAATTTCAAAAAACAAGAAGGGTTGTATGGTTAGTAAAAACCATGTTACATAGAACGAACTATTTCTCATAATAGTGTGAGGAATTTTTTAGGGGACCACAGAGCTATTTTTATCAACAATGTGATCCATGCACATTCCCATGAAATTTTTAAGTGGTTCTATGATAGTGGATTATCACATGATTTGCACATGGTATTCCAAATCATGCACCTAGCCAATTTGAGGACATTCCTTAGATAATGGAGGTAGTATTGTTTGAGAACCATTTCACTAACTATATTTACAAACACCATAACCCATATTTTGAAGGGGAAATGAAAATACTCTCTTAAATGAAGTAAAAAATCTTAACCACCCCCCTTATTTTCCCATTTCAATTGAACAAAACCTAATCCATTATACTGTGGGTTCTTCCTCCTCCCATGTTATGGATTTCTTTACTCCATCATCTGGCCTTTAAATTAATCACCATAAAAAATGTTTGATATATTGAGGTAAGATCATTAATCTTCTTTCTTCTTTACCAGTTTCTCTTCCCATCTCCTCTTTTTTTTTTTGGTGAAATCGAATTTCCCTATGTTTATGTTTTTACTATTTCATTGATTTCATCCTCTCTATATAAATCATGAAGATGTTATTTGATGAGGATTATTCGATAACTATTTAGTAGATGTTATACGCATTTTAATGAAATTTAATGATATTTTTATAGCTTCTCTATTGTGATACATTTCATTCTTTATCTGATATTTCATTTACACTCATGTGGGTTCATGATAAGTGATTAGATGATTTTGACCACATTGGCCACTCCTTGAAGTGTTCTAGTTTAATTGAACTCTTGTGTATAAATTTTTTTTATCAAACACATTCAATTTGTTTAGCTTGATGATGAAATATGATTTAATTTCCATAATAAATCAAATGGAATGACTAAATTGAACTGAAATGACTGTCAAGTGTATGCAACATGTTTTATAATTTTGGACATTAAATATATGAATTGTGAACCAATATATATTTTTTCTAAGTCATTATTAATTTAATTGATGTGATCCCTCATGTTTATTAACATAATTATTTGTACACCATCATTATGGGTTGTTGAATAATGGTTAAGGAACTATTTATGTTTTAAGTTTAACTCTCCCTTATATAAGTTGTATAGAATAATGTCTTACACTATTGTAAATCTATTTGTGTAATGGGAATGATTATCCCCATTTCAATAATTTTGGTGTTGGGTAGGACAACTCACCCCACCATCATAAGTAATGGATATGATTTCTCTCATTCATATGAGATTATTGGAATGTTCCCATGTTTGATAATGTATCTCATTAGAATATAAATGAATGCATGAGTTCCACCCTTGCTCGAACAAGAATAGAGTATCCATGTATATGACTACTAATGTCAATGCATACCTAGTGAATATACTTGTATAATGTGTATTACTATATAAATAATTACTTATTATATATGTTATTACTGATCATACTCAAATTCTAGCCTATGAAAATTAATTTAGATCTATATAGGTGTCCTATAAGATCCTCATATAGATAATACTTATTATTTATTATTTATTATTATTCATATTCTTACAAACTAGTATTTATATTTTCACTACAGTGATTACATATAGAAACCGTTGGTAGTGGAAAACTGATTTTATCTCACACAATAATCGGGCTTCATTTGGTACCTAAGAGAATTTCATGTCTGCAAGTATGGATATAGAAATGACAATTATTATATATATTTTATCTATTTCACTTAGATCATTGATCAAGGTATTATATGACCTATCAAATCTCTTGAATCAATTCTATCACTATATTGGCTTTTATTTTTTATCATGTTGAATATACTTATCCCATGTTCTCCTTTTTTTATATCAATATCTGATGAAATTATTTTATATGACACATCCTATTTTCTATTTGATTTTTATTATATTATTCAGTAATTTATGCTTCGGAGGTTATTAACTATATTTTTTCATATGTTCCATCTATTATATTATGATTCTGATACTTCTATTTATTTATTATATATTATGTGCCACTCTAATATGAGGGTATAGTTTCACCAATGTAACACCATAAAACCCCAATATTGGTCAGAATCCTCTAAAATATGGGGAGTCACACTTGATTCCATTTCATCCAATGGAATGTGGCCCCCATAAGTTTTTTCCAATGTTGAGATGTTATAACGTGCTATTAGAGCCTTTTATTTTTTCATTTATCTTTATGTTTTGGTATTAGATAAGAGACTATGATGTGATGGAATTTTGTAATGGTTCAATTATTGGGAGTATCAAACACATATAGTGGGGGAAAAATTACATGTATGGGTATATTCTGTTATTATTTATTCTTGTTATAGTTGATATGATTGAATTATTTGGTGACACACATGATTTGTGATATTTTTATTGTTGATTTTTTGGATTTTCCACTTGGTACTTGGCCTATTAGGTTAAGTAATTATCATATCATGAATCATTACAGAAAAATTAGGTATAATATTACATTAACTTCTCTATTACATATTTACTTTATTTTATCATTTTCTCCCACAAATAGTTTTGTGCCTGATTATTGTATGTTAAATTGTGCTGAAACATCATCCATTAAAAAATATTTGGATTATTTATGGTGACTACATCATTCAAAACAGTTTTTTTTGGCATATATCAGTTATGAGATCATAATTATAATATTATTAAACATTATAGGGTCCTAACATATGAGTTATATGGACTTGTTACATTATGATATCATATGTAAACGGAAAGGTATAGATAAATTGCATGTAAATATCAATATATAATGTTTATGAGTTTTATAAATTAGAAATGGTTACACATATTATTGTATCATTATATATATATATATATATATATTAGTGTGTAAACTAAGGTGAATTTAATCATTTAAATAAAAACATTTACTAATGAATGGGATTAAAATTTTAATATAAAGGGGTTTAATCTATACCATAGAAATTAAAACTTTGTATACCAGGACCTTAATTGTCTGATGTAATACCTAGACCCAAACCTGGCCTATGTAGTAGGTAGTTGGGATTCTTTATTATTTTATTATATCATGTTTTGGTCTTTCCTACTCACCCAAACATGGATTTTGGATCAACTAGAGAGGTTTTATCATTCGATAAGAAGGTTATGTAACCGTCATAGTTATCAATATTTAAATACATTCAACTATTAAATTCTATTCCATAGTCTGTGTTTGGAAATATGGAATCATGCCACCACAAAATTCTCTAATCATATTCTTGGAAGGTGGTTGCGACCATGCACAAGAGGTTTTGGTCCCTACACCACCAGTGATACCTCCTACAGTTCCACCTTGGGAGCTTCCTAATAATACATATATATTAATTGACACCATGTTTTGAGAAGGATAAGTTATATGATGTAGTTTATACATTTTGTTTCTTGAACATCCCCAATTATGTAATTATTGAATAATTTGTTCCAAGACTAGTATCCTCCTACCTTTTAAAGGTATTGAAGACCTAATTCTATATAGTCATGGATAGAGTCCATGAAATCTATTTTTGAGCATCTAGAGATTTCTCTTATGTGGAGGGTGAAACTCACTCCTCATGATTTATGAACTTCTAGAAAGAGACTATGTGATGTTATTTCCAATGAATCTAGACATTGAGATAATATTTTGGTAGACATATATAAGATATTTTATGATTACGTTGTACCACATATTCTGAGGGTTGACAGAGCTAGAGAGATTATGTAACTATAATAGGGAGGCTTGTCCATCATAGAGTATTTTTCTTATTTTTCTAAGATAAAATGGTTCACACTAACATTATATAATGATGATATTATGAATTATAGGACATTTTTGGATGGTATTGTATAATTCATATGATTTTAGGTCAATTTCATATGATTGAAATGAAACCCTAGTGTTTGTGAGATCTAGTGGAATGTAGATGTTTTAGTAAGATGGTACACATTTTGCATTTCTATTGGACTTTTTCATCATTACCTAACTAGCAAGAATATACACATACCCCACTCTATAGTGCGAGGTCAGTAGTGAATCTCCTAAAAAGTAGATGGAATACCACCAATAACATAATTTGTGGTTGTGGTCAAGCATGAGGTCATTAGACTCGTGAAATAATGTTCCAATAGAGTGGGCCTACATATGGTAGTCAGGTTGTAACTCAGGGTTGTGATATAAGAATGTTAGATATACAACAGCCTACATAAGAGTAGTAGATCTCCATACATTCTACTATTTTTGGTAATATTATAGTATCCTCAAATTTATTTGTTTTTTTATTTGAAATATTTGTTTGGAATTCTTTTATATATAAGGAAATCCTTGTGATTCTGTGCAACAAGGCATATTTTTTATCTAGCATCAATACACATGATACTCCATTGGGTATCTGATCTGTGAGTGTTCATTGTTTTATAAATTTTCCCATTGAGTTAGGTGGATATAATTTCATATCGATTTATTTCTATCTCTATATGATAGTTATTTATGTACCCATCATGATGAATAGGGTACTTCCCTATTGATCCATGTTTATTTTTAAAATCACAGGGAGATGTTTACAAAACCGTTATAATGAACCAAGATTGATGTACTTGAAAATTACATTACATTTGTGGAATACTTAATATATGACACAAAAAGACTCTCAACGTCTGTATTAGTTTTGTTTCATTTGAAAATCAATACACATTATTGAATCTTGGTGAAAGGTCTTCCACATATCCCATAATGATCTTCCCCATTTTTTTCCTACTTAAAACCATTCATTAAATACATGAGAAAATAAATCATAAAAATGGTGATCTCAAAGCTCAGTAAGGGTAAACAATGAGAAAATAAAATAGACTGTGAACATAAATTTTAAATAAAAAATCGTGTGTTTTTTGAACCAGTATCTTCATTTCAGGTATGGATCTATATTTTGAGTGTTTTTTTTTTGAAAAATTATAGTTTTTGGAAATTTCATAAGTACATGCCTTGTACATTTGAGTACAGGTCGTGTACTTAGTTTCTGCAGGTAGCATGTACTATTCATGCAATGGATGTGTTCATGTCCATGTTTGGTGACCAAGAGACCTCCTAAAGTGGGGGTTGGTTGAGGCATGTACAAATTGTGTACATTAAATGAACATGTCATGTTCTTTTAATTTTTATTTTTAATCGGACCAGGGTCGCGTATAATCCCCAAAATGATCTTTTCAAGACTTATCTTGTCTAGGAGAGGATGAGGGAAACTATTCTTATTCGAGCCATAGAACCATCATCCGTTCTCCAAATCAATCATCTTTAGTTACATTAGAATCACATCGGTGAGTTCTTCCTTTTTATAGAGCCTCTCCTCCTAATTTTCCATCCTAATGAGTTATCCGAGTTTTAGGGTTTTGAAATTTTGGAAAATCTATGTTGTAATATGTTGATTCGAAGGATTAGGTTCAACTATATCGATCATACAACATCAAGGTAGGTGTTTTGTGCCTTTTTTTAGTTTTCTTTGGATTATATGTGCAAAACATGTTGAATACCCATGTTTAGGGTATTGCATGTTTTGGTGATTTTCACATGTTTGATATCTTCTACGCTATTTTGCTTGAAAAATAGACTTGATTATGATTTAGGTTTATTAACTAATTTAGGGATGTGTTTTCCCATGTTTGTTTAAAATTGGATGTTGGGTCTAGAACTTAAAGTTAGGCTATATTGTTTTTCTATTTCTAGTACTGTTAGGATGGAGTAGATATTATATGACCTACTTTCATATGCATTTTAGCTTCAAGGCCTTACAGTAGTTGAGATTAATTTGGCAACTAAATATCATTTTGCATGATTTTATTACACAGGGCTATGAGAACCTAGAGTAGGTAGATGATAGGGGGGAATTGACGTCGAGCGCTTCCCTAGAGTTTCTATTGTACTTTTCACATTACAAGACCATAAAGGGGTTGAAAGTGAGTTCTCCTTTATAGTTTCTATAGTATACCATTAAGAGGACACATGGGAAATTAATGTTGAGTTCTTTCTTAGAGAGTCTTTACTTTACCATAAAAATACCAAAATAGGAATTGATTGTGAGTGCTTCCTCTGAAGGTTTTTGTCCTTGTGAAACCAAGGGGGTTAGACTGTGTGAGCTTTCCCATAGGGTCTTTACAACTTTTTTGACTTAATAATATGTTGAACTATAGTGTTTAGACTATAATAACTTTACTAGAGTTTTTCTTTGGAATGATTTGTTGTATAATTAATATATATAAATGAATGTATTTGAAACTGTGGGATTGTGTACTTTTAAATACATCCTTGTTTATTACTTCATTTTTTATATTTCCTTCTATATATATTCACTGACATTGAGGCAGAGATCTTTTGGTGGTTTCCTACTAGGATTATTCTCACACCCTATCTGGGTCATGTTTTTTGGCCCAAACATATCATATTGTTTCATGTATAGATAAGGGAAAACACCCTTATACATCAAGTGCATGATGGTTTTGGAGTTGGAGAGAATGTAACAAAACTTAGGCATGTGATGTTACTGGAGTTTACATTTTTCTATTTTACCTTGGTTTAGTTCTATATTTACAATATGTTGAATAGATTGGAAACATTCTTAGACATATGTGATACTCATTACTTATATATGTTCTTCAGTTTTTTATTTACATTCAGTCTTCCAGTTTTTATTTATTGTATGGTATTAATGCTTCCGTTGTTGTATATTATTGTCATTACATTGTGTTACTCATGAAATGAGGGAATAGTTTCTCCACTTTCACACTCAAGGCCTTCACTGTTAGTCATCATCCTATGGAATTTGGTGAAATGTTCTTGAGTCCATGTGACCAACCGGGTATCTGGCACCTTTGGGCAGCACCCGGAACCAGGATGTTACAAAGTGGTATGAGAAGATTATTTTTTTCATTGACCTACTTTTGAGAGCCTTTAGATAGGGATAATAAAGAATAATTAGTTGGTAATAAGTTTTTTCCCAATAGTAGCTAACCCATTTATAGGGAATATCCACTATGCCTCGATTATTACAATTTTTTGGTTTTGTAATTATTACGGTTTATTTGATTTCATCGTTGGGTGATTCACATGTTTTGTGTTGTTATCATTGATATTATTTATTTTCTATTTCTATGGTAATACAAAGAGATAAGGGTATTCCATCTCCCACATCATATAGGCACTTGCTAGAGATCACATATTATGCATTCTTGTCATGCCCTTTAGGTAGCATTTCTAATTGCATGTGGTTTTAAGATATGTTGTGGTTGCTATGCATGTTGTTGTGACATATGTCATGATAGAATACATTCTATTTGATTGGTTATTTATACTATGTAATGTTTCTTTGTAATGGGTGCCAAATTTTTTCCCTTGAGGTTTTATGAGCCCTCATGGATCAGAATTTTTTGGATCATGTGATTGATTTCAGTGTTATACATTGTGATATACATGATTATTATACAAGACATTGATTTGCGTGGATTATAGGCCCCCAAAAATCATAATGTGGCACATTAATGTTTGTTTCAATGTTTTTATGGGGTCTTTAAGTATTTCATGAGGCGTACTATCTGAAAAAAACCCAGAATACACAACGTGTAATAATTAACACACGCCATGTATCCTTCTATTTGGGAAGGGGAAAGTTTTCTTAAGTACATGTCATGTAGTATATGTACCAAATTTTTTTTCCTTAATCCTGTGGCTAGCTGTGTGGGTAGAGACATGGGGTTGGGAAATGTTGGGTGGAACACACCAAGCACCTGGAGTACACACCGTGTTGTAAGGATCATGTATCCAGTCATGTGACTGATGAAACGGGTTGTTAAAATATATGTGGTACAAACCATTTTTAGAGAGAAAATTCTATGTTGTAAAGACCATGTATAGGTATGTGTGAATAATTACTTGGGTTGGTGAAATTCTTCTAGTACACATCTTTTCTGGCATACATAGGTCATGTAGTTTTTTTCAAACAGAACTGCGCGTTTTAGCTGTGTAGAGGAACTCGGGCAAGGGGAAAGATCCAAGTACACACTGTGTCAAAAGAGAACATTTCATGTGTAAGTGGTGTTACATGACCCAGGTTAGAAGATGTACACACACATGTAAATACTTAAGGGAAAACGAAATGTGTGGGTCATACACATCGTGTATCCGTGTTATAAAAAATTTGGATTTTTTATTTATCTTGTTCCTTTACATCACATCTATGTTTCAGTCCTTGATAATTTTCAACTAAGGTGTGAGATTTACATTGAAGATTCATGAAACTGAGATATCCTTTGGATTTACGCCGGATAAATATCAATGATTAGACACCAGACATGGTAGAATAAGGACTACCAGTAGATCCTTTCATCATGCTTTTCTTGGCCCCAACCATCATTACAGATAGAGGTGATGATGTACAGTTCGAAGAAGGTTTTTTGAGGTTTATGCAGACCATGTCCGGAGCACCACATCCTACCCTATATATAGATGAGTTGATGCAGGTTTTTTAACATCATCATCCTTCCACATTCTTATGGGATGGAGGACCTTATTCTATGGAGTCATGGTTAGAAGCCATGATTTATATCATTGATCTTCTGAAGACGCCTCCAGATAGGATGGAGAATCTTTCTGTGTACATGCTTCAAGATTCCACCAAGAGATGGTAGTATTTGATATCATAGGCCAGATACCATTAGGTTATGGCTTGGGAGGAGTTCTAGTAGGCCTTCTATGAAAACATCCACATAGAGAACTTGATGGATGACCAAGCCTGAGTGTTCATGAGGTTGGAGAAAGGTATAATCATAGTCATGGAGTATTATTCTAACTTTACAGAGTTGCAGTGCTTCACATCCAATCAAGGGTATATGAGTTATTTATGGTGATGAAGTTTGAGGATGGACTCAGGCATGAGAATGATCTCAGGTGAACATATTTTGATTGACTATAATATCTACTATAATCAACCAGGCACTGATCACCGAGTGCAACCTGAGGGATTATAGAGTTGTGATCCATGGTGGTTCATCATCCAAATTTGGTACTCCTCTATCTGATAGTAGGAAGAATCATAGAGAGTCTCAACATAGAAATCTGAGTAGGTGAGATACACTTTTATGTAGCCAGGTGGTATTCATCCAGTGTGGGAAGAAAGGAACTATGAGGCCACATTGCCCAAGATACCTAGTTGAGTTTTGATCTTTCTAAAAATAAGTCACCTTCAGTTTTTTCAAATTTTTAACCAAAAACTGGTGATATGGGTTCTTCTATGACTCCACATTCATGAGCAAGAGTACCAGTTTTCCATCAGTTAGAAAACTTGATTTCACCATGTAATTCTATCTGATGAGGAGGTTGGGACTGTAGTGGTCATAAACATGGTTTTCGATAGTTGTAGGGTAGATCAACATAGGGATCATAGACAGCATCCCAGGACTATGTTGCAGGTGAGGCTTTTTCATGGGAGAAGACCTAGTAAAAGAAGGATCATTGACCCCTTGTGGTTAGAGGAATGATTTTGGGTGCCTTAGTTTTATCTTATACATTTTTCGACACATGGGATTCCCATAGTATCAAATTTTTTCCCATTATGGGGAGCTTTGGGCTCTGTATCTATACATCTACCGATATCATGACACTGGAAACTCTCTTGGGGATTAGAATGGCTACTATACGTTTGTCCAAGGAGTCCCCTCTTGAGGTCGGTGGGTGTCACTTCTTATGGGGCCTTTATGTCTTAGAGAAGACGGGATATGACGTCATTCTTGGAATGAAGTGGTTAGTTCCCATCTAGGTAGTTTTCTATTTCTATTGATGTATTGTTTTTTTTCACATCACATAGGGGTGGGTCCTTTATAAACATAGGCGAGTGGGATGTCTAGGCATGAAGTGCTATAACTGACCTTCGTGGTTTGTGAGGAGTTATAGCCTAGATTGTTAGTTTGTATCTGGATGACTTGGGGACTTCACATATGGAATTTCCTCCATTGGTTGATTTTTTGAGGGAAGTCTCTCCAGATGATTTTTTAGTATTACCTCGGAAGAGAGAGGTGTATTTCTCTATTGATCATGTTCCTAGAGTGGAAACTAGTGTTCATTCCTCCTTATTGAATGGTTATACAAGAGTTACAGGAGCTCAATAAGTAGTTATAGGAGTTACAAGAAAAGGGTTTGATCCAACCCAGTTCTTATCTTTGGTGTTCACCTGTCTTTTTTCATAGAAGACAGATGGTACCCTTAGAATTTGTGTGGATTATCGAAAGACGAACTAATTAACATTCAAGAAGCGATATCCCTTATTGAGGATCAATTATCTATTTGATCATCTTCAAGTAGATCTGGTGTTCTTTCGGATTGAATTGACATCCGGTTATCATCAGTTTCATGTCAGACCATCATATTTACCTCTTACAGCCTTTCAAAGTAGGTATAGTCTATATGAATATGTGGTAATGTCGTTCGGTCTCACCAAAACGCCTGCAGTTTTTATGGAACAAATGAACGGAGTGTTCCATCCATACATGGACTCATTTGTGGTGGCTTTCATGGATGATATCATGGTGTACTTTCACACTCAAAACGACCATGCTATACATCTTAAGATTGTTTTGAGAACATTGAGAGGGAATTAGTTATATTCTATGCTCTCAAATTTTCACTTTTGGATGGACCAGATTCACTTATTTTACCATGTTGTCTCAGAGACGAGTATTAATATACCCAGAGAATGTGAGGGAAGTAGTTTCCTTGGAGTATCCGAAGAATGACTTTGAGGTACAGTGTTTTCTAGGAATGGTTGGTTACTAAAGAAATTTTATTCCATTCTTTTATTCTTAGTAGTGACATTGAAATATCTAACTATGTAGGGTGTGAAGTAATTGTGGTTATATTATTCTAATTAAGCCTTTGAATAACTTATGGGAAGGTTTAATTCAGTACGAATTCTATTTTATCCATAGCCTGTAAGAGTTACACTTTTTACTTTGATGTGTCCGGTATCGTGATGGGAGGAGTGCTTATACTGGGGGAAGGTGTCGTTCTATACGGGTCTCGGATGTTGAGGTAACATGAGAGGTTTTACCCTAGAAACAATATCGAGTTGGATGTATTTGATCATTCCTTGCACTATTGGAGACATTACATTCTGGGATTGAATATTGTGGTGTACACAGACCACTAAGGTCTCAAGTATATCTTTACCCTTTGTGACCTAAATATGATACAGAGAAGGTGTGCTGAGTACATTTAGTCCTTTCACATTGATCTTCCATAAACATTTTGAAAGGTAATGCTATGGATAAGGTTTTGAGCAGGAAGACTCAAATACAAGAAGTTCAGGAAGCCATCAGTTAGTGGAAGCTTATGAATCTATTCTATGAAATTAATTTTGATGTGCTTGACCGACAGGGGATGACATTTCTTTTTTTAGTCGATGTAACCTATACTTTACTTGATCGAGTTCAAGTGATACATCTATCATATTTTGATGGCCTAGTCCTACAGGAGGGTGTGTCTAGAGAGGAACTTGCTCCTTGGAGGACTGTAGGTGAGGATGAGGTCTTTCCTATTCCGGGATATGTATGGGTGTCAGTAGACATATGTGAGTAGACGATTTGAGACTTTCATACTTCATCATTGGAAGTTCATCTTCATCTCACCATGATCTATCAATATTTTCATTGTCAATATTTGTTTCCATGTATGACGTGGGACATAACTAGTTTTGTTATGAGATGTTCCACCTGCCAGCAGGTGAACGTGGGGCACTAGCGACAAGATGGGCTTCTACAGCAGTTACACACTCTCGAGTGGAAGTGGAATGATGTTGGGATATATTTTTTGATAGGATTACAAAGGTTCCCTTGAGGGAGTGATGCAGTTTTGGTTGTCAATGACATACTGACAAATGTTGCACACTTTTTACTGATCATGTAGGAAATCAATGTTGATGAGATTGGATGTTTGTACATATGAGAGACTGTATGTTTGCATGGGGTAACACACACTATCATTTCATACATGGAGGCCCGATTTACTTCATATTTATTTCAAGGTCTATAGAAGTATTTGGATAAACATATACTTTTGAGTATAAAATACCATACACAAATGGATCGATAGTCAATGCACATGAATCAGGTGTTGGATGACATGATTTGATCATGATTCCAAGATTTTGGATGCTCTTGGAAGAAGCACATACCTCTGGTGGAGTTATCCTACATTAATAGTTCTCAAGAGACTATTCAGATGGTATGTTTAGAGGCTTAATATGGTATGGCATGATAATCACCCCTATGTTGGATGGAAGTAATATAGGCAGCTATACTGGGACCTCATCTTGTACAGTAGACCACAGAGTAGGTGTAGTTGAATCGGAAGAGGATGGCTACTACACAGTCAATATAGAAGTCTTATGTAGATACACAGAGACGAACTCTGGTGTCCAAGGTCAAATATCAGGTTTTTCTATGTGTCCCATCGAGGATGGGACACAAGATATTTAGGAGATCGGGAAATCCTACACTGAGATACGTTAGGCCATTTGATGTTTTAGAGAGAGTCGGGCCGATTGACTATCAATTGCAGTTAACTCAGAGGTATCTGGTTATACACGATGTCTTCCTTATTTCTCAACTACGATGTTACTTCTCTAACAAATCTCATGTCTTATTACCCAAGGAGGTTGATCCGGATTTTGAGACATTATTTGAGTATCATCCTATCCATATTTTTCATAGTATCCCAACAGTTCTTTGTGGCTAGTTTTTCCCTCTGGTACTAGTGTTTTAGCCGGATGAGCGAGTACAGGACGAGACATGGGAGAGGGAGACCGATGTGCGATCACTATGGCTAGAGTTGTTCAAGGATTTTTCTTCTTCTCCACCATGTTAGGGTAATTCAAGGATGAAATCCTTTAAGGGGTGATCTTTTTAAGAACCAATATCATCATTTTATGTATGGATATAGATTGAATGTGTTTTTGAGAAAATGGGGAGTTTTTGTAAATTTCATAAGTACATGTTGTGTACATAGTAGTACACAGAATGTACTTGGTTTCCATGGGTAGTCGCATACTATCCATGTAACGGCCGAGTACATGGCCATGTGTGGTGAATAGGAGACTGCCTAAAGTTGGGTCCAATTACATTATGTACACGACGTGTACATTTAATGAACATGTTGTATAAATTTTTTATTATTTTTTTAATTGGACTAGGTTTGCATCTAATCCCTAGAATCATCTTCATCTAACTCTGACTCATTCATGAGTGAATGAGGGTAATGATTATCCTCAGAGCGACCAAACTGTCTTCCGTTCTCTGAATCAAACACAATCGGTTATGTTAAAATTTCATATGTTAGTTCTTTATTCTTCTAGAGCGTCACCACTTGATTTCTCTTCTTCAAGAGAAATTCTAGATTGGGATTTATTGATGTTTTTGTATATAAAAGATGTTGTGATTTGATTCAAAGGATTATGTTCAACTATATCGATTGTACAACATTGAGATAATTGGTTTGGGCTATTCTGTAGTTTTCCATTGATTATATGTGCAAAAAGTTCTGAATACCCTAGTATAGGGTATTGCGTGTTTTCTAGATTTATCCTTTTTTGATTCCTGATATACTTTTCATTCTTGATAAGGATTTTTTATTATGATTCCGATTTATACCTTTTTTGGATGTGTCTTTAAATGTTTGTTTGATTATGTCCATTAGGTCTAGCACTGCCTGTTAGGGTATTTTGTTTTCCATGCCTAGTGCTGTTAGGATGGAGTTGATTTTATGTGACATGATAACATATTAATTGTTGCTACATTGGATACTAGATATATATGTGCACAATTGTATTACATAGGTATGTAAACACCTAGTGTAGTTAGAACATAGTGGGAATTGATGGTGAGGACTTCCCTATAGTGCCTGTTATTCTTTTCACATTGCAATACCATATGGGGGATTGATGGTGAGTTCTCCCTCAGAGTGTCTATAGTATACTATTATGAGACCACATGGGGAATTTATTTTCTATTATTTCTCAGGGATATTGTACATTACTATTAAAAAACCACAATAGGAATTGACGGTGAGTGCATCTTTAGACAGTGTTTGTCTTTGTGGGACCATGGGGGTTAGACTGTGGGAGATTTACCATAGAGTATTTACAAAATTATTTATTTAATAATAAGATGAGCTAGAGGTATTAGAATATGAGAACATTCACAAAGGGTTTCTTTTGAATGATTTCTTTCATAATTAATAAATTTAAATAAATGCAGTGGAAATTGTATGATTGTTTACTTTTGACTACTACTTTGTTTATTACATCATTTTAATTATTTCTTTCTATATATATTCACTAACAGTTAACCACATATATTTTGGTGGTTACCTAATGGGATTCATCTCAAAACCTATTTGGGCCATGATTTTTGACCCAAAAAGATTATATTGTTGTAGGTCTAGATAAGAGAAATTGCCCTTCCGTCTCAGGTACGCGATGGTTGTCGAGTTGAAGAGCATGGGACGAAGCTGAGGCTTGAGATGCTGCTGGAGTTTACTTTTGTCTATACATTTTTTAGTATTTTATTTATAGAATTGTGACATATTTGGATACTTTACTAGATATATGTGACACTCATCATTTATATATGTGCTCCAGTATTTTATTTACTTTGAGTCTCTTGTTGTTTATTTATTGTATGGTGTTATTTCTCTTACTGTAGTATATAATTTCCACTTCATTGTGTTACTCAGCCAATGGGGGCATAGTTTCCCCACTATCACACCAAAGGCCCTTTCCGCTAGTCAGCAGCCTCTGGAGTTCATGGAAATGCTCTTTAGGTGATGTGGCCAACTCGGTATGCGGTACCATTAGGTGTCACTCAGAACTGGGATGTTACATTAGTCATGAAATAAATCTTTACAGTTCATAAATAATCAATAATGATAACATATAATTGATATAAAATATTTAATTATGGAAAAAAATAATCAAATAAAATTATTTTAAAAGTATCCAAGGATTTTCTTCCCATACCATTATAGTAGACAATTACTTTTACCGAATCGGGATTACATGCCATAGTATAATGGTTGTGATGGTCACCATGGGAATGATTCCATTTTTTTCATAATATAGAACAAGTCCCACTGGGTGGTATTAGAATTTGGATGACTAGTTTTATCCTATAGAGGTGAGAGGATTTGGGATATTGTATCATCTATTTGTTTATATGTCATATACAATATATGTATTTCTATGAGATATTGGTGTTTTGAGATAATTAGATATGAGATGGTTGTTATTATGATTTTTTGTTGTCTTGATAATGTATCTATTTTTTGAATAAGAATCGGTAGAGTATGGAAATTATGATATGGTTTGTTTGAATTCAATTATAGTGAAACTGTTAACAACATTGAATAATGGTTTGGGTTATCATTATTTGTTTATCTCAATGTGGTATAGACTCAATATTAATTCCAAGGGTTCTTATTGTGTAATAGAATATGGATGCATCAACCTTTTCAAACACTTCCCAAAGATGGTAATTCTCTCACTCCCAGATAATAAATAATAGAGTGTTGTAGGGTATTCATTATATAATGTATTATTTATTAAAAATTTAATATTATTATATATATGAATATTATATCAGGAACTGTTTGTGTTGGCCTACTGAGATCATGACTACAATACAATAAGCCATTTTAGATTCATAGAGACTCTACGTTTTATTATATGAGAAATGGAACGAATCAAACATGAGAAATTTTTTCTTTTTGGTTAATGTATATATGATTATAATGTCACGTTATATCGGAGATAGCCTAGGTGGTTCTATTGTACTGATCAAAGTTATATTATATCATCTTGGACACATTTTTAAATAATAGGCCAATATGGTGTCTATTTTACAATAATATTCCATGTATAATATTATGGATTATTATTTTAAAATAATACATTCTATCTTTGACAATAAGTTTTTGATATATGTTTTTGATGTTATTTTTTATAGATTATTGTTATTTATGTATTGATATTTTATTATCCCAAATATAACCTCAAAGACCCACATTACTCGTCAGAATCCTCGAGTGTCTAAGGAATTACATTAGAGTTTATTTTATCATTTTATAGATTTTAGATATCGATAATCAGGTTAGGGGTGATATAGTTTTGGAATGTTAGTGGTTCCCTACCAATTATGTGCATTATCAAACCCTACATGTTCACTTGGTTTCACATCTCCCATTAAGATCTTACCCATTAGTTTTCCTACATAAAACCTTTCTTTAAATACATGGGAAAATATAACATAAAAACGGTGAGCTCAAAGATTAGTAAGGGTAAACATTGAGACAATAAAATAGACTATTAAAATAAATCCTAAATAAAAATTCATGTGTTTTTTGAAACAATATCTTCATTTTGGGTATGGATCTATATTTTGAATGTTTTTTTTAAAAAGGGTAGTTTTTGTAAATTTCATAAGTACATGCCTGGTATAATTTAGTACATGTCGTGTACTCGGTTTCTATGGGTAGCCTATACTATTTGTGAAATGGCTGTGTTCATGTCCGTGTTTGGTGACCAAAAGACATCCTAATGTTTGGACTGGTTACGGCATATACAAATTGTGTACATTAAATGAATACATCTTGTTCTTTTATTTTTTTTATTTTTAATTAGACCAAGTTCACGTCTAATCCCCAAAATGATCTTTTTCTATAACTATCTTGTCTAGGAGAGGATGAGGGAAATGATTCTTATTCGAGCCACTGAACCATCATCCTTTATCTGAATCAAACAGCTATAGTTACATTGGAATCACATCGGTGATTTCTTCCTTCTTCTAGAGCCTCTCCTCCTAATTTATCTTCATAATGAGTTATATGAGGTTTAGAGTTTTAAAATTTTGGATGATATATGATGTAATATGTTGATTCAAAGGCATATGTTCATCTATAACAATCATAGAACTTCAAGGTAGGTGTTTCGTGCCTTTGCGTAGTTTTCTTTGGATTATATGTGCAAAACGTGTCGAATACCCAAGTTTAGGGTATTGCATGTTTCGGTGATTTTAACATGTTTGACGTCTTCTGTTCTTTTTTCGTGAAAATTAGACTTGATTATGATTTAGGTTTATTATGTAATTTATGGATGTGTTTTCCCATGTTTTTTTTTAAAATTGGATGTTGGGTCTAGAACTGAAAGATAGGCTATATTGATTTCCATTCCTTGTGCTATTAGGATAGAGTAGATATTATATAACCTACATTCATATGCATTTTAGCTTCATGGCCTTGTAGTAGTTGAGATTAATTTGGCTAATAAATAATATTTTGCATGATTTTATTACAGAGGGCTATGAGAACCCAGTGTAGTTAGACCATAGGGGGAATTGACGTCGAGCACTTCCCCGAAGTTTCTATTATACTTTTCACATTGCAAGACCATAAATGGGTTGATGGTGAGGGATACATCATAGTTTATATAGTTTACCATTAAGATACCACGTGGGGAATTAATTTTGAGTGCTTTCTTATAGATTTTGTAGTTTACCATAAAAAGACCACAAGAGGAATTGATTGTGAGTGCTTCCTCAGAAAGTTTTTTTCCTTGTGAAACCCTGGGGGTTAGACTGTGTGAGCTTTCCAATAGGGTCATTACAACTTTATTGATTTAATTATATGTTGAAATATAGTGGTTAGACTATGAGAAAATTCCTATAGTGTTTCTTGGGAATGATTTTTTTCATAATTAATATATGTAAATGAATGTAGTTGAAATTGAGGGATTGTGTACTTTAGATTACTTCATTGTTTATTACATCATTTTTAATATTTACTTCTATATATATTCACTGACAGTTAGGAATAGATATTTTTGTGGTTTCCTATGGGGATTATTCTCACACCCTATCTAGCTCATGTTTTTTGGTCCAAACATATTATATTGTTTCATGTATAGATAAGGGAAAGCGCCATTATACTTCATGTGCATGATGGTTTTGGAGTTGGAGAGAATGGAACCAAACTGCGGCTTGTGATTTTGCTGGAGGTTACATTTTTCTTTTTTAATTTGGATTAGTACTATATTTACAGTATGTTGAATGGTTTGGAAACATTCATAGACATATGTGATACTCATCACTTATATATGTTCTCCAGTTGATTGTTTACTTTCAGTCTTCCCATGTTTATTTATTGTATGGTATTAATTCTTCCTTTGTTTTATATTATTGAATTTTAATTGTGTTACTCTGGAAATGAGGGCATAGTTTCTCCAATATCACAACCAAGGCCTTCACTATTAGTCATCATCCTCTGGAATTTGGGGAAATGCGCTTGAGTCCATGTGACCAACTAGGTATGGGGCACCATTGGGTAGCACCCGGAACTAGGATGTTACAAAGTGGTATGAGAAGATTATTTTCTTCCTTGACCTAATTTTGAGAGCATTTAGATAGGGATAAAAAAGAATAAGTAGTTGGTAATAAGTTGTTCTCTATAGTAGCTAACCCATGTATAGGGAATATCCACTATTCCTTGATTATTGCAATTTTCTGGTTTTCCAATTATTACAGTTGATTTAATTTCACCATTGGGTGATTCACATGTTTTGTGTTGTTATAGTTGATATTAATTATTTTCTATTTCTATTGTATTACAAACAGATAATGGTATGACATCTCACACATCATATAGGCACTTGATAGAGATCACATATCATGCATTCTTGTCATGACCTTTATGGTGCATTCATAATTGTATGTCGTTTTAAGAGATGTTGTGGTAGGTATGCATGGTATTGTGATAGATGTCATTATAGAATACATTCTATTTAATAGGTTATTGATACTATATATGGTGTCTTTGGAATGGGTGCCAAATTTTGGTTCTTGAGGTTTTATGAGCCCTCATGGATCAGAATTTGGTGGATCATATGATTGCTTTTAGTGTAATACATTATGATATACATGAATATGATACCAAACATTGATTTGCAGGGATTATAGGCCCCAGAAAATCATAATATAGAACATTAATGTTTGTTTCAGTGTTTTTATGGGGTTTTGAAGTAGTTCATGAGGAATACTATCTGAAAAAACCCAGAATACACAATGTGTAATGACGAATACAAGCCATGTATCCTTTTGTTTGAGAAGGAAAAAGTTTTCTTAAGTACATGTCATGTAGTATATATACCTACCATGTTGTTCTTAATCATGTGACTAGCTGTGTGGGTAGAGACATGGGGTTGGGAAATGTTGGGTGGAACACACCTTGCACCTAGAGTACACACTGTGTTGTAAGGATCATGTATCCAGTCATGTTACTGATGAAACTTGTTGTTAAAATATATGTGGTACACACCATGTTTAGACAGATCATTCCGTGTTGTTAATACCATGTATTTGGATGTGTGAATAATGACAATGGTTGGAGAAATTCTTCTAGTACAAATCTTTTCTTCCTTAAAAATATCATGTAGTTTTGTTCTAATAGAACTGTTAGTTTAGCTGTGTAGAGGATCTCAGGCAAGCGGAAAGATCCAAGTACACATTGTGTCAAAGGAGAAAATTTCGTGTGTAAGTGGTGTTACACGACCCAGGTTGGCAGAAGTATACACACATGTAAATACATAATGGAACATGACGTGTGTGGGTCATACACGTCGTGTATCCGTGTAATAAAAAACATGACTTTTTTATTTATCTTTTTCCTTTACATCACATCTATGTTTCATTACTTGATAACATTTAACTAAGGTGTGAGATTTACCTTGAAGAGTCATGGCACGGAGATATCCTTTGGTCGTACGCCAGATACAAGGCAACTATTAGACACCAGGCATGGAAGAATAAGGACTACTAGTAGATCCTTCCGTCAGGCTTGTCTTTGCACCAGCTATCATTACTGATATGGGTGATGATGTACAGTTCCGAGAATAATTAATGAGGTTTATACAAACCTTCTTGGGAGCACCAAATCCTACCCTATATATGGATGAGTTGATGATGGTTTTTCAACATCAGCATCCTTCCACATTCTTATGTGATGGAGGACCTCAGTCAATGGATTCATGGTTAGAAGCCATGATGTCTATCATTGATCTTCTGAAGACGCCTCTAGAGAGGAGGTATAAGCTCTCTATGTACATGCTTCAATATTCCACCAAGAGATGGAAGTATTTGATATCATAGGCCAGATTCCATTAGGTTATGCCCTGGGAGGAGTTCTAGTAGGCCATCTATGACAACTTTTACCCAGAGAACATGATGGATGACCGAGCCTGAGTGTTCATGAGGTTGGGGAAAGGTAAAATCTCAATTATGGAGTATTATTCTCACTTCATAGAGTTGTAGTGCTTCACATCTCTTCAAGGGGAGATGAGTTATTTATGGTGATGAAGATTGAGGATGGACTCAGGCATGAAAACTGATCTTTGGTGAACATATTTAGATTGGATTTCATATCTACTATAACCAACCAGGCACTGATCACTGAGTGAAACCTGAGGGATTATAGAGCTGTGAGCCAAGTTGGTTCATCATCCAAATTTGGTACACCTACATTTGATAGTAAGAAGAATCATAGAGAGTCTCAACATAGAAATCATAGTAGGCGAGATACACTTTTATGTAGCCAGGTGGTATGCATCCAGTGTGGGGAGAAGGAAACTACGAGTCCACATTGCCCAAGAGACCCATTTGAGTGTTTATCTTGCTAAAAATTGGTCACCTTCAGTTTTTTCAGTTTTTTAACCAAGAATTGGGGATACAGGTTCTTTGATGACCCCCTATTCAGGAGAAGGAGTACCATTTTTCCATCAGTTAGAAAACTATATTTCACCATGTCATTCTAGCTAAGGAGGAGGTTGTAACCATAGTGGTCATAAACATGGTGTTTGATAGCTACAGGGTAGATCAACAGAGGGATCATAGGCAACATCACGGGGCTATGCTGCAGGTGAGGCTTTTGCATGGGAGCATACCTGGCAAGAATAGGAACATGAACCCCTTATGGTTAGAGGAATGATTTTGTGTGCCTCAATTTTAGCATATACTTTTTTCTACACATGGGATTCCCATAGTATCATATTTTTCCCATTATGGGGAGCATTGGGCTCTATATTTATACATCTATCGATATCATGACACTGGAAACTTTGTTGGAGATTAGAACGGCTACAATACGTTTTTCCAAGGAGTTCCCTCTTGAGGTTTGCAGGTGTCACTTCTTATGGGGCCATTATGTCTTAGAGATGAAGAGATATGACGTCATTCTTGGAATGAAGTGGTTAGTTCCCATCAAGTTAGTTTTCAATTTCTATCGATGTATTGTGTTCTTCACATCACATAGGGGTGGGTCCTTTATAAATACAGGCTAGTGGGATGTCTAGGCGAGCAGAGCTATAACTAACCTTCATGGGTTGCGATGATATATAACCTAGATTGTTAGTTTGTATCTGGACAACCAGGGGACTTCACATATGGAATTTACTCCATTGGTTGATTGTTTCATGGAAGTCTCTCCAGATGACTTTTTAGTATTACCTCGGAAGAGAGAGGTATATTTCTCTATTGATCATGTTCCTGGAGTGGAAATCAGTGTCCATTCCACCTTATTGAATGGTTACAATAGATTTACAGGAGCTCAATAAGTATTTAGAGGAGTTACAAGAAAATGGTTTGATCCAACCCAGTTCTTTTCCTAGGTGTTCACCTGTCCTTTTTCAAAGAAGGTAGATGGTACCCTCATAATTTGTGTGGATTAACGGAAGCTGAACTAATTAACATTCAAGAAGCGATAACCCTTAATGAGGATCAATTATCTATTTGATCATCATCGAGTAGATCTGGTGTTCTTTCAGATTGAATTAACATCTATTTATCATCAGTTGCATGTTAGACCATAATATATACCTCTTACAGCCTTTCAAAGTTGGTATGGTCTATATGAATATGTGGTAATGTCATTTGGTCTCACCAACACACCTGCAGTTTTTCTGAAACTAATGAACCAAGTATTCCATCCATACATGGATTCCTTTGTGGTGACTTTCATGGATGATATCACGGTGTACTGTCACACTCAAAACGAACATTCTATCCATCTTAATATTGTTTTGAGTACACTGAGAGGGAATTAGTTATATCATATGCTCTCAAATTTCCACTTTTGGATGGACCAGATTCACTTATTTTATCATTTTTTCTCAGAGATAGGACTATGAATATACCCATATAATATGAGGGAAGTAGTTTCTTCGGAGTATCTGAAGAATGCCGTTGAGGTACATTTTTTTCTAGGAATGTTTTGTTATAAAAGACATTTTATTCCAAACATGTCATGCTTAGCAGTTCCATTAACAGACCTAACTAAGTAGTGTGTGATGTACTTGTGGTCATATTATTCTGAGTCGGCCTTTCAAGAGATGATGGGAAGGTTGAATTGATCAGTAATAGTAGTTTATCCATAGCCTGTAAGAGTTACACTTATTACTATGATGCGTTTGGTATCAGGATTTGAGGAGTTCTTATGCTAGGGGAAGGTATCGTTCCATACGGGTCTCGGAAGATGAGGTCACTTGAGAGGTACTACCCCACGCACAATCTCGAGATGGATGTATTTTGTTCATTCCTTGCACTATTGGAGAAATTACATTCTGGGATATAATTTTGTGGTGTAAACTGACCACTAAAGTCTCAAGTATATCTTTCCCCTTTGTGACCTAAATATGAGATAGTGAAGTTCAATTTAGTACCATTAGTACTTTTACATTGAGAATTCATACACTTTTGTAAAGGTAATGTGGTGGAAAATGTTTTGAGCTGGAAGACTCAAATACAGGAAGTTCAGGAATCCATCAATTAGTGGAAGCTTATGAATCTATTATATGAAATGAATTTTGATGTGCACGACAGATAGGGGAAGACATTTTTTTTATGTTTATGTTACCTATTCTCTACTTGATTAAGTGTGAGAGATAAATCTATCTTATTTTGAAGGCCTAGTTCTACAGGAGGGTCTGTCCAGAGAGGAACATACTCCAAGAGGACTATAGGTGAGGATAAGGTCTTTATTATTCCAGAATATGTATGCATGTCAGCAGACATATGTGAGGATATGATTCGAGACATTCATACTTCAACATGGGAAGTTCATCTTCATGTCACCATGATGTATTGATATTTTTATTGTTAGTATTTTTTGCCATGTATGATGTGGGATGTAGCTAGTTTTGTTATGAGATGTTCCACCTGCCAGCAGGTGAAGGTTGGGCCCTAGCGACAAGCTGGGCTTCTATAGCAGTTACACACTCTCGAGTGGAAGTGGAATGATGTTGCGATATTTTTTTGATAGGTTTACCAAGATTTCCTTGAGGGAGTGATGCAGTTTTGGTTTTCATTGAAATACTCACAAAAGTTGTGCACTTTTTACTGATAATGTAGAAAATCAGTGTTGATGAGATTATATGTTTGTACATCCGAGAGACTGTATGTTTTCATGGGGTTCCACACTCTATTGTTTCATTCATGGAGGCCCACTTTAATTAATGTTTATTGCATGTTCTATAGAGGTATTTGGATTCACAATTACTTTTGTGTATAACATACCATTCACAAATGGATGGCCTGTCAATTTACACAAACTAGGTGTTGGATGACATGATTTGATCTTGATTCCTAGATTTTGGATGATCTTGGGAAAATCATATACCTCTGGTAGAGTTTTCCTACATTAATTGTTTTCAAGATACTATTCAGTTGGTATGTTAAGAGGATTTATATGGTAGGACATACTAATCACCCCTATGTTGGATGGAAGTAGGAGATGCAGCTACACTAGGACCTCATCTTGTCCAGTAGATCACATAACAGGTGGAGTTGAATCAGAAGATGATGGATACTACAAAGTCACTACATATGTCTTATGTTGATAGACTGAAAAAAACTCTAGTGTCCAAGGTCAAAGATCAGGTTTTTCAATGTGTCACATTGAGGATGGGACACAAGTGATTTAGAAGATCAGGAAATACTACATCGAGATACGTTAGGCAATTTGAGGTTTTAGAGAGATTCAGGCCGGTTGACTATCAATTGAGTTAACTCAAAGGTATCTATTTATACATGATTTGTTCCTTATTTCTCAGCTACGATGTTACTTCTATAACAAATCTCATGTCTTATTACCAAAGGAGGTTGATCTGGAGTTCAAGACATCGTTTGAGGATCATCCTATCCAGATTGTTCATAGTAGCACAATGGTTTTCTGTGGCTCGTTTGTTCCTCTGGTACTGGTGTTTTAGCCACATGGGCGAGTACATGATGATACTTGGGAGAGGGAGACCGATGTGAGATCACTATGTCCAGAGTTGTTCAAGGATTTTTCTTATTCCCTACTATGTTAGGGTAATTCAACGATGAAATTCTTTAAGGGGTGAATTTTTTAAGAACTAATATTTTCATTTTTGGTATGGATATAGATTTAAGGTGTTTTTGAAGGAATGGAGAGTTTTTGTAAATTTAATAAGTACATGATGATTACATTGTCGTACACACCATGTACTCGGTTTCCATGGGTATTCGTGTCCTAGACATATAACGACCGAGTACTTGGCCTTGTGTGGTGAACAGGAGACTTCCTAAAGTGGGGTCCAATTTAGTCACGTACATGACGTGTACATTTTATGAACATGTTGTATAATTTTATTACTATTTATTTAGTTATACTGGGATTGCATCTAATCCCTAGAATCATCTTCTTCTCACTCTGTCTCAATCATGAGTGACTGAGGGTAACGATTCTCCTATGAGCGACCAAACTGTCGTTCGTTCTCTGAATCACACACCATCGGTTATGTTAAAATCGCATAAGTTAGTTCTTCCTTCTTCTAGAGCATCACCACTTGATTTCTATTCTTCGTGAGTAATTCTAGATTAAGATTTATTTATGTTTTTGTATATATAAGAAGTTATGATTTGATTCAAAGGATTATGTTCAACTATATCAATTATACAACGTTGAGATAAGTGGTTTGGGTTATTCTATAGTTTTCCAGGGATTATATGGGAAAAACGTTCTGAATACCCTAGTATAGGGTATTTCATGTTTTCTAGATTTAACTTTTTTTGATTTCTGATATACTTTGCTTTCCTGAGAAGTCTTTTATATTATTTTTTAGATTTATTACCTTATTTATGAATGTTTTTTTCAATGTTTGTTTGATTATGACCATTAGCTCTATTAATACTTGTTAGGCTATTTTGTTTTCAATGCCTAGTGCTTTTAGGTTGGATTTAATATTATGCTACATGATATCATATGAATTATAGCTACATTTCATGCTAGATATATATGTGCATAGTTGTATTACACAGTGATGTAAACACCTAGTGTGGTTAGAACATAGTGGGAATTGATGGTGAGGACTTCCTTATAGTGTCGGTTATTCATTTCACATTGCGATACCATATGGGGGATTTATGATGAGTTCTCCCTTAAAGTGTCTATAGTATACTGTTATGAGACCACATGGGGAATTTATTTTGAGTTCTTCCTCAAAGATTTTGTAGTTTACCATTAAAAAACCACAATAGGAAATGATGGTGAGTGCATCTTCAGAGAGTGTTTGTCTTTATGAGACCAAGTGGGTAAGATTGTGAGAGATTTCCCAAAGATTATTTACATCATTATTTATTTAATAATAAGATGAACTAGTAGGATTAGAATATGAGAACATTCCCAAAGGGTTTATTTTGAATGATTGGTTTCATAATTAATAAATTTAAATAAATGTAGTGAAAACTGTATGATTGTTTACTATTGAGTACTACTTTGTTTATTACATCATTTTGCTTATTTCTTGTTATATATATTCACTGATAGTTAGTCACAAATATTTTGGTGGTTTCCTAGTAGGATTCATCTCAGAACCTATTTGGGACATGATTTTTGGCCCAAAACAATTATATTATTGTAGGTATAAATAAAGGAAAGTGCCCTTCTGTCTCAGGTACGTGATGGTTGTCGAGATGGTGAGCATGGGACCAAGCTAAGGCTTGCGTTGCTGTTGGAGTTTACTTTTTTTCTTTGTACATTTTTTAATAATTTATTTATAGCATTGTGACATATTTGTATTCTTTCCTAGAAATATGTGACATTCATCATTTATATATGTGCTCCGGTTGTTTATTTACTTTGAGTCTCCTATTGTTTATTTATTTTATGGTGTTATTTCTTTTACTATATTATATTATTTCCATTTCATTGCATTACTCAGAAAATGGGGGCATAGTTTCCCCACTATCACACCAAAGGACCTTGCTGCTAGTCATCAGCCTCTGGAGTTCATGGAAATGCGCTTGAGGCCATGTGGCCAACTCGGTATGGGGTACCATTGGGCATCACCCAGAACTGGGATGTTACACTAGTCATGAAATTAATCATTAATGTTCATAAATAATAAATCATGATAACATAGAATTGATATAATAAATGTAATTGCAGAAAAAAATAATCACGAAAAATTATTTTCAAATTATCCAAGGAATTTCTTCCAGTACCATTGTAGTAGATAAAGACTATTACTGAATCGGGATTACATGCCATTATATTTATGTTGTACTAAACTAGGTATAATTTTTGTTCCAACCCTGTATTAATGAATGATATTTACTTTTCATTCCAACCATGTTTATCTCAAAATATAAAAATATTTACCCAATGCGTTGGAGGGAGATATAGGTCACACCCAACTCGAAATGAAAACATTATTAAATGTGGCAAAAAATATAAATCATTCATCATAGAAAATCCCAAGATATGTAATGGATTTCTTAAAAATAATTTCATCAGAACACATTCTATATAAAATATCATTCCATAATTAAGAAAACAAAATCATAGTCATAATAGGGATAAAAACATAACAATACTTAAAGAGTGTAATCTTATATGGAAAATAATTTTGATAAAAAAAATTGAACATAACTATTTAGTAAAATATCTTTCTTCTACCAAAATTTTTTATTTTTACAAAATTACATGCAATTAAAAGAATAGAATTTACTTTAAAATAAAATATAAATAGTGTAGAATATGCTTCACTGAAATAAGGCATCATTAAACCGTAAAAAAACTTTTCATGTCTTATAAGTTAAAAAAACATTATCCTCATAAGTTTTTCATAAAAGTAAAAAAGTATCTCATTTGGTAAAAAAAGATATATTTCCTCCATACCTTGTAGTATAAGGTAAAATTGGAAAAAATTATTTTAAAAATACAAATAATAATAATAAAAGTTTTATGAAAACATTTTTAGAAAATATAGACATTGATGATAAATATATCCCCAATAAATACCAATATATAAATAATCTCGGATGAAAATTAGATTGTAAAAATTATCCCTTACCAATTTATAATTAGTCAAATTGTATACCTCATAAAATAATGAAAATTAAATGATTATTTAAATTTTATAAACTTCATATTAATAATAGTAATAAAATTCATGTTTAACATAAACATCACACAAAATAAATAGACGGTGTATAAGGAAAATGTCCTCCAAAAATAAAAGTGAGAAAAATTAATATTTTACCCTAAATCTAAAATGCTTCATATATATCCAAAACTATTGTATAATTACTTAAATAATGTTATTGAATTTTTATATAATTGGGTTTCTTTTTATGATATCATATATGATCAAATTATCATCATTTTTTAGGAACATTTCAGTGTTACATGTTATTCAGGTGTTAACTGCCTTATATTTTTATGCATGTTTTGTTGAATAAGATATAGTTATCCTTCTTAGGTCATATTTATATCATAAGGAAATGATATTAACATAATATATACCATTTTTATTCATTATTTACATTTATATCATCATTCATTAATGAATATAATGTAGAATCAATCATATTGCATCATGAAGATGTTAGGTCGTAAATACGCACGATCGACGATATAGGTCTAATAGTTATTGAATTGTTTTGAAGTGGATAGTTTATTAAATTTTACAATAAATGTATTTTTACAAAAAAAATATTTATTTATTAATTTCATCTTTATACTCATCCAAATAAGTATGTGGTGAAAAATAGAGTACACCACAACATGGTGATAGTAAGGCGTACATACACATGAATGGTGATTTTGATTTTCATAGGATTGGTAAAAAGATGAATATGGATGTTTCATAAATATAATATCATATCAGTATATATGTTCTACAATAGTTATTTTTAAAAAATAAATCAACTCAAGAAGAAGATGTAGAAATAGAGAGAGATTTGACAGAATCATTTGAGGTGATTACCTTTTCATTGTCGTGCTCTCTTTATATCTCTTCTTAATGGAACTACATATGGTATTTGGAGAAGACTAGAACATCTAAAATGTTACTTGGAAGTTTTAGAAGATAAATTGGTCAGGTATGGATGAACATAAAGTATTAATGGGTTGTGGAGAAATGAGGTAGTAGGTGTCCTTTTATAATTGAGGTGAGGGGCACTTTTGGAATTTCTTAAACTATTAAATTATAATAATATGAAAATCAATGCAAATACCTCCAAAATAAAATATATAAGATGATAATATATGATAATATTTGAATCGCATTAAACAATGAAATTTAGAACTGTTTTGATGTCAATTTAAACATTATCTTTTTAATTAAAAAATAGTTATTCAGATTAATTTTAATTATGATAACAAATATTCCAATATTAAAAGGCGTAAATATTTACTAATATGATTTCCTTTATAGAATAAATTAATAATTTTGAAAAAGTTATACCATATCATAATTATTCAATATTTTTAAAATTGTTTTGCGGGTTAAATATTTTTATAAAATATTATTTTAACAAAATATCAAATGTGTCAATTTTGACAGTATTCATTTGATGGATTATTAGAATTATTAATATAAGGTGTTATACCCAAACCAAATATTTAATTATATCCATATTGGGTCGAGTTAATTTATAAAATTAATAGGAAAAATCAATAAGAAAAATTATATTTATTTTAATATTATTATGAACAATTCTTTTATATCTTCATTATTATAATAATCACTACATCAATATTTTGTTATTATTTAATATAAATACTTTAGAATTAAAAATTTAAATAAATTACAATGAAGAAAATATATTTACTATTATTTATAAGAATAAATCTAGATGGATTTATCTTCTGTAAAATCCCACATTAAAAATGATATACGTATTGATGTGTGAGTGTGACAACTTTAAAATAACATTATAAATATAAAAAATGTCATAATCTCTTATATAAATGTCAAAAAGGTCACTTACTCATCACATGTAAGCCTATGGTCAATTTATAATCAACCAATATGATTATTTCAAGTGTTTATTCCTTTTTATTGTTATTATAATTTTATTAAAAATTGTTTTATGGATTTCCCATCAATTAATTAATTTTTAAATCATCAAATTATAAGACTTTATGTTAATTATTAATTACTAAAAAACTAAAATTAAATTACAATGATGTATTTAGTTTATTTATCTTTCCGTGGAATATATATTTTTGAAGATATGACAATGTTATCCCCATATTAAAATTATTATACTTATAAGAAATGTGAGTTTGAGATTTTATATCTTGCTTTGGTTTTATTAAAATATATGTCATTTTTTTAATGTGGACAATAAACGACTGTTTTTAGAATAAAATATTTTAAGGGTATAATTTTAATCGTTTTATGGGATTTTGGCAGGTTTTAGGATATTTTTATTGTCTTTAAAATTTTATTAGTTACCCTAATTTACCTGATTTACCATTATCTATAGTAAATAAATATTACAGTAGTTACTATTAATAATATCCAAATATAAAAAATACTTATTAAAATAATTTGGACCCACTGATTCCAAATATAGAATAAATATTAAATAATTAATAACATAGAATTGGCATAAATTAATTTAAAATTAATTGCCATTGTCAAAAATTAAAACACGGTTTCTAAGAATAAAAAACTTATTAAAAGATTGGCATGTGATTAAGTCTAATTTAAATGTGTAATTACAACCAATGAACCATGTTGGATTAAATGATAGAAATAAATTCCATTTATTCTTTAAAACCATTAAATAATATGATTTAATCATATCAATTATTTCAATGGATAATCTTATTTTCAATTAAAATTTAGCATATTTTTACTATACATGAAAACATGAAAATTATCATAAAAATATATAAAATTCAACCAAGGTAAATTTTTATGTCCTGTTTCTAAAAAACGAAGTTTATTTTTTCAAATAGAAAATATAATGGTTTCAAAATATAATTTTAAATGGGTGTGCATCAAAAGGTATCCAAACTGTATTTTTTTTATAAAATAAATCTTTTATCTGAAAAATAGAATTTGTTCTTATATCATGTTAAGAAAATACATTATATGAATTTTAATGTTATAAAAAATTAATAATGTGGTCATTATTATTCATAACATCTAGTTTATTTGACATTAAATAATTATAATTTAATAGTATATTGTTGTTTAGTGAAACTAGGTATTGAGTACAACCCAACCTGTCACAGAATATTACTCTTGTGTGTAATGCAATTAAAGTCAATGTTACATTTAGTTCAAGATTCCTCTTTTGTAGTATATAACATAATTCAAAAATATTTTTTTTATACATTGAACAAAATATATACTCAGTGTTTCCTGAAATAAATTCTATAAAAAGAACATGAAGTTTTAGGTAACACCAGACAAGATTAGGTTTGCATATACTACAAGCTAATACGGTGTTCCTTATAAAAAATCTAATCTTGTTATATAATAAAAACAATACATCAATGAAATTAAAAGTAATATATCTTAGAAAGTATTGGTGTGTTATATTTTACCCCCTTAAAATTAATTTCCCCCACAAAATTCATTACGGTTATAGATGCTTTACTACATGAATGTTTTTTTCATGGAAACCCACATCCTAAAAATGGATACAAAAAAATCATTTTAAAAAAGAATGTCAAAAACATTAACGGTTACCCAAATAACTCATCACATGTTTTCCACACAGTAAAACATATGTGGAATGTGAAAACATGGATTTGGAAGGGAAATTTAACCATCAAGTTATAATGGATAGTGATAGAGAATAAGGTATGAAAAAAAGATAACTACTAGAAAGCCATAAATATGTGATGATTTATGAGACTATCTGATTAATCAGATAAGAAAGTACTCGTATAATATTTTTGTATCTCATGATCTTTTTCCTATTGTTAAATAATGTTTTCGGAGAATAAATACTTACTAAATTTTGGTATAATTTCACTGTTGTTCATTCCTTGAACAATTTCCACTTCATCTCTAATTTATATTATTGAAAGGGAATTTTTTATTATTAAAGTGTTATAAATTAATGCAATATAATGATGTTTCGTTCAATCAGGGACTTCCCATAGGCCATTGGTACGCGTTAATGTCCTACCGCACATCGGTTGTGGGTCTGATTCCTACAGCCTTGTCCGACACAATGGGTTGTCGCCCATCCAACGGGTTGTCCATTATCTAAAAAAATAATATTATAAAATTCCAGAAATAATATTAAAAAATGATTTAGCCTTAAAAAATATTTTCTTATGTCTTATTTAATCCATTCCAACCTTTAGGCTTATCCAAAACACTTATTTCCAAACTCATATAACAAAAAAACAATTACAAGAAAGGACATATGGCAAACATGTGAATACATTCATTTATTCCCCATAAATCATATGATATATCTTTTTAGACACATTCCAAACATTTTAATGGATTCATCATTCATTCTCTTAAATCATGTTAATAACCTAAATTATCATATATCTTTATTAAAAACATGCATGTTTCCTCAATCTAAAATTCATTGGATATATTCCTTATGTCCCAAAAAGTTGTATACTTCATCCATTATATCATAACCCACTTTTAAATAACCCCATAATTAGTTCCCAAGAAACAAGAATTGTCTAAAATACTTATTCAAATCCCACATATCTTTATCGAAACATCATTATCTAAAAATATGGGACATATTATTTGCTATATTCCCCTTAATCAGGTGTTATCCAAATATATCAACTTACCCTAAAAAACATTTTTGTCTTCGTCGAACTCTTTCACATATCCATTTCCATCCTTAGTTAATGACATATACTAAATACAATTGTATATTTCAGGATTAATATAACATAATATTTGATATCTAAAACAGATACACATCAATAATCCATCCTTATTATTAAACCATTACACAAGATCAATCATCATCATCTTTCCCAAAATATGAATCAGGTCTTAAGGTTTCTCAAACTCAATCTTCTTTGGTTTAATGTAAAAAATACATGAGGAATATCACAGACCTTTCAATTTTCATTTACAATCTCTTTATCTTCAATTGTATGAACATTACTCATACCATCTTCATGATTATCTTCATGATATTTCCACATAAGAAATTATTCCTCATTATTACCATAATTTCCACATCATAAAACTATGTTCTATATAGTTATGGTTATTGAATAAGACCATAAAGAAAGATATAAAAAATACATATAGGAGTCTACAAACACATAACTAAGGTAAATTACTTATAACATTACAATATATGATATATATGGTTTAATACTAGGTTATTCATGATTTTCATAAAAACTCTTGGAATGTAACATCTACTTGACATATCCTTAGGACATACTTGGACATATTTGTAGAAATATATATAGGGATCTCACTAAATTGTTTATATCCTAGTTTCCAAAGGTTAACTAAACCTTTAATCTTATACCAAATATAATGAACCATGATTCATGTACTTGGAAATTATACTAATTTTGTGTAATACATAATATAAGACACAAAAGGGAACCCAAAGACCGTATTAGTTTAGTGTATGTAGAAACTCTGAAAACATTCTTCTAGCTTGGTGAATGATCTTCAACATCTCCCATAATTATCTTACCCATTATTTTTCCTACGTAAACTCATTATTTAAATCTTGGGGAAAAGAAAACATAAAAAGTGTGATCTAAAATGACCAGTAAAGGTAATCATTGAGAATATAAAACAAATCATGAACATAAAATTTAAATATCAAAATATTGAGTCATGAATAAACCATGGAAATTTTTAGGGAATATATGATGATAAAAAACATTAAAATAAAAAATGGAATTATGGTAAACAAATAAGCACAAAATATGATTTCTATAGTTTCCAAGGCATCACAGCCACTACCATCAAATTGGATAATGGCCTTTACTGAACTGAGATTACTTGCTGTTCCAGCCATGTATTACTGAACCAGATTTACTTGTTGTTCTTTCTATGTATTTCTAAACAATATTTATATTTCATTACATTTATTATTAACTCATGATATATAAATCTTTACCCAATTCATTGGAGAGAGATATGTCTCACCTATCTCACAAGGAAATCATTATTATATGTGCCACAAAAATATAAATCATTTATCATAACATAACATAAGAAATAAAATGGGATTCTTAATCATCATTCCATCATAACAAAATATATATAAAATATCATTCCATAATTAAAAAATTAAAATCATATGAATGAGAGGGATAAAAAACTAACCCTATTTATAGAGTGTCATATTAGACGGAAAATAATTATGATAAAATACATGAACATAATTGTTGAGGAAAATATGATTTCTTCTTAAAAAATGTTTTCTTCTCACGAAATTCAATAAATTAAAAGAAAATAATTTACATGAAAATAAACATGAACTAGTGTAAAGGAATATTAATGGATATAAGAAGTCCTGAAACTATAAGAATTCATTCATTCTGTATAAGTTAAAAAAATTCTCCTTGTACTTTTTCTGGAAAAATTAGAAATTCGCTTATTTTGTAAAAAAATAATGATTCATTCCATATAATGCAGTAAAAGTAAAAAATGGGTAAAATGATTTTAAAAATACATAAAATAATTGTAGAAATTTTATGAAAAAAAATTTAAATCATGTACATGGATGATAAATATATCTCTAGTAAATACTTACGTATAAACAATCTCAGATAAAAATGAGATTGTAAAATTATCCCTTTAGAATTTAATATAAGTCAAATTGTATGGCTCATAAAATAAAGAAAAGTATATGAATCTATAAATATAATAATATTCATAATAATAATAATAACAACATTCATAGGTTAACATAAACATCACACAAAATAATTAAATGATGTATAAGGCTTATGTCCTACAGGAATAAAAGTGAGACAAAATAATCTATTGCCTTATGTCTTATATGATCTGTGTGTATTTGAACCTCTTTTATTTTGAGTTACATAATTTTATTTACTTCTTCTATAATAATGTTCTTTCTATGATATCATATATGATCATATTATCATCTTTTGTGAGTAACATTTAATTATTACTCGTTATTCTTGTGTTAATTTGTATATATTCTTATGCTTATTTGGTCGAATAAGTTCAGTTTCTTTTTATTAGAAAATAGTTATATAAATTTAATTTGATATTAGTATAATATATACCATTTATATTCAATATTTACATTTATAAAATCATTATTTAATAAATATAATGTAGAATGAATCACATCATGTCGTGGGGATGATAGGTCGTATGTACGCACAAGCAACTATATCATTTGAATAGTTATTGAATGGTTTTGAAATAGATGGTGTATAAATTTTTAAAATAAATATTATGTTATAAGAATAAAATATAGTTATTAATTAAATTATTATACCTATCGATTTATGTTGTTGGTGGAAAACATAGTACATTACGGCATGGAGATGGTAAGTCGTACATACACATGCGTGGTGAATTTGTTTTTTTTAAGATGGATATAATGTTGAATATGGTCATTTTAAAATTATAATAACAACTAATTATATATTTTATACATGGGATATTATTCTAAAATGAAGAAACTCATAATGTAGTAGTATAAATAGAAAGAAATACGAAATAACTGATAGAGGAGATTACCTCGTCATTGATGTCCTCTCTTTAGATATGATTTTAATTGAAATGGAGTTAGAATTTTAAAAATACATAAATAGCTATAATGTAAAAATTTATATTTAGAAGATAAATGGCTAGGTTATGGATGAACTTTATGGCTTAATGAGTTATGGATAAATGAGGGAGGAGATGTCCATTTATAATTGGGGCAAGGGACACATTTGGAATTTCTAAAACTATTAAATTATAATAATTTTAAAATCTATCCAAATACCTCAAAAATTAGATATATTTGAAGAAACGATATTATAATATTGTAATATCATCAAGCACTAGAATTTAGACAAGTTTTATTTAACAATTTAATCATTATTATTTTAATTAACAATTAGTTATTCTATTTAATTTTAATTAAGATAATAACTATTTAAATTATAAAAGGGTGATATAGTTACTAATATGATTTAAATTATACCATAAATTAATAATATAAAACCATTTAGACTACATAATAATTATTATATATTTTCAATATTGCTTTATGATTTTTAAATAATTTTATAAATTTGTTTTTTCAAATAATATGAATTGTTTCAATTTTGACACTATTCATTTAATGGTTTTTTTAGAAATATCAAGATAATGTGTTATCAAATAAAAATATATATTATAAAATATATAATGGGACAAATTTATTTAGAAAATTAATTTTAAAAATTAATTAGAGAAAATTAAATTTATTTTAATATTTTTAATATCATTTATTTGATATATCCATTATTAAAATAATCTCTACATCAATATTGTGTAATTATATAATATAAGTATTTCTAGAATAATTTTTTTAAATAAAATACTATTATGAAAATAAATTTACTATATTTAATAATAATATATGTAGTCTAATTTATCTTCGATAAAATATGACATTAAAAATTGTATACTTATTAAGTACAAATCTGACAACTTTAACAACATTTTTTAAAAAAAGTAAATAAATGTCATAATATCTTCTATAAAGCTCTAAATGGTTATATTCTCAACAGTTTGATTCTTATGGTCAATATATACTCTTTCAATATGATATTTTCATGTTTATAGGCCAATTTATGGTTATTAGTATTTTAATAAAAAATGATTTATGGATTTCTCATCAATTAATTAATTTATACATCATCAAATTATAAGAAATTATGGTAATTATTGATTACATAAAAATCAAAATTAAATTACCATTATTTATTAAATTATTTAATATTTCCATATACTATTTATTTTTTATGATATCTCATAGATATCACAATATTAAAATAATTATACTTATTAGAAAGCAGAGTTTGACATTTTGTCAGTTTCATTGGTTTTATTAATATATATGTTATTTTCATTGTCAAGTGGATAATAAATGAGTATGTTATTAACCAAATATGTTAATGTTATGATTTTAATCATCTAATGGTATTTTTCATGTTATTAGGATAATTTTATTATCCTTGCCATATTATTAGTTACCCTAATTTACCCGAATTTCCTTCAATAGTGGTAAATAAAAATTACTATACTATTCATAATATCCAAAAATAAAAGTACCCTATTAACATAATTTGGACCCACATATTAAAAATATATAATCTATATTTTATAATTCAAAAAAATAATTGGAATAAATTTATTTAAAATTAATTCCCGTTGTCAAAAACCAAAAGCGGGGTTTTAAGAAGAATTATTTTTTTTCAAAAAATTGACATGTGTTTATGTCCAATTTAAATGGAAAATTACATCCAATTACCCACATTATATTAAATTATAAAAATAAATTACATTTATAATTTAAACTATTGATTAATTTGATTTAACCATGTGAATTATTTTGATGGAAATTTTTGATTTCAATTAAAAATTAGCATATATTTACTCTTCCTCAAAACATGATAATTATCAGAAAAATATAAAAAATTCATCCAAGGTAAATTTTTATGTCTTGATTATAAAAAAATAATATTATTTTGTCAAATAAAACATATAAAGGTATCAAAACTAAATTTTAAATGTGTGCTTCATCAAAAGGTGGCAAAACTGTTTTTTATAAAAAAATACTTCTTTGATCTAAAAAATTGAATTTATTCTTATATAATTTCTAGAAAATACATAAGATGAATTTTAATGTTATATAGAATTCAAAATGTGGTTAATAATATTTATAATGGATGGTTTATATCCCATTAAATTATAATATTATAATAGTATATAGTTGTTTCATTAAACTCAATATTGCGTACAACGCAAGCTATTGAGGATGGTCACTCTTGCGTGTAATGTAAGCCAATTCAGTGTTATGTTTATTAAAAGATTTTTTTTGTGTTGTGTGTAACATAATACAAAGATATTTCTTTTATACATTGAACAAATTCTATACTCATTGTTGCGTGAAATTAATTCTATCAAAAGAACATGAATTTGTGTGAAACATAAGCCAAGAATAATGTTTTGTGTACTGAAAGCTAATAAAATGTTGCATATAGGGAAATCTAATATTGGTTTAGCATATAAAAAAATAGATCAAAAAATTAAAATGAATTTATCTCATATAATATATGTGTGTTACAACCATAGGATGGTATAAATATCCACAACGGGGAATGGTATGTCCAAGATTCTTAAGCGAGATCTGAGAGTTAGGGGTTGGGTAGAGTGAAAACTAAAATTTCAAAATTCTTATTGAATGATCCGGGATTATGAAAAATAGTTTTTTATCTCGTAGTGGATCATTTTAATAATTACTTCCTTGAAGAATTTTCAAGCCTTCCTAAATTGGTATAGGACCAATTCAGCATTGATCTAGTTCTAGGAGAAACACCAGCGGGAATTCTTCATTACATGATGGAACCTATAGATCTTTTAAAGGACAATTAACATTTGTAAGATCAAGGAGATAAGAGATTTATACACCCCATAACTAAATCTTTGGGTTCATCAGTAGTATTTTCCTATAATGTAGATTTCATACTTTGGATTTGGGTATTTAATTATGGTTAAACCATTTTAGGGTAAACAAGAGATATTCAATGACTCAAATTGATGGCATATTTTATTAGCATGTTGGAGTGAGAGTGTAAAAAAATAATTATTTGAGGTCGGACTATCATTAGGAGGGTTCCAGATCATCAAGAATTGCATATATATCTTTTCATATCATGTATAACCTTTATGAGTTTTTGGTAATATTATTTGGTCTCACAAATGTGCCAACTATTATTATTTATTCCATTAACTAGGTTTTCCATCTATAAATAGTTTAATTCAAGTTATTATTTTTGGATTACATCTTACTTTTTCCATAACCAACACATGATCATGAACTAAATCAGAAGATCATTATTACTACCCTCAAATATTATCAATTATAATATAAACTATACAAAATCAACTTTTGTATAAACATGGTTCACTTAATTGTTCAAACAATATCAGAGTCCAGAGCATCAGTAAACCAAGAGAATGTGAGAAATTTAGTTTATTCGGATAATACCACTAATATCTTTAATAAGTATATTTTATTTGGTATATTTTTTTATTATATAATCTTCATCAAGTATTTCTTTCACTTAGAAGTTCCTATTACTACTCTAAGTAATAATGGATTGAAATATATATAGTCAAAAGCATGTGAAGTTTCTATTCGGGAGATGGAAGGAATATTGACATGTATGTTAATTCAGATTCTTCCAGATATTGGTTTGAGTTATACTGTTTACTGTGGTACATCAAGTATCTGTATGGGATAAATCTTGATGTAACATAAGTGAGTCATATCATATGTGTCTTGTAAATTAATGCATCATCAGGGTTATTACACAATACATTGCATCAACATAGATAATGTTGTTCATTATCTATGATTTAGTAGACATTATTTACATGGTGAACGTTTTTTTAGTAATCAAGGATCTCAGAATACCCAAATACATCATTACATAGTGTGACTTGAATATCAGGCAGCGTAAATGGTTTATCTACCTATAATCATTCTATATTAATAATGAACACATTCCTACAAAATGATATGATATAATCAATGATCTGATCAAGAAAAATTAGATACTAGATGTTTAGGAGGTTAGTGGTTAATAGCATCTTATGGCCTTCATTTAGAGATTTAAATTTAGGTTCTGGTTGTTCATGGGGAGACTATCTTCTTAGATTTAGTAGTGACCTCTATCATTAAGGAATGTGTGATAATGAGGTTGTTATATGAATACAATTTCTTATTCCAAAGGGAAGTAATATCATATGGATATTCATTTTTTTGATATTTCTTGCAAGAGGATTAGAATTTACACATTTATTGGCATGTTTGAGTCCCAAAAGAAATTTTAGAGGTGTTGATTTTGGAATATCACGCCTCAGTTCGGGATGTAAATCATAGTATGACCAACATGTATCATGACTTATATCTCTATAATTGGTGGCGTCTTTTGATATGGGAGATAACAGGATTTATCACTCGATGTTCCACCTATCAGTAGGTTCATGTGGAACATCAGTGAGCAAGAGAAATTTTATAACAATTTTACATTTCTGAGTAGAATGGGTATGATGTATCATTGGAATTTTGGACTAGTTTACCCTAGTCACCTCATAGAAATGACACAGTTTAGGTAGATTTTGATATTTTTATGAAGGTCACAAATATATCACCTATTTGAGTTTTCTTCTATGTATAATATATAGGAAAAATATACATTATTTTGGTCCTATGGATTCACTGATCTATTTGTTATATTATATCTAAAAGGGAAAATGTTTTTACAAATCAAATTAGGAAGAGGTTGTAGAAGTACATGGGTACATAGGTTCTTCTGGCAATAACCTATCAACCATATACCGACGGATAGGCAGAGCATATAATCTTGGTGTTATTGGAAATGATTCATGTGTGTGGCCAAATAATTAATGGTTTTTTGGAGGAACACATAACCCTTACTGAATTTGATTACAATAACTCATTTCATGAACCCATTCTGATGTCTCTATATGAATCATTATATTATAGGCCTTTCTGTTAACCTCTTTATTGGATAGGGGAATGTAATGTAGATTTTATTTGAACAAGTCTTGTCTAGGAACCTCCAGAGAAGTTCCAATTGATCTGAAATAAATTTCTAAAAACTCTTTCCAAATAGAAGTCATATTACATGTGACATTGATGACCTCTTGAGTTTGATATTAGATACTGGTTTTTCTTTTAATTTTCACCTATAATTTTCCATTGATGAATTCATAATTATGGTATGATTTTTCCTAGGTTGATTTGACCTTTTGAAGTTTTGAAATAGTTCAAACTAGTGGAATACCATATAAAAAATCTTTATAGATACTGGTCTATGTATGATTTCATCCATGCATCTTAGCTTATCACAAATTATCCAGACTCAATGAAAATTTTCCAACCTGATGAGTTTGAGTTAGATGTGGATTCGTCCTTTGAGGGTAAGCTAGTGAACATTGTGGATCTCTGAATGAATTCAAGTCATAGTAGCTGAGTCTATTTGGAATAGGTGATTTGGAAGCATGAACTAGTATACGACAAGACCTAGGAGTAGGATTGTAATATACAATCTTAGTGGCAGGATATTTTCTCAGATGATACATATTTACACTCTCAACTCCAACTCATGGATGAATTTTTTTATAAAGGTGTTGTTATAATGATATTATTTTTCACTAGGGAATATTTAAATTAAAAAACATAATTTTTCCATTTTAATGGTATGTAATGATGTCACAGAGTTTAGGAGTGTTTATGGAAAATGATTGGATCATGGAGCCATTGACATTGGAGGAACAAAATGGGTTGCATTGTTATTAAAAAAAGGTGACAGCAAGCCTATATGGATTCTCCAAACCATGTGAGTGTTTTATAATGTATTATGGGGCACTATGGTTGTCCAAAATCGTGAGTTCCATGGTCCATGACCATGTGTGTTTATAGAGTTTATTTGATAGATTTTTTTCTAACATCTTGTGTAATGTTAGAAAAACTGTGCACCTAGCCCAAGTGGGGTTCCTCCTTGGATAGAAGAGGTAGCATGGTTAACACACGGTTTGGCCAACAATGTAGAAGAAATCAGTCTCCCCAATTTTGAAGTGGAAATTTCCTTTTCGAATAGAAATTATTTAGAAACATCACCCCTATATGTTTTCACATTCTCGAAGTACATAACCTCACACCCTCTCTTATGGGTCCGTCCTCTTCCCATGTTAGAGATTTTGGTTTCTCCCCTATACAAAATCCAAAACGATCACCTTCAAAACAATTGGATATCAAGAGGTTAAGCTCATTATTGCACTTTCTTCTTTTCATATTGTCACTTCCCATATAATGATCTGTTTTAGGGAATTTTTATTTTCCCAATATTCATTGTGTTGGAATATTTCTATGATTTCATCCATTCTACATAAAATCAAATGGAAATATTGGATTTGTAGTCATTTACCGCTTTAATGTTGGTGGTATAGTTATTTTTTTTGTATGTAATGATTTTTCATAGACTCTATTTTTTCTATCACCATCCATTTCCATGAATTTCGCTTAAATGTGTTTCTTCCTTTTAAATAAGGTCAAACATGTTTTTATACTCCTTTGGACAATTTTTAGGTGACTATAGGATTCATGTCTCATTGACCTCCACCCATTTGTGTGTGACAACTAAATTTCTATATTTGATAAAAAAAATTAATATGAAAAACATGTTATGTGTTTTTAGATCTAAAATTGAGTTGAATTTACATACCTTTATAAATTAAATGTATTGATTAAATTTAATTGAGATGGTTGGAAATGCCACAGCTTGGGTTTTATAATTTTGAACGACAAATATTTAAATTGTGAACCATTGAATATTTGTGCAAAATGATTATAGATTCATAAGAGGTGATCCCTCATTAATATTAATATTATTATTATTATTATAACTCCATCACTATGGGTTTTTATATGATTGTTAAAGAATTTGTCGACCATAATGTTCCACTCTCTAATATATCTAGTGTTGTGAATGACATCCAAAACCATTATACATTTAATTGTGTGATTGGAATTGTATTATACATTCTTGTGTTTCATTTTTTGGGCATGAACATTCATCCCATCATCTCGAGTGATAGGAACATTACCTCACATACCTATACAATCTAGATTTTCACCCTTGTTTGAGCGTATAACTCATTAGACTAGTTATAGATGATTCGGTTACTCCCCTGGTCGAGGTAGCACTTCTTATCCATGTATATTTGGACATATATCCTATCGTATTTAAGGAATATACACGTATATAGTATATAACAATATATATAAATTAACTTTTAAATATATATAGTTACTGACAAAACACTCATTTCATCCCATGTTCGAGCAGGGATGGTTAGCCAGGTCTCTAAGAAGAACACATGTAGTCTATTATTTATTATTCTGAATTGATAATTATTTATTTACCTACACACCATTATTCATATATACTCTTCATGAATTACGTAAAGATAACATTGGTTATGGTCTACCTAGTTTATCTCACACCCTACATAGGCTTACTTTGGTACCTGAGTAGCCATAATGCCTACGTGTTTGGGAGAGGGAGATCTCCCTAAAACATATATTTGATCTATTTCACATAAAAAATGGATCATGGGAGTTGTGGATCAAGAATATACTTGTGATGATAGTATAATATTGTTTTTTAATTCATAAATTTTGTATAGCATGGTCTACCTAAATTTCCAATGTTTTCCCTTTTTTATATCTTCATGTCACGAAATCATTGTATATAACTCAGCCTATAAGATTTGGATTAAGAATTTCTTTGGTTATTTATGCTTCATCATATATTTATAATATTTCATTCCCTTGTTCCGTATTTATATTAGCTATCCACTACCACTATTTATTTTTCATCTCTATCGCACCAATCTGATATGAGGGTATAATATCAACATTATACCACCTTATAACCTCACTACTACTTGGAAAAGTCTGCTATATGGGGTGGTGCACTTGAGGCTGTGTGACCCACCTACGCTGGGTCATGATTAAGTATATCCATGGTTTTAGTGTTACTTTGAAGCATGCATATAATTGAAAATATTTTTTATCAAATAACCTTTTAAAATATTTATGTATAAATTACATTCAAAAAAATTATTTTTAATTTCAAAATTAATCATATCAATGAAATAATTCCATGAAATATATCGATGAAAATTCAGAATAATTCAAAAAATTATATGTGAAAATACATTAGAATAATTTTTTAAAAGTATTTCTAATAATGTAGTCATTAAAAATACATAACAGTTTCCTGAAATGTAAGTGAAAATACATTGAAACCCAATAAAATAAATAACCATATTTAATATTGAAATAATATAAATGGAAAAACATTTTGAAAAGGTAAATATAAAATACATTGAAATGATTGTTTTTAAAATATTCATTGATAATTTAAACATAAAAATATATAAATTATTTTAAATGAAAATTTTATATTGAAGATAAAAAATTATATTATGGAATGGTGGGAAAACCATTTGATGGTTTTGAAATAAACTTTTTGAAACCCCACATCAATAAAAATGTAAGTAATTTACTCAAAAATGGATAATAGTGAATAAAAGGATCAATGGAAATAAAAAAATATGATATTTTATTACGAAATAGAAAAAATTAGAGTATAGTAAATGTATATACATAGAAGAAAAATACATCAAAATAAATGAGAATTATTTATAATGAAATTCCATATAATAATATCATATAATAACCAACGAATAAATAAATGGTATGAAAAAAGGTTTCTAAATAATGGTTGTTGAAAATATAGTATAACATCATCATAGGATATAATATTTAAATAATGAAAGATTATAGTATATGAAATGTGATTATGGAATTTTGAAAATATTTATCTAACAAATACCCCTAACAACCATTATAAATTTTGAATAAAAATCATGATAGGAAAAAAGATAAATAGAGCATTTAATATAAATTAATATAATATTATCATGATTAAAAAGTAAAATAGTGAATTATTTACATAATTGAAAATGAAATATGACTTATAACAAAATCATACCTCAAGGAATTCAGAAATGTGAAAAATACAGTTATTACCAATATAAAAATTCAAAATAAACACTTAAAAAGGAGATCATAGAATTATATTTAAAATACCATGAATAAACATCAATTCAGGATATTTTATATAATTTTGGAAGTATATAAACCAAATTAATAATAACTTACGAAAAAGTAAAAAAATTTATCAATGAAAGTGAATTTGAGATGAAAACCCTTACAAGGTTCCAGATCGGTTCTATTCACGTGATTATCATCAAGAATAATAAAATTTATAATTATAGATACATTCATAGATTATATTTCCTTATGTTTTTTAAAATATCATTTATTTACATATTATATTTATTTATTTTACATTGAGTCCTTCTGTTTATAATTAAATTTAATCAGTGTTGACTTCTTTTGGTAAACTCTGTGAATGAAAATATTATATTGCTTACATGTCAAATAAATAGTTTAAAATTTATTAAACAATATACTAATTTTTGTTTTTTTAATATATTATAAAAAAATTTGTTATAATGTTTCCATTGACATACATAATTTTATTTTAATTCATATTTCACATTGGTGGTTAAATCAGAAAAAACATTAACAACCTTTAGCTCTATTGGTAGGTATTGTTAAGAAGGGGATTATTTGGAAATAATATCATTAAAAAATAATAATAATGATATATTTAATTATTTACCATTGTGACCCATATATGATTTTTTTGGATATCTATGCTAATCTAGATATAAAATGAATAAATTTTCATCATAGATGTGGTAATTTGGGCAACACACTAACAATATTCCTTTATTATCTAAGTGGATATAAATGAATAATTAATTGTAGAAATAATTAAGATAAAAATAAATATAATAATTATAATGAATTAAAAATTTATTTTATTTTATATCAATTGGGGATAAGAATTATTGAAAAGAATATCAGGAGAATCAAACATTAGTTATATCAGAATCCTCCTCTTTCCATCGAAGTTCTGTTGAATTTTAATGGATTATACATATAATTATTATCCAAGGGATTACAATTTTGGGATAAGGTTATTAGGAGAGTTTACATAAAAAATTTAAAGGAGTAAAACTATATTAAATTTAATATATGAATGTTTGATGTAGAATCATTTAATAAAAACAATCTGGACAGTTTTGGAGATAATCAAAAAATTTGAACCATTTAATGGGATTATTCAAGATTTAATAACTAAATAGTGGATAGAGAGGGGTGTTGGACAATATAAGGTCTAAAAACTATAATAAATTAATTTTGAGATTATTTATGGGTTATTTAATACATTTTTTAATTTTAACACGTTACTGAAATTAACATTAAACTTTGTAATTAATTTTTAAATTTAGTAATTAAAATTAATGAAAAAAATAGTATTTTAACAATTTAGATAATTTATAAATTTTTTTAAAAAAATTATAACTTAATTTTAACATAATAACTTTTATATAGTTAAAATATATTTTAAAAATAAATGCACATAATAACATAAAAATGGTTTTTGAAAAGTAATGTTTTTAATCAATTGTTATGTATATAAGGTATAATTTTCTTGAATTCTAATTTAAAAAAAATAAAATTATTTATATTGAAGGATATAAATGTTATTGGTATTTTAAGAAAATCCGTATGTGAATTTTACCTTCTAAACATGTAATTTTGGTAAAAGAAATAGAATTTTATTTATTATTATGTTAAATTTTCAATTTTATTTTCAAAAATAATGGAAATATAAATTCATATTTAAATTTTTTAATATTAATTCTTTTACTCCTTAAATAATTTTTTATAGGTTTTTATATTTTCTATTAGAATGATAATTAATTATGGAGTGAAAAAAATAATAATTTTCCCTAAAACTATATTTATTGATTGTAAATTAACTTATTAAAGAAAAACTAAGTAATTCATACTATGTAAATATTCATTTCATAAACTAAATTATTTTATCTTATAAAACTAAATAAATTGTAAATATTGATTTAATAATAAAATAAATTATAATCATATTATTTATTGGTGAAAATATTCATTTTCAATATTAACTACTATTAATAACCTAATGTCATTATATTTAATGGTTTACCATCATAATATTTATTATAGATTTATTAATAATTTTATCTTATTTTGTCGAGGAAATATTACGATGGGTGTAGGATGTATAATAATTTTTAAGCACATTATTTCTTTTAAAGGATCCAAAATCTCATGTTGTTTTAGGAGAACACATTCCAAGAAATTATAAGAGGATATATCATCATATAAAACCATCCTAAGGATTCTTGGAAGGTCATCACATACACGCAGACCTATCAAATGTATTCATTGCAAGTCATGATATACGTGATGACCCACAATAAGGATTCATGGGAGGTCACACATCAAGATATTGTTGTCTAACAAAAAGATTAATCAATAAAGAACACAATATAGAGAAATCACAAACCCAACCCACATATCATCTTTCATGGTCATGCAATCCAAAATTAATATTGATCATCCATAGTGATTTGACATTACCCACATGAAAATCCCATCCTCTAGTCTTGGAATAAGACCCTAAACCACTATAAACAACCTGTTACCTCATCCCTCCTACTCTAGTGTGTCAAAATCACCGATATAGACATTCCAATCTACACTAATACATCATAAAAATATTTTGTAGGGATAATAATGAACCCACATATTAAAAAGACAAAAAAAAATTATGAAACTATTTAAAATATTAAGGGACTTCCAACCTTAGGTAGTACGATGACGAATACAAAAGGATCACCATACCAAGAAATCCTATCACAAATAAATTCCAATATTTAATAAATTATTATGGAAATTTGGTTTTTGAATAATTGGATGCATGGATGAGTTAAAATAAAATAGACTATATCCATAAATGGTGTAAGACTCATTGGAAAAGGTGTCCAAAAATATGCGGAACATGAATTTGGCATATAAAATAGGAGGTGGGAGTTTGAAGCATAATTAATGTAGATACACATAACAAAAATACTGAGTGAGGGTCAATGAGAATATTATAGATTGAATTAAAGGTGTTCTATATTAACATAACATCATATATTTTTAAATAAAACCTACCTATAACACATTCAATAGGTGAACATAAGGATGACACAAATAATCACAACAAATAGAATATGTCAAGATTATTCCAAAAGAAACATGGTTTGAAGGACATTTTCATGCATTAAATGTATTAATATATAATTTTTCAGTAGTAGGATCCTCCCATTACTCATGAACCTATTCTCAGTCCACCGAGACACATTTAATAAATCTGAAATTGTATAAATCCAAAGGTTGTATTGAAATTAAATATTAATAAACTTGAAATTATAAAGGTGTTACAAACACCCCCTATGAGTAATTTTCATCATTAAAAAGTGCCTCCTGGGATATCCTATAATAAACATATACCATTTTTCATGTATACCTAAATTAAAATTCCATGTATAAAATAGGGTCCATTTATAATTGCCAAGAAACCCCAAATAAGAAATTATCATTCTTTGTAGTATCTTCTCTCTTCGGTTTATGATTTGCACTGGGACTTACTCAAATGAGAAGTCAACCTCCAACTAGATATCCCCAAAATAAATCATGTGAATAGATTTTTTATTATGTATAATAATCGATGAAACATTAAATACATCATTCATAACTCAATTTTGTAGTGTAATATCCAATCCATAATCTAACATATTGAATTTTTATTTAATCACAAATGAATTAATAAATTATTATGATAGTTTACTCTATCTCCTCAAATGTAAATACCATAAAAAATGTGAATCCTATAAGAAGACACAGATAATAATAATAATCTATTTGTTTCATTTTTTAAAGATAGTGTAAGAACCTTTATTGATTAATGTAGATCCTGATAACTTCCATATGAGTTTTACCAATAAAATCATTTTCTACACTAGGATTAGCCTAATCACTATCGACTTGACTGCGTAAAGAAAAAATAGTGGTTAAAAGAATGGTGGGCCATAAATATACTCAAATATATCTACCTAAATCAAGTCCAATGGAATATTATTACATGAAACCACTAATAGATCCAATTATCCATCCCATGACCCACTTTAACTGTGGTTACAAGCTAAAGAATATCCTTAAAAACTAGGGTCTTCCCCCTCATACTATCCATATGTATGTTGGTGATATATTGTACATTTACTCAGTTAGGATCACACCAACTTATGTGGGACTTTACAAACCATGATTTCAACAATAATATATTTCAAATAATATATTATTCAGAACACTATACAATCATACTATTTCCCATACATTAAACTTAACCAAATCATCCAAGGACGAGGTATATTAAATTGGAAAATGTGTTAATACTTTTAGTAATGATCATCCAGAACCCCTAAAACATATTAAATCCACAATCTCATATGTAGTCCTATAACTAATTCTAACAGCACATCATCCCACATCTATATTGGCATTGAATTAGGATAGTTTAACTATGTTGGTCATTGGTTATTTCCCGTTATGCTTTTAATGGTAAGGAAATGAACAAAAAACTCACAAAATTATTTTGTAATCCCATTATATAGAAACTAAGTCTCATCCACTGATAATTTTTTTCTCAATATATGTTGAATTTTAAATTTTGAGTCATGATGTTTTATTATCAACACTTCTTTAAAGGATGTGGTAACCACATATATTGTAAAACCTAACCCCAATTTCCCATATTCTATACCTTATTAAATTAAATTGTCATGATTACAAGAAATAGGTATCTGAAATGAACAGAGTTCTTAGTATATTTGTAAACATGATAAATACAAATGTTCAACATTAAATCATAAAATAAAAAACAACATATAAGTTCTATTAGGAACATCCACCACACTAATATTGTCCCTACAAGTCAAAAATAATATAGATCTTTATGTAATACGAAAAATAAAACATAAGAAGGGGTGAGATCATATGCTCAGTAAAGGTAAACATTATATCGAAAGTTTACATAAACCTTAGGCTTGGTGAATAATTGAAATCATATACCTTTAGAAATAAACATGAACATAAAATTGAGGGAATATGAGCTGAGTAAAAATTTCAATAATAAAAACTAATCATGGGTATTCAACTAGTCGAATACATACTTGAAATATGAATTTCAAGCTTTATAATTTTGGATATTCATATGTAGGGAATTCTAAAACGTACATTCAAGGCCTCATCCGAGACATCTAAAAATGATTATGGCCTCATCCAAAACCATATCCAAAAATGGGAAGGCCTCAGCCAAGTCCATATCTTTTAGTATCATGAGACTTAACGATGCATAGAGGGTATATAGAGGTCCCCAACCATCATATAATATGTACAATTCATTCCTCATATGAATGAGTATAATCATACAAAACATATACATTCACATTTAAACCAACATTTGAAATGTAACAAACTTTCCCCAATCATTAAACATAAACACAAAAAATTCAGAATAATATGGTGAATGGTTTCAAGATAGCGCATCCATTGTAATACCAATAATATCCCAATAAAAAAGTGATAGATGAAATCCTAAAATAATAGTCCCCGTTATACATAATAATCAATAATATTTTTTAAATAGATTAAAATAATCTTATAAAATAATTGAGTAATTCATGAAAAAAAATCACTTTTACATTGAAAAGTAGAGTTCTTTAGGAAAAATATATTTTAAAAAAATTCAGTGAAATAATATAGTTTTTTTATAATAGAATGATATTTTTTAGGAAAATAATAGTTTATTAAAACATATTATAGTGTTCCCGTGAGAATACATCAGAACTCGAGAAATTCCATTGAAACGAGCTTGTATATCCGGATGCATTTTTGAATATAACTCCGAATAAATTAAGAAATGGTTCTTATTGGAACATAAATATATATCATTCAAAAAAAATATTATATATAAATTAATAATAATTAAATTGAGGTAAGTAGATAATAAAAGTAACCCGAATGAAAAAAGAGGTTTGGGTGGAAATCCCTCACCTTAAGTCAAAAGGTGTCTCCCACATGATCATAACGACCTAAGTAATTAAATTTAGGTTCATATATTAATGATTAATGAACCTCTTATATATTTAATTGATATATAATCAACATAATTAGTTTCATCGATTTCCTTTGGATGGGTTAAGAGATTCAATTTCATAGTTTTAGAGCATTTTGTTCCTTGGATTTCTTAATCGGTTTACTTATATTCATGTATGGATAAACATGTAGAAATAGAATGTTTTTCCACAATAGATGTTTTACGTTATTATTTAAAAACCATATTATCACATGGTTATAGTTGTTTTGTTATTGGGATTGAAGATAAATCATTAATAATAATTATTTGTGTTAATTGATGATATTTTGATCACAACAAACTCATTTTGATATATAAATTATTATCATGTGTACAGAAGGATTACATAAACATAAATAAGTTATAATACATATTTTATAGTGTGTTTCAACCATAAAAATACTTTCATGACCAGAATTTAAGGTGGTAATAGTAATTAAAAACTTGTTTTCCAAGATTGTGATAAATTAACCAAACTCGGATGTTGTTTTCATTTCATGTATAATAGAATGGGAATGAAGAGATGATTAATATTTCATCCATTATCATAAAAAATTACAGTAAATTTACGTAATTGGATTCATCGGAACATTTGGATGAATGGAGGTGAGAAATGAAAAAGAAAATAATGGAACTGGAAATAAATGAAATGAAAAGTGGATTTGAAATCTTGAATTAATCTTCCTTGAGAGGCTCTTTAATGAAGTGTTTTTGTAATATTTTTAATAGAACAAGTGCTTATTGAAGGGGGAGAGTGGTATGGGAGGATATTTTAGAGGAATTTATTAAAGGCACAAGGCATTAGAGGAGTGAAGAGAAGAGGGGTGAGGGGGGTTATAGTGGAAGAGGGGAGGGTTTCCCCATTATTGTACTCATTATTTAATTATTTTTTCAAGTAAATCCAATAGAATTGATTATTGTGTAAAAAAATAGTAATATGTTCATATAATTTCTAACCAGGTTTTCTTACATCATCCTTACATCACATATGACTAAATAAATCTTGTCTTTAGTATTTAATGTAAATTATTATATTTTATTATTCATCCATGATTGAAGTATTTCAGAAAAATCAAAATATTTCACCATTAACATTTTTTGACATGATAAAACCAAAAATGATGTCCATTTTATAAAAATAAGTTCCTAAATATGTGGAATTTTATTTTAAAAACAATTATTATTTACATGAAAAATACAGATTTTAAATTAAAAACTAATTTTATAATACATTCAAAAATAACTAAGGTGACATTAAATTATCCAAAAATTAAAATAATATATATATATATTTAGGAATAATATTGAAAATAAATAATTTTATTAATTTATTAATTTGAGATTTTTATTAAATATTTATTACTCACAAAAATACTAACACAAAATTATTAATTTCTAAAATACTTTATTTTATTTTATGAAATCTAATATTTAATTATAATTTAATGGGTGTGGTTACAATTCATAAGAGTCATATTACTATTTATAACAGTGTGTTACAATTCATAAGGTTCAAGTAACTATTCAGCTAATTGTATATTGATATTATCAGACATTAAATATCATATGCATGAACCTGTGTATGTCTGTTTTTTGAAATTAAAATCAGAGAAGTAGAACAAATTATGTGTACTATATAGGTTATTACAGAGTAGTGTTTTTATATACTCAGTGTTCCATGCATAAAATATTATATTTATTTTCAAAATCATGGGGTGTTACATATCCCCTAACAAAAAATTTGTCCTCGTAATTACCAGAATGTTATCTCATAAGAAGATTTGGGTAGTTCTTTATAAAAAACTGCTTTGGATCTAATGATTCCTCTTTGATTTGATGATTTTTACAATGTATATTTACCAGTAGATCCATCTAATTACTCAGCATGTTTTATTTAGTGTCTATAATCTGTATAGGATCTTTATAGTAAGATATGTTAGGTTCTGATTATATACCTTTAGAAGAAAGCACAAGCGTTGGGACTGGCATGTACTTTCTTAGCAATGATACATGGAACATATTGTGTACATTAGAGAGTCTAGGTGGAATATCCAAATGATATGAAATATACTCATTTCTCTCTAAAATTTCAAAAGTTCCTATTTACGAAGAACTTAGTATCATTTTCATCTTAAATATTATAACACTCTTCCATGAATTTACTTTTAAGAAAACATGATCTCTCACTCGAAGTTCCAAATCATTACACTGATTATCAATATAGTTTTTTAATCTGGTTGGAGCTACTTTGATATGGACTTGGAATATTCATTAAATTCACTATTCTTTCCTCCACAATATCTGGTTCCACATAATTCCTTTTTCCTACATCATCCAAAGATATTAGTGTACGAAATCTCTTTCCATAAAATACACCATATAGTTCCATTTGAATAAATGAATGGAAACTCTTATTATAAAAAAAATTCACTAAAGGTAAATTATGATCCCAAATACCTTTACATTCATGTGAACATGATCCCAACATATCCTCTAATGTTTAGTTCATCCTTTCTAATTACCCGTCAGTTGGTGGGTTATACGAAGTACTCAATCGAAGCTTATATCCAAATATTTCTAATGACATTTCCATAATTTTTATGTAAATCATGGATCACAATCAGTCACAATTGATAGAGGTTCTCCATGAAGTCAAAAAACATCGTTGATATAGAGTTTTTCTAGGTGATCCATTTTCAAAATCTCCCTTATAGTGAGTAAATGTGTAGATTTCTTATGTTGATCAAGAATTACCCATATTAGATCATTATTTCAAAGATTTTTGGGAAATCCATTGAAATATAAAAGGTGATTCCATCCCATTATCATGTAGGAATAGGTATAGATTGCATGAATCCTCTATGATGTTGTCATTTGACCTTCACTTATTGATATACTAAACATCTTGATACATAATCAACAATTTTCATCTTCATGTTATCCCACCAGAAATTTTCATTCAAATATCTCTAGATTTTATTTCTACTAAGGTGTATAGGAAAATTCCAGCTATGATCATCATCAAATAACTCACTTTTCCTCTTTAATATAGAGGGAACACATAGCCTCTTCCCAAATTTCATAATTCCATCTTCACACATGATGTCAACCAACTTCCAATATTTGACATATTTACGTTACTTTTGAATATTCTCATCATCAGACTGTGAAGCATTAATTGTTTCCAATAAATATGGTTGAGAAACCATTTGAAAAATTAGTGATGATTCACCTTCTTTGATAATTACCATATCAATCCACACTAGATCCATGTACAAATGATCCTTTTCAATCAACATTTTGTTGAAAACTTCATGATCCTTCATGCTCAATGCATCAGTTACCTTATTTATCTATCTTAGGTGGTTGTGTATGGAATAATCATAATACATGAGTATTTATAGTCATCATATTTTCTATATGTTTAGTTATTTTTTTGATATGATATATTTTAGACACTTATGATCGATATATATCTCAAAATTTTTCCATAGAGACAATGTCTCTATATATTCTAAACGAAGAATATAGCTACTAACACAATATCACGAGTAGTATAGTTTTGTTTATTAATTTTTAAATGATTTTACGCATAGGAAACAACTATATCATTCTTCATAATTACAAAACCAAGTAATTTCATTAACGTGTCACTATAGATCACAAGCCCAACATTCCATGACAGTAGAGATAATATAATATCATTCACTAATATCTTATTCAATTTTTCAATATAATCCTTGCATTATTTTTTCTATACTAAATTATCCCCTTTATTTTTAAGCTTGGTCATTGGGTTGGATAACTAGGTTATGTTATGTAAGAAACATTGATAATAACATTCTAATCTAACAAACCTGCATACCTCAATTATGTTCATTGGAGTAGGCCATTATTTCATAGCCTTTGTCTTCAAAGGATCAGCAAATATTCCATCTTTAGCAACAATGTGTCCATGAAAGCAAACTAATTGAAGCCAAAATTTACACTTTTTAAAGTTCCCATATTATTCATTTATTTTATGATTCTTAAGAATAGTGTGTAAGGGATTTTTATGATATTTGTACCTTTTATAGTATCACATGATATAATAAATAAATACCACGACAATGTCCTTAATATATTCATTGAAAACACTATCCATTAGATAATTGATAATATAGGGTGTGTTATTTAGTCAAAAAAGAATTACTATAAACGTGTAATGCCCATACCTGGTTCAAAATGATGTCTTTGGAATATCTTCCTTCCTCACACGCAATGGATGATTTTTAAATCGAAGATCAAATTTTGAACAACATTGGGATCCATGAAGTTGATAAATTAAATCATTAATCTATGGTAGGGAATAATTTCTATTTATTTTTATAGAATTGATCTTCTTATTGACAATGGACAACCTCAGAGATCCATCTTTCTTCTTAATTAAAATAGTTGGGCGGTCCTTTGAGAAAAACTACGGAAAAAAACATCTTTATCACTCAATTACTCTAGTTGTTTCTCTAATTCCACTAATTGCACGATGTCCTTTCTATAAGGGGTCTTTGATACCGCCCTTGAATCGATAATTAGGTCCATTTAAAACTCAATTTATTTTTCTGGAGGATATCCAGGTAAATCCCCAAGAAACACATCAACATATTCTTGAAAAAATATGTATGTACTCTATTTGAAAATTATTTTCCTCATCCATAGTATTTATATTACCTTGATCTCCAATAATTGAATCTAGTAGAGATATTGGGGGTGGATCTAGATAAAAATAATATGGTGATGTTTCTACTCCTAACATAAGATATTCCACATTGTCCTCAAAAATTGTAACCTCTTTATTATTTTAATAAAATTTTCATCATGGTTAGTAGTTAAATCCAAACTAAGGATTATTTAAAATTCATTCATGGGTAAGATAATAAAATTAGTAGATAAATCACAGTTATATCCCATAATGATGAATTCTTGACACAAATTTGTTGCAATGATACTTCCCATAGGATTTTTGACATAAACCTCCCTTATTAAATCATGTTGTGAATATAAATTTTTTTTTGGGAAACTAGGAAGATATAAAATAATGTGATGAAATAAAATAAAATAATGCATTTTCTATGTTTTAGGAAATGATTAAATTAGATACCAACATGTCATTTAGAACTTCAATATCATCATTTTTGATCGCAGAATCTTTTCCCTACACCCTTATCCTTTTTTGAGGAAAACTTCATGGATGCTTTGGACAATCATTTTCATAGTGTCCCATATTTCTAAAATTATAGTGTTGAACACTAATTGTTTTCTTCTTCCCCTTGAAAATACAATCATGATTTCCTTTCTACCCACACTTGTATCAAACCCCTTTTCTTTTTAAAGATGAACCAAGTGTTTCTTTTTTTCCTTTTACAAAGATTTCAATAGACCTCTTTTTCTATTACATTCCTTTAATTTCATAAGACATGAAGAAGTACTTTTGTGTCTTGATAGCACATGAGACTATGTCTTCATATGATGAGAATTTTTGGAATACCAGTTCCTACCAGAGGAATGGATTTAGGCCATCAAAGAATCAATCAATCTTTCTCCTCGGATTACGTATATTGTTTACAACATTCCTTGCCAACCTTGTGAAGTTAGATTCATAATTTTCAACATTCACATCATCCTTTAGCCTCAAATTAGTAGAATTTCATTCCATATCCACTTGTTATTAATGAGTAAAGTATTTATCTATGAAAAATTCTCAAAATTAACAATATTCAATGTTTTATATCTCATCTTCCTCATCTATGTTTTGAATTAGTGTAAAAAATTGATCAGAATCAATCGATAGATGATAAAATGCAATGACAACCATCTCACTTTTGGTACTTCCCAAAGAGAGAAATATCTTCTCTAGGGAACTTATCCGTTTATCCATTACGAATGGTTATGTAGTACCATTAAATGATAGGGGATGATATCTCATAAATAAATCTAACATAGATCATATAAATTATGGATATAGATGCTTCATATGGGTAAGGTGATTATTCATAACCTAAGTAGGTTATTCCAGTATTGTTATAAGTTTTCTCGCACCAGTCGCAGCTCTGAAGCCAAAATCGTTATCGTTCACATGAGGGAAATCTCTATAATTTATGTGCGCGTTCATACGGTTTCCATTTCTACAACCTAGTTCCATTTCTAAATAATGTAATACACTAGATTATATTATGAATTATAATTTACTATATGAACAAAGAAAAAAATTCATCATATAAATTTAAATACTATTAATCGCTAATCCATTAATCATAAACATGGTTTCTTTGAGGATAAAATACATTTTAGTCATTCAAAATGGATGATAATGAAAATGTGAATTATTCTGAACCTATCCCCCATGAGTGTCAAACTAGGTGCGCATTAAGTCTCTCTTTCATTTACCATGATACCCCATGTTAATCCCAAAACACCTTGTCATGGTTTTATCTCCTAGGTACATCTGTGCCAGAACCATGCCCACTTGTAGTATCTAGACAGAGATGAATTTTCTGTGAATATACTCATAATATATTCCATACCAAAATTATAGGAAATTATTGTATGTTTATAATATTAGAAAATATTAGGGGTTTTTCCCTGATATATGTTTCCTAAATCATGTTTCAGTGTTTTCTACTAAACATTCCCAAATACAAACTATAATATCCTACCCCATGTTTCCCAGAGTCCTTACCTTATTACATGACATTAATATGATTATAAGAAAGTTGTATCCTTAAGGAATGAATAGTTTAATATATTTTGAAATAAGATACATACATAATTTCAACATTACAACATGAAATTAAACAGAACATAAAATTTATCTTGGTAAAATAAACCACTGTAAGATTATCCCTACAAGTCAAACATAATATACCACTTCATGACCTAGAAAAAATAAGACATAAGAATTGGTGAGCACAAATTCTCAGTAAGCGTAAAACTATAGTGAAAGATCACATAAACATTAGGCATAGCGAATAATTGAGAAAACATTCCTTTAAAAATAAACATGAAGATAATATGGAAGGAATATTAGGTGATTAAAAATTTCTCTAATAAAACATAATAATGTGTACTCTACTAGTATAATGACAACAAGAACTATGAATTTCTATCTTTATACTGATAGAAATTATTTTCTTTGACATTCTAAAACAGACAGTCAAGTCCTCTTACAAGACAATTAAAATTGATTAACACCTCACCTAAAAATGTATCTAAAAATGGGTAAGGCCCTAGCCATGTACATATCTATTTTTTTCATGAGAACTGCTGATGCATAGAAGGGATATATTGGGTCCAACAATAACATAATTAGTCCAATTGATTCTTTATATGAATAGGGATAAACATAAAAACATATATATTCACATTGAAACTAACATATGAAATGTAACTAACATTTCCCATTCATTAAACATAAACACTAACTAATCAGAGTAATATAGTGAATGGTTTCAAGGTAGAAAATCCACAGTGAAATTAAAAATAATTAATTCCACAAAATATTGTATAGGATATCATAAAATATTTTTCCCATTTATACATAATAATTAGTAGGAGTGTTGAAACAAAGGAAAATATTATTATAAAAGTGTCGAGTAATTCTGGATATAAGTACTCTTTTACTATGAAAAGAAACATTCTTTTGGAAAAATATTTTTCTAAAACTAGATGGTAAATAATATATTTTTTTCATATTATAATATGTTTTTTTATAAAATTAGTGGTTTCTTAAAATATTTTATAACGTGCACCTAAAAATAGGTTAGAATTTGAGAAATTCCATTGAAAAAATCCTGTATTTTAGGATGAATCTTTGAAGGATCATTTTAAAACATATAAATCCCCATAACTTTAGTTATGATTTTGGTTTTACCAAATATAAATATAATTCACATAGAACTTATGAGTGTTACATATAAATGAATAATAATTTAATTGAGGTATATAGACATTAAAATTATCCTGAATGAAAAAGGATGTTCAGGTGGAAAACCCTTACATTAATTCTGAAGGTGTTCCAAAATTGATCTTAACTACCTGAATAAAAAACATAGGTTCATAAATTAATGATTACAGAACCTCTAATACATTTATTTGATTTATTATCACCTTATTAGGTTCATTCATGGCCTTTTGATGGGTAAATAGTTAAAATTTCATTTTTTTTATTGTTTTCTTCAATGAATTAAAATTAACTTTTTTATTATCTAAAAACTTATAAGGAAAAGTGAGAAACCACATGATACAATGATTACAACCATTAAAACCATGAAAGATGATAACATAGTTCAAGACTACATGTTCCACCCCTCCCTAGTGACTATATCCTGATGACAAGCTTTCACCAGTAGATGACAACTCGACTAACTGTCTCGTGCAAGGTTGCACCGACTTGGTACCGGTGGTAGAGCAATCCCCTCTCGAACTTCCAAATATGAATGGAATTCTTAGGAAAACACTTCCAACTCTGATCCTCTTCTGACCCAGATGCATGTAGTGTTCTGCATACATATATATACAAAAATTCAATAATCAATCATGAACCTAAATGCAGCCTCAAATTGCAGACTCCCATTGTTATTCACAACCTCTCTAATTAATGTCCAGGATACATTAAATCTTTCATCGTTTTCACGTTCCATTTGAATTAAGTTTTTCTTTACAATTGATAAACTCTTCAGGTATGATCCATTGGATTCATCCAAGCCCAAAAAATCAAGAACCATGTTAAAATCTTCGAAAAACATAGACCAACCGGAGTAGTATACATAGATGCACAAAAAACGCTTTAACCAGATTGAAATCACAAACAGAACAGGTTTAAGGAAAGGATAATAAAAATAGATTAATCCCTCATCAAACCAAAAGACTCATAGAATATCGAATCCAATACAATAACATGATTCAATATATCATGGGTTGAAATCCATTACCTTAACCAGGCACCCAAACACCAACACGCCAGAAATATGGTCTCGCCACATTCTAGACCTACAATCCCATCGCTACCACCAAAAATGCACACAAATCCCATAGTAAAACTCCCAACGTGCCCTCATTAGACACCAAAATGAGGCTTCAACCCATATAAATGGAGCTAGACCACGAAAATTCACCGCATCACTGATAAAAGCGCTATCAGATTTGAGTATAAAGCAAGGAGTCTAGGAAATAGAGAAATCGTCTGTATGGTCGAGTCTGCAACGTCATGAGACACACGAAACGAGCCCCCAAGAAAACCAAGAGGATAATTTCGCTATCTTAGGATGGAGAAGATGAAGGCGGTGATGGGGGTAATCCCAGCGTCGCAGAGCCCCTTACGGGATCATCCAAAGAAACAAGTATCAGAGCATTTTCTTCATTGATTTTCAGGATCAGTTAACTTATATTCATGTATGGATAAACATGTAAAATGATAATGTTTTTCCAAAATATAATTTTTATGTTATTTCTAAACAACCATAATATAAAATTGTTATAAAATTAATTTTTTTAATGTTAGTAAAGATGAATCATTATATAAAATTTTAATGAAAATTGTACGGTAAATTGGCGGTTTTTTATCACAACAAAATCATATTGATTTATAAATTATTATCATGTGTAAAAAGTATCCAATAATTATAAATAAGTTATAATAAATATATTATAGTCTTTTTAAACAATCCAAATTGTTTCATTACCAAAATTAAATAATGTAACATAAATTGAAAACATGTCGTCCTTGAATGTGATAAATTAACACATCTCTAATAGTGTTTTCATTTCTAGTAAAAATGATGGGGAAATGAGTGAAAATTAATAATTATTAAATTATCATAATAAAATTATATTGCATCTAATTTACTAGAATTATCACAACATTTGGATGAAATGAGGCGAGGGATGAAAAAGAAAAGAAAGGAACTTGAAATAAATGAAATGAAAATAGGAATTTACCTATTGAAGTAATCTTCATTGAGAACCTCTATAAGAAAAATGTTTTAGAGTTTTAATGAGAAAAGGGGATGATTGAAGTGGGGGAGGATCTTGGAAGGATATTTGTTTATAATTTAGACAAGGCACGTGACTTGATAAGAGATAAGTGAATAGGGAGTGGGGGGGGGGTTATAGTGGAGGAGGGGAGGATTTTCCCAATATTTTACTCATTATTTTGTTATTTCCCCAAAGAGAACCAATAGAATTAATTCATGGGACCATTAATAGTAATAAGGTCATAATAGTTCAATCCTAGAGGTCTTACATCAGCCTTATATCACTTATGAGTCAATAAATCTTGTATTAACTATTTATCATAAATTATCGTGTTTTATTATTCACCTAAAATTGATGTATTTTAGAAAAATTCTAAAAATTCACCCTAACGATATTTGGAAATATATAATCCAAAAATGAATCCCCATTTTATCATAATTATTTTATAAGTATGTGAAATTTATTTTTTATATAAGATCATTATTTACTTGAAAAATATACATTTTCAATTTAAAACCTGATTTTATAATACATTTAAAAATTGATTGAGGTCACATAAAATTAACCTAAAATCACACGACAACATAATATTTATTTAGGAATATTTTTTATGAAAAATAATATTATTAAGTTATTAATTTAAAATTGTAATTAAATATTTATTACTCAAAAAATACCAACCCATAATTTTGAATTTCAAAAATACACTATTTTATATAAAAGGCACTTGAATTTAATTTATAATTTCATAGGTGTGGTTACAATTCATAAGGGTCATATTACAACTCATAATGGTATGTTAGTATTCATAAATGCAGAGTTACTATTCACAAAAAAAATATGTTGATATTATCAGACTCCAAATATCATACTAAACACAACCATATATGTCAGTTTTTTAAAAATCCAAAACACAGTGGTTGAAAAAAATTATGTTTGCTGGATAGGTTATAAAATAGTAGTAGTCTTATAGACTTAGTGTTTCATCCATTCAATATAAAAATTATTTTCATAATCATGGGGTGTGGAAAATATTCTATGTACAAGTATAAAATTCATCTCATCCCTAGACGACAATGATGTATGATTATCATCCAACAACCACTCTTGTATCTCTTATAAATTTGATTCAAAATTGTTGATGGTATTTACCCTATCTAGAAATTTTTAATTGGATAACATAATAGAACAAGTCACCAAGAATATGTCCTCAAATACACATAACTTCCAACATTTTGGAAAGATCCTAAGCATCCACTCATCATATGATGTTCACATATTTTGTTTTGTAAGTTTCATAGTAAGAGAATATATGACAGCATTCCCCCTTCCCAAGGAATAAAAATTATTTAAATCTATCTTCTACATAGGCTCAACCAAATTTCTTGATCATTGGATCAACAATCAATAAAAAAAGATAACTCAAAAAATTTTATGCTCAGTTTAGAATAAAAACAACTCAATAATTTGATAGTGGACCTAGTGAGTCATTTTGTGGACCAAAACCACTATATAAATATCAAGAGTGTTGTATTTTACTTGTGGGGTCCAATATAATGAAATCCATAAGCAACCACAAGGACTCATAATATAAAAAATACCCCAAAACAATCTCTAAATACCCAATAAGAAATATATACCCAATACATTGTTATAGATCATAATCATAAAATACTCCATCCTACTCTATAGAATCATAAATTCATCCTCAAATTTTCTACTCCACCCAAACGTGACCCCATTCGGGATCATCTATTTCAAAGGCACTGCCATGTTTGAAAAAATGTCAATAAACCACTAGTTATATCCATCCAATTTAAAAAATTTGAAACATTGAATATATTCTTTGTTAAATCCCACTAAATCACAACATTAACCTTATCTAGATAAATTGAAAAAATTATAGAGGAATAATTCCCCTTTAATATAAAAATATCACATCAAGATCATCATATAATGTGGATGTACATGAAGTGTGATCAAAATAATATCATGGAAATTTGCATGTAACTATATGGAAGGTGAAACATGATGATATATTTAAATAATTCCATGATAAATGAGTCCATATAATATTTATAAACATAGTTCATGGGATCCATGATAACCATTGGTCAATTATTTAGGAAAAATGAGATCATGTGATGCTCATACAACAAATACATACACCATAATGTGATATATGGTATTTCATATATCCCAACCCATATTTTATGGTTTTCTGACCATAAGTCATTCTTGGGGTACCAAATTGCTCACCTCAACTATACAATTAATAAACACTCCATGGAGATGGATATTTATGTTTCATTGTAACGAGATGTTGTTTATTAGAATTCATACATAATCAAATGATACTATACCATTCAAGGAAAATAATCTGTGCACCCTAATGAGAGATTCTCTAGTGGATACATCACGTTCTATCCTAATTTATGATGCTTCACCTTGAGATATCATAATTGAACTAGTGTGATATGATATGGTGGAATTGATATAGAATATCAAACATCAAATATTTAATAATAAAAATCCTTACCTTTATTTTTATGGATACCTACAATAGATTACAATAAACCTTCCATATAATTGTCAACAAACGGAAGATGTATAAAACCATCACCTAATATGTAATATAAAATACATTCATCCCATGTATCTTAAAGGTTCTAATATGGATATGTTCAAGTCCTACCAAACCATCCTCTAGATTCCACTCCCCAGTAATAATGTACTCATTCCCCATAGGGGACCTAAAATACACCCAACTTCGATAACAATAAATTAAATTTGGATATTTGAAAAACCAAATCATTCTACCTTATAAATTGAAACTATTTATCTAAAATATCATATGGCTCTATAGATCACTATAACATATAACCACAACAATACACTCTTGGAATAACTGAATATATTTTATGATCTTCTTGAGAGTCACATAAAGTGATAAAAATGAAAGAAAACATCACATGATACCATAATACAATGACAAATTGGGTATAAATTAATGAGTTTGACACCATTATATAAAAAATAGTTGATAATGTTTAAATAACTAAAAATGGAAAACAATCCATCGAGGCTCCATTTTTGGAAACAGCTTGAACCTAATCCAATACATATACCATTCAAGTCTTAGATCCACGATCCTACCCCCCATAACACTATCTATCTAGGGGATTTGAACCATTTGGAGCATGTAACTACTACTATTGACAAGTGTATCCATATCCTTAATCGGGCCTCCTAGACATGGACATACTATATGACTGGGATTCTTGTGATGAATCTCTTGAATCATGTGTTTTTCGTGACCCTCTTCCCGCACCTGATTATGATAATGATGAAAAAATTGTTCGTGATATCAAATTCTAATGGAAGAATGAAACTCTTTCAATGGAATAGTATACATATTAACATAATGACCCTAGTTCCCACAATTTAAGAATAAGGGAGGAGTCACTCTTGATGTTTAATCATATGAACCCCTACATTAACCAATTATGCAGTAACTGAACTAGTTTATTTCATTTGATCAAATATGTTTTGTAATACCTGACCACGGTTACCCAAAGTTGGGGCATTATTACATAACATTGGCATGATCACAAGGTATCAAATCCTGAAAGACTTATAATTTTAGGGGCCTTGGATGTACTAGATACATTCATAAGTTTTACATTACATCATGAAATAAAAACATCAACAACATTTTGTCCCCATTGAACACACTTATATCCTTAGCTTATCCATACAAGGTCAACCATAAAATATTTCTTCACATCCTGGGAAAAATAAAACATAGAAATGGGTGATCTCAGATCCACAGTAAGGATAACAATATAGAGGAAATATTCATAAATAAGCATAAACAATTAATGAAATGTACAATACTAAAACATAAGCCTTTTAAGAAAAAAATCTTCATAATATTGCAATATAAATCAAATAATTCCATTTACATATTCACATGGATATTCTACTAGTCGAATAATCACATGGAATATCAATTGCCAATTTCATAATGATGGAATGCACAATGCCAGTCTTCATAACCACCTAGTCAAGACCTTGTGCCTAGACTATCAATAAGATTTTGTCAAGGCCTTGTTCCAAGACACTATTTTGTCTCATGAGACCAACTGATACATCAAGGAGCTATAGCTGGTATCCCCCATCACTTAGTAAGTATAAATCATTACACATATGAAAATTTTTAAGCATAATCTAAACATTCGTATTAAAACTAACATAAGAAATGTCAATATTTTAACCACAAACCATGAATGGTATAAAAATTGCACATCCACAGTCAAACATAACTTATTCAATACAATATGGAATATTATATTATTATAAATTAACCTCAATCAATAATAATGAATGATATTTTCATAGATTAAAATAAACATCAAAACTATTTGAGAGAAATATTCCCCTTTTTCTTGAAAACATTTAAAAGTCTCTCTATTTATCAAGAAACCATTTAAAACAGTTTTTTGAATCAAAGATCCCCATACCACTTTGAGTCTTATAAAATATATTTTAATTTTAAAAAATTGATGTGAATGCAAATAAATACTTAATACCATTTCTAAATAATGGAAATTAATGAGAAATATTTAGATGAATAAATCTCCAAATATTTAAAAGGATAATTTAATAAGAGTTCCTAACAAATAGAGAGACTTTTGAATATATATAATTGAGGTAATATAATATTTATAATATCATGAGAATGAAGGGATTCATGGTATACTATATCCGAGTACAGTAAAGACACTATATATTAGTAAATTGATGTAAAACAACAAAGAAGTCTCAATAGAATATAAATTGAGAAGAAATCCATTATAGAGACTGTATCCTTAAGTTAAGGATAAATAAATGACATAATTATTTGTGAAAAATATAAATACAATGAATATGATTGTGTATATATTGTTAAAAAATCAGAGTACATTCACATATATTCTTGTAACAACAACACCAATGACATAGATGTTTAACTCAATGTATGGAAATTGAGTTAAGATTACTCTTATCAAGTTCATATCGATGACTTGAAAATTTATCAGTGGAGTGATTATGTGTATCTAAAGATTACACACACAAAGGGGAGTGTAAATTAGTATATAAATAATTACATAGTTATTTCACACATAATCATGGAGTAAAATAATCAATAAAGTATGCGTAAGGCCCAATGAGTGGAAATTGAAATTTGAAATTCCCATACCGATTTGGTAAATTATGAAATATACACCCCATGAATGAAGTATCATACAATTAATATGTAAATTCCCACAATTTAAATTATATTACACAAATAATACTATCTTGGGTAGTACATACACCTCACAAAAGGAAATAATGTTAATACAGGATGAATCTCACGAGAATAAGAAGTGAGATGAAAACCCATTACCTTGTACTTTTCCATGGTTGAGGGTACATTATCCTCAAGTATAATAGATAATGAATTGTTATTAAATAATAAAATAATCATATACATAAATATGATTTCATAAATGATCCCATAATATTGCATTAATAATATTCTATTAGTATCAACGTTTCGAGTGTTAACTAATTCATTTTCCTTCAAATGATTGGTTACGTATGCCATGTTTGTTATGAATATGATTTATTTGATTCATATCCATAATGATATTAAATTATTAAAAATTATTTTTAATCATAAAATGAAAATTATTCTCGAATGGTTATGAAGGGGAATGAATCTCATCACGTTTGTGGAGATGATAATCAGTACCTATGCACGAGTGACAATATGATTATATTGATGGAGAAAGAGCATTTAATTGGATGGTATATAATATTTAAATATTAATTAACATGTTATATTTGTTATATAAATATATTATATTCATTATTAATCCAATCAAAATAATGAAGTGTTTGAATAACAAACTACACCACAAGGTGGAGACGGTAAGCCGTACGTATGCACGTATGGTGACATTGTCCATTATAGGATAGATAGAATAACTAATAAGGTTATTCCATATTTATAATAACCTCACAGTATGTAAAAGGTACTGGAGATATTATTTTTCTATGGAATCAAAAAATAAAGAAGATGTGGAAGAAGAATAGAACTTGAAAGAGGGTGGTGAAATTATTACTTCTTCAGGTGTTTCCTTTTGAGTTGATCAAAAGGTATACATAGGATGGATTTATAATCAATTTAAAGAACCAAGGATAAATTGGGGGAAGATGGGAGGCTATTTGGGTCAGGTCTGGCCGATCCAAATGGCTTTGGAGGTGTGAATTTAAGAGAAGTGGAAGTAACATTTTATAAGATATGTGAGGGTCACTTTAAAAAAAAATGCTTGAAATAATATTTTATAATAAAATAATTTTCTGTTTCTAATGGCTCCAAAATGATTTATTAAGAGGATAAGTTGCGTATGGATCTAAATACACTCAACCAATATATTTTAGATAGGTTTAGTTAACCATATTAACCTTTTCTTTTATATTTAATTCATAAATAAATAGTTTGACATTTACCATGTCTCGTTGTATTTTTATATTATATGGTTAATAAACGTACTATAAACTATAAAGAAAACCCCATGTGGTTCAATATTGATATATATAACCTTATATAAGTCTTCTTACCAAAACTTATATTTTTTGTAATATTATATCAATTAATAATATAGTATTTTTTTTTAAAACACAATTACGTCAAATTTGAAACTATTTAGTATTTGATTTTTTCGAAATCCTTAAAAACATTATCACCTAAAAAAATATATTTAATCAACCAGAACATGTAATATTAACCTAAAAATTTAGTGGAATTCATCATAGGTCTCAATTTCATTTATTTGGATATTTATTATATCAATTATTTTAATATTTCATTATTAAGGTAATTATTGCATCATTGTTGTGTCATAAATAAATTAAATTATATAATGTATAAAAATTATAAATAAAATATAATTATGTAGGAAATATTATCATCTTTTTAATTAATATTTATAGTTGAATTTATGTTGTGCGTAACCATATATTAAAAATAGTTTAGTTATTAAACTTTGAATTTAACTCTATTAACTCTTCTTTAAATAAAATAATAATAAATGTCCCAATCTAATCCATGTGGACTGAATAGGATCATATTTTATTTATAAGGATGTTTCTAGTTGAACTACACTTGTCCAATTGAATTAAGTCGTGTGTTGGGGTAAATATAATATTATTTTTACCCTTAATTATCATATTTACTTTTAACCGTGGTAATTAAAAGTCAAAAGTTACTATTCACCTAAAATTATTTTCATATTATTGAACAAAATATTACCTAATGACGTCAACAGTATCTCTCAGATTTTTGAAATTCAACTTAATGAAGTGGTAAAATTTTGTTTTATGCAAATTTGTAAAGTCTTTTAGAAGGTGGGTAAAAGATGGTAAAAAGATCAATAAAATTTTATACATCTGTTTTTATTATAAAATTGACTCCAATAAAGCACATTGAACTAATATAAGTATTATACATCTATATTGACTTAAATAAATTAAATAAATAATTATTTTAAAAAAAACCATGGTTTTTAAACAATAAACCAGTGTTTTCACTATTCATAAAAAATTGATAGTTTTTAGAAAAATATAAAAAATTTACCCTAAGATACTGTTGATATTCCAAAATGATAAAATGAATTCTATTATACCAAACTCAAAACATATAAGTATAATAAATTAATTTAAAATTAATTATTATTGTCAAAACCAAAAAGTGGGTTTTTACGAATTAAAAACTATCGAAATGTTGACATGGGTTTATGTCAAATTTAAATGTGAAATTACATATAATTATCAACATTTTATTAAATGATAAAAATATAATCTAATTATACATATAAACCATTCAAATTCATAATTTAACGCTATAAATTATTTCAATAAAAAAGTTGTCTTCAATTAAAATTTAGTAATTTCCACTATTCATTGAAATATGAATGTTATAAGAAAAGTATCAAAAATATATCCAAAATAAATTTTTATGTCCCGATTCAAAAGAAGAAATTAATTTCACTAAATTTAATATATAAAAGTTTCAAATCTTGGTTTTAAAAAAGGTTTTCCAATAAAAGGTTGTAAAATATCGTTTTTTAAAAATCACTTCTTTTATCTGAAAAAATGAAGTAGTTCTTATATAATGTCTAAGAAACACATAATATGGATTTTAAAATTAAATTTATTATATAAAATTCTAAATTCAGTTAATTCAATTCATAACTGCTTTTTGAATGGTTTTTTTGGTATGTCGTGGTTCCCTCGAACTTGGTGTTGCGTATAGCCCAATATTTTGAATTAATTAAAATAAAATAACTTAATATGAAATAATGGGGTGTTACATTATTCCCCCCTATTGGAAATTTCGTCCTTTCAATTTTAAAATTGAGCATGGGAACATCATTGAATGTCCAACAACGGAAAAAGGAGTCAATAAAATTATCACTTTAAAATAAAAAAGTGAAGTAAAAAGGTCACCCAAGATAACCCATACTACGATTCCATGTAGGAAATCATGGATATTGAAGAGAAACTATGTTTCATGTTTTGATAAAGATTGATAGAAAACATGATCAGGAGAAAGATAACAACATGAAAAACACAAACATGTAATGGGGTAAACGGTATTTAGTTTACTAGTAGGAATAGTAAATGGACAACTTTTTTTTTGTTTTATGATCCATTTCACAAATTTGATGAATTTATTTCTGATATTAACTATGAACATAAATATATATACTAAAATTTTAAGTAGAGTATTATCCATTAATAAATTTCTACCTCTAACTCGTCTTATTTGTTTAACGATGAGTATTCAAGATGACTTGGTAACACCTGAAGTGCTAGAAACAACTTCTAGAGAATCACATTATCACAATAGATAATCTATATATTTCCCTTGTGTTTATAGTTTAAACAAAACCAAAATTGTTAGTTCAATATAAGATGATCCACAAAAATGAAAATCCTTTAGAAAAAGAAATGCGAATCTTAATTTCTAAAATTAATCCAACAATACTAAAATTTATATAAATACCATTCACTAAACAATTTTCATTAAAATCCTTAAATATAATCCAAACTAACATTGAAACCCAAAACATAGAAAAATTTGCTTGCATAGTCTTCCATGTTAAATTGTATCTCCAAATAACATCGATGACTCTTAAAGTCGCATAATTAAAAGTAATTAACCTAATCACATATTCTCTTTGATTTGTTAGTAATTTCCATAAATAACACAAATCACTATAAATATACAATAAAAACATAGATAAGTATCCACCATTACTCATAAAATAAAATCCCATAGTATTTTATTTTCCTTAGGAATATATTGTTCCCAACAGAGTGAACTTATTCTAAAATAACATTTATAACTTAATCACCAAATCAATTTCATATACTAGGGATATCCATTTTATAAGACATAAGAACCAAAATCAACATATTATTGATCAATAAAATTTTTTAACTAAAAACAATTAGTCACACTAACCATGGACTTCAGGTAGTCCAGTGGGACATGATGAATTCCAATTGAACACTTGTTGTGGTTTAGATTCCTGCATCTTTGTCTGATGTGATGAGTTGTGACACGGTCTGTGTGTTTCCCTTTTAAAAAAACTATATTTTCTAACATTCCCAAAATTAGATATATTCGTCAAAATTACCATAACATAATTTCACCAAAAAGTTTATCTCATAACTCACATTTTCATCCCAAAATTAATAACATGTGATTTCCTCAAATTCATGGATCATATAAACCCAGATGGTTATTTATATTTATATCAACAACAGAAAAGATAATCCTTACTAAAATAAATTTTTCACCTAACAAACTATAGGGTTACACATACAAGATAAAATTCTTCAATGTAATCCCATTAAAAAATAGCACTAATACTTTTAATCATTTCTTCATCCATTTATTTTCACATAGGTTGTTCCTTGACCCTGATTTTATCCTATAGAATAGTGCATTCACTCGGGTAATTAGCAGGTCCCCTACATTTACAGAAAATGACTGTAAATGGATTCCTGTGATCATTTTTTTTCTTCCATAGTAGTCCTCATTTTCCTCGGTAATTCTTTACTTTATGTCCTTATTTCCCACACATAGAGATTTTTTTGGTTCCCTTGATATACATTCCTAGGTATCTCATTCCACAATTCCTTCATGATGGAAATTGAGCTTTCTTTTCTCCATGGTCTCCACTACTGTAGATCTAATCGTTCACTGCCTTTCTCTTTTTTGTTGAGTCCATGAGTTGGTTAATATATATGTTGTTAATAATATTTTTGGAAACCTGATTCGGGATGAACACTATATATTTTACACCTATCATCATTCCATTTCATTTCTCATTTCCACCATTTTTCCCACCATTTACATCATGTTCAATGTTACTTTTAATTCCTTGGAAACCCGCAATTAACTAACACAAGAAATCATCGTGTGAGTCATAAAATTATTTAGATTTTATCAGAACAACTTATTTTCAATATAAAACACCATAGGATTAAAAAATGTTATTTATTCTCATCTTATATTAAAATCTATCAAATCGGTTTATAAAGAAAATGTGATTTATCTTAAGCATAACCCCCGGGAGTTTCGTAACTAAGACTGAAGAAAGGCCAGTTGTGGTGTACCATGATATCACGGGTCATGCCTGAAACCCCTTGTAAGAGTCTTCACTCATAGGTTAAATTGTACCAGAGCCACCTCTACCTTCTCGTATCCAGGTAGGGATGTATTTCTTGGAAAACTCACATAATAAATACATTACCAAAATTTTGGATGTTCTTCTCTACGAATCTTCAAATTCTATCTTTATGGTAGTGTTTTCTAATCAGATTTTTACTAAATCTAGTTTTCATGGTTTGTACTAACATTCCCCTTTTACAAACTGTAACGCCCCGACCCCACTTACCGAGAGTCAGTGCATTATTACATAACATTGGCATTACCACAAGGGTTGAAATTCAGAAAGACCAATCAGATTAGTATCCTTAGAAGTAAGAAATGCATTCATATGTTTTATATTACATCATGACATAAAAAACATTAACACCATTATTTCCCCACTGACTACACTTATATCCGTAGTCCATCACCGCAAGCCAACCATAAAATATGTCTTCAAATCCTATTAAAAATATAACATAGAAATGGGTGATCTCAGATTCTCAGTAAGGATAACAATATAGCGAAAACTTTCAAAAATAAGAAAACACAATAAAAGAAATGTATAAGACTAATACATAAGCCTTTTAAACATAAAAGTATGCATAATATGGCTAATATAAATCATTTAATTATCTTTAGTTATTCACTTGGATATTGTTCTAGTAGAATAATCCAAGACAATATCAATATCCAATATCATAATGATAGAGTGCATAATCCTAGACATCATAAACACATAGTCAAATAATTGTGCCACGAGTACAAATAAGATTTACTCAAGGAATTGTGCCAAGACACTCATTTGTCTCATTAGACCTATCGATGCATTGAAGAGATATGGAAACCTCAACCCTTCACATATAAATTCCAATTCAATCCTCATATTAAAATGTTTAAACATATTCTAAATATTCATATTAAAACTAGAATATGAAATGTCAATATTTTAACCACAAACCATGAATGGTATAAAAATAGCACATCCATAGTCAATAATAACTTGTTTAATTTAATATGGATGACAATATTAAATAAATTAACCTCAATCAAGAATAATTAATGATATTGGCATAGATGAAAATAATCATCAAAACTATTTAGAGGAAATATCCCCCATTTTTCGAAAACATTTAAAAGTATAACTATTTATCAAAAATCCATTTAAAATAGATTTGTTAATCAATGTTTCCTATAACACGTTGAAACTTTTAAAAGGAATTTTATTTTTAAAACATTAATTTCCATTTAAATAAAAATCCTTAAAACTATTTTCAAAACATGGACATTAATGAGAAATATTTAGAAGAATAAATATTTAAACATTTAAAAAGATATTTTAGTAAGAGTTCCTAACCAAAGGGAGACATTTGAATACAAATAATTGAGGTAATCTAAAATTTATAACATCATGAGAATAATGTGATTTATGATATACTATGTCAAATTATATTATATGCCCCATATAAAAGTTAATCGGTGCATAACAACAAAAAAGTCTCAATAAAATGTAAATTGCAATGAAATCCCGTATAAAGATTGTATCCTTAGGATAAGGATAAATAAATGAAATAATTATGTCCGAAAAATATAAATACTCTAAATATTATTGGATATTCAGTGTAAAATAATTAGAGGACATTCACACATATTTTTGTAACAACAACACCATTGACGTCGATGTTTAACTCAATGAATGGAAATTGAGTTAAGATTACTCTTATCATGTTAATATAGATTACTTGATAATTTCTAAATGGAGTTATTATGTGTATCAAAATAATATCCACACAAAGGAGAGTGTAAATTACTACATAAATAAATAAATAGTGATTTCACACGTAATCTTGATGTAAAATAGTCAATGAAGTATGCGTAAGGCCCAATGAGTGGAAATTGAAATTTGAAATTCCCTTACCAATTTGATAACATACGAAACATACACTCCATTAAAGAAGTATCATACATTTAAGATGTAAAAAATACATTAAAAAATTATATTACACAATGAATACAATCATTGAGATTACATACACCAGACAAAAAGAACTATTGGCAATATAGCTTGAATCTCACAAGAATAAGAAGTTAGATGAAAACCCATTACCTTTACTTTTCCAAGGACAAGAGTAAGGTAAACTCCTTTATAATATTTTAATAATTGTTATTAAATTATAAAAGAATCATATACATAAATATGTTATCATATATAATCTTTTAATATTGATTTAATAATATTTTTGTAGTGTCATCGTTTCGGGTGTTAACTGATTCCTTATCCTTTATATGATTGGTTTCGTATTCCATGTTTGTTTTTCATAGTATGTATTTGATTCATATCCAGAATGATATTATGTTATTAAAAATTATTTTTAATCATAAAATGAAAATTATTCTTGAATGATTACGATGGGGAATGAATCTCGTCGTGTTTGTGAAGACGGTAATCCATACGTACACATGACCAAAATATCATTATATTGATGGTGAAATCTTATGTAAGTGGATGATATATAATATATACAGAATAAATAATAAGTTATATTTATTATTTACATCAGTTATACTCATTATTATACCCATCCAAATAATGATGTGTCTGAATAACAAACTACACCACGACGTGGAGACGGTAATATGAATGTTCACACGTGTGGTGAATTTTCCCATTATAAGATAGATAGAATAATGCATATGGTTGTACCATATTTATAATAACATCACAGTATTTATAAGGTACAATATTTTTTATTTTGGTATCGAAACAAAATTGAATGAGGATGTGGAAGAAGAAAAGAACGTGAAAATGGGTGGTGAAATTATTACCTATTCTTCGGGTGTTTCCTTCTGAGTTTGTCAAAAGGGAACCTTAGGATGGATTCATGATAAAATTACGTCCTCTAAGATGAATTGAGAGAAGTTTATAAAATATTTGGGTTGGGGTTTTCTGAGCCAAATGGCATTGGATGTGTGAATTTATGAGAAGGGGAAGTACCCTTTTATAAGAGAGGTGTGGATCACTTTAGGAAAAGCTTGAAATATTATTTTATAATAGAAGAATTTTCGGTTTTTAATTACAAAAAATGAATTATTTTGAGGCTTAGGTGGGTATGGGTTGAAAAAAACTCGACCAATAGGTTTTATATAGGTTTAGTTATCTATAATAATCTTATCTTTTAGATTTAACTCTTAGATTTATAGTTTTACATTTACCTTTTCTCTTTGTATTTTTATAATATATGGTTAATAAACATACTATAAACTGCCTAGAGAACCCCAAGTTGTTCACTATTGGTATATCTAGCCTTATCCAAGTCATTTGGTTGAACATTAGATTTTTAGAAATACTATATCAATTAAAAATATAGTAATTGTTTTAAAAACTCAATTATGTCGAATTTGAAACTATTTAGTATTTTATTTTTATGAATGCCATAAAAACTTTATCACTTCAAATAAATTTTATTTAATCAATTATAACATTCCATATTATCCATGAAATTTTTTTGAATTTATTATAGGTCTCAATTTACATTTATTTGGATATTTATAATTTCAATTATTTCAATATTTCATTATTAAGGTAATTATTGCATAATCATTGTGTCATAAATAAATTAAATTATTTAATGTCTAAAAATAATAAAAAATATCATTATATATATAATATTGTTATCTATATAATTAATAATTATATTTGAATTTATATCCTTTGTAACCCTATATTAAAAATGGTTTAGTTATTAAACATTTAATTTAACTCTTTTAACTATTCTTTAAATAAAATAATAATAAATGTCTGAATCTAATCCAAGTGGATTAAAGAGGATCATATTTCATTTCCAAGGTTTTCTTTGGTATAATTACACTTATCAAATAGAATTTGAACATGTGTTAGGGTAATTATAATATCATTTTTACCCTTAATTACCCAATTTACTTTAAACCGTGGTAAATAAAAGTCAAATGTTAATATTCACCAAAAAAAATTCTTCTTATTGAACCAGAATTTACTCATTTATTTCAAATGTGTCTCTCGAATTTTTAAATTCATCTCACTGAAGTGGTAAAATTATGTTTTATGCAAATTTGTAAATGCTCTAAGAAGGTGGGTACAAGACAGTAAAAAGTTCAATAAAATTGTATATATCTATTTTTATTTAAAAATGACTCCAATGAATTGAATTTAAATAATATAATTAATTTATTTTTGTATTGAATAAAAAAAATTAAATAAATAATTATTAAAATAAAATTTCGGTTCTTAAACAATAATAGAGTGTTTTAAATTATTCATCAAAAATTTAAAGTTTTCAGAAAAATATCAAAAAATCACCCTATTCTAAATTTGATTTTAAAAATTCAAAAATGAATTATATTTTATCAAACTCAAAACATATAATTTTCATAAATTAATTTAAAATTAATTCTCATTGTCAAAACAAAAAAGCGGGTTTTAATGAAGTAAAAACTATAAAAAGATTGACATTTGATTATGTCAAATTTAAATGTAAAATTACTTTTAATGACCTACATTGTATTAAATGATAAAAATATAATATTATTATACTTCCATACCATTATAATGTATAATTTAACACAAAAAATTATTTAAATTACAATAAATTCATTTAAAAGGTAGTATTTCTCATTTTTCATCAAAATATGAATGTTATCATAAAAGTCCCAAAAATTCAACCAAAATAAATTATTATGTCCAGATTCTAAAGAAGAACTTAATTTCATTAAATTTAATATATAAAAGGTTAAAATATTGGTTTTAAAATGGGTTTTCAATTAAAATGTGGTAAAATCTCATTTTTTACAAATTACTTCTTTTATCTGAAAAAATGAATTTGTTCGTATATTATATCTAAGAAACACATAATATGGATTCTAAAATTATATGGAGTAAATAAAATTAAAATTCAGTTAATACTATTTATAAAAGCATTTTGAATGGCTAGTTTTGTAAGTCGTGGTGCACTTGAGCTCGGTGTTGCGGGTAGCACAAGATATTGAATTAATTTAAAGAAAATAACTTACTATGAAATTTTGGGGTCTTACATATTTAACTTCTATATTACCCACTCATAACTCCACATGAAATTCCATTACATAAATATGGGGAAAGTATTAATGAATAATCCTTGACAAAATCATTCTGAATCGTAAGAGTCCTACTAATTACATCCAAATACAAATAAAATTTAAAAAACATGACTTAATTCCTCAAGAATGGATGAGTAATTATCTAAAAGATTTGGAGATTATATTCTAAAATACAATCTTATAATATAAAAACATGAATTATCAACCTTAATCGTGTTTCATAATCATCCACGAATGTATTCACATATAAGTTATCGGCAATATCCTTTCCCTATCGATCATTAGTTCTTAATGAATTCATTACATAAATAATTAGACCTTAATGGTTTCCCACATTATACCATTATGCCTCTATATCAAGATCACAACACCAAAACACATTTTTGATGGTTGGTAAAACATGTACATTACAATCATCACCTAATTATTAGTATGTGTCTCCAAATTGTAAAAAATACCATAAATAAACCAAATTAAATAATAGGACTCATCAAGAAATAAATTTCCTTAAAACATTATGGGATGTTGTTGCCAAATATCTAAAGAAATTTCCATTATTTTCAATCCACGTTGATGGGTACCTTCACCTCAACCAACACTATATGAAAAACAATCAGATAAAGAGGAAATGCTTCTAAAAAAAATTGAGAATATAATTGGAGCATTCTCCTCCTAACCATAAAAAACATTTTATGGAATTTTAATATAATTATATCCTTCAATGATATTCTAATTCTAATCCCATGTTAAAACCAATAGTCAATGACGATGTCTCATTATTTTAAATTCCAAGATAAGTACTCAAAATTTCCCATAATAGAAATAATATTCAAAATATTAACTTATCTAAAAGATTCTCCCACAAAACCAACAAAAAGAGGAAACACACACTATAGATAACCATAAAAACTATGAAAATTCTACATAGAACATACATAGGTACTATGCCAAAATTACAACACCAGTATGTTATTTAGAATCACATATACATAACAAAAAATATAATATTCCTACCATGGTTAAGTTAGTTTAATGTCAAAAATGATATATTTTAAAATAAATAAAATATATTATTGTTGTAATTTAATTAATTAAAACCTATAATTAAATATTAACCAATAATTTTATTTATTAAACTATGTGTCTATCCATGCTGCTTGAATTCACACCCCCTTGCTAATCATCCCACGATAAAATCCCATAAACTATGAAATAAAAATGACACACAAGAACAATTTGAAAATTTATCATCACAAGTAATAAAAATAATCCCACATCCATATAACTCAAAGATACACTACAGGAGTGATGGAGTTTTATAAGAGATGTCTTATACCCACGATAGATCTATATTCTCATAGTTTTTTCAATCCCAAAAAAATAATTCTAATGATAAGGGATCTAATCACATTTTGTAAGACCCCAAATCGAATCCCCATGTCTTGGCCAGAGTGGTATATTACCAAATACATTCATCCATATATTTAAGTGTTTTTTAAAAATTAATTGGGGCATAAATAGTACTCTAGGAGACTATGACAACATTATTAAGGGAATATTGGATTTTCACATATAAAAGATGAATTAACCGAGTGATTGACAAATAAAAGTAAGAAGTGGAACCATAAGATGATTCCATAATACCAAAATAACTTGATATAGCATAATTTAATTCAATATATAGATTCATAAAATAATATAATGTATCCCCACATGTGTTCGATAAATTTAAAAATAAAAAAAATAACAAAAGTATTGAGGTGTGATAATAAAAATAACTCAATGTATGCCATGATGTATCTTATTACCCACTCATCATTAACATACTTTTTAGTTTATAATAAGCCCCTTTACGTAATATATATCAGTTCATATAAATTATAAATGAGAATCAATATTCACATGAAGTGTTTGTGAATAATTTCAGTAGGACTCCACCAATGGGTCTATTAACGTTAATAAATTATTCTATAATAATGGTTTATCATTTAATAAAAAGTTATAAATATAAACTCAACCATATAAGTCATCATGTGATATATATATATATAGGTTTTAATAAACCAAAACCCTACCTTCCTAGGAACTATGATGTAAAGAAAAACTACTGGATCCACAATATCAAATAACAACCCACAACCCACACTTGTCCCACATGTCACAGAATAATTAACACCCAAATACCTCCTTATTATTATTGGGGTGTCATCTTATCACATTGTCCCATCTTTAGGATTCATGATTTTTAATAATATACATGGTACCCTATACAAAGGATTCCTTTTATGTAATTTTTCACATGATATCTAATTCTGAGGATTCGTGTGTGGTCTACACATCAATCCACATGCATATTTCATGTACATGTATCAAAAAAAACAACACAACCAAGGGGGAAGGATATCCCAACTCACATATCATCTATCCTGACCATACTATCCAAAATAGTGCATAAAAGCATCACATGAGGTCATAATAAACATGTGGATTAGTCCAACATCACTTACAGATAAAGCCATGAAACCACCATAGGTAACACACAAGTCCATTTCTCCACCTTTAATGTGTTTACCTTATTTAAACAGACCTATCCAATCACTCTAATACATAAATTAAATTACACATAGGGATACTAATACACCCTATTGTTAATGATACATTCATATATATGAAATAATTGACAATTGTTAAGATAAATTTCACCATAGGAGAGGTGAAGTCGGATCACCGAGGATCAACACCCAATGTTAGCCCAAAACAATAAATACCCAATTTTAATCCCAAACTCATATATATTTTTACCAAAATATAATAAAATGGATTAATCAAAAATAATAGTTACTATAGGTATTATTGTCCTTAGACTCGATGAAATGGATATTTCTTAAAAAGGATAACATAAATCCCCCAACAAAAAAGGTGTCTGTATCTCAAAAAACACATATAATGATACTCACATAGAAAAAACCCATGTTAGGGGATAGGGTAATAATGGGTGTATAAGGGGTTCTATATAAAATTAACCCTCAACGCATTTACAAAAAACTACCCAAAAACATTTAAATAGTAAAAACATTGTTTATTCTACTAATCACCACAACGTGAACCATATGGGAGTCTTCTATGAATATTCACATCACCTGGGATATGATTATTCCAATAACATCTACCAAATAAAATTTTTAGATACGTGCCTTTCTCATTGTCATGGAACACATTCACGTGCCAGCCCAATACACCAACCCGCTAAAAATGTGTATAATACACATGATTAGGTTGAAAGTAATTAAAAACAGACCTGAAATATGTTGGGGTATTACATTAGAGTTTTGATCAAATTTATTATATATATATTTTCGTAGGATGATGAGACAAATTGTGTATTATATATTTTTAAAAAAGGTACTTATAATGAATTTTTATAAACAACATAGGATAATATTTAAAACATTTAAATGAGTAAGTTGGTTTTCAATTATTTATTTTTAATTTTTAATCACCATATGATCTTTAAATATATGGTAACATAAATACTATTTTTTAATTTCATTATGGATTTTTTAATTTTTGGTTGTTTCATTAAATGTTATGGATACACTGTAATTGCATAATTGAATAATGGAATGAAGATTATGACCATATCATTATAAACTTTACTTTTTGTTCAATGATGAATTTCATGTTTATTGAATTTTATTAAAGGATCCCATGAATCAACAAATGAATTTTTTTAATTTATTATAAACCATTTTTTAGTAGATATATTCTAATGTGTTATTTCTCGAATCGTGAGGTTCATATTTTTGGACATTCCATGTTGATTACAAATATTAATATGGATCCAATGAATACAAATTATATTATTGATTAAAATCAAAAAATATAATTAATTTTTGGTGATGAGTTTATGAAATTTTGATGATTACTTTATTAGGTTAAAATCTTACTTTTATCATATTATGACTCCACCATCGACATTAACTGACTAATGGAATGCCTTTTTTTGGATAGAACTATGACACATAACATTTAAAATCTTGAATTATATGATAAAAAACATCACTTTTTCTTTAATTATATAAATATCATATTATGTTTCAGGTATATTAAGATATATCACATAAATTATTGGGATTCCATTTACTATATAATATAACATCAATTATGTATTGATCTTGACTATTATGTTATCATAAATATATTTACATTAGAAAATATTTTAAATGATGAAATAGTTTTTTAAATTGAGATTTCATTTGACTGTATAATAATTTATGTATGACACATATCATATAAATGTTTAATATATCTCACTCAATGTGATTATAATTTATTATATAGAACATGGGTATTGTTTATACATGATTTTTTACATTAATATTACATATAAACTAAATGGGTAATATAATATTTTATTCCTCAATTAAAAATTTATACAATTAGGTTTATATTCAAGTGATTCAATAATGTAAAAAATAAAATTTATTGGGACTTCACTTATTTATCTTGATGTGACTGATGAACACAATGTTCTTAATAGATAACGAAGATTTATTATTTTGTGAAACAAGTGATAGAGTTATAGAATTACGTTATTGATACTAACATATGTAAATAATTTATTTATATAGATAATTACAATGACGGGTGACTTAAATGTAGAGGGAATCAGATCGCATACCAAAAATGATAGGGTGAGCTAAAGATAGAATGTTAAAAGTAGGATACTCGTTGAAAAATTTATCCATTATAGTTTATTTTAAAGGAAAAAATATTATCTATATTATCCTATAACATAGATAATGTAATTGAATGAAAAAATAATAATAGTGAATAATATATCAAAATTAATTACTTAGTAATAATTAAGGAAAACGCATTAGGTACCAGTGACTTATCCATATCCATTAAGTATCACCTAGTGGAAATGAGATTATATTTATATTATTTTGATCATAATTAGTGTATTCCATGAAATTAAATTAATCAGGTTGGTATTTTGTAATATTTTGAGAAAATTAATCATTTATTATTGATCATGAAGAATTGATTAATTAATATTCTAAAATTCTATAATGTCATGGACTTACCGTAATGATGGTATATTAAAATAATTATCAATTTAAAAAATTTATATGGATTCCATGATATCGAGACTTCAACACCCACTTTTCATTATATAGTATATTTTATCTATAATAAAATTTTTAAACTAAGTTAAATGCCTTCACAATGAAGTATATGTTGAGATTATTCATTCTCTATTTAATTATAATGTGGGATGATCATTTAACCCATGAATAGTTATTATTTAATAAAAATTATCATATAATAGTTACAGTGATACCATACTTATTACTATAAAGATATAAATAACATTTCATAATTTTTTGAAGTTATTATTTATGAATATTCTTTTATTTGTCATGAAATAGTGAAGGATATGATTGATTGTTTATATATCATGTTTGATGTCAAGATGATCATCTATAATAGATACAAAAATTATACATACTAGTTTAATATATTATACTATTTTTTAGTTGGACATTATCTATAATAATGTGTGTCGCCTCAAAATTGTAAATAATAGTTTAATAGGTAAAATTAATATTCAACTATTTATATTTGGTCTTTTATGTTATCTAAATTAATTGGACATATTTTTCATTATTTGGTTCATCCTCCATGGCTACAGAATATCTATGATTATTTATGCATTTAGATTTTGGATATTATATCATATTTTATATCAAGGGTTTTATAATTGTAATGATGATATTATGGAAGATATTAAATTTATAGAGGGTCTTATTGAAAATAAAAAAATTATAAAAATTTGTGTAAAATAGTTATACCATTATTTATTTTTACTGAAGACATTGTAAAATTGATCTAAATAATTTCAAATGTGAATCTCATATGAGAGTCTAGTATCATAAATTATTAAAGATATTTAATATCTATTTTATATATAATTTTATTTTTTAATGTTGTAACTTGATGTAATTATTATTATTTTTTATATTATCCTTCGTAAATCTTTTTAATGTGTATATTTAGTCATTTCAAGGATATAATTTTTTTAATAATGATTTAATGTTGAGATCTGTTAATTTTAGTTCTGATGATCAAGATGATTTTGATATTATTTATTGAGATTTATATATTAAAACTGAAATATTACATTCAACATAGTATGGAAACATATAATAAAATTTATACTACTCATTTAATCTTAAAATAAGACACATGCCCATGGGTGTGATTTTTGTATGAATTTTTTATTATTTGAGACTCATCTATTATCAAAATTGGGGAAATATTATTTGTAACTATTTTAATAAATTAAATGTATTTTTTTAAATATTTTCATAAAAAAGAATTCTATTTTATAGTAATGGTAGTTTAAAAAATTATAAGAATTATGGGTGATAAAACATACATTAATTCAATTGACAATATTCATAGTCTAATTATTATACTAATTAGTGGGATTAAAATGTAAAATGAAGAAGGATATCTATGTGATATGTTTTGTATTATTAGTAAGAGGATACACATAACATATTGGTAAGTTTGGATGATGTTTTATTCTAAAAAAATTTGGTCTTTTCATTAATTATTCACATAGAACAAAACATTCTCCACTATTATTTTATTGAAAAACTATATTATTCCCTTCATTGAGTGGGTCAAATATTTACTAAAAATCCATTAATGAAGCATAATGATTGGGGAATACTATTTTTTCATGGTGTTCATGTTAGGGGACTATATACCTTCATCTCATTTAATTAAATGTGATTAAATCATCGGTTTTTTTTCTATTTATATAATTAATAATACCATGGATATATTTGAATCATGGATAATTAAAAAATAAAATATTATTTCGTTTTATTATATAATGTTATATTCAATATTTGTGGTTTTTATATTGATAATTTGAGTATAATTATACAATGGATTAAAATGGTTTTATCTAAATAATATTATATAATTAATGAATTATATTTCTGAAAAATAAAGTGATTGTGAAAAAAAATGATATAAATTAAATAATATAAAATATAGAAATTAAATAATAGTATTGGTGTATACGTTATATTTTTTCATAGTCATTGAAATATAAATTTTTACAGTGTAAAATCATCTAATAATTAATAATTATTAAATAAATAAAAAAGTAAACATATAAAAAAATATGCATTTGATGATTTATGTGTTAATGTACTTCATTATTTACATTGGTGGGATGTTTTCAAAAATCCCATAAGAAACATGTTATAATTTTTGAAATAATATAATTTGGTTAAGATGTTTTTCAGGGGAGGGTTCTAAGTGGTATGGGTTTCTTGCCACTTCTTATACACTATTTTTTATCATGTTACTCTTTAAGAGATGATACTATTACTAGAATATGGGTAACTCAAAATTAAATGAGAAATATTTCCTATATTGGTATTAGTGTACTCCATTCACAATAGTTTTTATTTAATTTCTTAATGAAAATTAAAAATAACATAGGATTAATTCCACCAATATTTATTCTTCCAATGAATACTCCAATTGCCAACAAGATTTTTTAAAATTCATAGAGGTATTCCAATTGTTAATTATTATTATAAAACTATCCTAATATATTTAAAACATATCATATGATTGATATTTATACTATATAGAATTATTTACATAAATAGATGGGTTTAAGGGTATTTAACTTATAAAAATATGCTTCTGTAAGTTGAATGATGTGACTGGTGAATGTTTGTAATTACAATGTGGTGTTGACTTGAATATTTATAATTTTAGGGAGTTTTTATCTCCATAGAATATGTGTGATGATGGTAGTGGTTGTAATTTACTTTTATTTTCATGTTTTAATTTATATTTATGATTAACATATACTACAAATAACTGTATGGTCAGATAAAGGTGGTGGTGATATGTTTCTAGTTTGACATAATATAGGTTTTCAATGATATAAAACCTATGTGGTGATGATGTATGTTACCCAAATTTATTGGATGGGAAGATAATCATAATAAATTTAATAAAATAATTTTGGTTTTTACTATACTGTATATTGTTTTAATCTATGCTTCATGGTATTTTTCTACTCATTGTGGGACATTCACCTAGTAGTATAATAGAGAGAAATCATAACATGGATAATAGACTACCCCTACCCCTCTCCCTTCTGATAAGTTCATTTATGTGCATTTTAATGATTTTTTTATGTTGATATAATTATATGGGTGTATATTGAAATGATGTACTGTTATATGATAACGTACGAGAGAGATGATGTTAATAAATTAGTAAATCATCGATCAAATTTGTATATGAGTGATCTCGAGCTACCAATTTGATATATTATTAAATATATATATAATAATTTTGTTTTTAATTCTGAATTATGGTCATGATTTCCATGATATATTTGGTAGATTTTGTAATATATGATTTACCCATGTTAATGTGTTGTCCTAATTTGTATACTTTATCCAAGGATTAACTGGTATTATCTTTATATATGGATGCATGAGGTTTTAGGGAGGGAACTAGCATGGTATATTTTTATACCCACCTATATAATATATAATTTACAAAAATATTTTCTATCATATTGGATAACGTATCACACAATAGTAGATCCTACACAGAGAGTACATTTAGTGCATGACTCTTAATAGAGTTTGTGGGTTTTTAATAGATGAATAACATTTTAATTTATAGTTTTTATCATACTAATTAATTCTCATTCATTATTTCTAAATTGTATTAAGTTTAATTATAGTTATTATATAGGATTAATTTTAAATAATTTTCATATGTGTTTTTATGAAAATTAGTTTAAAGGTAAATGCATTACATTTGAGTGTTCCTACCCGTAAATCTATTGTAAAACCATTTCTTATAAAATTATTATTTTGGGTGACATTATAAATCTATTAGTTTACAAAATAACGTTTTCAATGGATTGATATCAGAAAATGTATTCAAAATAAAATTATTAATCTTAATTATTTCTATCTTCTTTATTTTTATATAAATCTATATGATTTTATCACATTAAAACCCTATATAATTTTTAATTTCTCTCTTATCATATAAGAACATAAAAATTAAGAAACCATTAAATTTTATTATGTATTTTGATATGAGAAATGAAAATTTGTGTTATCTATAAGTTAATTTAAAACATATTTAAGGTGTGTCATATTAATTTTGTGGGATCTAATTGAATCATGAAGCATTGAATTATTAATATAATTTTTAGTTCTATTGATCGAACACATATAACTTCAACAACCCCACGAATCATTTTAGAAAAATCATAAAAAATGTATATTTATAAATAAATGTCCATTGGGTAATATGTATTGAGAGAGATCAAATTGATTTATGAGGCACAAGACTATGATAGGATGTTTTGCGACTATATATCACCCTCATGAAATTTTCGTGATCCCAAGAATCAATTATATAAAGGGATAATAATTTAATATGTATGTATATGGATAGGTTTAGTTACCTAATATTGCATAATAAAATTATTGATATTGTATTTCTTATATGGATGGATTATAATTAGTTTGATAAATAATGTATTGGTACTAAAATAAAAAACAATTTTATTGTCTTCTATTTCCACGAAAGAAGGTTGCAATTGTAAATATCCATAAATGTTATATGAAACACTGAGAATTTTTCAAATTATTATTTTTAAAACGAATTTATTATTTTATAAATTTTTGTTAGACCTCAAATTTATTATTGGTTACATTATACATAACAACTATTATATCATTTTTAGCGTACAACATTGTGTTTATTCAAAATCGTGTAAAACACACGACACTTGATTTCAGTTAACGATGAAATTATTTTATTTTAAATTTATCCATTACATACTATCCATTAAATATATGGGTGTAAGTTTTATTCATTAATTTATGAAATATATATATAATTTCATAATAAATGTATATTTATATCATCATAGAAAATAATCAATTATTTTTAGTAAATTATTTATATTAATCAAATTTATTTTTTCCTAAAAAATGATTTTTATGATTTTTATGAGAAAATATCATAATTATTTTTTATATATTTTGAAAATTTTATTTTATTTTATGAATATATATTTTGAAATTAGTATATATTAATTTAAATTTGATGAAATATTGCTATTTTTTAGAAAATGTTAACTTTTCATTGAATAATGAATCTACAGATTTATTTAAACCATTCATTTATTTTTAATAAACTAAGTAATTTAAATTAATAATTTTCATACCAAATAACGTAATTTTTAGGTATTATTAAAAAAATTAATTATTATCTTTTGGAATAACATTATATTGGATTTCAAATATAATTTTATTTTTATGGTTAAAAATTTGTGTTTTATGATATATATTTTATGGTGAATAATGCCTCTCCATATTAATTAATTAGGCTAATAAATATTGAGTATATTTAAAAATTAAAAAAAAAATACATTTTATGGAAATAAATTTTAATTTATATTCACACAAATATTATTATTATAAATAGTGTTAATATTAAATCACCATGGTCAGAAAAAAACACTTCTCAAATACCCTCATTTTGATCCCGTTTTGCAGTTTTTTTTTAAAATATTTTTTTTAAAATTTATAAAAAATTTTATATAAAAACTAAATTTCTAAATAATAACATCAATTTAATATTCTGGTGAATTATTAATAATTTAGTAAAATGATTAATTTCTGGATGAATAGGGACATGCAAAAAATTTTAATTCCAAGCTTCCGTTTTGTTTTAATTAATTATAAACTAAATTTTTTTAATGATTTTTTAGAGTACCAATATCTAAATTCTATTTTCGTTTATCGATTTTTTTATTGGAATAATTTTCATATTTTATAAATTTTTAAAACATTATAATATTATAACTATTTCCTCTTTCAACAGTCATGTTATCATCTCCTCTATGAGATTAATTATCAATTATCATTTACCACATATATGAATGGACTTTGGAAAAATGGTTAAATTTTTTTAATAAAAAAAATTTGTATTATATAATAAGGTAAAATAATATTTTTTTAAAATGAACAGTGAAAGAAATTAAAAAAAGCCATTATTAAGGTAAAATTGGTTTATCAAGGGTTAAACTAAAAATATAATGGTTTAAATGAAATGTAGACTTGTATAAAAACAATTATTTGGCCATATTTTTTCCATTCCACCTATAAGGTTCTATAATGGACCATTGTTTACCCTTTTGTCAGGTAAAAAATGTGGTAAAACTAAATCCGTCTAAAAAAATAACAAGTGTGTCCCCTCCCTCACATATAAAAGGTCACCCCATCTCCTATATTCTTCACCCCTTAGAACTATTTTTACATCCAATATATACCCAATTAACTTCAAAAAATCCTCAAATCATCCTATAAGAATTATTTTCTAAAAAAAATCATTCAATGAAGTATTTTGAAGCAAACCTATGTATGATACCCTAAGAATATGTAACATTAATTAACAAAGATATTTTTTTTCATCCTCCACATATTTAATTTTTAATTATACCATGATTATATAATAAAGTTTAAATCCAAAATAAACTATAATTTTTTTTGTGTAGGTAATAACCTAAAACAATCTCCACATCAAATTAATGTGTTAGGAAATCATGGATTGTGTGTAAGGAAGACTACCACCTCACCATCCTATATAATTTTTCTTCCATTATCACCTCTCAATGATGAAAATAATGATGCTTTTATTATTTATATGTGATATTTATGATAATATTGTACTTATAAATTTATTATAACAAATGTATTTTCATACAATCTATTTTTTGGTAATTTGATAACGGAGATCGGGTGTACAGTGGACTACCGCCTCGCAAAGTAATGTGATACAGTCAAATATTAAATGAATGGTAATAAAAACAATTTTAAGGAAAATATTTTTCATATATGAAATAAAAATTATAATTTAAATATAATATATCATTAAATTTTATCTCATTCAATCTAATAATAAAATTGTAATAACATATATGCATACATGTAACCTACTATATCCCTAAACGGTATATTTAATTTCTATCATAAGTTTTTATAGACTATGGTAAATAAAAAAATTCAGAATATATAATATATTTATCTAATGAATAATATTATTTTTATTTTGAAACCACGTCCATGGTCATAAGTCTAAAAATAAAAAATCAACCCATAAAAGAGAATTAATGTTGTTATTACCTAAAATGTAACATTAACATGGAATTCTTAATAAACATTCAATAAAAGTTCACAAGAAAATCATATATGGTATGAAATGTATAATTATTGTTCTGTGATATATATATATATAATAAACTTATATTTTTTATATTAGACGTTCTAGGGATTATGATGGAATTCTAGACTTATAGTAAGATATTTTTTCATTACTAACTACTTCCCTGAGACACTTTTAATATTTAACACTTTTTTCTGTTATATGGTGTACTAAATTTCCTATGAATTTATTTTATGATAATTATTATATATAATATAGATATTAACATATAAATTTTATGATATCTCTTTTAAGGGGTTTACTGTTCAAAAGTTAACCAATAGGTAAGTGATTTTTGTCTAACCTTTCTTCCTCTGATGCGTATGTTATATTATCCACTTACTTTCTTTACAAGGTGATTATACATTCACATTAACATGTAATATCATGAATATATTTATTTTATTGATATTTTATATGTAATTTAATGATATACCATCATGAAGATTATGTTTGTATGATCTGAGACATTATGGATCTACGTTCTTCGTAAAATTTTGGTTTATATAGATAAAAGATGGATAATTGAATGTGTACCATGTGAATAAAGAAGATAAAAGGTGTTATGGGGGTTTTGGAAAGGTAATAATGTTCAATTGGTCTATCTTCTACTTTTTTAATGATAATAACATAGTTAGTAGGAACTGTGTGCCAAAATAATTCTAGAATAGAGGAGTGGTGCATGGTTTGGTACACCATGAAAGTAGAGAGACAAATAATATGGCCTTGTAAAAAGTCATTCCACACTGTTAGAAAGGGTTTTTCAAATAGTGTGGAATCCATAGGTAGCTATAATAATTGTACCCCTCTTGGGTAGAGGCTATCACGTTGTTGGGGAACGGTTTAGAAAATCATTTGGCTAAACTGTGCGCTTAGTAAAATGTGGGATCTTTATTTTAATCATCTCAGTATTTTTAGTGTTTCAACATATTTTCATCCATATTCTCCCTCCTCCAACACTAGTAATGAAAATGAAAACCCAACTACTACCATAGACATATATCCTTTATTTCTAGGTCATTTGGAGTATATTTTCTGTGTATCAAAGATCGGGGTATGTTTAACACTCATCATGTATATTTTTATGGATTACAGCTTGTTGTTTCATTATTCTTCTTTTGATGCCCTAAAACCCTCTTTTTTCCAGTGGATCATATTTTTGTTCTTCAAAGGGTGCTTGAAAAATGATGTGAGGATAATGTTATATTGTCGTTTGTCTATGGATTCGAGGTAGGGGGTCTACAAGTTCTATTCAATAGTCTTGACGTTGATTTTTGCATATATTGTTGTGATGTTTCTTCTAGTTTTTTGTGACTTTGATGACTTTATTATGTTTTGATAAAATTAATTGGAAAAATAAGTTATTTAACTCATCATGATTCTCATGAGATTCCTTGAGATTGATATTCCTATTTAGTTCTACCCATGAGGTGATCAGACATTCTAGAATAGGGAAAATTGTGATGTTGAGCCTATGATTTAATTGATATGATGTAGATCCCATGATTTAAACATTGAAATGTTAGTTTAAATTATAATGTGGCATTAATGGTAGTTGTGTCTAGTTTTTGGAAATGTCATAAGTGAATGGTTTCCATGATGTGATAAAGGGTTAAATTTACTAATATGATCAAGTCAAATGGATTATGAATTTTTAATTGAAATGAATAAATGAATTAATTTATATGAATTGATGAATATGTTTAATGAGTTATTGTATAGAAAATAAAGAATATGTCAATTGAGATAATGTATGGAAATTTATGAAAATTCTAAATGGGATAAGGTATGGTAATTGGAAATGGGTAAAATGGGTTATTTAACGTAAAGGGTAAATGTGAAAGTTGGATAAATATTAGAATTGACTTATATGTTGAATATTAATGAAATTTGAATGTCATGCATTTTGAGTGTTTATGGTTTTCTGATATGGTATAATTCAAAAATGGATGAATAAGATTGTTCACATGGATTTGTAGTTGTGTTGTATTAGACATGAGGATCTACACCCATGGTTATGTCTAGAATGAGTTTCTAACCCCACCCTTATAATTCATGGTTTACAGAACGAAACTAAAGATCTATGACCATAATGATTTAATTTGATGATACTAACACAATCTATGCGCCTACATAAGTGTGATGTATTTTTTTATTAAATTTTTATACCTAGTGAGATAGGGAACTTATATTATTCCCTTATGTGTAATAATTGATATGCTTAGGTCATTCTGTAGATTATGTAATTTCCTAACGCATCTAACATGTGATTAAATTGTAAAAAAATGAAGAAATGTTTTAAATGAATATAGATAACTAATGGACTATGATTTGTCTTTTTTTACAATATGTTTTATTTTATACTATCATGAACTATATATTTAGACTACTTATTTTGTAGAAACCATTGGTGGTGGCATACTCAGTTATACCCACAACCTTCTTGTGTCCCCTTTGGGTACTAAAGTAGATTTCATATTTGTAAGTCAAGACAAGTAAAATGTCATTATTCCATGTATTTGAGTTGGGATTGATATGTCCATGGATGAGGATCTAGACATGGATTCAGGATGCATTTTCGGGAAACATATGCATGTCTTTATTTTGGTTTTCCCTTCACCTTTAGAACTTTTATCATGATGTGTCATATTAATTATTTGGTTATAGTTTTTACCCTATTTGGGTAATGGTCATTAATGAATTGTTCTCATTTATTGTATATTGAAACCTTTATTTCATATTTTATTTATTGTTGATTACTCTGTGATATAGGGTTAGTATCCCAACATGATCTATTAGACCATTGCTAATATTAGGTATAATATAGAATATGGGGAGGTGTGCTTGAGGTTTTGTGGATACTAGACATGGGGAATCGGTCTAGTGGACTCCGGGTCAGGGTTGTTACAATGTGGTATTAGGGGATTTATTTTATCTAACAAACTATTTTGGTATGGTAGATAACATATTATGATGTTTTGATCCTTTCCAATGATCTCATTATTGGGATTAGTTAACCCATTTACATGAGAAACCCTATGTACCAAGTGTGGTAATTGTTGTTCATGGTGTGCGATGTTACATTTGAATGATATTTTACCATTAAAAAAATCACATGTTATGTGATGTGACTATATTGTGATATTTTTTCATGGATGGAATGGCATGAGGTTTTTCATTCATGAATCATTATAGGTGCCTAGAGATATAGTTTGAATGCATCATTGTAGTCACGCACAGGAATGGTGTGTGGTACAAGAAGGGACATATACATTTCATATTACTTAAAAGTATAAGGACTGTAATATCTAATAAAGTTTATGTTAATTGGTAAATGAAAATAATGTTAATGAATGGATAAAGAATATTTCTAAGTGAAATGTTTAAAATGAATTCATAGGTCGCTGGTATTAAGTTGTAAATATGTAAAGGTGCCCAATTGTGGAAAATTCAGGTCGTGAAGGAAAAATTATATGGAAAATGGTTTCAAATGAATGGTTTAGGACATTGTTTGTTAGTTTACCATATTTTGACCTCTAATTGAGGTAGGTATAGTTAAGGGTATTGTTCTAGTTGTGAAGATGTCTGTTGGGATAATGTATATATGATGACTTTCATATGGCTAGTAGAGATCCTTCATTGTGAAATAGAGGATGTTTTATGTTAAGGGTTCTGATATGTGTATTTGGAATTATAGAGAAATTCCACCATGAAGATGGGTGAAATTTGGGAGACATGAGGATGTTGTCAAAAATGATCTTATAGTGGTGGAGGGGATAATCCAGTGGCTCAGGGTAACTGAGGAGAGGATCAGATCCGTTATAACATTTCACATTTTATAAATATGATGGAATGAGGCCTAGGGGGGTTGGTACTATGTATATTTAATCTTACCAGAGAGTTTTGGTAGGAAAACCCTCCAACACATTCCATAGATGGTGTACCTGAGGCAACATAATTCTATATAGATTACATCCTAATGATATTTGATCTCTCGGAGACTCCTCCTAAGAAGAGTCAGAAGTTGACCGCTTATACGTTTGGGGGACTAGCAATGTGTCAATTCAATATTTGGTTTCAGAAAGATCAAGTTGATGGTATGTTATGAAAAGACATACAAGTAACTTTTCATGATCATTTTTATCTAGAGATATTGAGATAGGAGCGGGATGCTAAGTTTATAAAGTTGACTCGGGATACTATATTTGTGATGGATTGTGTTGGTATCTTCATGTACTTATATCCTAGAATCATCTTCTCAAATTGGATTCATTATGTACCAATGATGGAATAAAGACCACGTGGTAAAAAAACTATTCTTTTATCAGTGCAGCTGTCTGGGAAACATGTGTGGTTAGTTCCCCAGACAATCGTTTCCTTTCTGGGAACGTGGAATAATGGGAAATGTGTATAGGTTCTGTAAGAACCCTTGATAGATGGTAATGTATTAATGGACAAGGCCAATGTATAGTGAAGTTAAGATCTAAGTTACCCTATATCAGGGTAGCATTTAGATCTCGACTGGTCGTACCAGTTGAGGTAGAAGATGTGGTACTATGGGGAAAGAGTGTCCATATCAGTAGGGTAGTGCATCACCAGTAGCTCATTCTAGATCCTAGTGTAGAGGGGTAGGTCATCTTCTTGGAGTTCAGTCTATATATGGAGGTGGAGAGGCTGGAACATTGATGTTTTATGTGAGATTCTCATAGATTCCATTTTGTAGTGCTCTATATGATAATATTGCCTCAAATTATTTTATATCTACAACATTTATTACTATGATGGACATCATGGTGGATCTTTTATGTGGGGTTATATCAATTGAAATATTGTTAGGGGTAACTGAAGATAATATTAAACAATGTAAGGGGTGTACTCTGGAAGATGGTGCCTTAAATTTTCTATGGGACCTGTTTATTATTCATATTTTAGGTGTTTATCTGATTTTGGACATCTATTGGTTAGATTTGTACGAGGAACATATTTATTGTTACCAAAATTTTGTAACATTAATGTGTCATGATGGAGACACTTATATCATCCGTGGTGAATGGGATGTCCAGGCTGTCCATTCAGTGAAGTTTGTTAGTAGTTGGTTGAATTCAAAGCCCATGTGGAATTTCTTATGCTTGGTTGAGTAGAGAAACATATATTTTCCCTAATGGTGGATCCATTTTAGGATGTGTTTTATGATGGATTCTTGGGCTTTCCACCAGAGAGTGTTATTGAGTTCATGATCTAATTTCTCATGGGAGAAGAACAAGTTTTTATTCAACACTATAGAATGGCACCGACATATCTCTAGGAACATAAAACTCAGTTGGAGGAATTATATAATAAAATTTTCATTCATCCTAGTATGTCACCTTGGGGATCTCCCGTTTTTTTTTCTAAGAAGTCTGATGGGTCGTTGAATTTATTTTTTTGGCTATAGGAAGATGAATTTGATGATAATTATGAACTGAAACAATTTTCCTCAGATCAATGATCTGTTTTACTAGCAATGAGGTTCATTTGTTTTCTCTATGTCTGATCTAATATCTGGATGTCATCAACTAATGGTGAGACCTTCTAATATAATATTTAGTGACATTAGGAGAATTTATTGGTTGTATGAGTTTATTTCGATGCTATTTAGAATGACAAATCCACCATAAGTTTTTATTGCGCTAATAAACAGAATTTATCACACATTCCTAGATTATATTGTAGTTGTATTTTTAATTGATAACTTGGTGTACTCCAAGACTCAAGACGAGCATGACAATCATCTTGACGTCATTTTTATTACACTATAAGAGAATAGTCTATACACTATGATATCTAAATTTTATTTTTAGAAGGAAAATGTAAATTTAATGGATCATGTCATATCTGATTATGGTTTGTCTCTGGACTATGAAAGTGTCAGAATTTGTTTCAAGGGAGTTGCTTCAAAATATTTCATATTTTTTTTATGTTTTGTTATTGGAAGGATATTACTGAAGTTTCATAAAATAATTCTCCTATTTGGATGCACAATATTTGGGAATAACAAAAAATGGCTTCATGTTTTAATGGTATACGACATGTGAGAATTCCTTCTATGAGTTACATTAGAATTTGACTACGACACTGGTTTTGATTCTTCCAGATTTGGGCATAAAATATTCATAATTTTGAGACTCATTTTGAGTTGGTCATGGGATAATGTTGATGTAGAAGGATCTGGTCATGGAATATGGGTCTCAATTTTTAAGGAAGAATGATCAAAATTACCTATTCATGATCTTTAATTGGTCGTGGTGGTTTCTGCTTTAAATTTATGGAAGCATTACTTATTTCAAGAATGGTTTACGATCTATAGAAATAGTAAATTCCATATCAATATATTATCCTAATGTGATCTAAATCATCATTAATTATGTAGGGGTGAGTACATGCATTCCATCTATTTTGAACTAGTTTATATGTTGGAAAAGTAAAACATTGTTGTAGATTCTTTGAGTCTGAAGGCTCAGATTTGGGTGGTTCATGAATGAAATTATGATTTGAGGATGATGGAATTTTTAGAAAAGATTAATCAAGAGGTGCATTATGGTGAAGGGTATAAGTGCATTGAATCCTTGGATGTTCAGTACATACATCATAGTTGGATAAAGGAGGGTCAATATGAGGACTCAGATTTTTGGTCCATGAAAGAAAGTCTTAATGTTGGGGAGTCACCTTCCAATTTGAATGTTGGTGATGATGGGATCAAATATATTTTTTGTTGTATTTTTGTGCCAACATGTACATGATAAGGGTTGATACACAAAATTCAATGTTGGAAGTGAATCCGTATTTGACCAAAATTTATCGTGATCTTTGTAAGCAGTATTATTGGATTGTGATGAAGAAATAGGTTAATGTTTTCTAGGTGTGATGCCTTACTTGTCATCCTGTGATGGCTGAGAATAAAAAACTATGTGGTTTATTACATCTTTTTTTTCATTTCTTATTATAAATATGATGATGTTATGTTGGATTTCATGATGTGTCTTCCGAGTATGACTTAGAAGATTGATTTGATCTGGGTATTTGCAGATCGGTTGACTATGGTGAATTATTTTATGATAATTAAAGAAAATTTCAATATAGATGATTTAGGATTGATATACACATAGTAGACTGTTTCATTACATAGGGTACCACTATATATTGTTTCTGTTTGGGAATCACATTTTAAAACATGCTTCTGGATGAGATTACAAAAGAAACTGGATACCCAGTTATTTCTGAGTATCCATTTACACTCGCAGATGGGAAGGTTTTCACATCATACTAGTCTGGTACATGAGGACAAGTTCAGAGCTTCTATCATATATTTTGGTGGATCATGGTAGAATCACTTCGAAATTATTGAGTTTCTCTAGATCAATATCTAACATGATACGATTCAGATGGCACTATATGAGACACTATATGGTGGGCCATGTAGGTCTTCATTATGTTGTATAAATGATGGGGTATTAATGTTGTTTGTACTGAGTCTTATTTAAGATACATCATAGAAGTTCTTTTTGATTCAGAAACATATTAAAATGACTCAGAGTAGGTATATGTCATATGTGGATCAGCATCATAGAGCTATTCAGAGTGTTGTGGGTGATCGCATGATTCTTTTGGGGTTTCTAAAGATGAGTAACTCTCAGAGTCAGAAATAAGGTATGTTGTCCCCCATGTACATGGGGACATTTTAAATAGTTCACATGATTAAATTGGTGGCATACTGATTTGATCTTCTACAATGGTATAGTAAAATGAACAATGTGTTTTATTTTTCAAATCCTCAATAGCATCACCCTAAACCATCAAATGTGAATAATGTTAAGGATGTACATCATGATGTACATGTGTCCTTTGAGAAGAATCTATCTCATATTATCAATCATATTGATAATGTCTTGGGAGGTTTGATTATTACCTTGTTTTGAGCGTTGTGGAAGCATAGTAATGTTTAGGATAAAACTTAAGAGAGAGAGGTGGACATGTGTAACCAATGGTACAATATCTTTACCTTGGAATCTCAATGTTTCTTGGATGTGTGGATTGAGTATGAGACATTATAATGTGGAGTGGCTGTGAGATATCAAAATTTTTGTAGGTATGTTCTTCTTTATATTTTGTTTTGAATCCATTAAAGTTGGATAATTCGATTTTTACAGTGTGTAGAATGAAGATTAGGGTTGTTTAAGTAGTTTATGACATAAAAGAGAGGTAAATTGGTCCAAATTGTTCATTTTTTAGGTTTGGAATATGGTTATTGGAAATTGAGCACCAAAAACGGTGCAAGCTTGCAGGATTGGTTCATGACTCTGTATTCCTTAGAAGGGGGGATCCAATTTATACTGTCTTTGATAGAGGCATTCCACACATTTTGGAAATGGTTTTTAAAAACATGTGGGATCCCAAAGTAACCATGCCACATAAATCCCTATTATATATAGGTTGTCACATGGTAGGCTCTTGGGTTGAAAAATCATGTAGCCAAACCGTGCACGTCATTAAAATTGGGATTTTTCCATGTTTCACCTTTATTATTTTACGTTTTTCACCTAATTTTCATCTCATTTTTTATGCATCAAGTCCTAGTGACAAACCTAAACACATAAATCATACCAATGGGTGATCTACTTTATTTATAGGATATTTTATGTTTTGTTGGGAGAGGATCAAAGCTCTGGGAAATTCTAATACCCTTATAAATTATATTATCTTGATTTGGGATTGTGGTTTTCTATTTCTCATTTTGATGCCCTAAATCCCTCTTTTTCTGTTGGATCATTGGTTAGGGCTTCATGTGGTTATTTAATATAGATCTATGTATATGGTTAACTTATTGTTTTTTATCTTTTATAGGTATTTCTTCTACAAGTTATATTCTATATTCTTGAATTTGGGTTGTGAATTTGTGGTTGTGCTCTTTCTTATATTTTGTGGTTCATTTGATCCCTTTAGTATGTCTTTTAAAATGTGATTGGCTAAATGATGAAAATAACCCATCATGATCTATGTGGGATGCATTGATATTGATTAAACCAATTTAGGGCAAACCATGGGGTGCACCAACATTCCTGAACATGGAAAATTGTGTTGTTAAGCCTTTTATTGACATGAGATGAATTAGATCCCATGATGAACATGGTGAAATGTTAGTTTATATCACAAACAGTCAATAGTGGTGGTTGTTTGTAGTTGTTGTAAATGGAATAAGGTATTAGTTGGAATGATGTGGTGAATTATTAAACATATTAATGGTTACATGTCAAATGGTTTTTGATTTTGTAATGAAAATGCATAAATTTCTTAAATAAAGTTAATTGATAATTATGTTAAATGAGTGAATGTATAGGATCGATGAATATTTCATCTAGGATAATTTATGAGAATTGATTAATTTTCTAATTGGGATATGGTATGAGAAATGGAAATGGGTTAAATGGAATAGGTCTTATAAAGGGTAAGTGTGTTCATGGGTTAAGGATTTATGTTTATTTATATGTTGAATAATTTTGAAATGTTAATTTAATGTAAATTAATTATTTATGGGTTTTTATGGATTATGTGGTAAATAGATAAATAAATACTTGCACATTTCTTAGTATTAGTGTGGTATTGGACTTGTAGATCTATGCCCATGGGTCAGGTTGGATTGAGGCTCTAAACCTCGCCCCTATAGTGTAAGGCTTAGGGTAGGGGACTAAGGAACTATTCTACTAACGGTTGTATTTTATGAGACTACCTAGACCAAGGCTCCATGTTATGTGTGTTGAATTTTTTTCTTAATGTTTTTTCCCTAGTGATATAGGGAACCTGAATTATTCCTTTATACATAGTAATTAACTAGCTTAGGGTGTTGTTTAAATGATATTAATGCCTATCCCATTGATCAAGTAAAGAATGTGGAACAAATGATGAAAATGGTTTAAATGAATATGGTTACCTAATGGATGATATGTTTTATTTTTTTCACAATGGGTTTTATTTTTAACTTTCATGCACTATATATTTAGACTAGATGTTTTGTATGCACCATTGGTGGTAGCCTATTAATTTTTAATCACACTCTTCTCGGGTCGCCATTGGGTGCCCAAAAAGATTTCATGTTTGTAGGTGAGGATAAGGGAAAAGGGTCTATTATATATATTTTATTTTTGATTGGGATGTGCATGGATGAGGGTCCATTCATCTAGTCATAACTCTTTTTTTAGACTTAGTTGTGTGTCTTTATTTTAGTTTTTTACTTCACATTTGGAACTGTTAAAATAACAAGGAATATATATTGTTTGTTTTTTGTTTTTACCATATTTGGGAAATTTTTATAAATGAATTTTTCTTGTACATTTTTTGTTGTTTCATTTATTTCATATGTTATCTATTGTGTCTTACTCTGCTATTGGGGTTATAGTCTCTCCATGTGATCCATTAGACCCTTACTACTAGTCAGAACACTCTGTCATGTAGGGATGTTCATTTGAGGTCATGTGGAGACCCGTAACAAGGCACAGGTTAGGGGGATTCCTGGTCCAGAATTTGATAATGTTATAGTGATAACATAGTGGTAATGATTTTATGTTACAGTCTCATCGTTTGTCCGTGTTTTTTATGATTATGCTTTTGATGATAAGATATTATGATCTATCTCTCAATAAACTCAGGAATTTTTATGTCATATTATCTTGTAATTATAATATATTCCATACCGTCATTTTTCCTTCTCTATGTAATTAATATTTATAAATAATGAATTTATGAAAAAAAATATATTTCTATTTATGGCTGACAATTATTTTTTTCCAAAACCTAATTTAATAAAAATGATTTAATTTTTTTAATATTTTATTAAAATGATTTTAAAATGAAAAATTAAAATATTTTTTATATTTTAAAATCTTTTTCGTTGGAATGTTTTAAAGTATTGGTAAATAAATACTATTTGGATTTTACTTAAAATGTGAAAAGAATAATTATTATTAACAAGCATTAAATGATCAATATTTTCCTTTATCATGACTACTCAATGAAATCATGAATCCTTTAAAAAAATTCAATGTTATTTTCATATAAAATTTTTATTTAATATTTTTGTATTTATATATTTTAAATAAATTGTTTCATAATGATAATGATTTTGAACATGTTGTATGATTTAAGAAAAAATTCAAAATAAAATGATATATTCATAATAATTATTCTGAATGGTTTTTAAATAATAGTCTATAACTTTTAATATTTATTTAAATTTAAATGAATTTATAAGAAGTCCAATGTTTTAAAAATTGATCTTCAATGTAATTTTTTCTTCCTTTTGAAATATTCCGTGTAATTATTTTTTCAAAATCATTATAATATCTAAAATAACAACCTTTGATGTTACTTATGATTTTATGGGTTATGAATCATGAATACCATTCTTATTCATTGTTTGATTTTTATGATAATGAGATGTGTATCAATCAATTTTTTTTCATCCATGGGATCTAAAATGGAAAAATGCTTATGAAACCTGTTAATTTGTCTATGTGTTATGCTATTATGACATAACGAAATGATTAAGAACATTTTATATTTCCCATATGTAATTATATCATTATGTGTTTTTGAAACCTGTTTAATTTAAGGATATATGATATGGTTAATGATTTATGATATTACGGAACACATATGTAGGATTTTCACTATATGACTAGTGAAACCTATATGTCCCTCCAGTGAATTGGGATACATTTTATATCTCATGATATATATTTGAATCGAATAGGGATTGAACCTAGTTTAGTAAATAACAGTATCCACTGTAATTGTCTAGTGTGTGAACCTTGACTTATATGATGGTTTGGGGAGTGAACCCATTCCACTATGAAATCCTTCGTAGTAAGACTTTCCTACTATGTAAAATTATTTTCTTATACTTATGTGAATTACACACTTTTAGTTATTATGCCTATATTACTCCATGATTGACCATTTTCACTTAATTCTTTATAATTCTTATTATATAAACTAAAAATTTTCATGAGTTGGATCAATATTCTTATCTTTTATATGTAGGTTATGGTTTCCATATTTTATGCTCTTGTTATCGTGCATATAGGTTGATTTTATACATATGAATATCCCTTGGTTACTCCTATGGAAAATCTAAGCATAACCTCTCTTGTTTATCCTTTCTCCATGTTCTGAGTAATAGTTTTATGTAGGGTTTATTGGTAAAGATTAATAAATTGTAAGATATTTATGTGTTATATTTTAGATCTTTCACCAAATGAGAATAGTGTGTACCTAGTATCTAATGAAAACTAAACTATTACATTCCTTAGATATGTGTTTTTGTAATTTATTTAATATTTATCTAAAAGGGTATAATATCTAAATATGAATCGCATCAGTTTATATAGTTTATTTCGTAGGAAGAATTTAGTGATCATTTGGAATTTAGGATAAGAAATATTTTTTATAACCCTAGGGATATTTTAAATTATTTGTATATAGAGTTCTCTAAGGATAATTATATGTATGATTCAAAGTATTGGAAAAATGTCTGGAAATATTGTTATTGATAGAGGAAGATCTTCCAAATAAATTATATACTAATATTGAATCTACTACTAGATATTGATATGTAACAGAAGCACCATGGGAAAAAAATTAAAAAATTTATTCACTGATTTGGACTCCATCATCACATTGTGTGAGAAAATTGGACTTGTTATACACTTGGTTTGTCACTATTAGTGGATAAGAATTCGAAATTAAAAATATCATTTTGAAACAATATTTTTGATTAAAATTGATTATAAATATTAATTAAATAGCATAAAAATAATGATTCATATATTAAAAATAATGTATCATATTTTATGAATGCTTTAATTGATTTTCAAGATTATTTAGTTTCCCATTATGATTATCATTTCTCGAACTACGATTTTTTGTTATAGTAAATGGTATGAACGAGAATGAAATTGGTAAAAATTTAAGGTCAAAAACTATTTGATAATTAAAAATATAATGGGATGATGAATATATGGAATAATGTAATGACTATGCCTAAGTAGTTTTCATGATATACTATTAACAAGATTCACCAAAACAAAATATCAATATCACCTAATAAGAGAAGGACATAGTCCACAATGAAGCTGGGTAAGGAAAACCATTTAAGAATAAAGATTTTATTTTATATAAGTTAAGAAGGTGGGAAAAATTACTCACGGTATTCTCTTAGTGAGACATAAATATTTTTTTAGTATGGAATAAAGGCACACAAATCATGTAATTTTAGAAAAAATGAATATTTATATTAACACAATTGAAGAGAATAATTGTATCTCTAAGATATATTATGGGGTTGAATGTTTCTAATGGGTAATGTAAGGAAATTATTCAAATAGCATTCAAAATTGAATATATTGTGAAGAGAATTAGAAAATTATTACGAGAAATTATTTTATAATTAATGATGAAGATACAGTGAATAATATGTGAAAGGAAATAATTATTAATGAATAAGATGATGAATCCTAATTCTAGGTTTGAGAAATAAGTGGTATAATTGAAGTGTTGATATAATTTAATTCAAGGATTAGGTAATTTGTATCATGAAATATAGAAGTATTGTTCAATAACACTTTGTTATTATGGATTTGGAAGAATATGATAAATTGTATTGTTGACCAAGATAAGTGATTTAATTGATGTATTAATTTTAATGAAAAACACATGTTTAATGGAAGATTACCATAAATATGTTCATGAGGTGGATATAATGGTGTTTTTTCGGATAAAAGGATTTTTGATCATGATAATTTTAATTGGATAGTACTAATGACCTAAAAAATAGATTTTTGGAAAAGGTTTTTTATTTTATCAAGATATAGTTTAAAATATAATTTGACCTATGGAATATGTTTAATAATCTATCGTTTTATTCAAGGAATTATTAATAATTCATGTTTGCAATGATTTTTTTATATTCATGTTTAATACCATGTTTGAGACGAATATATGTCCAAAGTATTCACATATTTGGAATAAGGCTTTAAAAAAGTGATTAAAGGTATTTGGGTGATTAATATTAATTTACTTTTGAGGAATTTAGTGAAAATATTTAAATATACTAATTTATATGTGTTATATGGATTCTCATTTTTGTAATGTATTATGTTGAAATATGGGTGATATTTTATAGTTTAATTTATTATATAACCATATAATTATTTATCTATATTAGATAACCATTGTAATTTATTTTACTATTAATAGAATAAATAACATATCATTATTTTATAGATATTGTTATTCATTAGTTTTTTAGGGAAATATCATGATTAATTATTAGATTAAGATTTGAAGTATAAATTGATCAAATCGCTACTAAAGTATTGTTTTTTGTTACAATAGATTGGAATTCTATGACCTAAATATATCATTCCCATTAATATACATAATCATATCTAGATAGTAGCTTCAAACATGTTACTTCCACTGAACATATCTCAAGATCATGATGTGTTTCATGTATCCCTCCTATAAATGTATACGACTATTCTATTTCACACACTAATCATATTGGTCATACCACAGGAGCATGATATTTCTTATACGGAATAACAGGTAGAGAATCTAGATCGAATAGATAATATACTATTTATCAATACTATTACCTAGTAAAATTTTTATGGTGAAACTGAAATCCTGTAGAAGCTATATTCAAACCCAAGGACATACTATTTCACAATTATCTGATATTTTTACTATCAATGTGATAAATTGTGTTGATGAAATTCATTTTAATTGGGGTAGAATATAACACCATTTTTTTAAATTATTATTTTTATAATAAATTTAATATCTTATATATTTTTCATTAAACGTGACATTATTTATATATTTTTTATATGAAACAATGATTTTATAGTTTTTTTCACTCCAAAATTATTTTCACTAACAGTGCCCATGACATGCATCACTAAGCTTCAACAAACAATGTAATAGTATCATTTCAAATATGGTCTTTGTAACCTAGAAGTTAAAAAGAATGGTGTGATAAGTATTAAATTATTTCAAAAATATTTTATATTATTTAATACTAAATATAAATTTATAAATTCATAGTACATAATTAATATATTTTTATTAAAGTTATTATATTCATAAAAAATATGTTTTCATAAAAATGATATGTATTGCTTCTTAGGGGAAAACAATACAATTAATTTATAGATATTTAATAAAATTTATTTGATACAATTGTAGTTATTATATAAATAAACATATTAAAATTAACTTATCATTGAATTTTTGGATTTCGGAGAAAATATAAATTTATCTGTGAATAGTCGAAAACACATTTTTAAAAAACAATTATTTAAATTCAATAAATCATGAATTCCGATTAAAAATTAATTTTTAAATTAATTTAACTATTAATTATAAATATTTTATCCAATTAATTAAATTTTATATGTCATTATATTGTATTATAAGTTTTATTTTATATTTTTTTAGAAAGGGATTTTTTCTGAAAACAATATTAAAGTAAATAATGGAAATGGATCATAATTAATTAAAATAATCAATAATGAGGAATTAAATAAATTAAATATATATATTATATACCAATAATGTTTAATTTATATTAATACAAATGGTAATTATTATATATAGTGTCAATATAAAATATTCTTTTTCATGAAAAAATTACCGATATTGAAAACACACTTTTTCGACTCATTTTGGGGTATTGATTGAAAGTTAATTTTTTCCACCTTGATAAAATGTATAAAAAATTAAAATTAACCTTTTAAATCATCATTTCAAAATAATATTAAGGTGATGTTTTGATAATTTTATAAAAATTATTTTTTTAATAGTGAAAAACACTAAATTTTAATTGAAAATGAAATTTTGTTTAAGATTTTTGGGAATATAAATTTTATTTTAAATTGATTTAAAATTATATTTAGATCAATAATATGTAAATTAATTCAATTTAATTAATTTTAATTATTTATTTATTGAATTATGATATAAAAATATTATAAACATTTGAAAATTTCCTTTTAGGAAAACCGATTTATTGTCATTTCATTGGGATTTATTTTAAATGAAAATTTTATCAATCAATTAATAGAATTTATAAAAATGGATTTCATATTTTGAATCAGAATAATTTATATTATCTAATAATTTCAACTTAATTATTAGCCGAATGAATAGTGAAAATAATAAAAAAAAAATCACAGCAATTAAGGTAAAAAATGGGATTACCAGGGGTAAAACTAAAATGGTAAGGGTTAAAATTACTCATACACTGGTATGAATAATATACTCTATAAATATGTTTACCATCCCACCTATAATGATTTATAATGATCATTTTTAACCCTTTTTCCATGTAGAAAATGTGGGAGCACTTAATTGTTTTCAAAAAATACATGGGTGTCCTCTTCCCCACTTATAAAATTCCACCACCTATCATCACGTATTGACACATTAAACCAATTCATGATTTGGAATAAAACGAAAAAATAACTTCACTACATCCATTCTATCAATAATATTCCTTAAATTAGAGTGAAATCCAACCAGGGATGACTTTTTGGTGCAAAATAAGGAGGATTCCATAAAACAAGGTAATGTTCATCAACAAGAATTTTTATTTTATTTATTTCTCCACATACTCCAATTGTTATTATACCACGATGAAAATATAACCTTAGTATATTCCATATCAAATTATGTTTTTATGTATTGTTCATGACCTATATTCTTCTCCACATCTATAAAATTGGTTGTAAAATCTTCATTCATTTGTACGGTGGACTACCACCTCACGAACTGTTGAAATTCATTTTTCTATTAGAACCTATAAATAAAATAATTAATGTCATAATAGTTATTTATATATAATATTTTATATATTATTATACTTTTTAAATTATTTTATGACACATACATTTACATTCTCTATTTGGTGGGAATAAGATTCTGTCAACTATGTGTGTGACGTACTGCCACCTAACGAAACAATTTGATTTGTTTTCTCTTTACATGGAAGGTAATAAGGATGAGTTAAATTCCTATATTATATATATATATATACATGACATAAAAAATTAACTTCCTTACATATGGTCAACATTACTCGTGTCCCGAGCTAGTGGGTTACAAGGCCTTAAGCACACCTCCCTGAACACCAGAGGCATCTGACTAGAAGTGAGGATTTCAATGTGGAAAGGTAGGGAGAATAAACCCTATAATCATAGTTGAACAACATTTAATACCATAAACAATAAATATTTGATTCATATATGTATATAGAGAATATATAATCAGCGAGAGAATAAATGGCTGAGCAACTGAATAATTATCAAAATCCACATGTTCAGTATCATACATGGATGCATGAAACGATGACATAAAAACATTTGAGCAGGGGATAGAAAGAATCAATCATGAGAAACATAATCTCCAAAAGAACACAATAATACTCCACCAGCATCTTTATTATGTTCATATCACACTATTCATATGATCTATCTATAAGTAATTCATATTAGAAATATGAAGAAAGGGTATTTCCTTTTTCCATAGCTATAGTATATATAATCTTATTGGGTACGAATGGAATTCTGAATAAGGTGTGATATTATATCCTATTATTCTACAAACAATAGTGTTTATAAGTAATGAAATTAGTTCTCATAGATAAAAATTTTTCAGGTGTGAAAAAATTAAGAAACAAATGCATAAATAAATAACCACCACGCTTTAGTTCTTGTAGGATACATGGATGATCTACATAATTAATCTCATGGACTAAATGGGAGACTTATCAATATATATATATATATTATAGTTCAATATTGGATACACCTATATGAGCTACCTACATACTAACGTGAGTGGCCATATACCAAGAATACTAGGTGTTGGTTGATCCAAGGGAAAACTCAGACATCCATAACTAGAATAAAATAGAATATAATATCAAGAAACAAGTTATGTTATCTATATCTCGCAATCATTGGAAGACATAATGCTCATCACAAGATATTATGATTGTTCCATTATGTAAACAATCAATTCAAGGGACATGGTGTGTCCTTAACAACATCCAAATAGTTTCAGTGGTATGAGATGTCATGCTCAACAGTCTGTGTAAGGGGGCAAGTAACTATCCTGGACAACATAATGCTTAACATCATTCGAAATACCATATCATGGTTTAACCATAATGATATTAAAATCTATGAATAATTTACTATCATTAACACATTTAATTTTCTATTATAAACAAGTTAGATCAATTTAAAAGTCTCAATTGTCATTTATAATGATTCATGATTAATAAGAGAATTACCTACATAGAAAATTACAATTATAAGATGGGATAAGCATATAGTAGGTCCCTTGGTTTCATTAAGCATTTATATAATATGGAAAAATTATTTAATGTTCCAATATGTACTATTAAAAGGATATTCAAAAATATATTCAATTAATTACAATAGTTTCATTCACGATACAACACCTAAGTGGTGTCCATAATTAGTCAACATCCTCTAACCAACTAAACAAGAATCACCTGGAATATTTCAAGGTTTTTGTATAAATATAATGTGATAAACTCAATTAAATAGTGATTCAATACAAAGTACAACATTTCACATAATGAAAAATCTATGATGACCACCAAAATACTTTAGTAAAATAATGAGACCCCAAAACATAGTGTTTTGACCTCTCCTCATCCAATAGAGGCCTCAAATTTGAAGTAGGTTAAGATAAATAGATGAAATAGTCCAACATCCAGAATATAATAAAATAACATAAATATAAATACCACAATGTATCCAAATATAATATAAAATAGGATGGGATAGGATTTTACATCTTATCAAGATTTAGCGGATTCTTCTAATTGTGCTTCATTTAGACATTAGAACATGAAGTTATATATATTAATAGATTTTTATTGAAGGAGATCTATAAGATAATAAGGATGAATTTAAACTATGAGATAATGATATAACAAAGGAAAATAGGTTTATAAGGATCATTGTAGAAAAATATGAAATTTCACCCTCAATATATTGTGTTCACATTTAGGAAACAATGTTTCGCCAAACCATGTTCAAACAAGATCATGTCACTATACAAGGAGAGAAATCACATAGTTTCACTAACCATTCAAAAACCATTAGAAATTCCACTATAAAAATTTTATATGTTCCCACACATGCATGTGTCCGGAGTCACATGGTTGTATAAAAACTAAGCAGCTCCTATATTCCCTAAATTTTTTCTTATATTGTTAGTACAAATTATGTGAGTTGGGCAGCACAGTTTCTCCTAACCTTTTAGCCGAGTTTATTTTTTAAATTAAAATGGTTTTGGGCTCTCAAAAAGATATGAACATGATCAGAATATTTGAGACTCCATTGGGTATCATTTATAATGTCCGTTTAAATGAAATGTTGAAAACGATCAGTTCCATTATGAAAATATGGGTCATCTCGACCTCCACTCCTTAATGTAAATCATGCATGTGTTGGAATTGTGAAGTTAAATTGGTATCATATACAAGGAAATCCATCCATTGAGATCTTATATTATTTTCTTGTTCCTTGGTCTTGTCCTTTACCCGGTCATGCTTCCATACCACCGACACCAAATTAACATACCAGTTTCAGAGTGTCATCAAGATATGATCCACACTATTAATAAGATACTCTTAAAAATAATTTATATCAAATAAAACCTCATATAAAAATAATATATGTGATGAGTCTAGATACTGTCACTGAAGATGAGATATGTAAAAAACATAATGCATTGACATGGAATTTCTTGGATGTTCTAGCTGTCCATCCACATGTCTCATATGTTTCACAACCTAAAAGTTTCGAAAAAAACATGTTTAGTGATTAACCATCCTCCATATATTTCTATTACACAACATAAGTGTGAGTCACAAAAAACTTGGTCTCTAACCTCAATCTCTAGAGGTTTCTGACATCTGTTGGCATATGACTATTATCTAGCCTGAGTTGTCATCATTCACATTCTAATATGTTGAACCTAGTTTGTAGTATCCTGTATGAGATGAAGACTATGAATAGTTCTTTTACCTTCTTCTATTCATCACATAGGTGATCATTAAGTCCTAATGTTAAATGATTCATAAGGATCCATATCAATGGTAGGCTGAAAACTGTTTATATAATCCAACTCAGCATGGGGAATGTGTTCCTCATAGGAACCCCCAAATATATGACACATCGACGAAGCATATACTTTAGCACTTGAATAGTACACTTTATATATACATCAATATTTAGGTGATAGGACATGCTGAAGAGAACCTATGTACCAAAGAAATTCTGAATCACATTCCAGAACCATTATTTAAAGGTAGCATTCTATCAAATATGATAGATCCTAGAGCCCCATTAAGACATAAAACCTACCTATCATACAAATTCCATAGTCCGTCTACAAAGGAGTTATCATTTATAGGTAATAAGTGTGTGAAATTCATTATAAAATAATATAAAATTCACTATATATCATTTTCATGATGTGATTTGGGTAAAGTAGTCACGAAATTCATTGAATGATCATCCCATTTCAACTTGAGATTTGGAAAATTGATGAAAAATCCATGTTGGATGTTGATATTCCTTATTATCTTATAGAAAGGTGGAACACTAATTAATGAATCCAACAAATATATCATTTCATACTGGGTCACCAATAATGGTGCAGTCGATCTTGATACAACTTGGTATAATCGGGATGAACTTCCCATATTGAGGAATGAAATTCCAACATCACCTCCTCTATAATGTATGTTGGGACCCATACACGCCCATGGAATATAAGAGTATTATCCCCATCCATGGTCCATCATGAATATATATCATTATCTGAGATGTTTTTCATTACGATAAGACCTTTTTGATTAGATAGTTTCCTTATTCATAAACATTCTAGAAGAGTGTAAATCAATATTAGGGATATGAGGATAGTCCGCCCATGGTCATCCAGAACCATAATGTACATCCTCATCAATATGTAAATGAGTTGAAATTATCCATTGGCCTCTTATTCCACTGAGTTTGAGTCTTTCATATCAGAGTGTTATCTATAACATTTCCTTTTCTAGGTGTGTAGGGAAGAATGAAATTAAACCATTCTGTGTACTCAACCCACATGTGCTACCTAAGATTCAGAACATGGTACATAATGTTGAACTTAATGATTTTTTTGGTCAATGAAAACAAAATAAATTCTCTCAAGGTAGATTGTATCTCCAACAACATTGAACATGAACAGTAACATCTAGATCAAGGAAGTGTATTATATAATTCCACTTGTGATGTGTCAGCTGAGAAGAATTACATGTAATGACATACTCTTCCTGCATTAGAACTTCTCCATTCTTAAATCCTAAAAATCATAGAAGACTTTATAGATAATTCCTATATACAATGGATTTAGTATCAATGATAAATTCAATCTTTCCTTCAACACCTAAAAAGATGGTTCACAAGCTTCTAAAATTATGAATTTTACACCATTTATTTTTAAGCCATTAAGTGATGCTGAAAGATGCGAGAAATACATGATAAATTGTCTATAATAACTTAAAAGACTCAAGAAACTATGGATATTGATGAAATTCATGGGATAATCCAAGGAAACTAAAACACTCAAATTATTTGGGTCAACCAAAACTCACGACTCATAGATGATATGACACAACATGTGGAATTTGTCTATCCAAAAGTGGAAATTATTTATCTTATAATTGATATAATTTTATCTTAGTTTATTCATAATGACCACAAGATGGTTTTCATGTACGTGTAAGGAGAATGTATACAATAAGAAGTTATAAAAAAATACTACCTCATATGAATCCAAATATTGGTTGAAAACCCGATTCATAATATCCATGGATATATTAGGTGGTTTTGTGAGTCTGAACACCATGTCTCAGAACTCGACTAGAACACACCTTATCATGAAATTTATGTGAGTTATTTTTGATGTTCTGACATGAAAACGGTGATATACTGACCTCAAATCATTCTTAGAAAACACACTCTCTCCTCATAACTAATTGAAGAGTACATTTATTTGAGGCAATGGATACTGATTCACTACCACAAGCTTGTTCAATTGTCTATAATCCATGAAATGTTTGAGGGTACCATCTGTATTCTTGGAACATATGATATGGTAATTCTAGATAGAATTTATGGATTATATAAACCCTTTATCTCCTAGATCCTCAAATTTTTTCATGTCTTATAGAAGCTCCATATGATCCATCCTATAAGGATGAACGATCACTGGTGCTTCCACTAAACTATGATCAATGGTATTTTCTAACTCTCACACTAGAGGTATAGTAAATAAGTCTTCAGAAAATAAATACATGAAATGATCAACTATTGGAGGGAAAGTAGTGGGTTATAAAACCCTAGTTATCCAGGAAAATAGTAGATATTTGACTTGTCACACTTCCCAAGATCTATTGCTCAGGTCCGAATCGCGTATCTTTCACATCACATCCTCCCATATGTATGTGATTACCATCCTTTGGTAATTTGAATTTTACACTCTGATGATATCAGTAAAGATCGGATTGGTAGGGAATGAACCAATATGTCACAATAATTACATCATATCTCATCATGTTGAGGATGAAAACATTCGTACAAATATGTATCCTCCTCTCTCCAAGGGGAAATCCTTACCGAAAAAATAACATATTTTTTTATACCTAACACATTATAAAGATATATAATTCCATAGATATGATTGATCTCAGGGCATAGAATCTCTATAATAGTATCAAATATAAATGACTCACACACACCTGTATTATATAAACTATGCACTAATTTGGGGATACTAGAATAGTACCTCATACTGTAGACAATTTGTATTTATGCTCTGATGGTATATGATTTAATACATGTAACTGAAAATTACTAAATTCCACATTCACAACGTGACTTCCTTGATCATGTTTTCTCTACACACGCTGAGAATCATGAGTATGGATAACTCTTCCTCAACCACTATTTCAGCCTGATTGTATTATGTTATTCCATATAGCTTCCTATCATATTACAATTATCCCCACTCTAGAACATGGTGTATGAGTATATCCTTCATCACTAGATGATGATGAATATGTCCTCAGTAGATTCTAGATATTCTCTATAATATAGCATGCTTTCAATTCCATAAGATCTCATAATTAATGAGCTTGTGTGTCTTCCAAATTCCCATAGAGGTGAAATATTAAAAAGCTGTCAACATTGTGTGATTTTTTTCTAATACCCCCAAATTAATCCTCAAGATGTCACTCTAACCTAGAAGAAAATATTATAGCATTAGGTGACAAACCACCCTAACTCACACCATCAATATCCCTCAAATCTTTCTATGTAAAAATTGTTTGGTTGAAAATTTTAGAGAATGTTATAATCCTACATAAATTTTCCTATGATTGTATATTGTATACTATCCCATCCTCACACATTCTAGTTATCATCAGATAATAACCTGGTAGATTGAGAGGGAACCACTTCAAACCAATGAAATAAGAAAATTGGTCCATCCCAAAAATTACTCCATCCTACTGGTATTATGAATTCCCTAGCTTATATTCTGTCAAAGACTAGGGAATAAATTATACAAATAATATTGTTAGGAAATATGTCCAAACCATATCTCTATATTGATATACATGGGTAATATAATCCCACCATCACTAAGAATAATTGTGTAACATATAAGATAAAATAATGGACACCAACTCAATAGGAATCTCAAGATGATCAAATATATAAATAATAGATTATATCCATGACATAGTAGTGTTTAGTCCTCGATCCCCCAAAATGATTGGAGAATGTTGTTCCTGGAATTCTCAAGTGAACAGTACCATACTTGAGGGAGGTCTAACAAAACCATGCATATTATCCAACATACGTATAAACCCCACTCTGAATTGGGATCCAGTTTCCATATTAGGAACAAGAAGTGGTTCCACATGTGGTAATGTAGGAGGAATCACTGGGATCTCGTGTTCCAAAACATCATATGCATGGTAATATTTTCCTTTAGGGTGTGAGAATTTGGGAAGGTGTGGCAACATTATTATAAAACTCAAACCACACGGCACATAAATGATCTTAACTATTCAAATTTTTATAGATAGAAAACTAGAACATGTGCATAGCCTACCTATATACAGATCATTCCCCACATCCTACTCATAAGGCCAAGACTATTTTATACATAATGACCATATTATGACATCATAATGTATAAGACAAAACGTCTTCCCACTACTATGGTCAGTTTTGGGTCTAGGTATAGATTTCACATATATATGATTCCTATTTTTCATTAAAAGTTAAACTAATTTTATATTTATTCTTATTCCAATATTTAAATTCCATTTAATGGGGAAATTTCATGGATCGCCATTTCTAATTCATAAGGTACCATAATACTTATGATCCAATATATGACTTCCACTTAACACATACCATAAATCTTTATATCCCAGTCAACCAAGGGTTTATGGAATAACATTCCACATTTAACTACTTATGTTTTTTTCTTTAACCTATGCTATAAAATAGTCACATTTTAAGGCAGTCATATTAAGAGTCAATTATATTTTCACATCGCTATAGGGAATTTCCACACATTAAATAAACAATCAAGACACTAATAACATTAAACATGAAAATGTAAGCTAAATATAGATGTATCAAGAATAATTTATGTCATATTTGTCGTATTGTGCCAATAATGATAGATGTAATGAAATGAATGAATTTTATTAGGCCTATGTAAAATAAAACAAAATTTCAATAATACCAATATTAATGAATTCACAAAACATTTGTCTCACCCAGTGATCAAATTGTATAAACTATAAATGGAATACACAATAACTAGAATTACCCATCCTAGATAATTTGGGTTTTTCCTGTACATGGGTTAGTTGAGTCTAGGAAAAGTGTCAATTTTTAATTTCCATAACACAATGTCTCATTTCAAATTCCCAAATAGAAATAAAAAGTAAAATTTCCTCTCATTCAAATTTCTAATGTCCCAACCCGAGGTCCAAATATCCCATGCCCTAAGGTGGGGGTCAGATGGCCTCAATAAAACCTCCCCTTATGTTAATGATTGTATACTAGATACGAGGTTGTTAATGTGTTATGGGAGGACACTATACAATATTATCATAGTGGAAAAATTGATTTAACCATATAAATATAAAAATATAAAAATATATGAACAGACATAATTAATACGCAGTGGAAGAATAAATAAATAAATACCTGATTAATAATAAAAAAACATGGTATTATCATATATATGGATACATGGAATACAGATATAAAAAAATCGGTGAATGGGAATTGATGATACAATCATGCTACACAAAGAATAGGAAAGGATAAAATATATTCCTTTAGAATTTTGAGAATATTCTTCATCTTCTCATATGCTTTATATATATGTAATGCTATAAATGATCTGAATGAAGGATCATAACGATACCTCTACCTAAAATCCTTTATTCTTCTCGAATACCAAAGGTAGCTTGTTTATGGTTTGATATTAATACCCAATATGTCACAATTTGTTTTCTAGAAGTAAACTATGTAGATCTCATAGCTAAATAGTTTTATACTATATATTGAGTAATAAAAAAAGTTCTGGAATGAATAATCAACCCGCTCATGTTCTTATTTGAGACCACGACTCTCTACCCACTTCGACACATAACTAGAATAATAGTCTAATTAATATATATATATATATCATAATATATATATATATATATATATTATAGTTATATATTGCATCCATATATATGAACCATGTAAGGGGGGACGTAAGTGTCTATATAATAAGAATTTTATTTGTTTTCTAGACTAGGGAGGAACTCAGAAATCCATAACCAGTCTAACTGACCCTATAATTTTAATCAATAGGGTATATTCCTTATATCTCATAATTAGTGGGATATTTCATTCTCGTCACTCTAGATGATGAATATTCTTCCATGTAAACACTACAAGATAGGGATGTGGTGCGTCATGCCCATCATCCAAATAGTATCAGTGGTGAGAGATTTTGTGCTCAACAGCTAATGTAATAGAGCTTGTACACATTGTTACCAACATACACATAAAATAATTATTCAACCCATGTCAGTGTTCATCCATAATAATATTATAATCCCTAAAAAATTACCTCTAATGTAACTCATTTACCAAGACATTATAATTAAGGGAGTTCAATTTATAGGGATAAAGGGTCATTTAAATGAAGTCATGGTTAATATAGTAATTAAAAACATTGTAAATTACAATTATAAGTAGGTCCACTAACATAATAGGTTCCTTGGTTTTATAAAAAAAATAATATAATATTATAAAATTTGTTTATGATACATTTTGGATGCTTAAAAAGTGATTAGGGGGTCTATCCATTTAATTATAATAGCGTAATTTAAGCTACCACACCCGGGGGTGTCTAATATTTTTCAACATCCGACAATATACTAAACCAATATATTCATGCATATATCAATGGGTTTGGATCATTGTAATATGAATAACTCAATTAGAATATAAACCACAATAATGGCCGATGTGTGGATCAATAAAAACATTACGATAACGGTAACACTCTTTGAGGAAAAATGAGACCACCTATCTTAGGGATATTTATGAATCCACAACTAATGGAGGCCATTAAATAAAATTAGTTTGAGTGAAATTAAATAAATAGTCTGAAAATAAGAAAATCATGCGAAATATATTTCATATAAATTGATCAATGGATCCAATGATAAATAGGAATTATATGGAATTGGATTATTGATCTTACCGAGATGGATCTGATGCTTCAAACCACATTTGATTTTCACTGTGGATTGACAATTCATCTTAAAGACTATATTTTACATTAAGTAGATCTACAAAAGGAGAAGAATTATTTTCATCAACTGGAGAATGAGTGTATAAAGTAAAATGGGGTTATAAGACTAATTACGGGAAACATGCAATTTTACAATCAATATAGAGGGTTCATGGTTTGGAAGTATAGTTTTCCCATATCAAGTAAAAATTGTGCTAAATACACTGCTCAAGGAGATACCCTACTTGATTATGATTCATAGATTTACTATTCATTAAAAAAATATACGAAATACCACTATTAGAACCCCAATGTTTTCCACATGGACATGCACCTGATGATTTACATTTGTCAACAAAATCTGTTACTCCTTCTCCTATATTTTTACCAATCATGGTTAGTAGAGATCGTGCAGCTTGGGTGGTATGGTTTCTAATATAATTACTGCCATGTTTATTTTTTAAATTCTTAGGGTTCCAGGCTCTGAACAAGCCTTGATCACCCTAATAACCCCTATCACTACCTTGAGTAAAACTATATGGGTTGTTTAAATGATTTTAAACCAAAAATAAATGTGTCACAGCTTCATGAAAAGATTATTTGTCACAAAAATGTTTCTAGAATGATAATATATGATTTACCTTTATCTATTTCAAACCAACATTAAAATGAAAACATCATTCATGAAAACATATGACCTATCATCTCAATGAACATTGTATTTCATATTAAATCATTAAATTTAATAGATTAATATAAGTAAACATATACCTAATATATATTATATTTATATCTTAGTTAAAATTATTGATATTACTAAACTATGATCAATGTATTAGAAAAAAATGAAAAATCAAAACATTAATGAGTTTCAATATGGGTATTACCTGAAACGTAACATTATCAGGGAATTGTTAATATATTGTTCATAAAATGTCATAATCCAATAATGTATGGAATGATATGTAAAATAATGGTTATGTAATATGTTAAAAATAAATGTATATTTAATATATATGATGTCTTAATGAGTTTTAATTAACTATAGTCTTATGATAATGGATTTACGTCTCACTTATTACTTATGTGAGAAACATTACATATTCACCAAATTTTTCTTTTATGTGGTGTATATACACCCCATGAATGTATTTTATGATTCCTCTACAAACAATTATTTGGATTTAGTGATCCATTTGTAGATCTCTCATTCATGGGATTTATTGATCATATTTAACCAAAGCGGTAAGAACTTTTTTTTGAATTTATCTACATTAGGACATATAGTATGATATGAACCTGTATTATATTGTGAGGGGTATATACAATAACATTACATTGTAATATTATGAAATTATATATCTTTAAGAAATTTTTGGTTTCATTTAAGGATATTACATTCTATGGCGTATGTTTCAATGTTACGAAATTGGTTATAATTTTATATCACAATCTCATCGTTTATCAAGATTGTTTAGGATTATGTTTCTAATGATTAAATATTATGATACATCTATCAATAAACTCCTGAATTTTTTTCTAATATGTTTATTTAGCAAGAATGTATTACTTTTCTTCATTTACATATCCCAATGTACACAAAATTACAATATAATGTTTTTATGAAATTTTTCATTTTCTATATTTCTAGTCAGAAATCCTTTTTCATAAAAAAACATGATTTATCAAAATCCTCTCAATATTTATTAACATTTTTATCAAATGGTTTAATAATGATATTTTTACCTGTGTTTTAAAGTTTTTTTAAAAATTAATTAAATCATCATGCCATTTTCGAAGAATTGCATATTTTTCATTTACAGAAATATGAAAAGGTTATCTATTTTTAAAAAGCATGACATGAAATTTATATACCGTTATCATGAGCATTAAATGATTCAAATATTCCCACATATGTTTTAAACTTATTTGTAAGGATTTTTTTAATTTTTTTAATTTTTTATATTTGAAATAAATATTTTTTAAGTTAAATGTTTTTTTAAATAAATTATTTTTTAAATATTATTTTTCAATACAGAAAATAAATTTTCTTAAATAAATATTTTAATTTATTTTTAAATATTTTGTTATATTTTTTGAATTTTATTTTCAAATAAAATGATTTACAAATTGTTTTTTATTAATAAAAATTTAATAAATATTATCTTCCTCGAAAAATGATCAAGTTATTTCTATTTAAATAAAATTTTCCAATATGAAAAAAAATTATTCAGTGTAATTTATGGTTTACAAGTGAAATAAACTATAGATAACACTCTTATTATTTCAATGAATGGTTTATTGTGATATTGTATTTATGTAATTATTTACCCTTCCATAGGTTATACCATAAAATAATTTATATGAAACACATAAAATTTTCCATAGGTTATACTATGATGAAATAATGAAATGTTGATGAATCCTATCTCATTTATACTAGTTATGATTTGTTCAAATGTTTTTTAAACCAATTTTATTTCATGATTTTTGATAAAACTAATGTTATATCATATTTTGGCACACAAATTATTTATTTTAATTATCTTATGGGTTTGACTTATATCTCTATCAAATATATTCTGTAATGATTTATATTTCATGAGATAGATAGTACTATAATGGTGAGTGGATTGGGATCAGTAAGTAAAATTTTCCATAATGATGGTCTCCGTAGTGATCCTTTTTGAATATGATGATTTGGTGAGTGAACCCACTCCAATATGATAGACTTAACAGTGACCCTTTACTGCTATGTAAATGATTTTATATGATTATGTGTATGAAAATATTTTATAATATTTTCCCTTGTTTTCTACCCATGAATATTGTTCAGTTATTGTTTTTATGGATCATGTCTTATGAGCTAGAAATATTTATTCCATCAATCAATATTTGAATCATTGATATTATGGGTATGGTTTTCCCATGTTTTTCTCATGATATCCTAGCCATATGTTCATGTAATGCTTACACATATCCCTTTTTTACCCTTAAAGAGAACTTGTGATGACCCTTTCATATGTTTCCTTTCCAAAGGTTTTGAATAATTGTTTTAAGAAAGGTATGTTTCTGAATAGTACTAAAGGGGATTATCATTTTGAGACATGTTGATTATCTTTCACCAAATTAAACGTCTAAGAACATAGTCTCCAAAGACACTATTCAATTAAAGTGCCCATGAGTATGTTTTGGTACTATTTTTAGTATTTATATAAAAAGATTTAATATCAATAAATAAAAATCCTATTTTGTTGGACATGAATTATACATATTTAGTTTTAGATATCATCTTTAGTCGTGTTCTATTTTTAACATTATGATGGTCATTTTATTGTTCAAAATTTCTTTTTTTTAGTGACTGTTTTTTTATCATTTCACTATTAAACATATCATAGACTTCATCATGGTTAAGATTTTTGGATGGAGGAGGTTACATATGAACCACCAGAATAAAAAATATGAAAAATATAAAGTGTTTTCACATGCGTGTAGTGTGGGATATACCACAATGAATAATAGCAAGTTTTCCCTCCACTACAATATAGTTCATTGAATGGTGGGTCTAAAATATACACCATCTCTTCACTATAACATGGCTATGTGGAATGTTGGACTCTATGGTGTGGAATAACTTAGGCCACAGTGTGCATGCTAAATACCCATAATGTTTTGATTCCAAAAGTTTCATAATTTTGAAATATTTGAATTGAACACCATGCCATCTTATGATATTTTCACCCATTAATAATGGTGTTTCAGATCTTATATGGATTCATATTATTTTTTTCTAATTGGTTAAACCACTACCATTTTTTCTATAAAGAGTTTTTTTGGACATAATTTTAGGGTGTATTACTTATTACCCCTCCCTTTGATCTTTTTACATGGATGGACACACCATTATTTCTTTTCGACTACTATATTCCTCAATGTGAGATCAATATATATATATGTGGTTATTTTTAACCTATTTTAGTCAAGATAACATCAATTAAGATGTTCAATATTGGTTTTTATGTCTTTGGGATAGGTATTGTCTCATATGATTTTTATGTATCCGATATTTTGGACACCATGGAATCATTTAAAAGATTTGTTATTTTGAGGTGTTTTCTTTAATATAATTAAGGAATATTATTAACAATTCATTATTTATCATTTCTAAACACGATTTCTAAATTTAAGAGGGCATGAAATATTATTTTTTTGGAGATCTATTCTGGTAATTTAGGATTTATATTTTTTCATTATGTATTTGAATAAGGTATATTTCGAAGAACAATAGATTTCATTGAGAATGTTAGATTTCAATTACTTGTTTTTATGTGAAAAAGGTTTTTGTATTTGTTTTTGATGTTTTCTCTTCACATTAAATATTATTTTAAATTTTTGGAACATGATATCATGGGGTACTTAGGTTTTGTTTCATGGGAGGATGTTTTTTAATGAAGAGTTCGTGGAATTATATATCAGGTTATTCATATTCTCCATGGGTCGATGAACCAGGGACAGGTTTATATGAACTTATAGGGAGGAATTAAACATTGGTTTATTACTCTAATTCTTTAGTCATCAATCTAGTGATAGTATTAGTTCACACTAGTTAGGATTAAACATTATATGATAAACCTTGCTATAACACACCTATGTTAACTTACATGTACTGTCCATTTTTCATTTCGTTGAAATGGTATTATAATGCATGATTTTAAACTGATAAATGGTTTATATTAATTTTCCATGAAACCTATTTAATATTGATGTATTTAAAAACACTTAAAATGGTAAATTTTAATGTTTTATATCAAAATCTGTAAAATCGAATATCATTGAAATTTTTCTTTTAAGATTCATATCATTGTAATACTTTACCAACACATCTCATTGATGACATTGTGGAATCCCATTGGGAATATGTTACAACACATTATACAAACCATCAGATGAGTGTAGACCTTGTTTTATCTATTATAGGAAAAGGTTAGAAACCTTATGTGGAGGCGGGTTATGGAGGTAGCTTGGTTTAGGAATCTATTATTGAACCCATTTATATCATTCCACTTTATAAAACTAGATAGTGATCATTATCATTTTTTCTTTTGTATTCATAGTTCATATATTAAGTCATTGGATTGTTTTCCCTTTTATGTATCCCATTTCCTATGTTGGCTCTGTTATGAAATATTTACACATTCTTATATTTTATGTCATTCCATTTTATGTAAATTGTAATAAAAATTCATATAGAATGGTTTTTAATTATCAGGTGATTGTTAGAATCCTTTGGGGATATGGAATTCCCTTTAGGTCTTGTTTTAAATCATATTAGAACCTAGACCAACAAGTATTCGAGATAATTTCAATACCAATTAGTACCAAAGGAATTTTTTTATAATGTTTTCCTTTATAGTGAAGTATAGTATATAGATCATTAGATTATCATAATATAAGGGGTACTAATGAGTGAGTTATGGGCTATCTCTCACAGCAACAAGCCTTATGTTAACATGAGATGTTGAAAATATTGTCTTTGATATTGGGGTTTAACCTAATATTAGATGTTGAATAAACTATTTTGATTCTAAATCACGTTTTTTCATTATATAATGGTCTTCTTTCATTACTCAATATAGTAACATGTCACCTTGATGTCTTCCTCATGTCACTAAGGAGGGAGCTATAGATGATTCCCTATGGGGGGAACCCTATAATTGATTTGAACATTATTGAAACTATTTTACGTGGAATTATAATAGATAAAAAACATTAACCTCTTAAAAATACACATTCTATGTATGTGAAACTTGGATCAAGTAGATATAACCATTATGATCATTAATTTCTCTACATGAAGCCTTAGTCCTTATCGGTGATGAAAAACACATAAAATATATATCAATAGACAGATAAATTTTTTTAGATATTTCAATACAAATAGACTATGGGTTATGATAAGGACAAGTATTATATATTTGTGTTTTAATAACCTAGAATGTGGTGTCTACACCTCATGGTATTAGAGAACCAACATGATGTCTCAATATAGAATGACTTAAAGGCCATGTTATATCAAATTTTCTTCATGAAATTCATAACTATTTTGAAATATATAGATTCTTTATCCATTTAAGTGGGTGATCTCTTAGTGGGAGATTATGATAATAATTTTACTGGATGTGTACATTTTATTATCTATATTCAAAAAAATTTAATTTTATTGGGTAAAACATTCTACATGGGTTTATGAAAATACATTTTTTATTTATTATACATACCATACCATGTCACCTACATAGAGGTAATATATATTGAACTGAGGGGATAGAAAAATTATGTTGGTAATTGGGTTCTCTATTACTTCCACATCGACATGTGGAAACATTATGGGATCACATAAGAATAAACATAAGCGGTATGAGACACATAAAGGTAATTGTTGTAGCTCTTAGCAGCGTTCTTCATTGACACCATCGGTAGAAACTAACAATGTTCCACTTACATATTATAAGTATGGAATGATATAGACCCATAAGGGTTATTTTCCATCAACTATAAATATTTTTTGTTATTTTTTTGATATAAAATTTTAAAAGGATTATTTAGGATTTGTTTTCATCATTTTATTTCATTAGTACTTTAGAAATAATGTAAATCATTACATATCTAGAATCTTCTAAGACTACAATGATCTAGTCATTGTAACACCTCATGATTTTACATGTAAATTTAATAAAATGATTGAAATTATAACACTCTATGGAAAAATCGTTTTTTAGGATATTTTTATATACTAGCCATTAAAAATAATATTTTCTCTTTATGATTTGAATTTTGAAAAGGAGCCATCTACAGTTGCAATCAGAATGTTATTTAGATTCTGATAGAACTAAAATTATTTTTTAATAGTAACATACCCTTTTGAATAGTAATATGACCCTTATGAATATTAAATAGTGTTATTATTTCATTTCCTTAATGTTATAAGATATTGTGATCCTGATTAATTTTTCAAGGTGATATAAAATGAGTTATAGTTATACAAATGTGATTTTTTGTATAAATTATGATTTTATTTAAACATTAAATTAATCATATTTTTAAAATTATTTTCAAAATATGGAGTTTATATTAAATGTATACATGTCCAAAAATGGTAAGGTGTAATTTTTTGGATTTTTCCGGAACTATTGAAATTTTTTTTCAATAATAAAATACGGTAATTTACCATATATATACATTATATGTTAAATACATTATTCCTAGAATCATGTCTAAGGTATTAACCCTTGGTTAGAACTCACATATTCTCTTTATATTTTATGTTTTCATGAATCAAGAATAACCATAGTCCTGAACAAAAATATTAAACTACAGATTAAAATAATGGAAAACCATCCTCTCCTCCACTATAAATACCACCCTCACACCCCTCTGTCTATCACGCCTCCAATGATTTAAGAATTTTATAAATTTTTCCCAATATTCTTCCCAATGATCTTCCCCGCATCCATGTCCTTCTATTCCCACCATAAGAATAAAACCAACATCATTAAGGTGGATCTAAAGGAGGTGAGATCAAGAGGTAAAAATCCTCTTTCATTATCTTATATTTTCATTTTCAGTTATTTTCATTTCCTATTATACAAGAGGTATGAATGCTCCATTATTATATATATTCTATATTTTCATCTTGATCAGAGAAAAATTTGTCATCATCCTTCCTCTCAACTTCATATTATTCTAGAATGAAAAACATTGTCCGTGATATGTTGATTTACTGACATTGTGGACGATGTGGCTTAAATTTACTTTACTTCCTTCAAATATGGTTGCAAAACCATTTTAATGGTTTAACAACATTGTAAATTTTATGATATTTACTCTATTATGTTATTTAATTAACATATATTTATAATATTAATATAATATAATGAATGAAGTTTGTTATTATCAAAGAACCACCAAAATTATCTAAATGAATATCATTTATGATTTGTCTAATGATTCATCCTCATAACATAAAAAACAAACAGATTAATGGAAAGATTTAATATTTTGGAAACATATTAACACAATTTCATTCCACTTTTGTAGTTTTTCTTCCATTATACAAGAAAATCATTTACGAACATACCATGGAAATCATGTAAATAAAGCATTCAAAACAATGGATATAACAAAAATATTATTTATAAATAGGTTGAATGATGATATAAAATGATCATATAATGTGTTAAAAATATTTATTTTTATTTATAAAATATAAATATCAACATTTAAACCATTATAAAGGGGTTTTAAAGATGTTTTATGTAAGAAAAACCTTAGGTAAGGGAATTATTAACCAAATATCCATTCATTAGGTTTACCTTCTCATTCATTAATTATGTGCAACTGAGACTTTTGGTGTAATGAATTTAATTTAAATTAATTTTTGGATTTATAGTTAAAACACCTAATAATTTAATTATATTATTTCTTAATTTAATAATTTTATATTTGTAATGGGACATTCCTTTAAAAATCATCTTTTAAAATTCAATTTTATGAAATTCAAAATGTATGATTTTATGAAATAATTCTTATTTTATAATTATGTAATGGTTATAGGTAATTTTTTATGATGATGGGTGGAACCTATATCTCCCACCAATTCATTGGTTATTTAAAATTTTTAGGTTGGGCGAATGGTTACTCCAATTTTAACTATGATGGTTACACCACAAGTTAGTTGTGATGGTTAAATAGTAAGGTAGTTATGAGGGTTACAAATCATAAAGTAGTCACGAGGGTTAAAATATAAATAAGTAATTCCCCATTTTACATTTATGGTTTAATATAAGTTATTTGAATTTTTAGGGAAATCTCACATATACTAAATTATTTATATATGGGTGAGAAGTATGTCTTCGTGAAAATGATTTCATATGTTTACTAGTATTCATGGACTAATGGTTTCTATCCTTCTTTTTATATCCTTTACTGATATTTTTATTCCCATCCCATGTTTTTAAATTCATTTAATAGGTTATAAGTATGTGTAAGAGAAATTATGAAGTCATGATAAATGTAATGAAGATTTATCAAAGAAATCATGTTGTTGTTTTGTGTTAAAAATTTTATTTTTTGGATGAAATGGATATTTTTTAATGGTACTCACTTTGTATTCTTATCAGTTGAAATGTATTAGTTATGTTCTAATTTTATAAAACACTAAACTGAAAATATATTTGGGAATTTAAATAAGTTATATCTAGTAGTAATTCCTAGATTATTTAATGTTTATGGATGGGTCCTTATAGTCATAGGCCTCTCAAGTGAATTTGTATTACAAGGCTAGGGAATTTTTATTGGAAATAGATAAAGGTATATTATCAATGAAAGGTATGATCATATTCCATCCACTATAGAAATTTTTTTGTTTGATTCAGTTTCATCTCATTGTTTTATATCAACTAGTTTTTTGGATGTTTTGAAACATCCAATGGAACTCATTTATTTATGGATATGGAAGTTCCTCATTGGAGAACAAGGATATGTTGTTATCAGTTTCCCTCCCATTCATTCTTAGTTATTGATGTTTAGTTATTTTTTTATTTTATGTATTTTTACCTAGATCCCTTTTTAATTATAATTATGATGGATTGTATGCTTTCTAATCATGTAGAGGTTGATTTTAATCATCGGAGAGTGTCCTTATATACCCCTAATGGGATCTTTAAAAATTTTATGGTGAATGGTACTCATTTTATCATCAATAAATACATTCTCATATATATTTTAAGAGTTTTATAACATCATTCATAGTTATGTTGATTAATGATTTCTCTAGTTACAATATTCATCTAGTGGGTTGGTATTTTACCAATGTATTTTGGATGAATACACTATTTTTACTCCATATTCATTGGTATATTTTTCAATTGATTAGGTGAATGCAATCAACTAATCCATATACCGTCAAATAATATGACTTAGGATGAGTGTAATAAAATAAATATTCAATTGTATGATTTAATATCAACAATTTTTGTTAAGTATTATGTATATCCTTAGGTAAATCCTTTTTTTCCAATGAGTCCAATGGAACTCTTTCTCATTGTGTTGATTATATTATTCTTAATCATATGATGATTAAGAATAATTATTATTTTATCGATATTGAATAATTTTTTGATCGGTTTGACTTTTCAAAGAGGTTCCAATAGATCAACCCCGATTATAGTTATCCTAAGCTTATAGTTAACGAGAAAAATATCCCAAATACTATAATAAATAGTAGGTAAGGTAACATTGAATATAAAATATTTTTTTTGGAATTACTAAATACTCATTAGTTTTTTAATCATTAAATAATAAAATAATCCAAAATGATCTCAACTATTCAATTGTGGTATTTGTTAATGATAACCTATTTTATTTGATACATCATGTGGAGAATAAAAATTATCTAAAAATTGTATTGGGAATCATGAGGAATCAATTTATTTAAACTATATTATCAATGTGTGATTTCTAGATTATGGAAGTGATGTAATTATGATATATGGTTTCAAAGCATGGTATCTTCTTTGATCCTATTAAGTTGATGGTTTTATTTTCATTAGATGATCTATGAAATTTATTTTAAAAATGATTATATTGGTGGTTTTTTGGTTATTATCTACAATTCATGAATGAATTCTTAAAAAGTGCATCACTATTGACATCTCTTTCTATGTAAATTGAAATAATCTTATGGCACTCGAGTTATTAGGCTTCCATTAATGAATTAAAATTTCATATAGAATTTTCTCATGTCATGATTTCACTAGAAACTAGTCTTGGATATTTTTTTATTGTTATGATTTGAGTTTAGATCTACTATGTGTTCTTAAAATTGGAATCCATGAATTTCAATAGGAATATCATTATCTATTTCATCATGTAATGAATTATCCCACTAATGATCTCAAGGTCTCTATAATTATGCACATGATGATTTTTTGGAGATACACAATACTTGGGGAGAGTTTAAATATAAATTATCATTATAGAATTCTTGGATATATCATACCATGTATTTTTATGATCCATAGGCAAAGGTGATGTGTAGATTAACTTCATACAATTGACTTTTACAACGCCTTTAACACTAGAAGGGGGAATACTATTTATGATTACCTTATAAATAATCATCATTTTGATGCTATCAAAAAAAAATATAGGACTAGAAACTCATATTTTATTCCCCTTAATGAAAGAAAGAATGATACATGTATGATTTTAGGAAAATCCCAACTAATGTCATTTCGCAATGATCCAATTAATTATGATATGCACTAGCATGATGAGTTAATGGGAATCAGAAAAATTTAATATTATAGGGAATTAATTTCTAGGTGGGGTATCTCATTAGAGGGGAATTTTTTTACTTAGTAGTTTTTCAATCATCCAGATATCTATTTTTAAGACCATGCATTATAATTTTCAAAGATCTACAGGTGAGGCTCATTCTGACACTGTGAATGTGTATTATGGAATGAATCATCAATACAATTAGCCATGAATATAAGGCCCCATCCTTAAACCTTACTTAATATTGAGTTATTTCAAGATTACACATTGAGGATATTTTCAGGTTTAGAGTTTTAGACAATTAGATCATAAAACATGCATTACATTACTCATTTAAAAAAAGTGGTTACACAAAAGATAGTAATAATTTTTCCCATAAACGGAAACATATTTAAAATAAAACATGGATTCTTTGTTGACACTTCTTGGACACTATCATCATATCATGTACCATTCCCTTGACCTGTGAAAAACATTAGAAAAACATGGGATGAGCATAAAAAGCTCAGTAAAGGTTATAAAAAGTATGGAAAGGAAACATGAGTACATATATACATACGAATTAAGTCACACTTTACCCATAAAACATAAGCACTTTAACATACCTAATAAAATCATGAATAAATCATAGAAATCATAATACATAAAGGCAACTTAAGTCATTCATAACATTCTTACGTAGGGAGTAACCCTCTTGGTTACATTTGGAATACCCATCACAGTATATTCCATAAATCTCTCCGGAGAAACCTTAAGGTTTAACTCCTTCGCATTACCCAATGCATTGGAGAGCAATATCGGGCTCACCCGCCCTTAGTTTATCACGGAACCACCCGTCTTCATAAAAATTCCCAAGAACCATAACATAATAGTATCACATAAAACATGCATAAAAGAAAGATAAAATTTCCACATTTTAATCACATGATATCAATACAACACATTGATATAATAAAAACATTATGAAAACCATTTTCAATACCAAAATAACAGAAAAGTAAAACATGGTATTAATTTTTCATTTAAAAAAATGTATGGCTTGTAGTGGAAGTCGAAACTCAAATAATGGTCATGGTGGTGGATAAGTCGTTGTCGCCGCATACGTATGACAAAAACATTCCCTTTTTACATTTATTAAAATGCTTCGTATAAAAAATATTCCTTTTGGATAAACGTAAAAGTCAAAGGGGTTTATACACCGTATAAAATAAGGTTGTGTATAAAACAAAATATGCCTCAATGAAAAGTGATTGAGACGAAGTCCCATACCACATTGAAGCTTTTAACATTTTAAACCATTAATATCCATATAAATAAATCCTTAATACCATTTTGAAAACATGGATATTAATGAGAAATATTTATAAGATTAAATCATTAAAACATTTAAAATGATATTTTAGTTATAGGGTTTTTAAGAAAATGAGAGACACTTGAGTACAATAATTGAGGGATAACATTTAATCAAAAGTTTATAATATCATGAGAATAAAGGTATTCATGATATAATATTCCGAATGATAGTATATACACCATATAAGAGTGAATTGGTGCATATCAACAATGAAGTCTAAATGGAAATGTAAATTGAGATGAAATCCATTATAAAGATGGTATCCTTAAATTAAGGATAAATCAATCTCATAATTATTTGCGACAAATATAAATACACCAAATATAAGTGGTTATTAAGTGTAAAATAATCAAAGGACATTCACACATATTCAAAGTATGACATATTCAATAACTAAATGACGAACCCAAAGAAATCGAAATTGGGTTAAGAAGTTGCCTTGACAGCCTAACGACGTCACATCAAATTTTAGAAAAATAGTTGATGAGAGAGATAAATGGTATCTCATCACTTGGACATAAAATTTATGGAAACAAGGATATATAAGAACATATACCCACATAATAAGATGAAAATTATAAGACATAACAAAAGAAGTCTTTTAAAAAGAGGCGGGTGAAAGGTTCCCTTACCGATTTGGGTAACTTTCGAAACGTACACCCCATGAAAGAAGGACTATAAAACATTAATGTAAATACTCATAAATGAATGTATGTTACACAAAGAGTAGAATAATGGAATGTACATACACCACTCAAAAGGAAATATTGTAAAATGTAGCATGAATCTCACGAAAACAGAAAGTGAGATAAAAATCCCTTTATGAAATTTCGGCAGCCTAACGATGCAAATTAAAACTTCCAAAATGGATTGATGGGAGAAAATAGGGTCTCTCATCATATGAACATAAAAATTACAATAAGCGTAATATAAAATATAATCCCAATCATAAGAGATATCTGCTTAAACGGAATGACATAAAAGAGTGTACTTAAAAAGAAAGAAAGGGGTAGGATCCCTTACCTCGGGTCCGACTTGACTCGATCATTCATTAACCTCCTGAATAATAAACTGGAGTTAATTTCTACTTTCTTAAGAACCTTTTTCATGTTCATTATTCCTTTTATATCACTTACTACCATGCTATTAACACTATGTAATTATTTAAGTTAATAATGGTCTTTTTGTAGATCTTTGCTACTTGAGTAAAATATAAACTCTTTATAATTACAAGTTGTTCATGTGGAAAAATATATATTATATGCAGAATTATATTCACTATTTAGATATCATATATATCATATATATCAATTGAATACATGCATTTATAATATTACATAACATTTAGAGGTAAGAAATGAAATGCACCATTCATGGAGACGATAAGCTGTACGAACACATGAACGCTACTTCCATTTCTATTACTTATTTAATGGAATTAAAACATAATGATACACAATAGTATTATAATTCCAGTATGGTATCATAAATAATATAATTAAATATACCCTTTATACGTACCACATATGGTATTAACGAATCAAATCACTTTAAGGGGGCGGTAGTCCTCACTTCCTAAAATGAAGATATCGCGTTTAACCATAATGGAAACCATAACGGTATTCCATAAATGAAAAATATATAAGCTTAAGTAACAAATAAACATATTATATATTATATATAAATATAGTGGCATCTTAATGGCCACCTTTTAGGGTGTTAAAATAATATTGAACAATCATCGTTTCGTGAGGCAGAAATTCACCATCCACAGTAACAATATGCTCTTTAACCATTACATGTAGGTTTGTGTAAGTGTAGCTAGAATAATTTTTATAAAAACAACCTAGTATATTTATGATACTGTATTTGGTACAAAATAAATGAATAGAAATATTTTAGTGGGTAGGAAGAGAAAAATAAAACAAAAGAACACAACTGAAGACATTATCATAAAATTGTGTATCTCTATTTGATTTGAGCTCAAAGGATTCCTGGCGAAGACTTTTGCCCAAAGTGAGCCTTCTAGGAGTAATAGAGGGATTTGGAAAGGAAAAATGAGCAGGGGTTGGCTGAGCCAAATTCTTGAGAAGTGTGGGTAAGGTGGTTGAGGTGGGGGCTTTTTATAAGAGGAGAGGAGTGGCACTCTTGGAAAGTTACAACATGCTACTTTATTTTCAAACGAGTTTAATATTTTAAAGGCCGAAAATTGTTTTATTTCTAGGATAAGGTGGTAAGGGTTATAAATATACTCATCCAATAGGTCTTTGACAAGTGTATGTTATAGTTTTAACATTATCATTTCATTTTATTTAAATCCTTTATTAAAGAGGTATTCACTGCATCAACATGTTGTCATAAATAATTTCATTTATTTAATGTCTACAAATTATAAAAAAAATATCATGATGTAGTAAATATTTTTGGATTTATAATGAATATTTATTGTTAAAAATATGACTTGTATAACCCGATTTAAAATTTGTTTTAGTAAAACAACTCATGCTTGTGACATTTTTATTTTAACTTTAAATAACAAGTTATTTATGTCATTTTCCAACCAAAGTGGCTCCATGGGGTCCCCACATTGAAACATGGATTTTATTGGTCGAACATGACAAATAAAATGTGGGTAGGACATGTTTCTAGGTCATTTCATATTATTAAAACATTATTTCTACATTAAATTACACAAATTACCTCTAATCGTGATTAAAAACATAAAAGTTACTATTCTCCAAAAAATTATTTTAATCCCATTGAACCAAATTTTACATCCTAATGAAAACCATGTGTGTCGGATTTTTGAAATTCAAATCACAGAAGTGTAAAAGTTTCATTTAAATGAAAAATCAGTTTTTAAACTACCACTTAGTGGTTTCACTATTCATCAACAATTGAAGTTTTTCAGAAAAAATACCAAAAATTCACCCAAAGCTATATTTGATATTCCGAATTCAAAAATGATGCCTATTTTACAAAATTAGAAACATATATGTTGCATTAATTAATTTAATAATTAATTTCCGCTGTCAAAACAACTAGGGTGTTTTTAAGAAACAATATCTATTAAAAGATTGACACTAGTTTAAGTCAAATTTCAAAATGAAATTAATTCCAATGACCACCATTAGATTAAATGGTAAAAATATATTCTAAATACACTATAATATAAATTAAAAATATAATTTATCCATATAAATAAATCAGATTAAAAGGTGGTTTTGAATTAAAATGCAACATTTTCAATAAAAATGATCTTTATCAGAAAAATAACAAAATTTTACACAAAGTAAATTTTGATGTCCAGATTCTAAAGTAGGATTTTATTTTTTCAAATAAAACATATAAAATTGTCAAATGTATATTTAAAAAAGGTTCTCCATCAAAAGGCAGTTAATCTACCTTTTAAAGAATATTAGATGATTAATGCTTAAAATTGGATTCATTTGCATTTTAAGCCTCCAACATTTAATAGATAAAATTAAAAATATTTGAAAAACATATATCATCATTTTGTAGTTAGTTCCGTTCATTCCCGCCATTAAAACGTCTAGGCGTTAACTACCTTTTAAAATAATATTATTTTGTTATTAAAGTGAAACATAAGATTTCAATGAAACTCGTTGTTGCGTATTGGGTATGCCCTCGAGCATAGAATTCCCTTTAAAGTAATATTAATATTTTATTAAAAAATATGGATAAATATGAAAATGTCATATTCTTTATTTACCTGGGGTGTTACATCCTTCCCGCCATTTGGGAATTGAGTCCTCGCGATTTTAAATTTGGGCTTGAAAGCTTCATTGAAAATCCCACATCAGAACAAGAGTCAGTAAAACTATCACTTTAAAAGAATGGGAGAGAAGTACAAATGTCACTCGAGTTAACCCATACTAGGATTCCAAGTATGAAGCAATGGATATGGAGGAAAAAACATAGGGTCATGTTCTGATGGAGAGTGATAGTAAACATGTCTAGGAGAATGATAACAAAAAGAAAATCACAAACTTGTGATGGGTTAAACGGTATTTGATTCCCCAGTAGGAAAAATTAACAGAAAACATTTTTGTTTTAGGTTACTTTTCATTGATGAATTTATTAATGAGATTAACTAAAACATAATGAAGCATACTTAATTGTCATGTTGACTTTCAGCTTTTACTATATTTCTTACACGAACTCAAATTTTCTCCAAAAGATGGGTATTTAGGATGACTTGTTCATATTAAGAGAGCTATAATCAACTTCTAAAGAGCCACCTAATCCACAAAAGAGAACTATATACTTCCCTTGTCTTTAGAACTTAACCAGAACTAAAACCCAAAGTTAAACAAAGACCATTAAATAAACATCTATCAATAATATTCTACAAAGTAAACCAATCTAAGATTGAGACCCAATTCTCTAAAGGAATTAATCACATAGTCTCTTATGATAAATTTTAACATTTTTCTCCAAAATAGCATCAGTTACTCTTACAGTCTCATACTGAAAAATAATTAACCTAATCACATATCCTCCATGATAGGATAATCATTTCCATTTATTACCAAAAAAAACTTTCTCTTAATTCATAAAATCATAGAACTAAAATGAATTATTCAAACTAACCAAGGGATTCATGTAGTCCAGAGGTAGGCGATAAATACTCGTTTCACATTGTTTGTGGGTTAGATTCCCGCAGCTTCGTCCGATGCGACAGGTTGTCACACAGTCTGCGTGTTGTCCCTTTTCAAAAACTATATAATTTTATAACATTCCTCAAAAAGATAGAAATTCATAAAAAATAACCGTAACATATTTTAACCACAAAGGTTATATGATAACTTTCATTTTGAAACCCAAAATGTATTAACCAGTAATTTCCTCAAAGTCAAGGAGTATATAAACCCAAATGGTTCATTATAACTATATCCATAAAAGAAAGGATAATTATTCCTTTAATAAAATTTTCGTATATCAAACATCAGGGTTACTATAAAAAATATTCTAATGTAACCCCATCATCAAAAGAGACTTAATACATCAAAGAATTTGACCATTATAAAATCTATCATAACCCTTGAATCCCTTATATGATGACTTCTTACTCATTCAACATTCTTCATGATCCATTAGCCATTCCTTTTCAAATTATTCTGAAATAATTCTTTCCTACAAACAAAAACATGAATCATATCCTATGATTCCAATAATAGGAAAACATATGTTAAGAAATAATCCATACCTTTCATTCTTCATTGTCAGTTTCGTCATCCGCAATCTGAATTGAATTAGACATTGGTAAATGAATATTTGTACGATCATGGGGACCCCATTCCAGAAACTTCATCGTAGGACATGTGTTTCCATAATTACCATGCACACCCCATTTAAAACATAAAATTGATCCTTCAGAAAGAAATTCTTTCCCTTTTCTAGAGTCAACTAGATGCTTCCTTTTTCCATGGTAGGTTTTTGCTTTATGACCTTCATTTCCACATCTATAACATCTTTCTGTCCCTTTGAAACATTTTCATATGTGTTTCTTTCCACATATTTGACACATAGGTTTTTGAACATACATACCTTTATCATTATTACCTGAACTTCCGTAGGGATTTTTTTCTCTCATACAAGATGCCTTATAAAAATCACTAAGGTTCAGGTGGTCAATCATGAATCCAGATAGTTGGTTGAGGATAACCACAAGAGTTCTCATTGAAGCTCCCATATCATTCAGTTTTTCTTTCATAAAACCGTCACAGTTTTCTTCAAATCCACTGTTACTTTGGTGCCGGCTAGATCCAGCCATTTACTAAAACTAAAAATGTCAGTGTGAGTATATCAGTAAAATCATCAAATAAAAAATAGGAATATAAACACCAAGATATACTTATCCAAGTTATCACAAACTCATTCTATCTTTCAAAAAAACTGATGACTCCATTTAATATACTAACCATTGTGGTTATACACAGCTTGTCACATTTTTTTAAACAACACTCTACCCTATAAAGTTATCTAAACCTACCTCTGATACCAATTATAAGGCCCCAGCCTTAAACCTTACTTAATATTAAGTTATTACAAGATTACGCATTGAGTATCTTTTCAGGTTTAGAGTTTTAGAGAATTAGATCATAAAACTTACAGTACATTCCACATTTAAACAAAGTGGTTACAAAAAAGATAGTATTCATTTTCCCCATCAATGGAAACATATATAAAATAAAACATGGATTCTTTTTTGACACTTCCTTGACACTATCATCATATCATGTAACATTCCCTTGACCTGTGAAAAACATTTAAAAAACTTGGGATGAGCATAAAAATCCCAGTAAGGGTTATAAAAAGTATGGAAAGGAAACATGAGTATGTATATACATAAGAATGAAGTCATACATTACCCATAAAACATAATAACTTTAACATACCTCATAAAATCATGAATAAATCATAGAAATCATAAGACATAAATGTAACTTGAGACATTCATAACATTCTTACGTAGGGAGTAACCCTCTTGGTTACATTTGGAATACCCATCACAATATATTCCCTAAATCTCTTCTGAGAAACCTTAACGTTTAACTCCTTCGTGTTACCCAATGCATTGGAGAGTTGTACCGGGCTCACCCGCCCTTAGTTTATCTCGGAACCACCCGTCTTCATAACAATGCCCAAGAACCATAACATAATCGTATCACATAAAACATGCATAAAGGAAACATAACATTTCCACATTTCAATCACAATATTTCAATACAACACATTGATAAAATAAAAACATTATGAAAACCATTTTCAATACCAAAAAAAAAGAAAAGTAAAACATTCTATTTATTTTTCATTTTAAAAAAGATATGGCTTGTAGAGGAAGCCGAAACAATAATAATAGTCATGGCTGAGGAGAAGTTGTTGTTACCGCATACGTACGAAAAAAACATTCCCTTTTGACATTTAGTAAAATGCTTCATATAAAAAACATTCTTTTTGGATAAACGTAAATGTCAAAGGGGTTTATACACTATATAAAATAAGGTTGTGTATAAAACAAAATATGCCTCAATGAAAGGAGATTGAGACAAAGTACCATACCACATTAAAGATTTTAACATTTTAAACCATTAATATCCATATAAATAAATCCTTAAAACCATTTTGAAAACAGGGATATTAATGAGACATATTTATAAGATTAAATCATTAATACATTTAAAACGATATTTTAGTTAAAGGGTTTTTAACAAAATGAGAGACGCTTGAATACAATAATTGAGGGACAAAATTTAATCAAAACATTATAATATCATGAGAATAAATGGATTCATGATATAATATTCCAAATGATAGTATATACACCATAGAGGAGTGAATTTATTCATAACAACAATGAAGTCTCAATGGAAATGTATATTGAGATGAAATCCATTATAAAGATGGTATCCTTAAATTAATGATAAATCAATCTCATAATTATTTGTGACAAATATAAATACACCCAATATAAGTGGATATTAAGTGTAAAATAATCAAAGTTCATTCACACATATTCAATGGATGACATATTCAATAACTACATGTTGAACCCAAAGAAATCGAAATTGGGTTAAGAGGTTCCTATGACAGCCTAATGACGTCACATCAAATTTTAGAAAAAGAGTTGATGAGAGAGATAAAGGTTTTCTCATCACATGGAAATAAAATTTACTACAATAAGGATATATAAGAACATATCCCTACATAATAAGATGAAAATTAAAAGACATAACAAAAGAAGTCTTTTAAAAAGATGAGTGTGAAAGGTTCCCTTACCGATTTGGGTAACTTTCGAAACGTACACCACATGAAAGAAGGACTATAGAACATTGATGTAAATAATCATAAACTAATTTATGTTACACAAAGAGTAGAATAATATACAGTACATACACCACTCAAAAGGTAATATTGGAAAATGTAGTGTGAATCTCACGAAAACACAAAGTGAGAGAAAAATCCCCTTACGAAATTTCGGCAGCCTAACGATGCCAATTAAAACTTCCAAAATGGATTGATGAGAGAAAATAGGGTCTCTCATCATATGAACATAAAAATTATAGAAAGAGTAATATAAAATAACATCCCAATAATAAGAAATATGGGCTTAAAAATAATGACATAAAAGAGTGTACTTAAAAAGAAAGAGAGGGGTAGGATCCCTTACCTCGGGTCCGACTTGACTCGATCGTTCTTTAACCTACTGAATAATAACCTTGTGTTAATTTCTAAATGCTTAATAACCTTTTTCAAGTTCATTATTCCTTTTATATCACTTAATACCATGCTATAATCACTATGTAATTATTTAAGTTAATAATGGTCGTTTTGTAGATCATTGCTACTTGAGGAAAAATAAAAACATTACAATTACAAGTTGTTCATGTGGTAAAATAAATATTATATCCAGATTTATATTCATTATTTAGATATCATATATATCATATATATCAATTAAATACATGCATTTATAATATTACATAACATTTAGAGGTAAGAAATGAAATGTACCGTTCATGGAGACGGTAAGCCGTACGTACGCATGAACACTACTTCTTTTTCTATTTCTTATTTAATCCAATTTAAACATAATTATACATAATAGTATTATAATTACAGTATGGTATAATATATAATATCATTAAATCTATCCTTTATACGTACCACATATGGTATTAGCGAATCAAATCACTTTGAGGGGCGGTAGTCCGCACTTCCTAAAATGAAGATATCGCATTTAACCATAATGGAAACCATACAGATATGCCATAAATGAAAAATAGAGAAGCTTAAGAAAAACATAAACATATCATATATCATATATAAATATAGTTACATCTTAATCGTCACCTTTGAGGGTGTTACAAGAATATTGAACAATCATCGTTTCGTGAGGCAGAAATTCACCATTCACAAAAACAGTATGTTCTTTAACCATTAGATGTAGGTGTGTGTAAGTGTATCTCGAATACTTATTATAAAAACATCCTAGTATATTTAAGATACTGTATTTGGTACAAAAGAAATGAATAAAAAGAGTTTAGGGGGTTGGAGAAGCAAAATAAAACAAAAGAACACAAGTGAAGACATTATCTTAAAATCAGGTATCTCTCTTTAATTTGAGCTCAAAGGCTTTCTTGGGAAGTCTTCTGCCCAATGTGAGGCTTCTAGGAGTAATATAGAGATGTGGAGAGGGACACTGAGCATGGGTTGGCCGACCAAAAGGCTTTAACGGTGTGGGTAAGGTGGTAGAGTTGGGGACCTTTTATAAGAGGAGAGGAGGGGCACTCTTGGAATGTTACAACATGTTACTTTATTTTCAAATGAATTTCAGATTTTAACGATCCAAAATTAATTTATTTAGAGGATAAGGTGATAAGGGTTCGAAATATACTCATCCAATAGGTCTTTGACAAGTGTATGTTATAGTTTTAAAATTATCTTTTCATTTTATTTAAATCCATAATTAATGAGGTAATCGCTGCATCATCAAGATGTCATAAATAATTTCATTTATTTAATGTCTAAAAATTATAAGAAAAATATCATGACGTAGAAAATCTTTTTAGATTTCTAATTAATATTTATAGTAAAAAATATGTCTTGTATAACCCCATTTATGTTTTTTTAGTAAAACAACTCATGCTTGTGACATTTTTATTTTAACATTAAATAAAAAGTTATTTATGTCTTTTTCCAACCAAAGTGGCTCAATGGGGTCCCCACGTTGACCCATGGATTTTCTTGGTCGGAAATGACCAATCCAATGAGGGTAGGACATGTTTCTAGGTCATTTCTTATTATTAAAACATTATTTTTACTTTAAATTATACTAATTACCTCTAATCGCGATTAAAAACATAAAATTTACTATTCACAATAAAATCATATTAATCCCATTGAACCATATTTTACACCCTAATGACAACCATGTATGTCGGATTTTTGAAATTCAAATCACAGAAGTGGTAAAGATTCATTTAAACGAAAAATCAGTTTTTAAACTACCACTTAGCGGTTTCACTATTCATCAAAAATTGAAGTTTTTCAGAAAAATACAAAAAATTCACCCTAAGCTATATTTGATATTCTGAATTCAAAAATGATTCCTATTTTACAAAATTAAAATCATATATGTTGCATTAATTAATTTAATAATTAATTCCGGCTGTCAAAACAACTAGCGTGTTTTTAAGAAACAGTATCTATTAAAAGATTGACACTAGTTTAAGTCCAATTTCAAAGTGAAATTAATTTCAATGACCACCATTAGATTAAATGGTTAAAATATATTCTAAATATACTCTAATATAAATTAAAAATATAATCTATCCATATAAATAAATCAGATTAAAAGGAGGTTTTGAATTAAAATGTAACATTTTCAATAAAAATGATCTTTATCAGATAAATAAAAAAAGTTTACACAAAAAGTAAATTTTGATGACCATATTATAAAGAAGGATTTTATTTTTTCAAATACAAAATATAAAATTGTCAAAAGTATATTTAAAAAGGGTTCTCCATCAAAAGCCGGTTAATCGACCTTTTAAAGAATATAAGATGATTTATGCTTAAAATTGGATTCATTTTCATTTTAAGCCTCCAACATTTATTGGATAAAAGTAAAAATATTTGACAAAAATATATAATCATTTTTTAGTTATTTCCATTAATTCCCTCCATTACAAGGGCTAGGCATTAACTACCTTTTAAAATAATATTATTTTATTATTAGAGTGCAACGTAAGATTTCAAAGAAACACATTGTTGCGTATTGGGTATGCCCTCGAGCATAGCATTCCCTTTAAAGTAATATTAATATTTTACTCAAAAATATGGATAAATATGAAAATTTCATATTCTTTATTTACCTGGGGTGTTATAATGAATTAGGCTTGAATGGTTTAACATTATCTCATATTTCTATAACTTAAAACATTTTAGGTATGAGAAGAGAAACCCTCTAGTTTGAATTAGACTCTTCATTTTTCTGTTTTAAAAATGGTTGAGGTATCAATTATTTTTTATCAATGGGATACCAAAAAATGTCCAACATAAGAATGTTGATCGAGTGGTGATTGATCAATTGATTAAATAAGATAAATTCATTTAAATTTATTATAAAACATTGTTTTTGATTTTTTATATTTGTTTATGCAGTAGATAGTGATGCTAAATAAAGTTTCTCCTACTATTATTTTAGATAGGTATCCTAGTATTTGACCATTGATTTATAAGACTCTCTAAGATAATAAGGGTCCTCATGTTAAATTTATTATGACTTACCATATATAGATATATGGATAGAAATAGTGTGTTATTTGGATCATGTAAGATTTCAATCCTGTAATCATTTTGAATTTTAGAGGATATTAGGATATCCATCTTCTAAAAGTTTGATTTGTTTATCGTAGTAGTTACTATTCATTAATTACAATGGTTCCTTTTGAATTAATTTATGTGCATTTTATTATATATACTCTTTAATGGTCAGAGGTGGGAAAGGGCTGCCATATTGAACATAACATTTTCATGATATTCCAGTGAATATTTTTTATATAAGTGGATGATTGGTCATCGAAAAGAGTGGAAATAATTATTACGAAGAACGTATAATACATCTTTAACTATTCACTATTGGTCACAATGTTTTCCTGAATTTATTACCTGATTTGTGTCACAATTATTATTGGATGTAGGGTTAGGTAGATTAAACATATGCTAGAATTTTTTAGATCATTGAGTAGATTTAAAAAGAGGCATATTTATTAGTGTCAACAATTAATTTTACTATTATACATGATGTACGTCGAAAATACAAACATAAAAAGATTATTCATGATCCCACTCATATTTTGAATTAATATTCCTTAATATTGAACATGATATCTAAGTGACTCAGATTTCATTTTATATTTTTTATTATTTAGATTATATCATGTATGGGAATTCAATCATGGTAGTCAATGTGTTATGGTGGAATAGAACTGATTATTATGGGATATAGGAACAAAAATAAATTATGAAATAGAAATAGTTATATCTTTTTAATGAAAAAACTTCTCCAACCGTCATTCATTGGTTATAATGTTATATAGTGTGGTAGTTGTCACATCAAAAATAATTAATGCCTATTTTTTATCATAGGGATGATAATTTTTTGTAAGGGATTTTTTTTGTTGGTTCCATGTTTATTAAACATATTTTTATAAATTTTTAGTGAAAATAATGATAGGGTGTACTATGGTTTTGGATGTTATATGATCAAGGAACACTTATGTACCATATACAGACTATCACACATAGTGCATAGCGTGGTCTCAGGCATGAAATGTGGGAATTCCCCCATTAGACTATATCCAGTTTCACTTCCAATATTCTAAAGTTCATAGTTTGGTTGGTAAAAAATTTCAACTCATTATTCACCATGTCATGGTTAGTTTGAGTTTTGATTCTCTATAGTGTGGTTCAATCAAAACCGCCAAATGAATGGTGAATTCCAACCACATCCTTGTTCCCCCAATTTCAAATGTAACTCCCCGACCCCAGTTACCCAGAGTCGGTGCATTATTACATAACATTGGCATGATCAAAAGAAAGATCAAATCTCGAATGACCGATTGGTTTAGTAGCCTTGGAAACACTAGATATATTTCATAAGTTTTACATTACATCATAAAATGAAAAACTACTACAACAACATAATGTTTCCACCGTCCACACTATAATCCCCTCATAATATCCCTGAAGGTCATTCATAACTTACTTCTTCACATCCTGGGAAAAATAAAACATAGAAAAGGGGTGAGCTCAAATGCCCAGTAAGGATAACAATATAGCGAAAACTTTCATAAATAAGAATAAACATTTAAGGCAATGTATAACTAAAACAAAAGCCTTTAAAACATGAACATTCAACATGGTATGGCATAAATAAAATGAAATAATGCCATTTACTTATTCACATGGATATTCTACTAATCGAATAATCACATGCAAAAATCAATAACCACTTTCATAATGTTGGAATGCATAATTCCAGACTATCATAACCACATAGTCAAGGCCCCGTGCCAAGACTACAAATACGATTTTTTCAAGGCCTTGTGCCAAGACACTAGTTTGTCTCATGAGACCTATCGATGCATCGAGGAGCTATAGCGGGCTCCACCCGTCACATATTAAGTCCAATGCATTCCCATATGAAAGGTTTAAACATAACATAAACATTCGTATTAAAACTAGCATACGAAATGTCAATACTTTCACCATAAACTATGAATGGTATAAAAATAGCACATTTACAGTCAAACATATCAAAAAACCTTCAATACAATATAGAAGTTTTGTATCATAATAAATCAACTTCAAATAATCTTAAAATCCATCAAAGGATGTTGACATAGATGAAATCAAAATTCTTTTTAAAGAAATATCTCTTTTTAATTTGAAATCATTTAAGATCCATTTAAAATAAAACATTTTATTTGAAAATATTATTATAAGCTTGTAAGGGAAGCTTTGATGATTTTATAATGGCGGAAAATAGCCGCACCCGCCGTATAAGTTAAAAAATATTCTTACCGTAATTCTGTCGAAAAGGTTAAAAAGGACCTTGTTTTGAAAACGACCGAAAGATTCCTTTATAAACCACTTATAAAAGTCAAAAAGGGTATAAATGACATTAACTCATATTCTAGTAAATTGTAAAAAGGTTTTGAAATACATTTTTAAGAAACATGGATGTGGATGATAAAGAAATCCCAGTAGATTATTACGTATAAACAACCTCGGATAAAGAAGAGATTGTGAAATAACCCTTACCTTGTACTTTTCCTTGGTTGGGGTAGGTTAAACTCCTGTATAATGGTGAAATAATTGTTATTAAATTATAAAATAATCATATACATTAATATGATATCATATATGATCTTTTATTATTGATTTGATAATAATATCTTAGTATTATCGTTGTTTCGGGTGTTAACTTACTTGTTTTCTTTTATATGTTTTGTTACGTAAGACATGTTTGTAAAGGATAGATTTTATATTATTCATATCCAGAATGATATCAAGTCCTTAAACATCATTTTTTAAATCATCAAATGATAATTATACTTGAATGGATACAATGGAGAATGAATCTCATCGCGTTCGTGGAGACGGTAGTCCGTACGTACGCACGAGCGACAATATCATTCTATTGATATTAAAATAATATATAATGGATGGTATATCATATATACAGAATCCTTAACATGTTATATTTATTATTTACATGAGTTACACATCATTATTGTACCCATCCAAATAATATTATATTGAATAACAATTACACCACGACGTGGAGACGGTAAGTCGTACGTACGCACGTATGGTGACATGTTATTCAAAGGGTGGATAGAATACTGAATATGGTTGTACCATATTTATAATAACATCACAGTATATATATGATACTGGATTTATTATTTTATAATGGTAACAACAAAGGAAGAAGAAGTGGAAGAAGAAATGAACTTAGAAAAGGGTGGTGAAATCATTACCTCTTCTTCGGGTTCTTCCTTTTGATTTGATAAAAAGGGATCCTTAGGTTGGCTTTCTGATCAAACTAAGGCCTCTAGGTTGTAGTGAGGGATGTTGGTAGAGTATTTGGGTAGAGTTTGGCCGAACCAAAAGGCTTTGAAGGTGTGAAGAAATGGGAAGGAGGAGTGCCCTTTTATAAGAGGGGTGAGGGGCACCTTTGGAAAAGCTAGAGATATTAGTTTATAATAAAATAATATTCGGTTTACATTGGCTCCAAAGTTGACTATTCAAAGTTTAATGTGGGGATGGGTCGAAAAAAACTCAACCAATAGAATTTATACAGGTTTGGGTACTTATAGTAACCTTATCTTTAAGTATTAACTTTAAGTTAATTAGTTTCACTTTTACAATGTCTCTTTGTATTTTTATATAATATGGTTAATAAACTTACTACATACATCCAAGCGACCCCCACGTGGTCCATTAATGATGAAACTATCATGATATAAGTCTCTTGGCCGAACCTTAGATTTTTAGGAATTTAATATCAATTAATAATATAATATTTGTTTTAAGAACTCTTTTATGTCAATTTTGACACTATTCAATAGTTGATTTTTTTGAAACTCATAACAGATTGATTACTTCGAACAAAGTCAATTAAATCAATCATAATATATCATATTATACTATAAAATTAGTTTAATTCATTAAAAGTTTCATATTACATTTATTTGGGTATTTATAATATCAATTATTTTAAGTTTTCACTATTATAGTAATTACTGCATCATCATTGTGTCATAAATAAAATAAATTATTTAATTTCTAAAAAATATAAATAAAATATCATTATGTAGGAAATCGTTTTGTCTTTCTAATGAATATTTATAATCTAAAATCCAACATATATAACCCTCTGTAACAATTGTTTTGCTAAAAGATATATGCTTGTGTCATTTTTGTATTCATTTTAACTTAATTAAAATAATGTGTCATTATCACTTACAAGTGGATCCATGGGGTCCCAAAATCGACCCAAAGATTCCCTTGGTCGACCATGTATCAACCAATAGGGTTATGACACCTTTTAGGGTAATTTAGTATTATTATAATATTATTTTTTAACCCTTATTTACCGGATTTACCCTTAACCATGGTAAATAAAATATTTACTGCAGTAATTATTCAAAATGTCTAAAAATAAAAGTTACCTATTTACACAATTTGAACATCCTGATTCAAAATATGGAATCCATTTTCCTAAATTCAAAACACAGAAGTGGCAGAAATTAATTTAAAATTAATTCCCGCAGTCAAAACAAAAAGCGTGTTTTTAAGAGATAATAACTATCAAAATATTGACACTTGTTTATGTCTGGTTTAATTGTGAAATTATGTCCAATGACAAACATTAAATTAAATGGTAAAAATATATTCTAAATATAATTTAAAACCACTCAAATTCATAATTTATCAATATTAATTATTTTGATTAAAAAAGTAGTTTTTAATTAAAATTTAGTAATTTTCACTATTCATCAAATTATAAAAGTTATCCGAAAAGTACCAAAATTTCACCCTAGGCTAAATTAGATATTCCGAATCCAAAAATGAAGTCCATTTTGAAATATAAAATATATATATTTTTAAAAAGTAGGTATTATTATTTATAACGGCTAGTTTGATTGGTTGTTAGAACTCGGTGTTGCGTACAACACACGCTATCGCATTATTCGAAGGGAAATGTACCGTGGAAGCTTGGGGTGTTACATTCTCCCCTCCTTAAAATAATTGCGTCCTCGCAATTTCTAGGGTATTACTGCATAAAAAGACTCGGGTGGTTCTTCATCATAAGTTCCTCGGGTTCCCACGTTGCATGTTCCATCTTATGGTTTCTCCACAGAACTTTTACAAGACGCGTCGTCTGGTTTCTCAGCACTTGTTCTCTCATATCAAGAATCTGGACGGGCTCTTCGCAATAAGGCATATCGGGTTCCAGTTCTAATTCTTCATAGGTGAGTACATGCGTTGGGTCAGTCATGTATTTCCTCAACAGAGATATGTGGAACACATCGTGAACTTTGGAGAGACTTGGCGGCATTGCCAATCGGTAAGCTACAACCCCAATTCGTTCTAGAATTTCGAAAGGTCCGATTTACCTAGGACTCAATTTACCTTTCTTACCAAAACGTATGACTCCCTTCCACGGAGATACCTTCAGAAAAACATGATCACCGACTTGAAATTCCAAATCCTTCCTTCGATTATCGGCATAGCTCTTCTGCCTACTTTGAGCTGCTTTGATGTGATTTTGGATTACATTCACTTTTTCCACCGTTTCCTCCACCAGTTCTGGGCCTACAAGTTTTCTTTCACCAACGTCATCCCAACAGGTTGGTGTACGACATCTCTTTCCGTATAACGCTTCATATGGTGCCATCTGAATACTCGAATGGAAGCTATTGTTATAGGAAAATTCTACCAGTGGTAAATATTGATCCCACATACCCTGAAAATCAAGTGAGCAAGATCTGAACATGTCTTATAAGGTCTGAATAGTCCGTTCTGATTGTCCATCTGTCTGAGGGTGGTAAGCAGTGCTCAAATTAAGTTCAGTATCCAGGGATTTCGGAAGACTTTTCTAAAATATTGAAGTAAAACGGGGATCACGATCAGAAACAATCGATAAGGGTACTCCATGAAGTTTCACAACTTCATTAATATATAGTCTTGCTAGACGTTCCAGGGGTAGATCTTCTCTTATAGCAAGAAAATGTGCTGACTTGGTAAGACGATCAACAATAACCCATATTGCATCGTTCCTTCTAGGAGTCTTTGGTAGCCCCATGACAAAGTCCATCGTAATATTGTCCCATTTCCACTCTGGTATGGGGAGAGGATGCATGACTCCTCCAGGCTGTTGCCTTCCAGCTTTCACTTGTTGACAAACCATACATCTTGACACAAAATCAGCAATCTCTCTCTTCATGTTGTCCCACCAAAAATGTTCCTTCAAATCTCTATACATTTTGGTGCTCCCAGGGTGTATAGAGAAATTGCAACTATGAGCATCATCCAGCAATTCCCTTTTTAGATCAGGTAAATCGGGAACACAAAGTCTCTTCCCGAATTTCAAAATTCCATCTTCATACACAAAGTCTCTCAATCTCCCATCATTCACAGCTTTAATCTTCTTTTGGAATTCTTCATCATCGGTCTGAGAACTCATAATCCTTTCTAGTAAAGATGGTTTGGCAACCATTTGAAAAAGCATTGATGTTTCACCGTCCCTGGTTATTCCCATGTCCATCTTCACTAGATCCATGAAAATTGGATCCCTTTCAATTCTCATATTGTTCAAAACTCCATGGCCTTTTCTACTCAAAGCATCTGCCACCTTGTTTGCCTTCCCTAGGTGGTAGTGTATCATACAATCATAATCCTTGAGTAATTCAAGCCATCTCCTTTGCCTCATGTTGAGTTCTTTTTGTGAGAAAATATACTTCAAACTCTTGTGATCAGTATAAATCTCACATTTTTCACCATAGAGGTAGTGCCTCCATATCTTCAAAGCAAAGATCACAACTGCTAACTCAATATCATGAGTAGGATAGTTTTGTTCATGAATTTTCAACTGTCGTGATGCATAGGCAATAACTCTATCATTCTGCATAAGGACACAACCAAGTCCTTTCTTCGATGCATCACTATAAATAACGAACACATCATTCCCTGATGGTAGAGTCAATATAGGAGCATTGACTAATCTTCTCTTCAGTTCTTCGAAACATTCTTCACACTCTTTTGTCCAAAAAAATTTAACCCCTTTACGTATGAGCTTTGTTAATGGGTTAGCCAATCGGGCAAAATTCTGGACGAAACGTCGATAATAACCTGCCAAACCAATAAAACTGCGTACCTCAGTTATACTCGTTGGTGCTGGCCATTCTTGGATTGCCTTGGTCTTAGAAGGATCAACAGAGATTCCATATTTAGAGACAATATGTCCAAGAAAAGAAATCTCTTGAAGCCAGAATTCACACTTGCTAAACTTCCCATATAATTCATGCCTCCTCAGAGTATTCAAGATAATGCGCAAGTGATTTTCATGATCTTCGTAGGTTTTGGAGTATACCAAGATATCATCAATAAATACCACCACAAATTCATCGAGATACTCCTTGAATACTCTATTCATCAGATCCATGAATACAGATGGTGCATTATTCAATCCAAACGGCATTACAGTAAACTCGTAATGCCCGTACCTGGTTCGAAATGCTGTCTTTGGAATGTCTTCCTTCTTCACACACAACTGATGGTATCCAGATCGAAGGTCAATCTTTGAAAATTATTGAGCTCCATGCAGTTGGTCAAATAAATCATCAATACGAGGTAGGGGATACTTGTTCTTTATCGTTATAGAATTTATCTCCCTGCAGTCGATACATAACCTCATATATCCATCTTTCTTTTTAACAAAAAGAACAGGGGCTCCCCATGGAGAAACACTAGGGCGAATAAATCCCTTATTACTCAATTCCTCTAGTTGTTTCTTTAGTTCGACTAACTCTACAGTGGCCATTCTATAAGGGGTCTTCGATATAGGCCTTGATCCAGGAATCAAATCAATGGAAAACTCAACTTATCGTTCTGGAGGATGTCCAGGTAAATCTTCCGGAAATACATCTACAAATTCTTTCAAAACAGGTACATCCTCTATTTGAACATTCATTTCCTCACCCGTAGTTATTTCATTCTCTTCCTCCCCAATAATTGAATTTAGTTGAGCTATTGAGGGTGGATCTAAATAAGAATTAGGTAGTGATGATTATGATCTAAAGATAAGGTGTTCCTTATCATTATCATCAAGAATCATAACCTCTTTCTTTTTACAATAAATCTTCACATCATAGTCCGAAAGCCAGTCCATACCGAGGATTATATTAAACTCAATCATAGGTATGACGATGAGATCAGCAGATAAAGAAAATTTATGTGCTCTAATGGGGACTGATTCACAAAACTTTGTTGCAATGATACTTCCCTTAGGAGTTTTAACTGACAAATCCCTTATTAAATCAAATTGGGAATATCTAATTTTCTTAGCAATCTGGGAAGATATGAAACAATGCGACGATCCAGAGTCAAATAATGCATTTTCTAAACTTGAGGAAACCATTAAATTACCTGCCACCACGTCTTTTGGAGCTTCTACCTCTGCAGTAGTGATAGCATAAGCCTGGCCTTGATCCCTTGGCCTTTTCTGAGGTATGTTCTCCTGACGCTTAGGACATGCATTTGCATAATGCCCCATCTCCCTGCAATTGTAGCACTGAACGTTGGTAGCTTCCTTCTTCCCCTTGCAATCATGAGCTTGGTGGCCTTTTTCACCACACTTGTAACAGACTCCCATTCCCTTCAAGAAAGCACCGGGGTGTTTCTTGCCGCATTTACCATAAGATGGATATTCAACCTTTCCCTTCTTCCCCTTATTTCCATTCCCAGATTGATCATCAGGTCTCTTCTTCTCTTGGTTTTCTTTAAAGTCATAAGACTTAGAAAATTACTTTTTGGTCTTTATAGCACATGAGACAATGACTTCGTACGATGAAAAGGATTGTGAGACTAATGCTCGACGGAGAAATGGTTTTAACCCATCAATGAAACGATCAATCTTACTTCTTGGGTTGCGAATATAATCTCCAGCATACCTCGCTAACCTTGTAAAGTTAGCCTCATACTTTGTGACATTATCATCCTCCATTTGTCTCAGACTCAGAAATTTCCTTTCCATATCCGCTCGACGGTCACGAGGAAAGTATTTTTCTAAAAACATATCATTGAACTCCCTCCATTCCATATTTGATACTTCATCATCTTCCTTCATGTTTTGAATCAATGACCACCATTGATCAGCATCTCCAGTGAGGCGGTAAACTGCCATGATAACTTTTTCCCTTTCACTGCTCCCCAAAGCCTGAAATATTTTCTCTAGTGAATTTATCCATTCCTCAACTACTAAGGTATTTGTACTCCCATTGAACATTGGTGGTTGTTGCCTCATGAATCGATCTAACATTGATCCTCCACGCTGCGGATCAGGGTGCTCCATACGGGTAAGGTTATTATTCATAACCTGAGTAAGTTGTCCCAGTATGGTGATTAGCTGATCAGCACCAGTTCCATCACCAGCCCCACTATAATTATCTTGAGCAGGAGGGCAATCCCTACATGGAGTGCGTGCATTGATACGGTTTCCATTTCTTCCACTAGGCGCCATTTCTAAACAATGGAATAAACTAGATTAGTTTATGAATCAAAATACATAATCCCATACTTATAAAACACTTAACATAAATTGAACTATTTATGGATATAATCTATAATCATAAGAATGTTTTCTTTGAGGAAGTATATACTCATAATCCCTTCAAAATGATTTGTAAAGAAAATGAGAGTTATCCTAAGAATATCCCCCGGGAGTGTCGTAACCAAGAGTGCAGGAAGGCCCGTTGTCGTGAACCAGTTCCCGTTCGAGTCTAGCTCAAAGCGGTGTTTTCGGGTTAAACCCCTAGGTACATCTGTGCCAGAGCCGCCTCTACCTGCTCGTATCCAGACAGGGATGTATTGCTCGGAAAACTCACAAAATCCCTACACTACCAAAATTCTAGGAAGTTCTTCTATACTAATCCTCAAAGTTCATCTTCGGTCTACGTGCTCTAATCAGAGTTTATCTAAATCTAGCTTCCAAGGTTTGTACTAAACTTCCTCTGATACCAACTGTAACGTCCCGTCCCCAGTTACCCAGAGTCGGTGCATTATTACATATCATTGGCATGATCACAAGAAAGATCAAATCTCGAAAGACCGATTGGTTTAGTAGCCTTGGAAACCCTAGATATATTTCATAAGTTTTACATTAAATCATAAAATGAAAAACTACTACAACAACATAATATTTCCACCGTCCACACTATAATCCCCTCATAATATCCCTGAAGGTCATTCATAACTTACTTCTTCACATACTGGGAAAAATAAAACATAGAAAAGGGGTGAGCTCAAATGCCCAGTAAGGATAACAATATAGTGGAAACTTTCATAAATAAGAATAAACATTTAAGCCAATGTATAACTAAAACAAAAGCCTTTCAAACATGAACTTTCAACATGGTATGTCATAAATAAAATGAAATAATTCCATTTACTTATTCACATGGATATTATTCTAATCGAATAATCACATGCAAAATTCAATAACCACTTTCATAATGTTGGAATGAATAATGCCAGACTATCATAACCACATAGTCAAGGCCTCGTGCCAAGACGACAAATAAGATTTTGTCAAGGCCTTGTGCCAAGACACTAGTTTGTCTCATGAGACATATCGATGCATCGAGGAGCTATAGAGGGCTCCTCCCGTCACATATTAAGTCCAATGCATTCCCATATGAAAAGGATTAAACATAACATAAACATTCATATTAAAACTAGCATATGAAATGTCAATACTTTCACCATAAACTATGAATTGTATAAAAATAGCACATCCACAGTCAAACATATCACAAAACCTTCAATACAATATAGAAGTTTTGTATCATAATAAATCAACTTCAAATAATCTTAAAATCCATCAAAAGATGTTAACATAGATGAAATCAAAATTCTTTTTAATGAAATATCTCCTTTTAATTTGAAATCATTTAAGATCCATTTAAAATAAAAAATTTTCTTTGAAAATATTATTATAAGCTTGTATGGGAAGCTTTGAAGATTTTATAACGGCGGAAAATAGCTGCACCCGCCGTATAAGATAAAAAAACATTCTTACCTTAATTCTGTCGAAAAGGTTAAAAAGGACCTTGTTTTGAAAACGACCAAAAGATTCCTTTATAAACCATTTATAAAAGTCAAAAAGGGTATAAATGACTTTAACTCATATTCTAGTAAATAGTAAAAATGTTTTGAAATACATTTTTAAGAATCATGGATGTGGATGATAAAGAAATCCCAGTAAATTATTACGTATAAACAACCTCAGATAATGAAGAGATTGTGAAATAACCCTTACCTTGTAATTTTCCTTGGTTGGGGTAGGTTAACCTCATGTATAATGGTGAAATAATTGTTATTAAATTATACAATAATCATATACATTAATATGATATCATATATGATCTTTTAATATTGATTTGATAATAATATCTTAGTATTATCATTTTTTCGGGTGTTAACTTACTTGTTTTCTTTTATATGTTTTGTTACGTAAGACATGTTTGTAAAGGATAGATTTTATATTATTCATATCCAGAATGATATCAAGTCCTTAAACATAATTTTTTAAATCATCAAATGATAATTATACTTGAATGTATTCAATGGAGAATGAATCTCATCACGTTCGTGGAGACGGTAGTCCGTACGTACGCACGAGCGACAATATCATTATTTTGAAATTAAAATAATATATAATGGATGGTATATCATATATACAGAATCCTTATCATGTTATATTTATTATTTACATGAGTTACACATCATTATTATACCCATCCCAATAATATTATATTGAATAACAATTACACCACGACGTGGAGACGGTAAGCCGTACGTACGCACGTATGGTGACACGTTATTCAAAGGGTGGATAGAATACTGAATATGGTTGTACCATATTTATAATAATATCACAGCATATATATGATACTGGATTTATTTTTTTAGAATGGTAACAACAAAGGAAGAAGAAGTGGAAGAAGAAATGAACATAGAAAAGGGTGGTGAAATCATTACCTCTTCTTCGGGTTCTTCCTTTTGATTTGATCAAAAGGGCTCCATAGGTTGGCTTTCTGATCAAACTAATGCCTCTAGGTTGTAGTGAGGGATGTTGGTAGAGTATTTGGGTAGAGTTTGGCCTAACAAAAAGGCTTTTAAGGTGTGAAGAAATGGGAAGGAGGAGTTCCCTTTTATAAGAGGGGTGAGGGGAACCTTTGGAAAAGCTAGAGATATTAGTTTATAATAAATTCATATTCGGTTTACAATGGCTCCAAAGTTGACTATTCAAAGGTTAAGGTGGGGATGGGTCGAAAACAACTCAACCAATAGAATTTAGACAGGTTTGGGTACTTATATTAACCTTATCTTTAAGTATTAACTTTAAGTTAATTAGTTTCACTTTTACAATGTCTCTTTGTATTTTTATATAATATGGTTAATAAACATACTACATACATCCAAGAGACCCCCAAGTGGTCCATTAATGATGAACCTATCATGATATAAGTCTCTTGGCCGATCCTTAGATTTTTAAGAATTTAATATCAATTAATAATATAATATTTGTTTTAAAAACACTTTTTTGTCAATTTTGACACTATTCAATAGTTGATTTTTGTGAAACTCATAACAGATTGATTACTTCGAACAAAGTCAATTAAAGAAATCCTAATATTTCATATTATCCTATAAAATTAGTTTAATTCATTAAAAGATTCATATTACATTTATTTGGGTATTTATAATATCAATTATTTTAATTTTTCACTATTATAGTAATTACTGCATCATCATTGTGTCATAAATAAAATAAATTATTTAATTTCTAAAAAATAAACATAAAATATCATTATGTAGGAAATAGTTTTATATTTCTAATGAATATTTATAATCTAAAATACAACATATATAACCCTATGTAACAATTGTTTTTCTAAAAGATATATGCTTGTGTCATTTTTGTATTCATTTTAACTTAATTAAAATAAAGTGTCATTATCACTTACAAGTGGATCCACGGGGTCCCAAAATCGACCAAAAGATGCCCTTGGTCTAACATGTATCAACCAATAGGGTTAAGACACGTTTTAAGGAAATTTATTATTATTATAATATTATTTTTAACCCTTATTTACCGGATTTACCCTTAACCATGGTAAATAAAATATTTACCGCAGTAATTATTCAAAATGTCTAAAAATAAAAGTTACCTATTTACACAATTTGAACATCCTGATTCCAAATATGGAATCCATTTTCCTAAATTCAAAACACAGAAGTGGCAGAAATTAATTTAAAATTAATTCCCGCTGTCAAAACAAAAAGCGTGTTTTTAAGAGATAATAACTATCAAAAGATTGACACTTGTTTATGTCTGGTTTAATTGTGAAATTATGTCCTATGACAAACATTAAATTAAATGGTAAAAATATATTCTAAATATACTTTAAAACCACTCAAATTCATAATTTATCCATATTAATTATTTTGATTAAAAAAGTTGTTTTTAATTAAAATTTAGTAATTTTCACTATTCATCAAAATATAAAAGTTATCCGAAAAGTACCAAAATTTCACCCTAGGCTAAATTAGATATTCCGAATCCAAAAATGAAGTCCATTTTGAAATATAAAATATATATAATTTTAAAAAGTAGGTATTACGATTCATAATGGCTAGTTTGATTGGTTGTTAGAACTCGGTGTTGCGTACAACACACGCTATCGAATTATTCGAAGGGAAACGTACCGTGGAAGCTTGGGGTGTTACATCAAAAAATTAAAATGAATAATTCCACAAACTAGCCTTCTTAAAGGACTGATAATAATTAATGGGAGTTTATTCATTCTTTATGGGTTGTGTTTTAATGAATATTTACTTCTTTTTCTATCTTAAGACAATCTTATTCATTTCCATTAATTGTACCTAAATTTTTGGGATTCTTGTAGATAACCTATATTTCATTTTGATTTTCCCCAGATGACCACATCCTTCCATATTATACATCTGTTCAAATCCAAATGGTGTTGTGGTAAAGAGTTATATGTTCATTATTTCCTTATGTTAATATATTGAACGTCTAATTGGATGACAATGACTTCATTTTACCGGCCTATGGGTATATGTTATCTTTCTGGATCTCTACACCTTGTGTATTTTGGATCCCATGAAATTATTGGTAATACCATTTATTTTTTGGAGGGTGGATTCATTTATAGATATTTTATCATTAACTACACATTCTATAATATCTGAAAAAATTATTTAAAAATTAATAATTTAATAATAAATATTTAATAAAATGTTATGCATGGTGGTATTTGAAATAAAATTACTTCCTATTTTTATTTGTAAAAGAACCTATGATTTCAAAGAACAATTTTTATAAGGAAACTATATTTCAATGATTTTTTTTATAAAAATGGGATTTATACTTTTTTCTAAATATGATATTACATTTGAAAATGAATTTGAATGTTTATCACATGGTAACCTATTGCCAATATGTGGATGTCACTCATGGAATTTTTTCCATGAATAGTACATGGTATTACACATCGAGGTATTCTTATACTATTTTGTTCATCATGATATAAACTATAATACCTGGAATCGTAGGGGTAATTACACATAGGTGTTCTATTACGATACTTTAGTTATCTATTGAATATAGTTTGAGTGAACAGTATTTGTGACTCATTAATGTATGAGAAACCTTCCTTCCATACCTATGATATCCGGGGGGTACATTCCATTTTTCATTTCATTGATTTAGATTCATGATGCAAGAATTAAAAGTAATAAATGTTTTATTTTAATTTCATTTGAAAACTATTTAATATGAAAATGTTTAAAAATGTAAAATAGTATAAATTTTTATGTTTTATATGAAACATTCTAAACATTTATATCCATCCATGATTTCTTTCAAAACGAGTATATTTGGATTATATAATATACCTTCTAACTAATTCTTATTGGGATCCCACTTGTCTAGTTTTCTTATATCCCATTGGAACACATGGATGTCCATTGATCCCACATAATTGGATGGAAGAATTGAAAATTCTTTCTAATGATTTGGATAGTTTTTAAGTGAGATGTGTTTGAGAATCTACTATTGAACTGGAGGGATTTTTTCCATACTACACTAAGAGATAATGATTAATATGTTTTGTACATTTATATTAATAAATCATCTATTCCTTTATTTTGTTTTCTTCCCTTTTAGGCATCTCTTTCATATTACTTACTCATTTATTTAATATCAACCAATTTATATCTTATTTATCATATTTTATTTTTTATTCATTTATAATAAATCATATGAAAAGAAATTTTTTGATTCTTGGGTTCTTGTTGGTATCTAATGGGAGTTTATGATTGCCTTTTGGTCTTATTGTGAAATAGTATAGAGCCAGGAATGATGGTTCTTCTAGATAAGTTTATGGAATTATCTCATATAGATGTTCAATTTTTATGGTAGCAATTTTTAATATTTTTGTGAATAATTTTTAGAAGCATAGTTGGTACTGGATGAATCAAGTTAAATTTTGGGTTAATGTGATATATAAGAAAATAATGGGTAGATATTATTCCCCTATATGGTAATAAAGACAAACTAATAATTTATATTTCACTATTATGGTCATAATATAAGGTAATTTAGAATTATTGGGAATAAGTATAACTAATACCTTGCATCATGATGTTTTGAATCATTTAAAATTATTTATGAAGCAATTATTTTGAGATAATATATTATCCCTTTGTTTTCATCAAAGTAAATATGATTCCAAATGATTTTTTCTATTTTCCCAATGTCTACCATATAAAAAACTAGTCAATTTTTTCAAATAATGTATACCTAGAAACTCGTGAAATATTTATAAATAATCAGATATTGTATACCTAGAAATCTTTATATAGGAATTAAATTTCTTTCACAAACATCTTATAACCAACATATCATTATGTAATGATTTATTTTTCCTGCAAGACAATTTCTCTATTACATATTCTGAACAATATTATATTTTATATAATGACTTATAACTTCATTAATACTCTTGGATTTATCTTTCTCACCAAGATACCTCAACAACATCTACCATTACACATGAGGTTTCAACTAGTTTTTAATGATCCAACTATGACACTAGAAAGAAAATTCAATTGGTAAATAACATAATAATGAAAACTTAAAAAAAATTAAAAAAAATTATGATACACACTCAACAAATAGTTATTAGTAATATAAAATAATCTATATTTTTTGATGATATTTTTCAAAACATGAATATTCAAGTCATTTTGAGAATCCCATGACTCTCCACAATTTGAAATTTGGGAAGCTGATTGGTCCCATAGTGGTGATGATATAGCAATTTATCAAATGATTAGACGAGTAGTAATATCGTAACTTAATGTGTCTTATTTCTTCATTTGTGACAATTTTATAGATATAATATTATTTTTTGAATCCGTTCAAATAAAAATATCAGTTACCCTTAACTAATATTTATTCACTAAAAATATGATTCTAATAGTACACTTCCTGAGGGATTGATATTATTTCTATATGTTCCCATGTATATATTTTCTCAATACATAGAGAACTATTGGAATGAACAACCAAAATTTACAATATCTGGGGAGTTATTTTTATCCATTATATAGGATGCATGAAATTCGTGGAGTTAGGATAAATCCCCTTAAAAGGGGATTTATATGTATCCTCAAGAATAGAACAAGGAGACACATAGTTTGTATCCACATAACTAGAAAATACATTCCGTTCATTGTTTGGTGAAATTGATATATATAGTCCCTCTAAGTGTCATGTATCCATGAATAAATAGAGTTCTTTATTTTTTCATGCATCAGGGGATAATGATGTTCCATGTAAGATCATATATCGAAGACCAATGATGTTTTTTTATGTTGAATCACTCAACACCATGGTATAATATAATTTAATGTTAAATGAATATGACCTATTCCATGTAGTAAACTTCCTAACACATTCACTATTTATCTAAAATTTAATCTCATAAAAAAAGGAAATTATTCTATAGTTTATTGCCATACAGTTAGGACTATTCTGGGAATTCTAACAAGAAATGATTGGTGTGAGACATACACATGAGTATAACATTTTTATCTTAACCTAAAATGAGAGTTAGTTAAATTAATTTAATGAAAATCTATAAGTATCTCAATATATGGAATTTGGTGGAACTAATAGTTAAATATGAAATGAAAGAATATGTGGACACCATAGAGACTATCTCGACCTATGAAATATGAGGATATCATGAAGTGCATCTATACTCATGTTATTTAGGTAAACAATGTTCTTTTTCTCTTTTAATTTCATATGAGGAAACCAATAAGTGTATATAAACTAAATGTTTAGGTGGAAAGAAATATTAGAATATCAAATCAAGAAATTTTATGAATCCAAGATAAGGAACACAACTAAATTTGTTTATTGAATAAAATAATATGATCTTTACTGAAGGGGTTTTCGATAAATATGAGGGTTTTATGTGTCATGAAAAAAATCATTTTTTCTTATATATGAAATTTTTATGATGTGTTTATCACATTCTTAGGGGGGCAGTGTTGGAATTGAATGGATACAGTTGAATCCATGATATCATATCCTTAAAATAATACCAACCAAATGAGTGATTGTGAATATTCAATTTTGTGTTATTTTGGGATTCTTTTTGGGAGACCTTGTTGAATGGGACCCTAGTCTGTCTAGCTATAAGAATTTTGAGAAATTTGATTTGTAGAAAAAAAATTATTAACATTAGGAGTTCATAATCATATTTATTATTCATTTCCATTTATATGTGCATTAATATACCTTAATTTATGTTAAAAAATAATACTAGATTCATTATATTAAATGCATTAATTTAATTTAATAGATAAAATTAACACAAAATTAATAAAACAATTCTTTAAGAATATCAGTTTTTCCATTATCATGGTAAATACCATTAATATTAGTATTAAATAAATTTATGATAAAAAAATAAAATTGATATTTTTAAATAATTTTATAATGTTGATTATAGTATTAAATAACTTTTTATTTAACAAATTTCAACATGTGATGAAATTTTGTTTTTAATATAAGAAAATAAATATAGTTTTTATAGAGAAATATTTCATCCATTTCCAAAACATTACAAATGGGTTTAATAAACTCAACATGGCATTGTTAAATAATTAATTTCAATATATATATATATATATATATATATTCTAAGGCACCTATTTCATTCTTGTATGGATATTTTTCTATATATTTTATATTTTTTTGATACATTAGTATGTACACTTATACCCTAATTATCATGTATTTTAGAAAAATATATGAATTTTAAATTATGGTAATATTGAAATTATTTACATACGAATTGTGTTTATTTTTTCTCAACCAAATTTTATATTAAAATATAGTAACTTTTAAATAAAAATATTGAAATACATTAGAATTTTTTTTCATATAAAAATAATTTTTTAACATATGAAATCATCTTAGTATTATTTAATATCAATTAATAATCAAATTGGTATTCATATATTAATCGTATAAAAAATATATGTTATCCATAATATATTTTGTTCTAAAAAAGACCATTAAAATATAATATTTTGAACTAGTACACATTGAATCATAATGTAATATGTTTAATTATTTAAAAATACAAATTAAATTTTAATCAATGTGTTGGTATTATAATAAATTTTATTTTTGAACATAAAAATTTTTTGTACGAGGTATACCATATAGTTTTAATAGAATAATAAAATATTAGTTAAAAATAAGTTGACTTTGTAAAATCCAAAAAACAAGAAATATAGAAATAAAATTGAGAATAAATAAAGAAATTAAAATTCATGTAATTTTTTTAAGGATTTATAACCCAAAGAAAACCTAAAAACATTATTTATATATTTTGGAGTCCTTCGCATTTAAATAGTGTAATTATGTTATTTAAAATTAAAGAGTTTTTCAAAAATATCACTTTAAATAACTTATGTAATTTAACACATCCACCCTCTCAATCCTCAAAAAATACATTTATTTTGTTCAAAAAACACTATCATTTGACTCCTCCTAGAATCCTCTCACATGATTATATATATATATAGACAAATTATAAACATGAAAAATGGTAAAAAAAATTATTAATTAAATTATACATCTCGCAAAAATGTTACATGACTTGTGAACCGATAGGTTTGGTGTCTTTGACACTACATACATAAATAACACATTTTACAACACATGAAAAAAATTTATCCTTAATAGTCTTATAATAGATACTTTATAAACAAATCTCATGATAAAATCAACCTCATAACCTAGGGAATAAAAACATAAGGTCTGAGCTTAAATAGTCAAATTGGAAACAACACACCATAATGTTTTTGATCTTAAACATTAAAGAGAACATGAGGATGAAATGAATATAATAATTAAAATCAAATGTTTATAGATGTTAACTATAAAATAGGATTAGTAATAATGATAAAATAAAGTGGTCTTTAGAATAAATTAGATTACCTATGTCAAAACCCATATCAATAATCATAAAATATGTGATTATGTCATAACTGAGAAGAATCCCTAAATAGACCTATAGTCATTATAACACATAAATTCAGGGATATTAAATGAATCTTGAAATTTTGGAATAATATGTTACAAAATATCATAATGTAGAGGAACCATAATAATTGTAAAATTATGAAAAATAAAATCCATTTACCATCTTTTGAATGTCATCCTCGGGTTTACACATGGGATTGGGAAAAAACCTATCATGTACACCTTTAGCTTGGGATAAATCTTCTATTGTACCCTTTTTATTTGTTTAGATCATTATTTTTACCCATTAGAATTATATAAATCATTATGTGTAGCCTTTTTATAGGGATAAATTATCTATTATACCCACTATCATGTGATAAATCCTTCTATATTCCATTAAGTTTTGAATATTTCCTCTCATTTACCCATATATCATGGGATAAATCATTACATGTTCCTATTTGGACTGGGATTAATCATCACATGTACCATTTTGACCATGATACAAAAACATAAAACATTTTATTTCAGGGAATTATAAGTCCCCACCCAATATCACCCACACATTCATTACCCACATAAAAAAAATATATCCCAACAAAACCATTTAAAATGAATGTTTATATGAAACAATCCAAAAAAATATAACATAGAAGAAATATAAAAGATCAAAGGATATCCACAATCAAGTGTTAAAAAATTAATTATATCATACAATAATATTTACAATGACCAAACGTCCACTTTACGAGAAAATGTCCTTTTATTTTAAGTTGGTGTTAATATAAAAAAGTATTCCCAAAACTCTGTAAAAATTTCTGAAATACTATATCAAAATTTACTTTTAATGAATAAATTTTGTGACGTGAATGTGCGAAATTTTTAAATCTGTTGTTATAAAGACTTACTAATAAAATATCCTTGAATACACATAAATTTATCTATAATTATATGTAAAAATACATTTGATACAATTAATCTTAACTGAATATTTGATAATGTATATGTGAGAAAGATATAAAGTACATAAAAATTGAGAGGTATAAATACATGAAAAAAATTACTTTTTTAAATGAGTAATCAATAATTTATCGTTTAAAAAGATATAAAGGTAATATTAAAAATATGTCTGGTGGCTGATAAAACTTCATTAACATGAAGTGATGTGAAATTTTTAAGACATTTTGAAATATTTATTATTTTAAAACACACATAGTTCAAAGTAATATAAAAAAAATTCTATTTAATGTGAATTAAGGCTCACAAATGGATTATTAGATATAAAAAAAATTTACATTTTTATTTGGAAATTATAACATGTGTTGAATGTATAAAGCTAGATATTATAAAAATTCTATTAAAATTAATGGGAATTATTCTTAAAAATGACTTTTATCAAATCAATATAATATTATTATTAATTGAACTATATTTGACACATTATTTACCATATAAATAAACTGTAAAAATAACCTAACATCATCATGCATTAAATAGGCAAATCACAAGATATAATTTTCCATGAAGAGTGATAGTGACTGAAGGAAAATAATTGAGTCAAAAAAACACCATACATCATTGGTAACATTTGAATCTAAACTCCATGAAAGGTATAATAAAACATTAAACATTGAATATGATGAAAAGTATGTATAAAATGATAATTAAATTTGAAATACTGTATTATTTTCTCCATTGAGAAGGAAACATGGTGTAAAACATTAACGTGTCTAAAGGGATTAAAATTTGATACAAAGAAACCATTATGACTAGGTTAAAAATTCAATAAAAAATACCCTAAAATATAAAAAATATAATTAAACAAAAAATAAAATTTATAATTGATAATTAATTAAATTTTGTATGAAATAGGTATTATAAACAACACTTAAATAATTAATATTTCATAATTACAATGTTTTTCTCAATGATGGGAAATTGAGATGAAATATCTTACCTTGTTCTAGATTTGTTCTTCACATGTACATAACATCAAGATTGACCAATTATTTTTTAGAAATTAGTTTAGTTATTATATCATTAAATGTATAATTTATTATTTCTATTCATTATCCTACTATATTTATTTGTTATACATTTCTTATTTGTGTTTGTGTGAAAATTAAATCCATGACGTCTTTTTTATATGTGTTGTGATTGAAGTAGGTATTGGAATAATAAGTAAAAAAATAATATAAAAACTAAATATCATTATAAATATTTAAAATATTATAATATTATTATAATATTATTATTTATGTTCTTATATTCATCCAATATAGTTGTTTATATAATTTCATTATTTATGATGTTAAACCAACACAAACTTGATCACTCTTTAACTTAATTGGTGAGTATGGCCAAGTATGTGTTGGATTTGATATAATATAATTTTAAAAAATATATGAGGGTAATATTAATATTAAATTATCCAGAAAAAATAAAACAAAAATTGTGTAAAATAGTAAATATATATATGTATACTAAGAAAATATTGTTTGTGGAGGTGGTAGTCCCTGTAGAGACATGAATGACATTGTGTAGTTTCTATATTTAGATGGAAATTAATAAATAAGGTTCTATTAATATTAAAATATAAAATATACTAATGATTCATATTTAACACTATTATTATGGATAAATATATTTAGGCGATTAATATTAATTATAAACAATTACGAATTAGATAATACAAACATTGGAAACCGCAATTTTATTTGGAATCCTTCTTGAAATTAGAGGGTTTAGGCTACCATAGTGTGATTAGGGTCTTATAATGTTTTTGTTAATTATAATATATTATATTTGGAAATATTATAAAAATAATTTAGAATGCTAGGAGAAATTTAGAAATTTTTTAAGTAATATCCTTTTGAAAAATATGTAAATTGAACTTTTGGAAACACTACTTATATTTTAAAATTTCTGTGACACTAATCCTAGGTAAATTGAACAATATTTTATAAAGAATTGACATTAAGATGTCTGATAGTACATAATGGATCAAAAAATTGTTTCTACGCATTTCATAAACATGATATAGGATTCATAAGATTCATTATTTTCATTTTACGTTATCATATAAACAAGGTAACTAGTTTTTTACTGTATGATTTCATGTTTTAATAAACATATAACATAACCCATTCAAAAAAAATTGTTTTATTAAAAACAATTATTCTAATATTTCCTCCAATAAAAATTGAAAATGTAATTGAATTATATTATAAATTACAATAGAAAATTTATTGAAATGCTCTTTTATTAGATAAAATTACATTTTGACCAATATGTATTCTAAATATTATTTAGTATTGATTACTAGTTAAACTAGTGTTTTTTGTATTTATTTATATGTTTATAAATAATATTATTTAAATTAACAAAACAAATTTAAATTTTATATTTTCAATATAAATTCTATGATAAATGAAAATTAAAAATTTTCAAACAAGTCTTTCACTATTATCATGGTAATAGTATCATTCCTAAAAAATTTAAATTATATACTAAAAAAATAATATTATCCACATTAAATAATATTTTAAATATTATCTAAAAAATAATTTTAATAATTTTGAATTATAATTCTATGTCTCTGGTGTAACACTCCAAGATTTCATAATATGTTATTTCTTCAATGTAATGCAATAACTTGCACTACACGCAACACTGAGTTCAAGCGCATCATGACTTACCAAACTAGTCGTTCAAAAGAGGTTATGAATAGTATTAACTAAGTATTGAACATTATATAATCCATATAATTTTAGAAGCCATATTATGGGTTTCTTAGACATAATGTATGAACAGAATCATTTTTTTCAAATAAAAGAATTATTTTTCAAAAAAAGCACTTTTATTGCCTTTTAATAGAGAACCCTTTTTAAATCCAATATTTGAAACTTTTATATATTCATTTTGAAAAAGTAACCTTCTTCTTTAGAATCGGGACATAATATTTTAGTTTTAATAAATTTTTGGTATTTTTCTGATAACTTTCATATTTGGGTGAATAGTGAAAAATAATATATTTAAACTGAAAACAAATTTTTTAATCAAAATAATTTATCGTGTTGAAATATAAATTTTAATGTTTTGGAAGTATAATAAAATTATATTTTTACCCTTTAATCCAATGATGGTCATTGGAATTAATTTTACATTGAAATTATACATAAACCGGTGTCAATCTTTTGATAGTTATTGTTTCTTAAAAAACGCTATTTGTTTTGGCAACGATAATTAATTTTAATATACTAAATGAAACTTTTATGTTTTTAATTTGGTAAAATAAATTTCATTTTTTTATTTGGAATTTTTAAATTATCCTAGGATGAATTTTTGGTATTTTTCTGAAAGCGTTCAATTTTTGATGAATAGTGAAAAAACACTGAGTTATCGTTTAAATCCGAATTTTTATATAAATATTTATTTATTGTATATAAATTTATTTTAAGTAATAATATATTTATAATATCTATATAGGTTTAATTTAATTCATTTGGGTCAATTTATAATAATATTAGATATATAATAATTTTTATAGAACTTTTCACCGTCTTTTACCCACCTCCTAGGAAAATTTAAAAATTCACATAAAACATATTTTTAGTGCTTCTTTGAATTTAATTTCGAAAATACGAGATACACTATTAATATCATGGATTAAAATGTGGTTCAATAAGATAAAAATAGATTTTGGTGAATTGTAACTTTTTACTTTTATTTACCGTGGTTAAAAGTAAATAGGGTAATTAAAAGTAAAAATGATATTATTATTACCCTAACACATTTCCCAATTCTATTGGATAAGTGTAATTCGACCGTAAACAACTTTAGGAACAAAATACAACCCTTTAGGTCCACTTTGATTAGATTAAGAAATTTATTATTATTTAATTTAAAGAAGAGTTAAAAGAGTTAAAATCAATGTTTAATAACTAAACCATTTTTAATATAGGGTTATACATAAGTTAAATTCGACTATAAATATTCATTAGAAAGATAAAATTATTTCCTACATAATGGTATTTTATTTATAATTTTTAGTGATTAAATAATTAAATTTATTAATGACACAATGATGATGAAGTAATTACCTTATTAATGAAATAATGAAATAAATAGTATTATAAATATTTAAATAAATATAAATTCCACGTTTATATGAAATCCACGAATTTGATAGTTGAATATGACATGTTAGGATTGATTCAATGTATTTTTTTGATATAATAATGCTGATATTATTTAAAAAAAACAAATACAAAATAGTATAAAAAATAACATAAAATAGTTTTTAAAACAAATATTATATTATTAATATATATATAGGTCCTTAAAATATAAGGATCGCCCAAAAGTCTTATATAATAATATATATGACATTCATGAACTTATTGGGGTTCTATTGGAATAATAGTTTATGTTTATTAACCATATAGTGTAAGAATACAAGAAGACACGTTAAGAGTTAAATTATTTAACTTACAGTTAAATCTAAATGACAAGGTTAAAATGGTAACCTAAACTTGTCTAAAAGCTATTGGTCGAGAGTATTTAGAACCATCCCCACCCTATCCTCGAAATAAGTCACATTGGATCCATTATAAACTGAATATGAATTTATTATAAAATAATATTTTAAGTTTTTAAAGGTGCCCCTCACCCCTCTTATAAAAGGGAACTTCCCCTTCTGTCAAATTCACAAATCCAAAGCCATTTTTCTCAGCAAAACCCTGACCAAATATCCTCCCAACTATCCAAATTTTATCTTAGAGGCCTCCATTAGTCAGAAAGGCAACCAATGGAGCCCTTTTTATCAAATCAAAAGGAAGAACCTGAAGAACATGTAATGATTTCACCACCCTCTTTCAAGTTCTCTTATTCTTCCACTTACTCTTTTTTGGTTGTTTCCATTATAAAATAATAACTCCAGTATCATATATATACTGTGATGTTTTAATAAATATGGAACAACTATATTCATTATTTTATCCATCTTATGAATGATAATGTCATTATGTGTGCGCACGTACGGCTTACCATCCCCACGTCGTGGTGTAATTTGTTATTCAAGACTATGTTATTTGGATGGATATAATAATGAGTGATATGTCTATAAATAATAAAATAAACATGATAATGTCTATATAAAATTAATATACCATCCAATTTCACACCTTTAAGGAAATGATATTGTCGCTCGGGCGTACGTATGGATTATTGTCTCCACGGTGCGATAAGATTCATTTCCATGTTCACCATTCATCAACTATTATAAAAATATATATTAGTAATAAGTATGTAATATATGTCATAATTATTCTATGGGATATATATATATATATGTTTGTGTTTTTTTGTGTGTGTGTACTTATATATATCTTATTCACTTAGTTTCGTTCAATTTGATATGAAAATGGAAACAACGTTTTTTGCATACATATGGACTACCGTCTCCATAAACGGTGTCTTTAATTTCATATATATGTATATTATACAAATTTTTATTCTAAATATATATGATATATAAATAATGTTTTATATTATGGAAGTATTTAAATCATGATCTATGTGATACAATAAAGAGTAACATGTTGAAACACGTACGATAAAGAACGTGATTGTTACCCAAAATGTTAATTTAACATGGAAATTATTATTAAATGGTAGTATAAAGTCATAAATGAATCATGTATGATATCATAAATATTAATATGGTTCTTGTATAAATTAATAACATACTTATATCTTCATAAATGAGTTTAAACATACCCTCGACTAAAGGAATGTTCAAGTTAAGGGTTAATTCCTCAATCTCATTATTATCTGAGATTGTTTATGTGTAAGTATTTACTGGGACATTTTTATCATCAATGCCAATTTTTCTTAAAAATCATTTCAAAATGAATATTTTAAGTAATTTTGAAAGGTACTCTTTATCAAGATCAGAATTTTAAATGTTTTAAAGATTTATTTTCTAAATATTTTTAATTAATGTCCATGTTTTCAAAATGATTTGAAGGATTTATTTATAAGGACATGAATGTTTTGAAATGATAATTCTTTTAAAAAGTTTCAAAGTGGTATGTGGCTTTATGATTAAAAAATATCTTTTAAATTACTTCCTTTATAAATTTGTGACTTTTAAATGATTTTACAAAAAAGATATTTTTCTCAAAAAGTTTTACTCATCATTTTCAACTATATAAGCATCCTTTACTTGATGTTATTTTTGATTGAGGTTGATTTATTATATTACAATATTCCATTTTGTATTGAATGATTTATGATATGTTTGACTATGGATGTTCTATTTTTATACCATTCATGGTTTATTGTTAATGTAATGACATTTCGTATGCTAGTTTTAATACTAATGTTTATGTCATGTTTTAACGTTTTCATATAAGGAATGTTGTGGACATATTAAGTAATGGGTGGAGCTCACTATAGCTCATCGATGCATCGGTAGGTCTAATGAGACAAACTACTGTCTTGGCACAAGGCCTTGACAAAAATTTTATTTGTAGTCTTGGCACAAGGCCATTACTATGTGGTAATGATGTCTGGCGTTAGGCATTCCCTCATTATGAAATTAGTTATTAAATGTGATTATTTGACTAGTAAAATATCCATGTGCATGTTTATATAGTAATTTTTGATTTATTTATCCATATTATGTTCAATTTTATGTTCAAAAATGCTGTTGTTTTTATCTCACATCTTGCCTTAAATTTTTGTAGCTTCTGCTAAATTTTATACTCTTATTGGGAATCTGAGCTCACCCCTTTCTTATGTTTTATTTTCCCGGGATTCCAAGAAGTGTATTATTATTGATATGCAGCGTTAAGCTAAAGGGAATAATGGATTTCTCAAAAAACTAATTTTTTTGTATTGTATGTTAGAAAGAGTAATGTAATGCTCTTGTATGCAATCTATTTTCCTCGACTGGTAAACTGATCGCTCTTTCGAGATGTGAGCCCTTGTGATCATGCCAATGTTATGTAATAATTCACCAAATCTGGGTAACTGGGGTCAGGGCGTTACAGTTGGTATCAGAGGAATTTTAGCAATAACCTTGGAATCTGGATTTTGATAAACTCTAGATAGATTACATAGACCTGAGATAGAATTTGAAGATTAGTATAGAAGGGATTCCTAAAATTTTGGTAAAGTATAGATTTTGTGAGTTTTCCATGAAAATACATCCATGTCTGGATACGTGGAGGTAGAGGCGGATTTGGCACATATGTACCTAGAGGTAAAACCAGAAAACACCGCTTTGAGCTAGAGTCGAACGGGAACTGGTGCACGACAACGGGCATTGCTGCACTCCTCGTTACGACACTCCTGGGGGATATGCTTAGGATAATTATTGTTTTCATTACAAACAATTATGAAGGGTTAATGAGTATATACCTCCTCAAAGAAAACATTTTTGTGATTATGGATTATATCCATAAACTGTTCACTTTACGTTACGTGTTTTACTTGTTTCGAATTATGAATTGTGATTCATAAACTGACCTAGTGTATGCCATTGTTTAGAAATGGTGCCTAATAGAAGGAATGAGAACTCCAGCAATACGTATGATCCAAAGAGTAAGAAGGGTCATATCATTCATGTTATTAAGAATACATTTAGAAAGGAAATAGTCTCCCATGTATTATCATCATATGAATAAATAGTATCATGTGTTAATAAGATCAGTAATGAATTCTTTGAATCCTATGGCTTTGAAGGGAAGCCAGAGAAGAAAAGGATGGTAGAAAGAAAGTTGGATAAAGGGAATAAGGGAAAGAAGGATTTTCCAATATGTGATAAATGTGGAATTAATCTACTTAGTAAATGATTGAAGGGAATTGGAGTTTGTTATTAGTGTGGATAAATAGGACACTTTGTACGTGATTTAATGGGTAAGAAAAAGTATTCAAATGTAAATTGCTTCATCTACAAGGTGTTGAGACACTACCCGAATCAAGATCGCATTCATAAGTGTATACCACAAATGATGTTATTGGATAATAATCAAGTTATGATACTACCTATGATGAAGAGTAATGACTAGTGTTCTTATGTTGTTATTATAAAATTATTTCATTTGAGTGTTGTATCAATAGTATACTAGTTACGTGAATTATGGAGATAAATAAGGATTTTACTGCAGTACTATTTTATTGAGGATTTGAGATTATATGGTTCTATGAAAAGTGACATAATAGTAAGCTACAGTTTTTGAAAATAAATGGTTGAAGGAAAGGTAATGCTTAATATGGTCCTGATAATGAGGTAGTGATTTTGGAAAAAGAGATGGTTGATTTTGGTAATTCAGGATGTTGCGGTGTTGTAAAAAAATATGCGATGAAGGCGTTCACATGTTATTACCTGGAAAAAGGATGTTCATTGTATTTAACTTCCTTATGAATTTTGGACTGAGAGTTTGGATATATGTATATTAGATACATTTATAGGTTGGAATGGATTATGTTTTAAAATGGATACCATTGTTATGGTTATTTTTGGATTGTTATAAAAATGACAACCCGGAGGTCGGGTGACAACTAGTCACGTCTGGAAAGGCCGTGAGACTTGACCCCACAACTGAAGGGAGGCAAGGGTGTATCACCTATCACTGACCCACGTGATTTCCTAGATTGAATAATGTTGTTGGTTTAAAGGGTCTGATATGTGAATAATAAATTCATTATTTTTGGAACCATACATGATTAGGATAAATAGAATATATATATATATATTGAAATCTTTTAGAGTGAAAGATGAGTTTGTGGTAGGAATTAGTTGAAGGATGAAACTCTACTTGTCATGAATATATATATATATATATATTCCCCCTCTTATATTATGGATAAATTAATTATTAAACATTAGGGAATGGATCATAAACCCAAAAAGGTGTTATCCTAATAACTTACGTTTTGTTGAACCGATGGTATTTTAAATAATCACATATTGGTGGCTTTGAGGCCCACAATTCTACAATTATTTGTGATTGATGACCTCAATCACTCCCTACAAATATTTATGTTTTTCATCCAATTATGTGTCTCTAATTTCCAACAATGTTCTCCAAATCAAGATGATAATTTGGTTGTGACATTTTTATTCCCCGTTTTCCTCTTATTAAGACTAAATTTTAATAACCCAATTTCCGATGTGGGTTTTCCCACAAAGGTATTTTCTATTTTAAAACTTTAATTTTTAAAGAAAAATTTCAAATTGCGAGGAAAAAATTTATTGAAGGAGGGTATAATGTAACACTCCATGATTTCATAATATGTTATTTCTTCAATGTAATGCAATAACTTTCACTACACGCAACACTGAGTTCAAGCGCATCACGACTTACCAAATTATCCGTTTAAAAGCAGTTATGAATAGTACTTACTGAAAATTGAACATTATATAATAATTATAATTTTATAATACATATAATATGTTTATTAGTTATAATGTAAGATCAAATTCAAATTTTTCAGATGAAAGAATTATTTTTTAAAAAAATTCTATTTTACCGCCTTTTAATAGCGAACCATTTTTAAATACAATATTTAAAACTTTTATATATTAATTTTGACAAAATAAACTTCTTATTTAGAATCGGGATATAATAATTTAGTTTCAATAAATTTTTGGGGTTTTTCTGATAACTTTCATATTTGGGTGAATAGTGAAAAACCATATATTTTAACTGAAAAAATTTTTGTATCTAAAAAAATTATATTGTTGAATTGTACATTTTAATATTTTGGATGTATAATTAGATTATATTTTTACCCATTAATCCAATTTTGGTCATTGGAATTAATTTCAAATTGAAATTATACACAAACAAGTGTCAATCTTTTGATAGTTATTATTTCTTAAAAACACGCTATTTGTTTTGAAAATGAGAATTAATTGTAAATTAATAAATGATACATATTTGTTATTAATTTGGTATAATATAATTCATTTTTGGATTCGGAATATCAAAATTATCCTAGGGTGATATTTTGGTATTTTTCTGAAAACGTTCAATTTTTGATGAAGAGTGAATAAACACCGAGTTATTGTTTAAAACCGAATTTTTATTTAATAATTATTTATTTTATTTAAATTTATATTAGGTAAAAATAGAAATATAATATCTATATAAGTTCAAATTAATTCATTGGAGTCAATTTATATTAATTTTAGATATATACAATTTATTATAGAACTTTTCACCGTCTTTTACCCACCTCCTAGGAGAATTTGTAAATTCACATAAAACATACTTTTACGGATTCTGTGAGTTGAATTTAGAAAATCCAAGAGACACGGTTAATATAAATTAGTAAAATTTGGTTCAATAAGACAAAAAAAATTTCGGGGAATAGTAACTTTTTACTTTTATTTACCACGGTTAAAAGTAAATAGGGTAATTAAGGATAAAATGATATTATTATTACACTAACACTTGAATTAATTCTATTTGATAAGTTTAATTCGACCAAAAACAACCTTACGAATTAAATATGACCATTTATGTCCACTTGGATTAGATTAAGACATTTATTATTATTTTATTTAAAGAAGAGTTAAAAGAGTTAAAATCAATGTTTAATAACTAAAACATTTTTAATATAGGGTTATACATAAGATAAATTCGACTATAAATATTAATTAGAAAGATAAAATTATTTCCTACATAATGGTATTTTATTTATAATTTTTAGAGATTAAATAATTAAATTTATTAATGACACAATGATGATGAAGTAATTACCTTATTAATGAATGAATCAATTAAATGGTATTATAAATATTAAAATAAATATAATTTCAACGTTTTTATGAAATGAAAGAATTTTATAGGTGAATATGACATGTTAGGATTGATTCAATATTTTTTTTTGAATTAATCATGCTGTTATTATTTTAACAAAAAAACAAATACCAAATAGTGTCAAAAATAACATAAAATAGTTTTTAAGATAGAAATTATATTATTAATTGATATAATGGTTATAAAAATATGAAATTCTGCAAAAATTCTTATATAATAATATATATGACATAAATGAACCAATTGGGGTTCTATTTGTAGTATATAGTTTCTTTATTAACCATATAGTTTAAGAATACAAGAAGACACGTTAAAAGTTAAATTATTTAACTTAGAGTTAAATATAAATTATAAGGTCAAAATGGTAACCGAAACTTGTCTAAAACCTATTGGTTGAGAGGATTTCGACTCATACTCACCCTATACTCGAAATAAGTCACTTTTTAGCCATTATAAACCAAATATAAATTTTTTATAAAACAATATTTTATGTTTTTGCAAAGGTGCCCCTCACCCCTCTTATAAAATGTCACTTCTCCTTCCATCAAATTCACACCTCCAAAGCCATTTGGCTCAGCCAAAACCAGCCCAAATATCCCCCCGACTATCCTAAATTCATACTAGAGGCCTTAATTTGGTCAGAAAGGCAACCTATGGAAACCTTTTGAACAAATCAAAAGAAAGAACCTGAAGAAGAGGTAATGATTTCACCACCCTCATTCAAGTTCTCCTATTCTTCAACTTACTCTTTATTTTTTGTTTTTATTATAAAATAATAACTATAGTATATTATTTATATTGTGATGTTATTATAAATATAGAACAACTATATTCATTATTCTATCCATATTATGAATGATAATGTCATCATGTGTGCGTATATACGGCTTATCGTCTTCACGCCGTGGTGTAATTTGTTATTCAACACTGTGATATTTGGATGGATATAATGATGAGTAATATGTATATAAATAATGAAAATAACATGATAATTTCTCTTTAAAATTATTATACCATCAAATTCCACACCTTTAAGGAAATGATATTGTCGCTCGTGTGTACGTACGGATTACCGTCTCCACAACACGGTAAGATTCATTTCCACGTTCACCATTCATCGATGATTATAAAAATATATATTACTAATAAGTATATAATATGTGACATGATAATTATAATGTAGAGATATATATATATTTGTGTGTGAGTGTGTGTGTTTGTTTGTTAGTGTGTGTACTTATATCTTAATCACTTAGTTTCGTTCAATACGATATAAAAACAGAAACAACATTTATCAGTACGTATGGACTACCATCTCCATAAACAGTGTTTTTCATTTCATATATATTTATATTATACATATTTATATTCTAATTATTTATGATATATAAATAATTTTTTATATTCTGGAAGTATTTATATGTTGATCTCAGTGATACAATCAAGAGTAACAAGTTGAAACACATATGATAAAGAAAGCGATTATTACCCAAAATGTTACTTTAACATGGAAATTATTATTAAATGGTTAGTATAAAGTCATAAATGAATAATGTATGATATCATAAATATTAATATGGTTCTGGTATAATTTAATAACATACTAAGATATGCATACAGAAGGTTAAACATTCCCTCGACTAAAGGAATGTTCAAGGTAAGGGTTAATTTCTCAATCTCATTATTATCCGGGATTTTTTAGGTGTAAGTATTTACTTAGAAATTTTTATCATCCATGTATATTATTCATAAAAATGATTTCAAAATGAATATTTTATGGATTTGTGAAAGGTACTCTTTATCAAGAGCATTATTTTTAACGTCTTAACGATTTATATAACAAAATCTTTTTAATTAATGTCCATGTTTTTAAAATGATTTTAAGGATTTATTTATAAGGACATGAATGTTTTGAAATGATAATTCTTTTCAAATGTTTCAAAGTGTTATGGAACACTTTGATTCAAAAATATCTTTTAAATTGCTTACTATATAAATTTGTGACTTTTAAATGATTTTACAAAAAGGATATTTCTCTCAAAAAGTTTTACTCATCATTTCCAACTATGTCAGCATCCTTTACTGGATATTATTTTTGATTGAGGTTGATTTATTATAATAAAATCGTCTTGTTGTATTGGATGAGTTATGATATGTTTGACTATAGATGTTATATTTGTATACCATTCATGGTTTATGGTTAATGTAATGACATTTCATATATTAGTGTTAATATGAATGTTTATGTTATGTTTCAACATTTTCATATGAGAATGCAGTGGACTTAGTAAGTGACGTGTGGAGCCCGCTATAGCTCCTCGATGAATTAGTCAGTCTCATGAGTCAAACTACTGTCTTGGCATAAGGCCTTGACAAAAAATTTATTTTTAGTATTGGCACGAGGCCTTGACTATGTGGTAATGATGTCCGGCGTTAGGCATTCACTCATTATGAAATTAGTTATTACATGTGATTATTTGACTAGTAGAATATACATGTGCATGTTTATAGGGTAATGTTTGATTTATTTTTCCATATTATGTTCAAGTTTATGTTTAAAAAGTCTGTTTTTTATCACACATATTTCTATAAAAGTTTATAGCTTCCGCTAAATTATTTACCCTTACTGGGCATCTGAGCTCACCCCTTTCTTATGTTTTATTCCCCCAGGATTCAAAGAACTGTATTATGATTGATATGCAGGGTTATGATGGAGGTAATAATGGCGTTCTCAAAGAACCATTTTTTATTGTAAGTTAGAATGTGTATTGTAATGTTCATGTATGCAATCTATTTTCCAAGACTACTAAACTGATCGGTCTATCAAAACTTGATCCCTTGTGATCATCCCAATGTTATGTAATAGTGAACCGACTCTGGGTAACTGGGGTCGGGGAATTACAACAGGACATTAGTCATAATTTCAGTGAGTGTACCACATAAAACCCCATTTTTTTTGAAAAACATAACTTTAAACATAATGTTTATGTACAAAAAAATGTTATCAATGTTATATAATTTAATGATATTAATAATATTATAGTTGATAATATAACATTTATTTTCCCTTAAAATAAATACCATACTTAATTTTCCCAAAGGTAAATTTACATAATGAACAAGATGAAAAAAATTTCAATTTTTATTGGATTTTCTGAAATGTTATTCCTTAGGTTTTATAAATTTTAAAATTTTTTTTATATGATTTATTTTACATTATATATATATATATATTACATTTAAATTTTTGTGTAAAAAACTATGAAATATAAATTTGATGGTATTAGATATATTGGTATATTTTTACTATTCACATAAAAGTATTTTAATTTTAAAAAATATCAAAAATACATCCTAAGATATTTTTTTCATAAGTAATTTGAAAAAGGATTTTACATTATCAAATTTAAATTATAATTTTTTTAAATTCATCCATTTAAATGTATTTATTTATTATAAATATAATAACTTTTTATTGAAACTAATCCATTAAATATTAACTCTTATTAATTATTTAGCTTTTAAAGGTAAAAACTATTAATGGTTTTAAATCATTGGAATTATTATAACTTACTAATAATTACTTCTTAATATATATATTTTTTTGTTTTATTTCAAAGGTATTATTTTGATACAGATTTTATAAAAATAGTATGTATTAAATGAGAATATAATGTGAAATATCAGATCATTATATTATCCTCTAATAAATAAATTTTGTTTTATATATTTTATTTATCACTCACTAATGAAGACAGTGAGGGTTAGATATAAAATTGATATAACATGAGGGTTATTCTCCAATGGGGAGTCAAACATGCTATTTCAACTGATACTATGAAAATATTGTATTCATTACTTAGAGTGACATCCTAATATTGAGTTTCATTTTATCCATTTAAGATAAACAACTATAATGAATAATTTCCATAGGGATTTTATAATCATCCAAACACTGGTATATATATTGATTAGAATTTGATTTTTCGGGTTCTTTATCATCAAAATTATTGTAGGAGCCAAGTAAATAGAGTTATTAAATTTCTAAAATAACATAAAATTCCACAAAATTATAAATTAATAATATTCACATGAGTAATATAATGACAAATATCATACACTGATATAATAATAATATAATATAATATCCAATCATTATGTTATTTACCTAATTCTGTATTAAAAATTATTAGTCACACTAGGGTCTCGATAACTAGATTCCGGTTGGATATTTCCAAATATAAATTGGATGGTGAGTTTTCCTTTTAACCAAATTTTTATTTTCCATTTTTTTTATTTTGGATAGAATATGATATAACTTGTTCCCTTGGTGTATGGGTTGTTGATTTTTGTTATCCCCATTAACAGTTAGGTGTCGGTTTCATTTTTTCATTTTTTCCAAAGTCTAGAAATTATAGGAATTAGAAATTCTTAAACTCTTTTTCAGTGTTGATCATCATCCATTCATAAAAATCGTAAGGTTGATGGCCAATCCTTGAACGATTGAATTACATTCATATTCTACTAAGAAAATACATTGGGTTCTTCTTCCCAAATTTCAAACATATTGGGGATTAAATATTCCTTACTTCATTGTATTAATCACATAATGTAATATAAAAATACATCCTTATCATCAATGGGGATTTTGGATTATAGTAAATAGTTTTTTATTAATCATAACATGATATTTTTTAGTAAGAATAACCTTTAAGATTTCAACACTGTTATATGTCCCATTTGGTTTTTTAATAAGAATATTACTACATATTATATTATGATCAATATTAAATTGGATCCCCTATGTCATTATATTTATAAATATTTAATTGTTAACATGATTGAAATAAATTTAAAATCATATGGAATTATCATATGTGATAATGTAAAATGGATTCAATCTTAAAAACAAATTATTGAAACTCTTCTGTTAGATTATTATTATTTTACTTCAAAAAATATCAATCATATCATAAAATGGGTTAAATTATGTTTGGTCACCTTACATATGTCAAAAATATACATCAACATAACTAAGACATTAATCCATTATAGTGGTTATAAAAGAGATTATGATCTCCTAAGTAATATCATCATGGAGCGTCTATCGAGGTGTTGAAACATTGGACCACTCATAATGAATAAAGAAAATTATAAACTAAATCATCAACCAATCATTTTCAAGGTGATTACACAATGGTGTATATATATAATAACGACATCCACTTACCAATATCTTTATAAGAGTGTATTACAAGAAAACCCACTTACATAGGCATTACAAATATTTTAGGATATCTTTTATTTGATTTGACTGATTTATAGTGTTATCAAAATGGTTACAAAACTAATCTTCAAAAATAGATAAACCTTACATTCGATACCAACTATAGAGACCCAAACATGGCATGATATAATTATATTAACAATCTTATTATTTAATTAATAAATCTAAAAAACATATTTATAACTAAATGACTGATATGTTTAGTGTATTAGACACTATATAAATAAATATGTTATTTTACAATACAAGAAAACATTTATCCATAACTGCACTCCTACTGAAATTTTATAGACATTATACATGATATGATCCTAACCATATCATAGGGAATTCTAACATAAGAAAGGGGTGACATCAAATGTTTTTTTAGGAAATTCATATCAAAATTTATTAAATAAAGAACAAAAAATAAAACATGAGGAATAAATAAATATAAAATTAAAATTAAAATTTCATAATACCATAGTTGATAATCACAATACATGATTTTCACCATCATATATGTCAAGACCCGACCCAATCTGACCTAGATCCACTATTACCCCAAGCACACCTACATAGGCCATGGGTTGGTAACTAGCGTTGTAAGCATAAAAACCCGAGGTGGCCACTGCCTAAACACACACAAACACACACACTTACAACTTATTGAAAATATGCAGAGGGAATAGAAATAAAATATCAAACATCTATAATTAAAATGAACAATTATGATCTTTTAAACAGTACAAAGTATATGGTAGTGTATACTGGAATGTAAAGAGGCAAAACACATGCCCAAGGATGAATCATGCCCCAAACTGGATAAAACTAAAAGAGAGTAACATGTGAGAGATCCCTTCTCTTGTATCCCATGTGTGAACACCATACATGGTCCAAATAGTCTATATCCCTAAGCTCCTCTAATATCATGATGTACCATTCCATCATCTACAAAAGACATTACACGTGTTGTGAAATGACCATTTGGGGGTGAGTATATACACACCCAGTACGACTCCCTGAAAATGTGAAGGGGGAGGAGTACGAGATACAACTGGAATGAAGCAGAGTAGGAACGAGGTACAATAAAAGTTAACAGAACAGTATTGCTCCACCCAACAATAGATATGCTCATTCAAAGAAACCCAAATGAGGGAGTATGGGGATGTCCATCTCACATCCTGTCCCAAGAAAATGAGTAGCCTTCAGTCTCAAGGTAAAATCCTTTTGTGTTGTGTGGTTCCTCATTGTAACTGCCTAGTAGGCATAAGTTAATGTGGATAAAATCACCACACCTCTATATTATCCCCTATTGGAAACACTGACTTCTCCACACATTTTTGGGCCATGTCCGAAGGACATATCTCAGTGGGGAATGTACCCATATTTCATATGAGTCTATAGGTAATACAAACTTCTCCTCCTCATTGTGCTTCTCATACAAGGGTATTTCTCTAGTAGTCATTGAGGAACTCCCATTCCCAGCCCCACTGGAGTGTAACTTACAATGATCGCCCGGAACGCCACTACCCGGCCTAGCTTGAGGGTATGATTGGTACTGTAATTGGGGAACACCACTGCCCATCCGAGAGAGTGTGTAAGCCCAGTACTATTATTGGGGAATGCCTTTTCCAAGCCCAGTAACTAGTGCAGAAAACGTTATTTACATCACCATTTTTGACATCGGTTATATAAAACTGATGTGAGAATCTTTGAAACGTGGTTTTTTACGTTGGTTATTTTATAACAGACGTAACAAATGCGCTGAGTAGCTTTTTAACGTCGGTTATTTTAATAACTGACATTACAAATCGCGCATGTTTGGTTTTTACGTTGGTTATAAATTAACCAACGTTAAAAATCAAAGCGTGGGAGTTTTTTATGTCTGTTATTTGATAACCAACGTAAAAAACGAGTTATCTACGGTTTTTTTACGTCGGTTATTTTATAACCATTGTAAAAAAACCCCTGCACTTTGGTTTTTTACGTCGGTTATTTTATAACCGACGTAAACAAGCCCCCGTGCTTTGATTATTTTCGTCGGTTATTTTATAACCGACGTAAAAAAACCCCCGCACTTTAATTTTTTACGTCTGTCATAAAATAACCGACGTAAAAAACCAAAGCATGGGGGTTTTTTACACCAGTTTTAAAATAACCGACGTTATAAATTAAAAAAATAGTTTATAATGTCGGTAATATAATAACTGATGTTATAAAACATTTAGAAAATTAAAGCCCCATGGACTTTCATTTACAATTTTTCGATCGACTGTCCGTCGGCTCATCTCTCTCGCGCGGTAAACCCTAATCAGCTCGTCGATCGACATGCGTTAAACTCATTTTGACTTCATCGTTTATCATCATTACTCTCCTCAAATCTATCATCTCAACTCGCAACACTCATGTAAGCCTTCCACTAATTTATTTCGTTCGTTTTGTTTTCCTGGATAGTCTATATTTATGTTTTGCGATTTTTTTGTTTAAACTAGGTTAGATTCTTCCATTTTGAACCCTATTACATCTTTTTGAATATCGTTGGCATCGGACATTCGTTTTTATCATGAGTGTCTTGTTTTTGTATTTCTTTATAATTTTTTTTTGATATATTACCTTGAATTTAATGACTCAAAATCCTCCTATGTTGGAAACATATTTGGGGTTATTTATTGAAGGACTATGGCGCGATTAAGGAATGATTTGCAATATTTTCTGATTTGGCCGGTTTGAATTTCATTATCAAAAAGAAATTTGAGGTATGGTTGATTCATCCATTCATTTTATCCTATATTTCATTTAACGCTCAGGTTCATCTAACAATTTTGTAGTTGGATAACTAATAATGTTTATGTGATTAGAGAATTAAAAGAAATTATCATCATATATAGTGAATCATCCTTGTTGAGTGTCTTATTATAGAATATGAATCAATCATCCATATTGAAGATGTCATTTTTTTAGAAAAAAAAACCATTAATGTAATCCATTTATCATTCATTAATTGAACTAAAATAAATATTTGCACATGAGTTATAATGGAACATAATAAAATAAATATTTATCATTCACCCTCATAGAGACTAATAAATCTATGATAAAGCATTTGATTTTTTTAATGGAAAAAAATTCACTTTTACCCACTTTGTATTTTTATAAGACACTAAACTCCCTTATAATTTCACCCTTCTGGGAAGAATTAAACATCATTATATCCCTTTAAAAAATCTAAATGTCAGAGAAATATCATGCATCTATTTTGTCTTATAAGACTCTACTATTGATAACTATACCATTTTTTATATTATTAGTTATGATAAACTCTATCATAACATCATTAATATATGTTTATAAAATTGGGAATATCATAATTATCATGATTTTAGTTGAGTATAATGATATTGTTTTTTATTAATGATAATATAAACATGGGTAATTTTTCAAAAAGAATGTGAACTTGAATAATGAATGTTACTTATATGTATTCCACAAGATTTATTGATTTTATGTCACAAAACTAATTGATGATCAAATACAACAAATAATTGCACCACCAACCAAAGTGAAACCAGTGTATTGTTCTATTTTAGAAATTTAGGATTCAATCAATGAGATTGTGATTTATTTATTTTTTAGAGTTTCTAAATAAATATACTAGATTATATTTCAAATGGGTATTTGTTAGTTTTTTGATGTTTCGCGATTTTATTTGATGTAGGTTTTTCTTTTTCATGGATTACTTCATAATGTAGTCTTGGTTCATTTGATTTTGTGTTTCCTTTGACACCATCCCCCCTCAATGACTATGATCTCTCATTTCCAGTATTTCTCTAATTGTTCTCTCATACACCATTTGAATTTGATGGTAGATTACAAACATATTTATTCAAATATTTAAGCTATATTATATGCATTTTTTAGGATTATATTACTTTTTATACCACATTATTTATTATTCTATCCAATACTAAGACCCTTTATAGTAATAAAAATTTCATAAGAAATACGATTGGACTCTTCATCATATTTCATGAAACGTTTTCAATAATGTCACATTTTAAAAAAAATATGTTATATCAAAGATGTGGAAACAGGTGGTGTCCGGGGGGTGTCCAAGGGGGTGGGTTGGTGTGAGTGGCTGTCCAAGGGGGTGGGGGCCTGTCCAGAGGGTTTTGGGGGTTGTCCAGGGGTGGGGGTTGTCTAGAGGGTTGGGGGGTGTCCAGGGGGTTTTCAAGGGATAGGGGTGGGGGTGGTGTCCAGGAGGGGTGGGGTGCTGTTTAGAGGGGTGGGGGGATTTCTGGAGGGTTGGGGATGTCCAGGGGTGGTCCAAGGGGGTGGGTGTGTGTGGGGGGCTATCCAAGGGGGTGGGGGCATGTCCATAGGGTTTTGGGGGTTGTTCGGGGGTGGGGGTGATTCTCAGGTTTACTCCATTTTCTCCAATTTTCTATCAACTATGTAGGTGGCATGGTTTTCTTTGATTCAATGAAATTTAAAACTGTTATATCTAACTATATTTTGTTTTAAAAATAATATTCAAGCATATTTTCTTAAATACCCTTATACTTGTTTAATATTTTAAATTGTTTTACATTCAAATTATGATTTTTTTCATATAAACATATATTTTTCTTATCATTAAAATATATATTTTTTGTTGATATTTGTTATATTTAATAATGAGTCGAATCCGGATTATGGAACATCGAATGAGAAATGAATTTGAGGAATGAGTTGATGCCTTTTTGGAATTTGTAAAAAGAAATGTTCCAAGTACTGACATTTTTTTCTGTCCATGCCTGAAATTTTTGAATATGAAGAAGTTAAAAAGTAGATAGAAAAAAGATCATCTGATTTGTCATGGTTTTAATCCAAGTTACAGCCCTTGGATTAGGCATGGTGAAACTGAATGTAATGTCACTAATGATGATGATTCGCAATATGGAAACCCCAATGGAATTGAGGAAATGACTCGCGATATTGTAGCAGAACAAATTGAGATAGAACCGATAGTTGTGCGTCTATATGGTGACGCTAAAAAACCATTATATCATTGTTGTACAGATTTTACGGTTTTCTCGGCGGTGTAAAGATTGATTAACCTAAAGGCGAAATAGGGATGGAGTGACAAAAGTTTTATAGAGCTTCTACAATTGATGAAATACATTCTTCTAAAAGATAACGATCTTCCAGATTCACATTACAAAGTCAAGAAAATATTATGCCCAATGGGATTGGGATAGATGAAAATACATGCCTATCTGAATGACTGCATTATATATAGGAATGAATATGAATTTCTGTCAGAGTGTCTTAATTGTGGGACATCATGGTATAAGGTGAAAGAAAAATCGCAGGCTGGTGTAGAGATTACAAAGCTCCCTTCAAAGGTATTATGGTATCTTCCTATTATTAATCGTTTCAAACGTATATTTGCTAATTCACATGATGATAAAAGGATAAGATGGCATGCTGAAGAGCAGGTATGTGATGGAAAAATACGTCATCCAGCTGATTGTCCACAATGGACGAAAATTGATGCGCAATATTTTATATTTGGAAATCAAATTAGAAATCTCAGACTAGGGTTGTGCACATATGGAATGAATCCATACCGAACCCTCAGTAGCACACATAGTAATGGCCTGTTTTATTGGTAATTTACAACCACTCTCCTGAAGATTGTATGAAGCACAAATATGTCATCTTGAGTATAATTATCTCTGGTCCAAAGCAACACGGTAATGATATTGATGTTTACTTGTCACCGTTGATTGATGATTTGAAACTGTTATGGGATGATGGTATTAGGGTGTATGATTCTTATAAAATGTAATATTTTCAACTGCATGAAGTGCTTCTGTTTACTATAAATGACTTCCCAGTGTATGGAAATTTGTCTGGATACAGTGTTAAATGGCATAAAGCATGTTCAATTTTTGAACAACAGACGTCCTATTGTCAATTGCATCATGGGAGGAAAACAGTGTACATGGGTCATTGAAAATTTTTGCCGATGGAACAACCTTATAAAAGACTAAAAAAGGCATTCAATGGCTCACAAGAATTTGATACTGCTCCAAAACCATTATCCCCTGATCTGTATTTTGAGAGGGTGAAAAACCTTGATGTGACATTGGGAAAGACACAGAAATCTGGTAATGATAGACATATTTGGAAGAAAATGTCAATTTTTTTGAGCTACCATATTGTATGTATCATGAAGTTAAACATAATATTGATATCATGCATGTGGAGAAGAATATATGTGATTCTTTGATTGGAACATTTTTAGATATTAATGGAAAGACTAATGATGGGTTGAATGAAAGATTAGGCTTACTATCAATGGGAATACGTTTGGAGTTAGCTCCCACTCCTAATGTAAGACGAACATTTCTTCCCCCGGCTTGTCATACATTATCGAAGAGGGATAAAATTAGCTTCTGTTAGTGTCTTCATGATACCAAAGTGCCTCAAGGTTATTCTTCTAATGTAAAAAATTTAGTCTCATTGAAGGATATGAAGTTGATAGGTATGAAATCACATAATTGTCACGTCATGATGAAAAACATTCTACCAGTTTCATTGCATGGAATATTTCCCATTCGTGTAAGAAAGACTATAATGAAGTTGTGTTATTTTTTCAATTCAATTTGTAACAAGGCGATTGATGTGAATGCTTTGAACATTTTGGAAAAGGATGCAATTTTTATACTTTGTCAATTGGAAATGTATTTTCCTCTAACTTCTTTTGATATAATGGTGCATTTAATGATTCATCTGGTTCGAGAAATAATGCTTTTTAGAACTGTATATCTTCGTTGGATGTATCCTTTTGAAAGGTATATGAAAATATTAAAGGGTTATTTTAAAAATCTATATCGACTTGAAGCCTCAATTATTGAAAAGTATATTTCTGAGGAGGTAGCAGAGTTTTGTACGAGCTACTTGGCTGCGGCGCAACACATAGGTTTTCCTCCATCTCGCCATGAACGAGTTAATAATGAGGGAAAGGGGATTCGTGGCTTGAAAGTCAAATCATTGTCAGATAAACAGATAAAGAAGTTAGAATCATACATCTTGAATAACATAGATGATTCTCAACCGTATATCACATTGCATATTAATGAGTTGAAACAATGTCATCCAAAGAAGAAAGAAATGTGGATTTTGAATGAGCACAACAAAACTTTTTTATCATGGATTATAAAGACTTTTCTTGATAGATCAGATATATTAGAGGCATTAAAATGGATAGTGGGTGGTCCATGTTTAAATGTGATAACATGGTCCGGTTATGTCATTAATGGTTATACATTTCATACAAAAGCCCAGGACAACAGAAGTGCATTTAAAAATAGTAGTGTATTGGTGTTTGCATAAGCAATGCATTTTTCGAGTGCTAAGGAAAAAACCCCAATTTCTGCATCAAGTGCATATTATGGAGTGTTTGAAGACATATGGAAGGTTAATTACATTAAAATTAATGTTCCCGTTTTTAACTGTAAATGGTTTAATGTTAACAATAGTATCAGAAACGATGAATTTGGAATGACGCTTGTTAATCTGAATGGATTGGAAGACACAACTGATTATTTTATAATGGAAACAAATGGAAAACAAATTTTCTATGTAGTAGATCAATCAGATATGCAGTGGGTTGTTGTTTTAAAAGGGGAAAAACAATTTGTTGGTGAGGATGAAATTGATGAATATGTTGATTTATGTGAGATCCCTACTTCCATGGAATGATTAACAGAACATAATAATGATCATGTTGAAGACTTAGTTTGTTCTATAAGGAACGATCACAACGAGGGAATTTGGGAAAACAATCCATTTGTACATTCCTAAAATTATAGGTAACATATTTTTATTTCTTGTTTACATTTATTTTTTCCATAAAGGTTAGATATTGTAAGTTTTTTATTTATTAAAATATGTTTTATAACAAAATAAGTATATTTTTTTGTGTTTTTTATGTTTTTTTTGTTTACTTTATCATGTTTATAACCATTACATGAATTATATATCTATTATTTTTTTTTTCTGACAATTACATTACCATATTTACCATGTTTACCAGGTTTACCAGTTTTACCATGTTTACCATCATGACCATCTTTACCATCTTTACCATCATTACCATATTTACTATTGTTTAACATGATTACCATATTACCAATGATTACTATTATGTAACTTAGTACAAATTTCTATTTTCTGATTATAGTAGTATTAAAATATTTGAATTTGTATATTTGCGAACTGTCGTTTGTTTTTTTGATTTGAAGGATAATGACAGATCATTCAGATGGTCAACCACATGATTCTGGAGAGGAGCATATTGCTGGTCATACCTCTGGGGATGAACATTCACATGATCCTATTACGACAAAGAGTTCAAAGGTTGGTAAACGTAGGTGCACATGTTTACCAAAATTATCACTTGCCCATACGCAGGATCAGGGGATAGTCGTTGAGTTTGATGATGATGATATTCCTAGAGGTCCAAATGCAAAAGATTTTAAGAGTTTTGTAGCAACTCAGGCTAAGTGAAAAGTAATCATTTTGTATGATGATTGGAGAAGTGTGGATAAAGAGATTATCTCTCAGTTGTGGTAGACAATTTTGGTAAGATCTTTTTTCATTGTTTGACTATTATTTTAATGTTTCTAGTATATATAATATGTTTAACCTCTTATTTATCAGATGACATTTGATATTCATGACACTGGAGGAGTCAGGAAGAAATGCTTATTGTTGGCTGCCAGGAGATAGAGTGATTTCAAATCAACCCTCTCATCTGATATCAATTATGGTAATAGGATTCATGACAATCCATGTTGTATATGTCCTTTTATAGATGAAGACACATGGAGACCGTTTTTTGAAAGTAGAAGAAAAGAGTCATTCTTGGTAAGGGCAATGTAATATTTTATAAAATTTCTTATATAAATGATTTTATTAATGTTTTGTTAATGATTTCTTATTCTTAAATTACAGCAAACAAGGAAAGCTCATCAGGAGATCCAATGTAAAAATGTATACCCTCATAGTTTATCTCGGGGAGGGTATGCATTATTAGAAGAACAAATGGTGGTGGAAAAATTTCAACAACGAAGAGCTGAGTCTTCAAGCTCTTGAGTGGTGGCCCCTCCATCCCCTCCATCTAGACATGAAAAATGGAAGAGAGCTCAGAAGGGAAAAAAGGTCAATATCTTTCGGACGAATCGAGAATCGTTGCTGAGAGGATTGTAAGATATCTATTTTATTTATTTAAGTTAACTATTTTCGTCATATAATTACAATCATTACAGAAATGTTCAATTAATTAATACAGGACTCTCTTGAGGAGAAGAGTTCAGAGGGGACATTTACAGCTACTGGGATGGAAGATATTTTATTTACAGTATTGGGAAGGCCCAAACATCCTGGTCATGTAAGAGGATATCTGGTAGGAGTATCAGTAAGAAAAGTGTTTCCACGTTCTTCAACATCTAACATTGAGGGGGTTTATAAAAAATTGGAATCCTTGGTGGCTGAAGTTCATAATATTAATGTGACGATGGAGGACAAGTTTAGAGAGTCAGTGCAGTCTATGTTTGCAGAAATGCAAAGACAATTTTAGACTGCAGCTCCTACTCCTCCACCTCCCCATGCAGACCCCATTATTTATCCTCCACCTCCGCCAGTAGCTCCCACTCCTCCACCTCTGCCTGTGGACCCCATTTTTTATCCTATGCCTCCGCCACAGCTTCCTACTTATTGCGAGTTGTATGTTGATGATTCTCAACATCATATAGTATCATATGGGTTTGTATATTGTATAGGAGATACAGATCTTCATCAACAATTATAGGTAGAGAATCAGAGGGTCACTATACAAGATATTATAAGTAGATCAGCTAGGGTACCAATACCTACAGATGAGGTGGAGACAGTTGGACAGAGTATCAGCCATTTTTTAATTTGGCCATCCAGACTTCTTCAACTCATTACCATAGAGGTATGAATGTTATATCAGTTATTTTTTTTTTTATTAAAGTTGTTTTATCATTTGAAAACTAAAATATTTTTCAATTTTTTTATAGGAATACTTGAAAGGTAAAGAAATACTGTATAGACAACAATTAAGACAAATTTCTATGATAGCAAATACAGATTCAAATGGTCTTGAAATATTGTCAAGATGTTCACATTTCTTGTCGGGTTATTATGAGTTTCCAATGGAAGCTCATGTTTGTGGACGTGAAATAAGAGTTGGAATTATAAAAACTGATATCATGGAGCATGTTACTAGAGATAAGTTGGGCATCAACGTGGTGAAATTTTTTTACATGTAAGTCTTAACACCTTTTCCCTGCATTATATTTATTAAAAATGTATACTTATGTATGTTTTGTATTAGGTATCTTTATAAAATTTGTGAGAGGAATGAGCTGACATAAGTATATGGATTCATGGACCCGCAATTGATTTCCCCTGAAGCATGGGCATTGAATGAGGAACCAAGAATGGTTTATATTGCTGAAGGATTTGAAAAGAATATAATCACAAAATGTTGGATGATGCCTTTTTGTGAGAGGTATGAAACACATTTCTCTAAAAGAGATAATTATCTTTCAACATAAAAAACCACTAACGTCAAATTTCCTTTTATTAGTGATCATTGGATGTTAGGGGTATTTTTCCCAAGGGAGAAAACACTTTATTGGATATGCTCTGTCCATGGTGATGTGCGGGAAAGTATTAAGAATATAATGTAAACGTAAGTTTAAATTTCTCAATAGTTTTTTAATTTATAATAAATTTTAAATTTACCCCATTCGTATTATTTTCTAACAGTGCATGGGCCTACATTCGAAAAAACACAATGAAAATAAATGCAAAGATCAAATATGTAAATGCGAAGGTAAATATCCATTTATAATTTGGTCTTTTTGATTTATAACATAAAAATAATATGTTGAATTTACACTCATTCAAACAGAATTATCATGAACTACAAGGCCTCATCGAATGCAGATATTATATGTTAATATTTATGTATGAAATAATAACAACTGGGACAGTTGTGAATTTTGACCTGGTACGATTTCCTCTTAAACATTGCCATAATATTTCAATTTTATTTATTCATTATACACATTAACTACTTTATTTTTCATTTGTAGCTTTTTGATGACCATAAACCCTATACTGCTGAAGACATCAAACACTTACAAGTGGAATGGTCAAATTATTTTATAGGTTTGATTGAATTTTAGTTGTTTGTAATGTAAAATGTAATTTTGAATATTGTCGTTCTAATTGTGTATTTGGTAGTTGTTGAGGTTGGATATAGTTTTTTTTGAAGTTGACAATGTATGTTCTGAATGTAATATAAGTGAATGATTAATTTTTCTCTACTTCTTGTTTTGGTTTACTTATGATAGTTTTTCTGGTATGGATTTGGGTCTGTGGGGGAGGGGTTCTAAGGGTGTAGGGGTGTGTTCAGTGGGGTTGGGGGGTGTCCAACGGTCTGGGAGAGCTGTCTGGTGGGGTGGGGGGACAGTCCAGGGGGGTGGCAGGGCTGTCCAGGGGTGTTTGAAGGTGGTCCAGGGGGGTGGCAGGGCTGTCCAGGGGTGTTTTAAGGTGGTCTAGGGGTGTGGGAGTGCTGTCCAGGGGTGGCGGGTATACATGAGGGTGGGGTGGGGGGGTTGTCTAGGGGTGATTGGGGCTGTCCAGGGGTGTGGTGGGGGCTGTCAAGTGGGGTGAGGGGGTGCTGTTCAGGTGGTTGGAGGTTGTGAAGGGCTGTTTGGGGCTGTCTGGGGGTCGGGGGCAGTCCGGGAGTGTGGTAGGGGCTCCAATGGGGTGGGGGTGGGTTGTCCAAGGGGTATACATGAGGGTGGGAGCTCTAATGGGGTGGGGGAGGGCTATCCAGGGGGTATACATGAGGGTGAGGGCTCCAACGGGGTGGGGTAGGGCTGTACATGGGGTATATATAAGGGTGGGGGCTATCTAGGGGGTATCTTTTATATGTTATCAATGTAAATGCTTAATTTTTATCTACTTCTGTTTTTGTGGTACAATTTCTTGATTTTTTTTCTGGTTGATTCTGGTGGAGAGAAGATGACTACATTAAATTTTACAAAAAAAAATTGGGTTTATCTCACCGGTTATTTAATAACTGACGTGATAAAAGGCATGGGAAATGGTTAACCACATCGGTTATTTAATAACCGACGTGATAAAAGGCCTGGAAATGGTTTATCACGTCAGTTATTTAATAACCGATGTGATAAACCCCCTCCCCCCTGTTTATGACGTCGGTTATTTAATAATCGATGTGATAAACCCCCTCCACCTGGTTTATCACGTCTGTTATATAATAACTGACGTGATAAACCCCCCTCACCCTAGTTTATCACGGTGGTTATATAATAACCGACATGATAAACCCCCCTCACCCTAGTTTATCACGGCGGTTATATAATAACCAACGTGATAAACCCCCCTCCCCCTGGTTTATCACGTCGGTTATTTAAAAACTGACGTAATGAACCCCCACCCCCCGGTTTATCAATTAGTTTGTTTAATAACTGACGTGATAAACCCCCCGCCCTCTGGTTTATCACGTCGTTTATTTAATAATCGATGCGATAGACCATTTCCCCGTTCTTTTATCTCATCGGTTTTTTAATAACCGACGTGATAAACCATTTTCCAAGCCTTTTATCACGTCGGTTGTTAAAGAACTGATGTGATAAACCCTTCCCATTTTATTTATCACGTCCGATCTAAAATAACTGACGTCATAAACATCGCGATTTTCTGTTTTTTATATCAGTTTTTAAATAACCGACGTCAAAAACTTTATTTATAACGTCACCTGTATTAACGTCGGATAAAAACCAACGTAAAAAAAAGAAAAATAACTGATGTAAAAAACGTTTTCTGCACTACTGAGTTGAAGGGTAAGCCTGGTACTATAATTTGGGAACACCACTGCCCAACCCAGCTATAGGGTAAGCCTGGTAATGTCATTGGGGAACACCGCCTCTAGAACGCTGATGGGATATATGGTGTAAAAATTATGGTGGAACAAATGTTTAATAATAATACAATAATATTGTCATTTTGAAATTTTGGGGACCTAATCCAAAACACATAGATGGAACCCATGTTCAATGTCAAAAAGATCGTCATCAAATCACGATAGTGTTTCCACATACGGTACTTCCATCAGACGTCACCCATATGAATTATGGAGAGCATAATATTTAATAGTAATGTTAAATATATTATTTCTCGTGTGGTTTTTGGGCCAAGGATGTTGTTCGAGATAAAATTTCCAAAAATATTCTTAAATCCATCGTATCTCAACTCAGGTTATGTTGCCGTTGACGATACATGAATCAAGCTCTCCAATGAATGTTATAGGTATTTAAAATATTAATAATTATATTTTTATTTAATTATTATTATTATTTTCATCTTATTATACAAATTTTCCCAGGGTTTACCCCCCCTTCCCTCATTTTTCCCACGTGGCCTATATATGGTCCAACATATTGACCGCCACCGGCCACGCCCACTGTTGGCCTCTTTAGGCCACCAGGCGCCCATCCCCCACTACACTTCATTCCCACCTCACTACATAGAGCCACCACCTGCCTCATTGTTGGGTCGTCGGGCCACTATGAGCCGCTGCCTCCGCCAGGCTTCCATGAGCAGCCGTACCACAAACTGTCGTTATCACCTCGGCGTACTGCCGCCTGGAACGCTCACTAGACCACTATATGACCTCTATCATAGTCATCACCAGACAGCCTAAAGGAAAATAAGGGCATCATTTCACCTCAATCCATATGAATTAGATGTTCTTCATCACTGGCCAAAAGAATTTTATTATGATAGTGGAGAAGACGTAGTTGAAAAAATGGGTTATGAGGAAAAATAGCAAAAAATTTTATTTATACTATTAAATTATTATTAGTATATTAACCAAATTATTATATAAATTATTATTTAATTAGTTAATTATTCATCCACGATGGCACATAATCCTAACTCTCGATGCCGACAAAGGTTATACCCTGAATATGGGTAAAACCTATATTTTGATCTCAACAGTGGTATAATATTTCCCATTTGAACCCCCATATGTGAGTAATTTTGGTTCGAGTGGTTAAATAAATATATTAATATTTTAATTCATCCATTTAACACACCAGCAATGAGTGAGGGGTCCAAAAATCCTGCACCGTCTCATTTTATGTTGCACCTAGGGGAAAACAGTGTTCTAAACCCAAACATGGTCTCAGATTTATGATCCAATCATATAATTAAGAGATATCATATTTTACTTAGTAAACTTCATTTGGGTAATATAAAATATAGTTAATATTTTTATAAACATAATTTCGGGCACACCGGGTTTTAAAATCAAAAACCCTCTCTGTGATGGTGTATGGAATAATATGTATAAATAATTCAAGGTCTTATTAGGTAGAAACCGGTTCTCTACATCATTCCCTCCATTAATTTTTTCATCCTTACAAAGAAAATAGAAACAAACAACTCGGGGTACTTACCACGCTTCTTTCTCTCCCGTTCCCAGGAACAATCATGTACATTCCCATGCTACCACAAAACTCGTACCTGAGGAATGGCTCATCCTCCGTGGGTTTTCTCTTATCGGTCCTCGATCGCAACCAGGTACTCCACCAAGGTGTATCCATACACCACGTCCATCTTTACCTAGTCGATAAGTTGTGTGGGTTCATGTACATATATCATTATTTATGACACGTGGAAGATTCCATGCACCCACTCTAGCTATGGGGGTAAGTCAAGGTGGTAGGCAACATCACCGATCCATTGTGTTTTCTCAAAAAGTCTGATGAACATAATGGATTGCTTTTATCACCGAATGAACCTTTGCATTCCATGTCATAGGGATACTCTTAAAAAACATGGTCTCCCTACTAGAACTCCAATGGCCTATGATGGTGGTATGCGTAGGACTTCTGTCTTCTCTGGGTTGTCTTCATCCTCTCACCAACGGCATAAAACATCTCCTTCATCACCTGCAAAAATATTGGAACCATGAGTGGGGATTCCCCAACCTTTTTCCAACACAAGGGTGACCAAAATGGTCTTCCGTGAAGATCCTCAAAAGGATCCATAATGATAGTGTAGTGGTAGCTACTGTTTTATCCAAACATTTCCAATGGAAGGTGATCCTCCCTAAAATGGTAAAAAATCAGGAACACAGGCCCTCATCATATCGTCTAGCACCTAGATAGTGTGTTCAATCTACCAATCAATCTGGGGGTGGAAGCCTAAACTCATCTGTAGCTAGGTCCCGAAAGCAACTTTCCTTCCCCTCCACAATTGTGACATGAACCGCACATCACGATCGAAGACAATCGTCGACGATACCCTGTGAAGTCGAATAATCTGTCACACATAAAACATCCCAAAAACTCTCGACCAATCGCTACTCCATGATTTTAAAGATTTGTGGTGACTTTTCGAGTTAGTCGACTACCACCTAGATCCCATCATGGCTCTTCACTATGTGTGGGATCCCGGTGACAATGTCTATAGATATGTTGTCGCATTTCCTCTCATGGATATATCATGAGGCTATAACAACCATACCTGTTCCTCATGGTCGGACTTCACCTGGTGATAGGTAAGGCATTTGGAGACAAACTCAACTACACTACATCTCATTCTGGACCACCAAAAATACCGTTGATGGTCGTTCTAAAACATTTCCACAATGGTATTTACATCTAAGGGGGATGTGTTGACCTCACACATCGCTTTCTCTCACATCATCACTGGAACTAATTTTATCCCCTGAATCATAATATAATGATTCCCTCCTTCAGAATATCCATTAGGTCCATCACCCATGGATATTTTATCATGAAGGACCACACAGTCAATGTATCCCAGCTGAGACTACATCACGTGATTGAGGAGAATAGTAGTCAACACCTGCGACTAAAGGAAAACTATAACCTCTAACCAGTTCCTCTTCCTTAGGTTCAGGTCTCTATGAGTAAAGATATACCTGATATTCTAGTGGATTTAGTAAACCCCAAAGTGCTCTCCTAGAAGGTAGTGTCACCAAATCTTCAAAGATAAAGCTGATGTTGCCTACTCCAGGTCATGAGTCACAAAATTATTCTCGTGGGGCCTCAACTACCTCATCCCATATGTAATTACCTCTTATCGTTTCTTCATCACCCAACTGATCTTGGCTCATGATGCGTTGGAATAAACCACGAACTCAACTCCCAACTCTAATAGCTGTAAAACAGGAGTTCTTGTCAGTATCAGCCTAAACTTCTCAATGGATATCTGGAACTACTCAGCCCAGGTAAAAAACTACCCCTTCCATGTTAATGTGGTCATAGGGGACACAATTTTAGAGAATTCGTCCATAAATATCCAGTAGTAACACAACACTTCAAGGAATATTTGTTTCATTGAAACGTCGTGACTGGATCCCAAGAATGCTTCAATTAAACCATCACTTGATCCACAGATAAACCATAATTAGAAATGGTGTGACCATGAATATGAACCCATCGTATTCAGAAATGGCATTTCAAGAGCTTTCTGTAAAGCTGATTCTCTCGGATCAAATAAAGGACCCTCCTCATGATCTATGGGTGTTATTAATCTTTAGGGGAGTATATGAGTATGTCATAAATGAAGAAAATGGATAAATGATCCATGTATGGTAGGAAGATCTGGTTCATCAAAACCATGAAAATTGTGGTAGAATTCGTCACACTGAACCGAATCACTATGAACTCAGTGTGCCCATAACGACACTCAAAGGAAAACATAGGGATGAAAGCCTCATGGACTTGAAACTAGTGGTAGCCAGATCTGAGATAAATATTGGAGATACATTTTTCACCATTCAGATGATAGAATAGGTTGTCGATCTTAAAAAAGGAGTATTTGGTCATTATTGTTGCCTGGTTAGGCGACGATAATCCACAGAGTCGTAAGCTCCCATATTCATTCTTTGTAAACAAAACCAGATCCACCTAGGGGGACACACTGGGTCTAATGAATCCTTTCTCTTGAAGGTCCTCTAACTTCATCCTCATATCTTGAAGAATAGTGGGCATCATCCGAGATGCTACGTATGTTATCGAGGCAGTCTCTCGCTGCACATCGATGAAAAACTCCAACTCCATCCACCAAGGTAGTCCTAAACTTTACTCAAGAATACAACTACATAATCCTCATAACTGATGGGATAAAAATGATATATGATATATGTACTAGAAGGGTTATGATTTATAGCTGATGGGTGATAGAAAGGTATGGAGGAAGTGTTCCCTATATGAACCACAAGGCTTTGATGTTGTGCAATAGTATCAACTGGGAGCTCCATCTCGTGCATAATGATTCAAGAGATAAATGAGTAGCTAAAACCTCTATATACTAGTACTTAGGAAAGAGTGGATTAAACACGAACATACCTCAAATCATCTCATGTGCCTCTGGATCGGGAATGTACATAGCTTGTATCTGTCTACAGCCCCGACCACCAGCTCTCTGAGCTGAACATGGGGTGCCTGGGGTGGTGGTGGTAAGAGTACCTTATATTGTTGTCCCTCAACCGTAGTTTCTCTTTATCATCTACTAGATATGCATCTCTATGGACCTCTTTGTCCACGCCTAGGAGACCTCTGGTCATGGTGATGTCTCTACTGTGGCGGTCCGCCTCCATCCTTCTTAGGATACTCAATAAAAATGGTCCGGAATTCTAATGACTTGTGTCCATACCCATCACAAGTATAACATCAACTCTTCCAAGACTACCCATGGTCTTTGTGCCCTCTCGGTCCTTCCCAAAAATCCCCCCGATTCTTCTCAGAAATGGTTCTCTTATCCCGAAATCTTTGGCCCCTGCATACTGTTGAAGAAGAGTCACTTTCGTCATGCCTACCACCAGTTCAATATTCCAAGAATCTCACTTCCAGGAAGATCCCTATCAATATTTGTCACTCCAACACCACAATATAAGTGGGGGATACATAGATATACTACTCTAGATTATAGTTGTCTACAGTTCCCATACTCAAACCTTCGTTCATGGAAGTAGAAGTCAATGACCATATATAGGGACTAGAGGATTATGTCTAAAAACATCATTGTATATTATACCTTATCCATCCCACCCTACATAAATTTTTAAATATCACAGATCAAAATAGAGCTGAAACATGATGGCTATTACTCCTTCTGAATGATAGGATAATTTTTTTCTCACATGAGTGTGGTTTCATCACATTAGTAGGTAATTAAGAGCCACTAGTGCCTAGTTGCACCATGTAAAAGACTTGATTCCAAAGACACTCTCTGATCTGTCGGGGTATGCACCAGTCAGAACACGCAGAATAATAACTCCAACCACTCCTATGTCATCTAGGGATCGGGCTTACCACACAACTGTCGCAATCTCTGTCTCTCAAAGTCGTGATGTGCGCCTAGTCGGTGCACATCCTCGGTCTATCTTGTTGGTATCCACTACTGATCGACGGGTGGGGAACTGCTACTAGTACACAAGGAGTAAGGGGTCTCAAGATAGACCCTAAAAAAATGCATCATCACTCATAGGGTTGTCATCGCAAAATAGAGTGAGAGTGATGGATGGATTCTATCACAAATGAATTATGAAAATGTTCAAGGAGTCATGAGGTTAGAAGAGAATATATATATACATCAACAAAGGAGTGGAGAGCTTACTTAAGATGGAAATTGAAATACTTTAATCCAATATAATTTATGTACCATTGTCCCTTATAACCAATTTCTAGGGGTGCCGAGTTAACATGAAGGTAATCAGGGTCCTGGTGAATGGCTACATTAGCCATCACACCAACACTATAGTCCACAGCCTAAGAGCCTCTTCCGAGACACTTTTACATCATTTCCCTAATACCAAACAATCTTTTAAATGTTTAACATCCGAACAACTTCCTATGGAATGGACCTCCTTTGATACAATTTTTTCATGACCCAACACATGTCAGCCTAGATCTGTAACTCCCCCAAGACTGCCTCCATAGGCCAAGGGATGACTCCTAATTCCAAAGGCATAAAAACTCAAGGGTGTATTTTCTTAAACATATGTACACACACACAACCAACTCAATGAAAATGTGCAGAGGGAGGATAAATAAAATATTCAACTATAATAAATATAATGAACAGGCACAATCCTCAAGACAGTACAAAGGGTATGATAGTGTATAATGAAAAGTAATGGGAGAAAAAACACATCCAAAACAGAAACATGTCCCAACCTGGAGAAAACATAAACAAACTAATATGAGAGAGGGACATGTTCGTGTATCCCATATCTAACCACCGTACATGGTCCATGCATTATGTATCCCTATGCTCCTCTAAAATCATGATTGACCTATCCGTCATCTAAAAAAGGAAAAACACATGTTGGGAGAAGCCCATGCCGATATTAGTATATCATACCCAATAAATATCACTGAAAATGTGAAGGGGGAGCTGAAAGAGATACAAATGGAAATAATTGGTGTAGGAACATGGTATAGTATATATGAACGTAAGAGTACAGCTCTACCCAACAATAGATATTCACATTCAATGAAACCCAAATAAGGGAGTCTAGGGATCTTAGTCTAATAGCACATCCCAAGAAATATCAGAAGATATCTGGTTCAAGTTAAAAACCATTTTTGACGTTGAGTTACTCAACATAACCGCCTAGGAGGAATAATTAAAAGGGGTTGAAATCACAAATCCTTAAAATTATCCACTTTAGGTGGACTGACTAGTCTACATGGTTTTTTGTCGCATTAGAAGGATTTGTATCAAAGGGGAAAGTCCCCTTATTTCTTAAGATTCCGTAGTTAAGAAAAACCACTCCTCGTCACTATACTTATTGGACGAGGGTCCTACTCATGTATTCATTAATAAACACCACTTCCCATCCATACTGGATGGTATCTCAGAAAGATCCTTCTGGAAAACCCCTACCCAGTCGAAATAGATTGAATGCCTGATATTTTCATCATGGAAGGGAACTGGCCACCCCAACTGCTTGGTAAGCCTGGAACTGTCATCATAGAATGTCATTGTCCGGCCCAGCTAGAGGGTAAGCCTGGTACTATTGTTGGGGAACTCCACATCCAACATATTAATTCGACATAGCATACAGAAATTATGGCGGGTGAAATATTTAATAACAATATAATATTATTCTGATTTTGGGATTTTGGGGACCCAATTTTCAACTCAAATAAAAAACACATATTTGGTCTAAAAATGACAATCTTGAAAACATAATTGGGTTGCCGCTGATGGAATGTCTATTAGAAATCTTATGTAAGAGTTATGGAGGATTGAAGATTTAATAAATATGTTAAATCTATTATTTAAATGGAATTTTATGGTACTATGGTTTATGTGAGGGAAAATTTTCCCAAATTTTTCATAAAATGATTTTTTGCAACCAGGGTCATGTTGTCACTAATTGAGTGTGAATACAGCTCCCCAAATGGAAGTTATAAAGGTTTAAAATAATAATAATTATTTTTTTATTTTATTTTTTAATTTAATTGTCTCTTCTGTATAAAGGGTTCCCACTTACGCCATTTTTTAGACGAGGCTGCAGAAGGGTCCACTAGATCCACCGCCTCTGTCTAAACCCACTACTGGCCTCGTCAATCCGCCTCACGCCCATCCCATGCTGCACCGCCTGCCCACGTTGCCGCCTAGAGCTGTCGCCTGCTGCACCAACGATACACCGCACTACCCCGAGCCATCATCTCCGCCTGTATGCCTAGGTATTCCATGAAATAGACCACCACAACCATATTCTCCTACTTCATCCTGATGACCTCATCAGACTATCATCTAGTCGTCGACCTTCTTATTGCAAAACCTCTTGGAGTCGCGATGGACTGTCATCCTACTCCACTACACTGACCTCACCTGAACTGAGTGCTGCCACACCTTAAGTGTGCCACTGAACCCCCATTCCATGTATTGTAAAAAAAATTACATAGATATAAAATCCTCATGTGATGATCTATGCATGTACAGTCACATATCATGATTTCATCATCGTTTCATCGATCCGCCTCGAATACGAGTGTCCGATCGAACTCTGGTTTCCCAAAAATTATCTAACTGGGTTCTTTGTGGATTCCTCAGTGATGAACGCGAAGAATCAAAGGGAGGAAGAAACCAATATTCAAGGTTTTAATCATCGCTAGACGAATGTTCTAGGTTGGAGATCCAATTTGGGCATTGGGGTTAGAACAATTTGTTAAACGTAGTTAAATTTGCAATTGGGATTATGTCGTGTTTAAGAGCAATAGAGCGGGTTGATGATTTGTCAAAAAACATGCTCAAAATTTAAATGAAGGAGTAGGAAAACAATAATGAGTCCAAAATGGATTGGATAAATTTTCTTTAACGCAAAACATTTTTTTCAACAAAGGGGGATGATTTTTTGCGCCTCGATCCACCTAGGATTGATGTTTGTAATCGTTTTTCATCATCATTTGGCAACAAAATGGGAGGATGAGAGAGGGGGATTTGTCATTGAAAAAAAAGAGTATGAGTCCAAATCCCTAAAATATTAATTTATATATAAATTATATTTTTGATATTAACATAATGGTAAAATAAATAATTTTTTAATTTCTTATTTATTCATCCATGATGGCACATAAGTCGAACAATAGATGTCGATAAATGTAATACCCTTCCTAGGGTAAAACCTATGTTATGAACTCGGAAGTGGTCTCATATTTCTCATCTTAGCCTCTATATGTGATTTATTAACGTTTGATCTACTGATTAATAAATAAATAATTAAAATCATTCATTTAACATACAATAAACGAGCAAGCAGTCTGAACGTCCCACACCGAATCATTTTATGTCATGCTTAGGGGAAACACTGCATTCTGGATCCAATCGTGCTCTTCCATTTCCAATATGATCAAAATTTTAAGAGATATCCAATATTCCATAATGAACTACACATGCGTAATATAAAATATACTTAATATTTTTAAAAACATAATTTTGGGCTCATTTGGCCTTGGAATCACACGCTGTCCCAGTGCTTGTCTCAAGAATAATATTCACAAATATTTCAAAGTCCTATTAATAAAAAACTAGGTCTCAACAATATCCTAAATATATAATTAGCATAATATCTAGGACCAATATCCAAAATTATCATTAATTATAAAACATGTGAGTACATAATAAAATTGTGCAATAGATTTAAATTAAAGAATAATCCTATTAAAATGGAATTTCATGGAAGAGGATAGAATCGTTAAATTAGTGGTATAATTTGATAAAAACATGTTAATTTAACACTACCATAAGAATATGAATATTATAGAAAAAAAATCTGTATACATTCTTGTGTTTTAGATAAGCCCCTCATGTACCTTGGATTAGGATAAAACATCATGTGTATCCCTTTAGCTTGGGAGAGATCCTAATGTATTTACATTATAATGGTATAAATAATCCTATTTAAAAATTAACAGTGGATAGATCCTAAATTATACTAATTTAATATGGATAAATCCTCCATGTTCCCATTTTCTTGGGATAAATCCTTTTTGGTACCTTTTAGATTGAGATAACTCCTCACATCTATCTATTTAGAAAGTGATAAATCATCTTGTGTACTAATTTGGATATAGGTAATTCCACCAATGTAACCTTGGGATCATGAGACATAAAATTAATCCAATGAATTTGAGGGAAGAATAGGAAATCTACCATTATCACCCATACTTATATTTGAAGCATAAAAACAATCAATGACATATTGTAATGAACCCAGGGAAAAATATAATGTTTCTTAAACAATACAAAAATATTAAATAACATAAACATATATGATTATATGATATCAAAAAATCATTTCCATAAAGTAAAAATATCATAGAATGAGTATTTAGGTTGATCAAACAATCCCCTCAGAAGATATAATCCTTCGAGCATTAATAAAAGTGAAAATAAAAATGTTTTCAAAAAACCATATAAACATTATCATAAATGTTGAAATGTAGATTAATTTAAGTTTTTTTTAGAATTAAAAGTGACTAATTATTGATAAAATTATTTTAAAGAGTTAACAATAAAATTTCCTTGTAAATATATACAATATTTTAAAATGGATATACAATAAACCCATTGAAAAAAATTCTTTTTAAAATATTGTTTAATAATTGAGACATCATAAATGCATAAAGATCTCAAAATATGGAAGGAGAAATACATGAAAACATTACTTATAAATAAAATATTAATTAATATTACCCTGAAAGAAACATAAATGATATGAAAATCAAATATGGGATGGATTGTAAAACCTATCTATTTATAAATGATGGAAAAAAATTATGAAAAATTTCAATATACTAGGTTTGAAAACAAATATTGTTTAAAAAGTAGTAAAACCATTAATTTTATGTCAATTAATTGGAATAATTAGATAATTGTAGAATAAATAAATTGATTCTATAGTTTCTAAATGATAACATCTGAAACATTTAAAAACATGCATATGGATAAAAAATCCATAAAAATAAATTATAATATTGTTAACAAAATGTATTTTCATAAAATAATATAATAATCAAGGAAGAATAAATTGATGTGAAACGCCATTTTTACCAAGAAACCATGTGTACATAAAACATTAAATTATCCTAGTTTAATTATATAAATCGTGAAATGTAATATTCAATGAATATTATTTTTGACTTGGCATAGGGGTAATATGACTCATGAAAAATAATTATTTATAACTCTAATAAAAACTAGATTAGATATGATTAGAGGCCAATCAATATAAAAGGACACACTCTGTGTGATCAAAGAGGATAACTCAATAGATGTAAAATTAAACAATAATAGCGGATGATGAAAATTGTAATGGTGGTGAAATAAAGATGAAAATAAAGATTATGGTGAGTGTGGGTGTGGATGTGATTGTGAGCATAGAAAATTATAAATTTTAGAATAATAAAATATAGTTAGAATTATCAATTGATGAAATATCGAAAAATTGGTTGGTAATGAATCATATGGATCTAAATAAATGTGTATAACTTGATTTTTTGTTAGGCCAACCTCTGATTGAATGACCCTTGTAGTTTTATAACTACAGAATCCACTCGATCACTTAGTAAGAAACAAAATAGTAATCACTGAGTAGAATTATCCAATTGGAATCATTGTGCTACTCTGTCAGGATATTGGTTTAATTATTAGTTAAATTCTCTGATTGATTATAATTTAAATTTAATCATGATCAAGATTAGTTTTCTCATAAACATGATGTTTTGTAAAAAATAATTTTCACAATTGAAATAGAGGGAAGCATCTAATCAAGAATACACATGTTTGAGGTATAATAGATTAAATAAATTAAACTGATCCCCCAAATGTTTTTTTGAATATCATGATCATACTAAACATATAAAATTATTTATAAATAGTTCGATTCATGAAGAAATAAATGAAGAAACCAAGGAAGAATGAATGGATCTTATCTATCTTGTAGCTCAAACTCTTTCCCTTTTTTGTGATCTCTAGTATATTCATGATGTTTCTCGGATCCCTCCCAACTTTTTGGATGTTGTGATAGTTAGTGTGTTTATGCATGACTCTTATGTTGTTTGTCCCAACATGGTTATAAAAAGTTATTCAATCAATAATATGATTTACCACTAACATCCCTTAAAAATAATAGTACTTGTTACACAAGCTACTCCCTAGATTCCATGTGGCATTCTTATTATTAATATTCATCCTCGGATGAGACAATAATGAAACTCCTACATAAAAAATATGAGGTTTATCGAATAATTATTCTATGTATTGATCACATTAATCAACTCAGATTCTCTCCCCATTGGTGGACCAATGGTCATGAATACGTAGTGAGGATGCCCAAATTATCTTTCCATGAAATAATTTCCACAATATTCTTAAAAAAATATTATTAACATGAACCATCCTAAAAATGTTAAAAAAAATGTTAAATACACTATAAGAGAGCAGCTCTAATTATTGTTCCAAATTCCAATTTTTGTCGAGGGTTGGATTGAACAAATTATACACTCTTACTGTTCTAATCAAAAGCACCCAAACTCATTTTCAGCTCAGATCTATTGATTTCCTAGTTAATATATTAGTATTATTATTATATATATTTCTTAATTAACTTTTCTATTATTACGATTAAATATATACATAATAAATATATGTTTGTTTATAAATTTTTATATATATATACTTATTACTATTAATATACATATATATTTAATATGTTTATTATTATAGAAATATAAAACTATTTGCCAACATATATACTTTAACATATTAAAAATTTATATATATGAACCAATACATATTATTTTTATTATATATATATATATATTATATTATTATAATTATTTATTTATATTTATTTATATTATTTATTAGTATTAGTATTTCCATTATATTCAATTTTTATTTCAATTCATATCCTCCATCAAATGTTCAATCTTCTACAGGGAGGAGGGGTTCATATACACCTTGGTTTGTGGTCTCATACAATGTTTGTGACGGTGAAAATGTTCGGATCGAGGTTTTATGGTTTTTCCTTCCACAATGGAGGAATATGACAACTGAACTAGAAATTGTTCCATCATGATTGGATTTTGATCTACTCAGGCTCGACATAATGTGGATGCTCACGCCATGGTGGGATTGGGTTATAATAGGCTAGACTTTGGTAGAGATAATTCTTCTTCTTCAATAGTATTTAATGTCCTCTATTCTGGCGGGGCATCAATGGCGTTGCTGGGACCAGCTTCAGCCATGGTGTGGGTTTGGCTGGATCAGTGGGAAATGCGGGTGAGATCATATTAGAACTCAATCTTCGATGAACTGTGTATTCATTCATTTGTATCTGGTGGTCCAAGGAAAGTTATATTTGAATTACGGTAGTGGGAACTACATACAGTATATGATGATTGATGGAGGAAAAGTATCAATGGGAGTGGTATAAATGGAAGGGAGTTAATTGTACAGTATGGGATGACAATATCAAGATTAGGGTTTCTTTTGGTGGTTGTATCGTATTAGGGAGGGAAGGGTTGTGGAATGATAGGGGCTTATGGTGGTATATGTGCGAGTGGAGGTTTAAGAGTAATGAACATAGTATTATTTTATGAGGAAGGAAGATGGATGGATGTAGGATATTTAGATGGAAGGATGAGGGAATAAGATATCATCAGCAACAATGGGAATTTTGTGGATGTAGAATAGACTAAATGAATGTTTGGGATAGTAGCAGCTTGGTAAAGGTATATGGCCGAACACTTTTTGTACCACCAATTGTATAATTTTCATTCAACGAAGGTACCTCATCTATCCAGTACTGGAACCAATAGCACACAATGAACACTGAAAAAAATGATTACATTACTAATATGGTAAACAAATTCTCACTATTTAAAATTTAATTCCAAAAAAATAGATTGGAATAAATTCTTTTAATTTTATTAAAAACTGAATACATGTAACCAAAGAAATTTATCTCAATTTAAATGAATATTCATAATTTAATTTCATTTAGAAAAAAAAATTAGATTCATTAAAATAAATTTCAATTTCCATTGAAAACAAAATTTCTAGAAAAATAAATAATCAAATAAAAATGTTCAACAGTATAATAGAAGAATAAGTTTTATAAAATTAAACCATTTCATAAAATATAAGTACATTAAATTCCCAAAATCTATAATTCAATTAAAAAATCATATAATTTCATTTATGGTAGAAAAAATATAAAATGTAATTTTTTTACAATTAATGACCAAATTCAATGAAAAAACAAAATAATTCAACCAATAACGGTGTGGAAAATTGTTTAAACATAGACCACATTAAAATATCACACACCTAAATATATAATTGTTCTTAAAAAAATTTACGATGTTTCTCTTTGGAAAATAATCAATGGGAATTTTGTTATAATTATCATAAAATGAGAAATGATAAGAAATTTATTTAAAGAGAAACAAAATTTGGGGCCTTTTTGGATTTTCCTATACTGGTCATATTAGGTCCTAGTTAAGTTCCAATATATAATTGAAATAATGGTAATACAATCTCAATCCCTTTTGGAAGAGGTTATGCCTATGATATGAAGTCACTCATTACCTTAATTCAATTCTACTTCAATATCCAATTATAAGATTGAATACATATTTGATTTAAGTGGAAATAAAATATTATATGAGGCACCATAAACTATAATTCTCTCTATGATTCAAAAAATTCATGTAAGTTTTTATTATTTTACTGATATAGATTATATGATGTTCAAATTTTCAATTATACACTTCATTATTTGTGTTCAATATTCATCTCTCCTTAATGAACTGATTTTGATTAGGTCCATTATTTTTAACATTTCCTAACCAATGTTCTAGGTATATAACTATGGAAAAAATATATTGAATTTTAATTTTATTTATTTACAAAAAAACTGATTGACCTTGACTTAGAGACCCACCATGAGATCCCAATTTCACATTTTTCTCTTTTTTCAGATGACTTACATTATTAAAATTTTAGTTATCATCTTAAGGAAGATGATTTTTAATAATAGTTTCCCCTAGGATTGAGTACAAATTTCATGTCGTTCAATTTATTATCAAAAATACGCGTAGATCAATCATATATGAAAATATTTTTGTGTTCCTAAATATAATATCAATAAAATTTTAGGTAAAATAACATATAATATATGCACCCCAAAAATTATAGAATCAATGGAAATAAATTTATCCAGAATGTTATAATAAACCATACATGTTAGAATTGGGATGTATAATGTATCCTATGACCCTCAGGTTGTGAAACGATATAGAGAAATTATGTAACTATTTAGAAAATAATAATGTGGTTTTGAAGTGTTTATAATTTAAAACACATCTTATCATAAGGAAATAATCCTCTCCCCTACATATAATACCCAACTTTGTGACCATGGTTGATTCATATGGTGGGAGATAGTTTCATTAAAAAACCAGTTCAGAAGTTAAAAAATGTGAAAAGGGTTTCATGAAAGTTCAAAAATCCATTTGATCATATCTCCAACATGATAATTTTTTAAATTCATGAATTTTTTTAATGATCATGATTAGGATTTTTATACAGAGACAAAATAATATTCAATATAGTTTAAACTAAATCATGATAATTATTATTGTATAACAATAGTTGAATGAAGTTGTTTTTAATGGGTGCAAGCTGGTTTCAGATTAGCTCAAATTAATTTAAAATTTTTGATTTTAATAGGATAATACCCATATAATAAATTAGGATCACAATTTTAGTAATTTTAGGGGTTGTTCTACCATACATTATTCACAATATAATGTTGTAATAATGGGGAAAAAATACTAAAATGGTAAATAAAATAAATCCCTATATATTGGAGCTTTGATCTGTAAATTTTATTCAAAAGTTCTTATTCTATATATATAAGTGAAGTTCAATATTTTGAAAATTAAACTTTCTCCATGATTACTAAAATTTATATAAGAATTAAAAATTAAAACCTACAGATAAATTTGAACCAAATATTTAATCTATGAGGTTTTACCAAGTTACTATAGTGTATTTATCTCATTGTAATTCATAAACTGTTGAAATTACAGACAATAAATTACCATAGAGATCAATTGGAGTAATATTTCATTAGAAAAAATAGTTTAAGATAAATATCAATGGTTATAATTATTAAATAAGATAAATTAAAAAAATGACAAGAACTAGGTGTCAATTCCGAAGAAACAACGAATTTATAGTCATCAGCAAGACTTGAGACACATTCGTATTTCATAAAATAAAAGGGAATCCAATCCTTATTACCTCCATTAAAAGAAATGTTTTGTTATATTTAAATTTAAAAAATATTGTCTCTTTTACCCTTCAACAAGATATAAAACTCCATTAACATAAACGATTAGAATGGATAAGGGTCCCTACTGTGTGAGTTTCAATTTTCATGAGAAGAGTGTTAGTATAAAATGGAATAACGGGACTATTTGACTAAACAAGGAATAAATATTATGATATTTTAGTGTCATGGAAGGATTTTATGTTCTCTATGTAAATTTCATCATTTTCATATGATTAGAACCTAATTTACCCTAACACAATTAGCCCTAGAATCCTCATCTTAAAAATATATTGGAATTCAATGTCTTTGGCCTTTACATGAAAAAAAATGTTTATGATGTAGTTCCACAAGAATATTGAAATTCATTCCAATTATCATCATATATGGATACATCCCTATGGGAGTCTATTATGTGTTAGTATAATCTCATAGAGCCTCATCTATATTTAAAAACTAATAATTTATTTCTATGGAAACTGTCTTCTCCAAAATATGTTTGAGCCCCTTATTAGAAACATCATCCCACCCATTGGATTTTTAGTTTTAGTTTATACGAAATCTGTGATTTGATCAATACCTATCAAATAAATTCATCACCATTTAATTATTAAAATTGGTTCCATGGTTTTAAAAAAATTCACTTTGTACTCTAAAATAGGAAAAGGTATTTATCGTGAGGAATTTTCCCATAGTAGTAGAATTATTGTTGGGGAGAGTAACTGACATAACGAACATGGGAACACAGTGCCAAAAAAAGTGTATATTGAATTCACATATGTCGATGGGAATGGTCGATCAATAAAAAATCCATATACATTGAAAAATTAAATATCCAACATCCCTTTTTGTGGAATATCATTCCTTATACAAATATTTTCATTCATTTGGACCTTGCACAACCAATCAAAAAACTATTAGAATCCATGAATATTTTTGACTAGTAAAACCTATCCAATTAAATTTTATTGGTAGTTCTTTTCACTCCATGTTTTATATCCCAAGTAGATGAAAAATAACTTTCTGTAATGGGTATCATTTCCCCTTAAAAAACACTCCTCCTAAAAATACCATCAACACATGTGCAAAAAAGAAGAGGGACATCCCATAAGTAGTGTTTCAACTCTGATGTAATCTTACTCCATTGATTTTTAGAAAGGTACTTTTGGATAATACCTACATCTAGAAAAATATCACAACCATCTTACCAACAGTAATGATTCATTGAAGGATAAAATTGTTTTTATTTTGTGAAGAGGTTCTGATCTCCCACAGTTCTTTAATTTTTATGTTGGGAAGACAATAAAAATAGCATGCTACCACATTTTATACCCCCTTTATCCTTTGATTTCCTAATAAAATTCATACAACTAATGATTACATCACTTGAGACATGGATTTGACTCCTTCTTGTCATGTATGTAATTTAGGGATAAATGATTAGAGAAAATCATATAAATGAAACCTTTCAATTAAATTCTCTATTTATAAAAGGAAAACATAATAGAATCCAAATCCTTCTCAGTAGTGGAATAATTTATATATTCATCATCAAATGGATTTATAGCATAATAAATTTCATGTAGTTTCTTATCCACCATCTTCCCCAAAATGTACATAAAACTATATCAATATTATCACACATCACATCAAAAAGAAACACCCCATATAGGGTAGTGATCACTTTGTAAGTACTGACTTTAATCGTAATAATGATAATAGAATTTATAAATTTATCATGAATCACAAAGGATGTGTCCATAACAAGAGGATTACATGATTGTATATATGTTTTAGGAAAATATATATTAATCAACATATAAAATATATTATATCTTAGAATGCTTATAATCCGATTGATATTCCCAGGTGGTGGAACATTTAATATCAAATAATTTTTTGAATTATAAAACAATATTCCAATATTATTAACCTTATAAACCAACAAAATTATTTCTATATCCATAAACCAAAACATCTCGAAATTTAGAAAATGTTTTTTTATTGGAATCATTCCAAAACAGTTTTTATATGTTCAACATAGTTTTCAAAATCACATCCAAAAATTGAGAAATCAACAAAAAAAACAATAATCTAAAAAACATTGATAGAGAAAATTTTCATCATGCATATCTGGAATGTGGATAAATCACCACACAATTCAAAGTGAATTATCTGGATATCAAATGTTCTAAATAGATATGTTAATGGGTAATTCATTTGAACCTAAAGATGAATAGAAATATATGTCTAACAACAATATCCATTAACAAAACTTAATTACTAATTATAAACCAACCACTATAGGATTATGTCATAAACATGGATGGGAAAATGATCCTTCATTCTAGAATAATTTTTTTTATATTACATATATACCCTCCATTTTTTCACACCAACTTCTTTAAAATCATCATTCCTTGCATTTGTTATTATAGTCACTCCATTATTCTTTTAGACTACCAAAACATGACTTACACAAGGACTATGAGAAATTCTAAATATTGTCTAAGAATAAAATAACATCATATATTCCTATTAAACGACACATTTCAAGTATATTATATTTCATATATTGGATAATACTATTGGATTATACTCTGGATATATGATAATATTGTATAAGAAATATGATTGAAATCGGTCATTGATATCTGCAATTGACCAACGAATAAAATACTTTTATTTCTTTAAGACATGCAACATTTTGTCCTCGTGACATTTCTGGAATTTTGATTATATAATTACCGGATATGTTTATCACTCACCTAAATAATATTTCAAATGAGGTGGAATGTGATTGAGATCAATATTGGGTGGAACTGGTCTTGAGGAAAAACTCTTCGGTCTGTGAGGATCAAATTTCTTATGATACCTTTTAATGAATGAAGTGAGAAAAGATTTTATTTCAGCATTATTATTTCCCTAAAAATATTCCTCACACCCATAATTTTTGGTGATATAAATTTTTTATAATGAAAACTCATTTGGGAGATCTAGGAATTCCCCTCAAACACATCGAAAGGATCCCTATCCATCCAAGAATGAATTCCAATATAGGTTTCAACTAGGAATTCAAGTACACCATTAATTTCATCCTCCGTCCAAAATTTGTTTATTTTTGTTCATCAAAAGATTCATTTGTTACTAAAATTTAATCTCTATGATATATTGTGTCTTGTGAGGTAACATTATTTTTTATGAAAATATTGAATTTATATTTTTTAACCGAGGTAAAAAATTTATTTTTCTTTTGATGCTACGATGACTGAACCCCACACCTATGTCTAGAAAGGGACTACCAAGGATGATATATGCCTCATTGTCAGACTAAATAGCTAGTATCATAAAATTAGTATTCAAAAAAGAGTGTTCAAAATTACATCACAAAATTATCTACCCTATAAATTGTGTGAACACTAGATCGATCAAAATGATGTAAAATAAACATATTATATTGGGATGCTCTTACCAACAAGTGTTTTATCAAGGATTGTGAAATTAAATTAATGATCGATTCAATTTAAAATGTAATATTTAACTATACACCTCCACCACCAAAGGTAAAAGGAATGAAAAATCTCACAGGTTCTTGTAGTTTGGGAAGATTCATATTCTGTATCAAAAAACTATATTCCACTATCAGAATGTAAGTTGAAACATCTTCCATATTTTTCTTGATTGAAAACAATTTTTTAAGGGATTTTAAATAAAATTTTATATCAATTAATTATTCATGAAAGGTAATGTCACTATTTAATTTTTTAACATCCTAGAGAAATATTACCATCTCAGAATCATCTTGGTCTTTGTCTTATTCTCCAACGAAAAGGAATTATTATAGAAAAGTTGTCACAATTTAATGAATTTCTTGAAAAATATAGTCATTATTTTCATTCACAAAATTTTAAATTCTGTAAATATATTTTATTATAGTTTTGGAGTTCTAATTACAGGATTTAGAAGGTTTTTAGTGCTATAGTTCATTTTTCCATATTCAACATTATTTATATTTGAGTTTGTATATTTATCCAATTATTAATTTTTATTTATTTCTAGTATATTAAAATTTCCATAGTGGGTTGCAAGACCACACCTAGTGGTTAATACCACATAATTTCCACGAGGGTTCACTTCAATATTATTTTGAGTCTTTCCCTTATCTCTTCCAATAACTTATCTACCAATCATCCCCATTTGAATTTCCCTAATTTTCATCATAGAATACTTTTATACATTCTAAAAATGAAATCTTCATGACTTTCGTAGAACCTACCTATAAAATATTTGAACATACCCAACACATTTTTATGTTAGTTAGTGGATTCATGCATTTGTTGTTGCAGGAAGTGTTCTTTAGATTTTCCTGAATGTCAGTGGGTGATGTAGGTCTATAAACTCATTATCTCTGCCATGAGTGATATAGATGATTTATATACCCCAGGTTGTAATTGAAAGAAAATAGTCATCCCTAGTCCACATCATTTGAATATATCCATAAAATTTTTCATTTTTTGTGTTCATGGGAAAGAATCTAGAAATTGGAACAAAATGGATGTAAATTCCCAGATATTCAACAATATTGGATTTTCTCATGAAGATTGTTTTGAGTATTTTAATTAAAAAAAAGAATCTTGTGTCTCAACTAGGAGAACAGTATTGGGTTCCTTCCAAACCATGGTTATTATCCTATATTTTTTTTAGAGTTTTTTATAAAATAAGTTACGTATTTTTTTCAACTCATAGGTAGTTATATTATTGAAATCTAAACCATCAAATTAGTCCATAAATGTTTGGTGGAAAGGGGTGAGACTATTATATATAGATTCGAAGTGTAATTTTGGAGTATAATTTTTGGTTAGAAAACGTATTTGTAATCAACAAAATATATCCCAAGACTCATTGAATAGTTCTCCTCTTCTTGAAAGAATTTATTGATTTTTTACCTGCATTAATAATTCATTAACCGAGGGTAAAACAACATGGTGATAACATTGAAAACCAAATCCCAGGTGAAAAAATGTCAACTTAAAACAATTGACACTATATCTAGGAATTTACCTTGAGGAAAAATGGAATAATATTAGTTTAATCAATACCTCACTCAATTCCCTTTTGTTGAAGCTATTAAACACTATATTTGATGTCCCTAATGATGTCATGTATTCTCCACTATATATTACATTAAAGGCAGGATTTTATGAAAAACAATTTTTTCGTAATTTTTAGACTATGGTGAGAGAAAAATTCATGAGGTATTACTGTAGACAAAATGAAATAATATTTATCTAAAAATATGACTCTCAATTATCTCATTTCAATATGGATTCATATTTCTAGATATTTTCTCGTGAATTTTGTTGTTATCATCCTCTCTATTATCCACCATTTCAGTTTTCTCTTTTATATTTGTCAAATCACTAAAATTTATGTAAATTTTTGGAATTATAAGATCTATTATAATTGTAGTAAACATATATTTCAAACATATATCAGCTTAACATGTTTTATTTTATTTTTAATATAATTTTTGACAATTTTTGTATATATTTTATTTTCCATATTGATATTTTTTTATTTGGTTTTTTATATTTATATTTTTTATTTTCATTATTGGTTGTACGATCCTGTCACAATATTAGTGAAAAATATTTTCCACATGATTCTTTGGACACATGAAATTTTATTTTTTTACTCTACATAAACATAATTTAGTAATTTGGGTAGGTTCATCCATTAGGAATGACTCATAGTGTGGGATTTAAGTGTTTTTCTATGTAGTAAAATATAAGAAAAGTTAGATAATAAATCAGAAGTGGATGATTATAGCTATAATAATGATAATATAGGTATTATAATGATGATTTTTTTGTTTTAAATGTGTCAGAATAGAAAATATGAATGTCCAAAGAAACAAAATCTATTGAGAAAAATATATTAATGAAATAAGGGGAATTCAGAATGATAAAGTTTCTAACAATTTTAATTTATTCATTATTTGATTTAATCACATAGAACTGGTTATTACTGGATAACCTAATTTTTAATCAGTCCAGCTTATTATTTCTTGAATCCAACATCGTTTCAATGGTAGAAATCAATCAATTACTGAGTAAGAATGAATATTTTTTCAATGTGATTAATTTTGTAAATAACCGAAATTTCCATATAATTTTTTTATTTATTTGGGATTATTATGAGTCTGAAAAAATTGACAGAGCTTGATTCTTAGGCGTGGTGTGCCCAGAATAATTTTTTTAATTTTTATACGGTATGTTCAGTAAACGTATGGGTGGTTTGTGTGTCACCACCCGTCCTCGGGTCCCGTGTCGTGACTACCCCAAGCTCTCCTTCCATATGCCAGGGGATGGAAAGTAGAACCAAAGGTGTAAATCCCAATAAAAAGGAATGGAATTGACTTTATAATAGTAAACAACACAACAGAGTACACAACAGATGTAAGAACAAAGTGATACTAAATACAAAAGTAAGTGCTGAAAGGTTAATGGGCCAGAATACAAACCCAACTAAAAGTACATTACAACTGAAAAACTAGTAAAACTCCTATAAAGTAAAACAGGAACAACTGAGTCATCCTCCGGGAATCCCACCTGAAGGGTGGGTACATATAGTCACCCCAGTACCACGGGTCCATCCATCTACTCCATGTACGTCTCACCAAGTGGTCCACCTCCGGGTACCATCTAGCTCTACAAGCCTCTACCACGATCAGCATTGTCCATCGTCTGCATCCAATACAACGTAGTGTGGGAATTGCCTGTGCAAAGGTGAGTATAAAGATACTCAGTAGGGACCCCGAGACCCCCGACGGTGTCCCAGAATCCACGATGGATAAACCAAAAAGAAGAGATGCAATCACGAAGTATCAACCATCTCTTCTTAGGTATGTGACCATAAATATACCTAAGTCATCAATCCCAGTTCGACTCTAACTCTTGAGACAAAGTACAACCCAGTCCCCACGGGAAAGAAGTCAATTACATCGATAATATTGATTGAAAATCACGACTCAACACACATAGGTATACTTATTTTGTAAAGTGATAATGATGATCAGATACAGTCACTGATTCAACAAAGTTGTCGGACCCACGTAGGATACTAATCCAGCTAAGCTGTCGGACCCACGTCGGATACTAGACTAGCTACTCTGTCGGACCCACTTAGGATACTAGAACAGAAGTCAAACCGTCAGACCCGCGTAGGATAAAAGAACACTTATCATCGTCGTTGAACCCACAGAGGATTCTAGTATGGAATTCGTCGTCACCGAACCCACGGAGGATTCTAGTATGATATTCGGCGTCATCGAACCCACTGAGGATTCCAGTACGGTAGTCGTTGCAGTCGCAACTAGCTCTAGGGTTCCCGCACACAGCACGCTCGATTCCGGGAGGGTCTGCTCCTCGAGCAAAGGGGTCAATACATCAATTTTCATGAGGTACAGATTTGATGTATCCTAAATTTCCTTCTTGTCAAAAGAAACTCAACACGACAGACGTCGCCTCAACCGGATGCCCGGTTTGAGAGCTATTAGCATTTGTGCTCCGAGGGCCCGGTTGGAAATACACTCATTCCAAACCTGGAAATTTTCCAATGTTGTCCAAAACTCACATAGATTATCGCAAAAGGACTGATTCATCTTGAGGGTACCAGTGCCACAGACAACATGTCGATCAGGCGCACGGTCTTATAGTTATTCACGTTTAAGTGAAAACGGACCCGACCCCTTAAGCCCAGTGGGCTGGAGGGTCGAGTCGGTCCGGTTTTGGTGGGTCCGACCCGGAAGAGGGTCGGACCAGCCTGATGAATCGTGCGGCCTGACCTGAGGTACACAGCCTGGCCCTAAGGGGCGCGGCCCGGCCCAGCTCGGCGCGGCCCGACATGGCGCGACACGGCCCGTCCCAGCGGGGTGTGGCCCGCTCTCCGCAGCTCGATCGGCTGGTCAAGCCGCTTTTCCATGGTGGTCGAACGGTCCGAGGGGGGGGGGGCCCGATATCATGAACTAGCTGCGCCGAGTAGCGCCGCCCACCAATCCGGGTGGCCGGTCTTCCCGGTGCAAGGGTCCCGCTCGGGCGGGCCACGGTTCTACTCCGTGGCACCTTCGGATGTCGCGGCTCATTCACCCGGAAGACCGACGAGCTGGTCGGTTCGCTACCGAAGGGGCCCGCGGGATACGGGCCGCAGTTCTCTATAACACGACGCCCCTTGTGGTGTCGCGGTCTTCCATTGGCCTGGACGGCTTTAGTCGACCAGTTCTCCTTCAGCCGAGCAGCCCACTATTGCAGCCCACGACTCTTCTGTACGCGGTTGGCACATAGCCTCTGCATCCCTTCGTTGCCACCGCATCTCGTTTCCACCTTCAAAATATCCAAGAACAAATGGAGGGTCGTGGGATGTGTTAGTTCGGCCCGCGCCCTTCACGTTAGGCGGTGTCAAATGGCCAAAGGAAAAACATGGTTTCAACGAGGGACGAAGAACAATTTTATTCAATTAATAATTGAAACAAACCCCTACCTTGAAATAAGGTTTGCCGTAGTTGAGTGTTGAGGAAAATTGAATCGCGGGGAGACGACATCAGCTCATTGACGTCGGGAAAGAAGGGGTCGAGGATGGCGCGTAGTCGGCGTTCCTTGCAGGTGGGTCCTTCTCCATAGGTTTGGCCAAAGATTGAAGGTGATGATCGACATTCCTTGTCGGTTCCTCATTGGAAGAAAGGTGTTCTTCGTTGAGAGAAGAACACTCTTCTCTATTTCTACAGAGCTTCCTCCAGGTTCGCCCAACGCATCAAGTGCCAAAATAAAATAATAGTTAAGGCTATTATTTTTATTAACACAAGTAATTCAAAATTAAAACTCTTTAATTATTTAATTGGAGCTCAATTCATTGATTAAAAGAGTTGTAAAAAATTAAAAAGGGAGAGTGGGAGGTGAAGCGTTCACATAAATAAGGGGGAGTTGTCAAATTAAAAAAGGGGAAATAAATGGGGAGTTAAAGGGAGACGAAAGGTTAAGGTTTCATGTGGGCCCCACCTCACATTATCTTCCCATGGGATGTTATGTGGGTGTGGGACCCACCAATAACTTCTCCTTTGTAGGATATAACTACCATAGATAAATAAAATTTGTGTTCTACAATTTTATTTAATTAATTTCAATGTCCCCAAAATTAACTATCAACCCGCATAAAACGCAACTGTGGTAAAGGTCCCCTTATGTAATTACCGGTGCTGCAAGTTCATCAGTGTTGTCGGATATCAATTCTGAGCAACGGTTCAAAAGATTGAAAAAACCGCATGTACGTTTACTGAAGTTACACGAAAAAACATCATAAATTGATTACGGGCACCCCAGGCCTCGGAATCAAGTGCCGTCATAAACCAGAGACTCATAAAATTCCAAAGTATTTAAGAAAAAAATTTCCTTGAAATTTGTGGGTCTTTACATTACTACCACCTCAGGGATTTACGTCCCCGTAAAGCTAAAACTCACACTAGAGAATCAATTGAGGGTACTGAGCTCGCATCTGAGCCTCCCGCTCCCACATGCTCTTTTCGAGGTTCCTGTGTTTCCAGTGAATGCACACCAGAGGAATAAACCTTCCACATAGGACCTACTCCTGTCGATCCTTGATCTCCACTGGGACCTCCATGAAGGTCACCCCGTCATCGATGTCCAGCTCCCTATGATCGATGATATGGGTTGGGTTGTGCACGTATCTACTCAGCTGAGATATGTGGAGGACGTCATGCACCCGGTGCAACTGAGGTGGAAGGGCCAGGCTGTAAGCCACCTCACCTACACTGCTGAGGAGCTGGAAAGGTCCGATGAAAAGTAGAGATAACTTACCGCCCTGACCAAATCTCCATAGACCTTGTCAAGGTGAGGCCCGTATGAAGACTTGGTCGCCATCCTCGAACTCCAATGGTCCCATTCTCCTATCAGCATAGGACTTTGGTCTACTATGTGCAGTATTAATCCACTCCTAGATGATCTGCACCTTCTCCATCGTAGCCTGAACCATCTCTGGTCCTATAACCGCTGACTCCCCAGGGTCTGTCCAGTATAGAGGTGATCTGAAAGGTCCGTCGTACAGTGCCTCATACGGTGCCATCCCAATGGTGGAGTAGTAACTGTCATTGTACCCAAACTCCACCATGGGTAAGTGATCCTCCCAGCTGCGACCAAAGCCAAGGACACATGCACGGAGCATGTCCCCGAGAGTCAGAATTGTTCTCTCAGTCTTGTCATCCATATGAGGATGAAAGGAGGTGCTTAGACGTATATATATCCCAAAAGCCTCCTGTAACCCCTTCCAAAGAAGGGATGTGAATTGAGCATCCTGATCAGAAATTATATTCGATGGCATATCGTGAATATGTACGATCTCCTGAATGTAGAGGTGTCCCAAGCTCTCTAATGATCCCTTCTCTCTGATCGAGAGGTAGTGGGATGACTTGGTGAGTCGGTCAACGATCACCCAGATAGAGTCGTGACCTCTGGATATACGTGGAAGCCCCGTCATGAAATCCATGGATATCTCATCCCACTTCCACCCTGGGACTTCTATGGGATGTACCAAACCGGCTGCTAACTAGTTCTCCACCTTCACTTTCTGACAAGTGAGGCATCGTGAAATGAACTCGGCTACATCCTTATTCATACTTGGCCACCAGTGCTGTCGTCTAAGGTCCCGATATATTTTTTCCACTCCAGGATATACCTCTAGAGGGGAAGTGTGGAACTCCCTCATCACCTCCTCTTGTAATGAAACTGGTACCATAGTACGTCCCCTAAAGAGGATGACATGCTCCCCTCCTTCAGAAAATCCATTGGGTGATAGCGCTAAGGATATCAGAGTATGTTGTGTCTCGCAGTCAGTGTCCCCTCATTGTGCGACTCTATCTCACTGTAGAAGTGGAGGATTGATTTTGAGAGACTGGATAAAGTATGATCCATCAATATCCACAAAGGATATCTGCAACATGGATAGATTCATTGTCACCTCTCCTAGCAGCTGAATGCCAGATCTCCTGATGAGAGCATCAGCTACAACGGTCCCCCTCCCAATAGTATAGACTATCTCAAAGTCATAGTCCTTGAGGAACTCGATCCATTGAAACTTTCTCATGTTTAGGTCCTTCTGCGAGATGGTTTACCTAAGAATCTAGTGGTTAGAGTAGACCTTAAAGTGCTCTCCCATCAGATTGTGTCTCCACATCTTCACGGAAAAGACCACTGCTGCTAACTCCAGGTCATGGGTAGCATAGTTATGCTCATGCTATCTCAACTGCCATGAACTATACGCGATCACTGCCCTATCCTGCATCAAAACACACCTGAGTTCGGTCCCTAATGTGTCACAATAAACTACGTACCCTATTCCCTCCTCTAGTAGCCTCAAGATGGGAGCACTAGTCAATCTCTATCTTAGCTCTTGAAAGCTCTAATGAAAACTATCTGACCACACAAAGGGTTTCCCCTTCTTCATCAAGGCTGAAAGCGGTGCTGCAACTCTGGATAAGTCTGGCACAAATCTCCGATAGTAACCAGCCAAACCCATGAAACTCCGCACCTCCGTCACGCTCCTAGGTGGATCCCAAGAAACTATTGCCTCAATATTTGCTGGATCCATTGCAACTCCCGCCTCCAAGATAACATGTCCTATAAATTGAAACTATCGAATCCAGAACCGACACTTCGAGATCTTACCATAATTTTGGTGCTCTCGGAGAGTATCCAGTACAACCCGCATGTGGTAGGCATGCTACTCCTCAGTAGTCGATAATATTAGTATATCGTCGATGAAGACTATGAAAATCGATCGAGGTAAGGCTAAAAGATACTATTCATGAGAGTCATTAACACTGCTGGAGCGTTGGTTACACCGAAGGGAATAACCAAGAACTCATAGTGGCCATATCAACACCTAAACGCCGTCTTCTGCACATCCCCTTCTCGAACTCTAAACTGGTGATAGCCTGACCTGTTGTCTATCTTCGAGAACCATTGTGCTCCCTTTATATGATCAAAGAAGTCGTCAATCCTCGGGAGTGGGTAATTGTTCTTCAAGGTCACCTGATTCAGGCGACGATAGTCAACACAGTGTCACAAGCTCCCATCCGCATTCTTAGCGAATAGTATCGGAGAAGCCCAGGGTGAAACATTGGGTCAGATAAATCCACTTCCCTGCAATTCCTCCAGCTGTACCTGAAGCTCACGAAGCACAGCGGGAGCCATCCGATATGATGGAGTAGATATCGGTGTTTTACTAGGGTACAGGTCGACGTAGAAGTCTACCTCTCTGGGAGGAGGTAGTCCTATAACGTTGTCAGGAAAAACGTCGGCATACTAATCCACCACAACTGGAAAACTCGGACTCTATCCATCAACTTCTCCAAGGATGAGACTAGCCAACTAATGTGTGATCGGCTACCCTCTCCTCTACAAAAGTCTATCCTGTAGTGCAAAGGCTCCCTTCTCGCCGGTGAAGGTGAACATGCCCCCATCCGTGCAGACACATCGCACCTTGCACGTAATGCAGTCGATCTAAGCATGGACTGTAGAAAACCATTCCCTACCCAAGATGACATCGTAAGGCATCGACGCCACTACAAGAAGATACCAGCTGAATCTCTCGCCTCCTAGAGTAAGCTCACACTGTAGGAAGTATTGTGTGATCGTCGAGTCTACTTCCGTAGGATTCTCTAGACATAAGGAACGAGCCAATGGCTCCGTCAGAATCTTTGAGCTCCGATCAAGGGAAGCGAAAATAAAATAATTACTTGCACATATGTCTATAAGTACTGCAGTAAGGGTGGATTGGACAAAGATAGTACCTCAAATCATCTCAGGTGCGCCGTGGATATAAGACTCCACTTCCTAGAGCTGAGCTTGCCTTTGTCCATCAGCTCCCTCTGGTCGGGGTGGACCGTCTAGTGGTGGTGGTGGTAGAGCCTCAAAATGTCGTCCACCACCCGCTGTTCGGCTAGCTACTCTGCCACATCCACCTACTCCGGGCGGACCACCATGGTCTAACCTCTTCCTCTTCTTGGGAGTTCCCTCTACTATCTACTACTCGTCTGCATGGCGGGTCGGACAGTCTAAAGACATGTGACCCTTCCAGCCGCATGCATAGCACTTCATGGACCTCATATAGATGGCTCGATTTCGTGTGCCCCGCACAAACGAACCTGTATCCTTAGGTTACCCACCTGATGGCCTGGTCCTCTTGGACCACTGTGACATTTGTCTATTGTCGGCTGTAGAAAGCTCTGCTACATGTCTCCCTCTGATGGGTCTCACTGCTGGTGTCGGCTCCGTGAGAAATGTCTTCACAAGAAAGGCTCACTCCAGCACTCCCTCCTGTGTCAGAATGCTAAGGGAGATCATCGAAGACCTGATCTCGTGCCTCAGTCCTTGCTCAAAGGTCTGGGCCCTAATGAATGGGTCTCGTACCATGTCTGTGAAGTAGCACGAGAGGTCAATAAACCTCGCTGAGTACTGAGCTACTGTCAAGATTCCCTACAGCAGATGATGTAACTCTTAAATTTGCACCGCATGAAGGGTGTCTGGAACAAACTCCGAGTGGAAGAGACTATCGAAGTATTTCCAAAGAAGATATGCCTCGTCATGCACCAGGAGCATCATGCTCCACCATGTATATGTTGATTCATGCAGGAGACTTGTAACAAGGATCACAATAAGGTTGGCTGGTGTCCCTACCAATATGAAGACTCTGACGACAGCCACCAGCCAATCCTCGGCTACCTGAGGGTCCGTCTCTCCATAGAACCTGGGTGGCCTCTATCGCTGAAACCTGTGCAATGCACTCAGGTGGCGTTCAGTCTTTGCTACTGGGGTTGGTAGTATTAGTGGCTCATCAGGTATTGGTACTGCTGGTGCCTCCGCGGTGAAGGGGCCCAATACTGAGGCCTCGTAACTCGGTGGGCTGCCATATCATATGCAACTCAGAACCCTAGCTGGCTGCCTTCGTGGGGCCATCCTAAATAGAAACATGTACGCCACGGTCAAAACAATATACTTGGTGAGCTGACACAAAGTAATCCAAAAGAAATTTTTTGAAACACACATGCAATCAGTGTTTTCGTGCATAGATTCGGAAATTAGGGGTCAGGGTCCGGGTGTATGGATACATCGGTTTCCGCACCAACACTGAACTCCCTCTACTAAAAACCACACTCAATACTCTTAACAACGTTGCTTCATAGAAAGGAATGTTCATATTTTTGAGTTCTACGGTAGAACCGACCCTCTGATACCAATTTGTCACGACCTTTCCTCGGGGCCCATGTCGTGACTACCCCAGGCCTGCCTTCCATAGGCTAGGGGCTGGCGACCAGCACAAAAGGCGTAAATCCTAATAAAAAGGGAAGACATTGCCTTTATAATCATAAACATCACAACATAATATGCACGATATGTAAGCAGAAAGTGATACTGAATAAAAAAGTAAGTGTTGAATGGTAAATGGGCCAGAATACAAACCCAACCAAATGTATATTGCAATTGAAAAACTAGTACAACTGCGGTAAAGTAAAACAGCAACCACCGAGTCGTCCTCCGGGAATCCCACTTGAAGGGTGGGTACAGATAGTCTCCCCAGCACCACGGCCCGTCCGTCTGCTCCGTGTACGTCTCACCAAGTGTTTCAAATCCGGGTACCGTCCATCTCTACAAGCCTCTACCACGATCAGTGTTGTCCGTCGTTTGCATCAAACACAATGTAGTGCAGGAATTTCTCGTGCATGGGTGAGTATAACGATACTCAGTAGGGAACCCGAGACCCCCGATGGTCTCTTAGAATCCATGAAGGATAACCCACAGTGAAAAGAAAAATTCATGAAGTATAAACCATATCTAATTAGGTATATGCCCATACATATACGTAAGTCATCAATCCCAGTTCAGCTCTAACTCTCGAGCCCATGTAAAACCCAGTCCACATAGGAAATAAGTAAATCACATCGATGATAATGATTGAAAATCAAGACACATCACACACAGGTATACTTCTTTCGTAAAGTGATATAGATGATCAGATGCAGTCACTGATTTATCTAAGATGAAGGACCCACGTAGGATACTAGACTAGCTACTCTCTCGGACCCACGTAGTATACTTGAACAGAATTCAAACTGTCAAATGCACGTCGGATACAAGAAAAACCATCATTGTCGTAAAACCCACAGAGGATTCTAGTTTGGAAGTCTTTGTCGCCAAACCCACGGAGGATTCCAGTATGGAAGTCATCGTTGCCGAACCCACAGAGGATTTTAGTACGGTAGTCGTCATCACCAAACCCACAGAGGATTCCAGTATGGTATTCGTTGCAGTCGTAGCCAGCTCTAGGGTTTTCGCACACAACACGCTCGATTCCAGGAGGGTCCACTCCTCGAGCATAGGGTTCAATACATCAACTATCACAAAGTCCAGATTTTATGTATCTTGAAGTTCCATCTTGTCAAAAGGAATCCAACGCGACAGACGATGTGTCAATCGGATGCCCGGTCTGAGAGTTATTAGCATTTTTTGCTCCGGGGGCCCTGTTGGAAATACACTCGTTCCAAACCCGGCCATTTTCCAATGTTGTCCAAAACTCACTTAGAGTATTGCAACAGTACCGCTTCATCGCGAGGGTCCCAGTGCCACAGATGATGCGTCGATCAGACACACGGTCTTATAGTTATTCATGTTTAAGTGAAAAGAGGTCCGACCCGTTAATCATAGTGGGCTGACGGGTCGGGTCGATCCGGTTTTGGCGGGTCTGACCCGGTAGAGGGTCGAACCGGCCGGGTGAATCACAAGACCTGTCCCGAGGGGCACGGCCCGGCCAGAAGGGGCATGGACCACCCCAACAGGGCGCGGCCTGGCCTTGCTAGGTACGGCCCTACTGGCCAAGCGGTCTGAGTGGGGGGCCCACTTTCCCGAACCGGCGGTGCCAAGTGCCGCAGCCCTCAAATCCGGCCGGCCTAAGCCGGCCGGTCTTCCCAGCGCAAGAGGACCGCTTGGACATGCCACGGTCCTACTGTGCGGCACCGTCGGGTGTCATGGATCCTTCACCCGGCTAGCCGACGAGCCGGCCGGTTCAGCACCGAAGTGGCCCATGGGATGCGGGCCGTGGTCCTCGACAGTATGATGCCCCTTGTGGCATCGCGGTGTTCCTTCAGCCCGGACGGCTTTATCAGGAAATTTCTCCTTCGGCCGAGTGGCCCACGGTTGCGTACCTAAGTTCTTCCGCATGCGGCCGGCACATGGCCTCCACTTCCCTTCGTTTCCACCACCTCTCATTGTCGCCACCAAAATATCCAAGAAAAAACGGATGGTCATCGGGCCGTGTTAGTTCATCTCGCGCCCTCCGCGTTATGCGGTATCAAATGGCCAAAGGCAACACATGGTTTCAATGAGGGAAGAAGAAAAATTTTATTCAATTAAGAATTGAATCAAACACCTACCTTGAAATAAGGTTCATGGTAGTTGAGCATTGCGGAAAATGGCGTCAAGGGGAGACGAAATCAACTCATTGATGTTGGGAAAGAAGGGGTCAAGGATGGTGTGTAGTCGGCGTTCCTTGTGGGTGGCTACTTCTCCTTAGGTTTGGTGGAAGATCGAAGATTATGATCGACATTTCTTGGCAGTTCCTCGTTGGAAGAAAGGTGTTCTTAGTTGAGAGAAGAACACTCTTCTGTATTTCTCTAGAGCTTCATCCAGGTTCTCCCAACACAACAAGTGCCAAAATAAAATATTAACTAAGGCTATTATTTTTATTAACATAAGAAATTCAAAATTCAAACTCACTAATTAATTAATTGGAGCTCAATTAATTAATTAAAAGAGTTCGGAAAAATTAAAAAGTGATAGTGGGAGGTGAAGAGATCACATAAATAAAGGGGAGTTTCCAAATAAAACAAGGGTAAATAAATGGGGAGTTAAAGGGAGATGAAACGTTAGGGGTTTGTGTGGCCCCCACCTCACATTATCCTCCCATAGGAGGTTATGTGGGTGTGGGCCCCACCAATAACTTCTTATTTGTTGGATATAACTACCATAGATAAATAAAATTTGTGTTCAACAATTTTATTTAATTAATTCCAATATCCCCAAAAATAACTCTCACTCCGCATAAAACACAATTGGGGTAAAGGTCCCCTTAAACAATTACCTGTGTTGCGAGTTCATCGGTTCCTTAGATTTCAATTCTGAGCACTGGTTCAAAAGATAGAAAAACGCACATGTAATTTTACTGAACGTACCCAAACAAAACATCAGAAATTGATTTCGGGCACACTGGGCCTCGAATCAAGTGCTGTCAGAAACCGCATACTTGTAAAATTCCAAAGTATTTATGAACAACATTTCCTTGAAATTTTAGGTTCTTTACATTGTGGGACCGTTGAGTGGTCACGACATTTAATGACATTACCCTTTGTATTTGTAACAAATCAATTGAGAGATGGGAGGTGCATTAATAATATTATTAATGAACCATACTAGACCTCGGTTGCGTTAAAATCACATACATAGTATATTTAATTAAATATTGGGTGTGGGATTTTGGTATGGCTATGATGATGATCTAGAAACGTATCATGACACCTTCCATTGACGGAGGACGGATGCTTGGGTGGCAACGAACCAGTATCGACAAATGTCAGTGGCTTCATCAAATACAGAATCCTCATCCACTACTGTGATGTATCCATCGAATCTCAAGGTAGGTTGTTTATTAATGTTTATATTTTATTAATTAAATTTCTACCGGCAGTTATGAACTTAATTTGAAGGGAACGATCCAAACGAACAATGCCCGGACCCTCCACCACTTGGTTCTTGTCGCGTTCTTCTCGGGATGAATTTTCAATTCATGAAAACCATGAATACAGGAGGTAGGTCGTGATGGAAAAATCCCAAGAGTCCCGTAGGCATGAGCGGAAGAAACAATGGACCATCAGAGCTCAACCGGTGGCTCGGAATGTTTCTGCCTACACGACATCGGCAATCGGTGATGGCCACGGATGAAGGCGGCGCCGCTCGGCACCGCGACGGATGGACCGGCGGTCGCCTCTCAGTCGACCGCGGAGGTGGGGTCACCATGGTGTCACAAATTGTAGTGAGGGAGGCTAAAACTTCGAAGATGTGGCCATGGTAGAGGGCCCACTCCCTATGGGTACTGAGAAAATCCAGGCAGCACCACATGGCGCCACTAATTAAGAGCTAAATGGATATCTGAGTCATTCGAGAGGCGGATCGTGCATCCATCGCATGGGTCATGCCAGCTAGTCGGATGAGACCACCATGGGCCAGCCCAACCGAGCCTACCTATGACAGTTAGGACTGGGCTGGTTCTGGTTAGATTCGAACCAGTTCGGGTTAGGCCAGTTTGATCTGAGCAGGTCAGACCGGACCCAGACCCCTTTCGCGCCCAGATACGCTTAAAAAGATATATCTGGTGAACCAAATATCCATTTGAAGAACTATCTACGACACTGGGATTCTAGGAGTGATACATTACTTTTGAGATAATCCACTTGGGGTTTGGATAATGTTGGAGTACGGCCGTGTTGGATCGTTCCTGAATCCAACTGGTCCCTCAGCTCTAAAATCCCAATAACCCTCATACCTGGCGTTAGATTTACAATCCATCTTTTGTGTTGGAACCCTTATGACATGGTTGTCCTAGGAGTTACTCCTTTATGGAATCTTGTGTTTTTTTGTCACATCATAGAGAACATGTGTGTATCAACATCATAACAACCCTGTATGGATCAACATCATAGAGACCCTATGTGGATCAATATTTATAGCAATCCTATGTGGATCAACATCATAGAAACATTGTGTGGATCAAAATCATAGATACCCTATGTGGATAAGGATTATAGTGACCCGATGAGGACCATCCTTACAACAGCCCATCATGGATCAGCTTCATAGAGACCCTTTTTGGATAATCATCATAGCAACCCTGTGTGGATCAGCATCATAGTGACTATGTGTGGATCACCGTCATAGAGACACTGTGTGGATCAACATCATAGAGACCCTGTGTTGATCAGCATTATAGGGACTCTGTGTGGATCAACATTATACAAATAATGTGTCGGTATTGCGGGTGTTAGTATCTACCAATACTATGTTGTTCTTGCGGGGGTTAGTACCTGCTGATCCTATGTGGATCTTGAGGGGGTTAGTACCTATCAATCATGTGTTGGTTATATGGAGAGAATCTTAATAAATTACAAAGATCTAGCCTTAAGAATAATCATTTGTACTAATCTAATTAAGATATACATGTTTTGAGAAAAGTAATTTTCTTTGTGATTTGTGATTGAGATATTGCTTCGTTGGTTTTCATTTGTTGAATTTTGGGAGACCATTGGGGGTATCAGGGTCCCTACTAGGTATTTTTGTACTCACCCTTACACGGACTGCTGCCACACATTTTTGTGTCTTCTGTAGATGAAGGTAACATGTGTTTGATTCTTTGGGAGCATGGACCTGATGGTGGATTATAGATTCGGTTGACATGGAGAGATATGGATATGATTTGTTCTTACCCTTCAGGTAAGATCCTGGGTGGATGATCCAATGAGTTGTTTACTATTTTTTGTTTTAATTGTATCTTCTAGTTGGGCTTGACTTATGGCCCCTCTAACTCCAGTACACACTTTTAATATTTTAATTTTACTTCTAGGTTACATATTGTTGTGTTCTCGGGAAATTTGTTTAGATAGCTTTAAATTTAATTCCTTCTTGTTTTAGGGATACGTCTTTTTGGTGCTAGTTTCCAACCACTAGCCTATGGAAGGAGGGCTCTAGGTAGTCACGGTATGTGTCGTAGGGGATGTGTTGTTGAAAAAGTGGTATCATAGGTGTCACTTCTACCTAAGAACATGGACTCAGATATTTCTAATAATGAAATATTGGTAAGTGTCTGGAATGTGGTTTTTTGTTTGGGGAGTCTAGTGTTGGTGTGGTGACCGATGTATCTATAAATCAGGACCTTGAATTCGGATTTCGGACTCAGTGCACCAAAACACTAATTTCGTGTGCTTATGAAATGTTTTAATTTTGATCCGTTTGCACTCATATCACCAGTTATAACCTTTTAACCACAGAGCACCTGTTTCTTTTCATAATGCCACCACATAGACAGCTAGACATGTTTCTTGATAGAGTTCTTGATGATGGACCACCAAGTGATGAGACTTATGCGCATGGACCTCTTAATGTGTTGAAAACATTGGGTGGAGTACCAGCAGTACCACTAGTTAGAGGGTAGTGGTTTAAAACAGCGCCACCAGCGGATGGTTCATGTTGATGGAGTTCTTTTCTTGAGTTTCCGTAGTAGAGGCCTCTATGTATTTACAAGAAGACATATCCCTAGGAAGCTAGGGACTAGTTGGAGGCTGTGTCTTGAGTTTTTTTGACTATTTGGGACACGAGAAGAGATGATCATGGTCTTAGCTACTAGCCCATTCTGGGGAAAATTCAGGATATGGTGCAGTATGACAATCCTAATTCATGAAGAGGTGACATTCACCTGGTTGGAATTCGAGACCTACTTCAGGTCAGAGTTCGAACCAGAAAATTTATGCTCAATGCATATCTTGGAGCTTTTGTACGTATAAAAGGGAATCGAATCAGTGGTCCAATACTCAGTGAGATTCACTGACCTCTGGTGCTACACCACTGACATGGTGAGAGACCCTTTCTTCAGGTCCCTGAACATATAACATGGTCTCTAGTGGGTGATCAGAGCATCGATGATATCGCTCAATATCCCGATGTAGGCTAGAGAGCTAGAGAGAGAATTATTGGTGGAGAGATTCTTAGCTGAGCAGGCACCAACAGTGAGAGCCACCACCGGACGACAGGTAGCTGAGTCATCTGTATCAGGCAGTAGGAAGTTGATGCAGAGAACCATGTGGGCCACACCCTCTATTGGAAAACCCCAGGATGCAGGGTCAATGTTTTGGAGCTCATGAGGTAGAGGGGGTTAGCTTGGAATCAAACACTTCTTCACTTGCGGCGGGCGTGATCACATGGCTCTCGACTTGACAACCCATCGAACCGATGGTCATACGACGATTGAGGGACCACTGAGGTAGATTCATATATTCGAGTGAGGAGGTATTTACGGCGGCAGATGTGGCAGGGGAGAGGGTCATGTAGTAGGTGGTGGATGATATTTCAAGGCTCTATCACCACCACCCCCATGTGGTCCACCCCAACCAAATAGAGCAAGTGGACAGGGGTGATCATAGCTATAGGGAGTAGAGGCATATGACCACGACACTCTATAGATGATTAGAGGTACGATCTATGTCTATTAATCCTTGGTGAAAATTATTATAGACATAGGTTTTACTCACTCTTTCATTGCCACAACACTAATTCAGAGCTTGGAGATTCCGATGGAGTTGTTGGATCGATCCTTACGATTATGAACTTCTACGAATGATGATTCGACGATTATAAACTTGTGTAGGCAGTGTGAGCTCACTCTAAGAGGTGATATCTTTGGATGGGATCTCATATTTAACAACATATAGCCCTTACAATATCATTGTGGGTATAAACTGGCTATCCATAGACTATGCTTAGATCGACTATTTTTGGTGAAAATTGCGGTGTGTGAGTTGGGATAGGAATGGTTTCCCTTCACCAGAAAGAAGCGAACCTTTATAGCATAGAATGTACTTACTCAAATGTGGGTGAAACCAATAAGACATCTATTGGCTAGCCATACCCTCAGAGCTATAGACATGGGGACTCCAATTTATCATATACCGGTGGACCAGTATGCTAATTTCTTTCAAAATAATGTTATGGGATAACCTCATAGAAGATAGGTTGACTTCCACATTGATTTGTACCATAGAATGACACTGAAATCTTCACTAGCATTTTAGATGGCTACCACGGAGCTTTGTGAGTTGTGGGTACACATTGAGGACTTGTAAGGAAAGGGGTTCATAAGGCCCAATGTTTCTCCATGGTCATCCCTGATTTTGTTTTCCATGAAGGCAGATGGTAGTCTAAGGCTTTTTGTGGACTATCGGTGCCTGAACTAGGTGATTGCAAAGAACAAGAATCCACTCTCGAGGATTGATGACCTCTTCGTCCAGCTAATGGGAGCGTGATGGGTTTTGATGATTGATATCAGGTCATGATATCACTAGCTCAGGGTATGGAATGAGGACATATCGAAGACAGCCTTCAGATGTAGGTATGGACATTATGATTTCTTGGTAATGCCCTGCAACTTATCCAACGCTCTAGCAGTGTTCATAGGGAGGATGAACATGATATTAAAGCCATACCTCGATCGATTCCTAGTGGTATTTATTGATGATATCCTGATATACTCAACAACGGTGGAGGATCACACCACACACCTACAAATAGTTTTGGATATACTCCAAGTGAACCAGCTTTACTGAAAGCTCTCAGAGTGCTAGTTCTGGATAAGGGACCTACAATTCCTTGGGAATTTTATATCAGAGGCATGAGTTATAGTGGATACTATGTAGATAGAGGCAGTGATTTCTTGGGAGCCACCCAGGAGTGTGACCAGGGTGTAGAGTTTCTTGGGACTGGGTGGATACTACTAGAGGTTCGTACCTGACTTCTCTAGGGTATTGGAACTCTTTCTAGCTTTGATGAAAAGGGACATCCCTTCGTGTGGATGGAGAGGTTCCAAAAGGGTTTTCATAAGCTAAGTTAGAGGCTGATGAGTGCCCCCTAATGGAGGATCCATGAAGAGGGCGTTGGGTTAATAGTCAACTGCGACACATCAGGGACCGAATTACGTTATTTCCTAATACATGAGGAAGTTCTGATCGCCTATGACTCATGGAAGCTGAGAAAACCCAATTATATCTACGCTAATTATGACATGGAGTTAGCAGTAGTGGTCATTACATTGAAGATGTTGCTGCACTAATTGATGGGTGAATAGTTTACTGTTTACTCTAATAACAAGAGTATTAGGTATATATTTTCATAGAAGGACCTTAACCAAAGGAAGTGACGATGCCTAGGGTTCCTCCAGTACAATGACATTGAGTTATCCTTTAATCTTGGAATGGGGAATGTAGTAGTAGACACATTTATTAGGAGGTATGGTCTACAGTTGCTGAGTGAGGCGATAGAGAAACTTTCCATGTTGTCGTTATCCTTCATAGATAGTGAGGAGTATCTTACCTTTACTCTATGATAGTCACTCCCCCACCCTTTCATATAGTCATGGAGGTACAACTTGGGGGGTATACACTACTAGGCTTGATCTGCTCATATATCCTCAGGATAGGCACCTGATGGATTTCATGAAGTTGGGGAGAAGGTCATTGTCTTCAGAGAACACACCATGGTACTAGTGACGCTTCGAGAGGAGGTGTTGAAGGATTTCCACAAATCCTCTTAGGTGTTACATCATGGGTTAGAAAATATGTACCATGACCTCTGGAGTGATTACCAGTGACCAGGGATGAAGAAAGCAGTAGCAGAGTTCGTGTCTCAATGCCTCACTTGCCAGTAGGTGAAGGCCGAGCATCAGGTACTAGCATGCTTAGCTTAACAACCTGAGGTACTAGAGTGGTAGTCAGATGGCATATCCATTGACATTGTGAAAGGTATAACACATACATCCAGGTGTCATGATTCCTTCTAGGAAATAATTTTACCAACTCACCAAGTTATCCCATGTACTACCCATCCGATAGCAGGGATAAGTAGAGAGCTTGGGACGTCTCTACATGTAAGAAATTGTGTTACTTCAAGGAGCGACATCGAAGATAATATAGGATTGTAGAAAACATTTACAAAACTCTTTGGGATGGGATTACTAGATGCGTTTTAAACTCTGGTACACCTGAGAACCGTCTTTCATCCTCATAATGATGGTCAGACGGAGTAGACTTTTTAGACACTCAAGGACAAGATTCATGTTTGTGTACTTGATTTTGGCCATAGTTGGGAGTACCACCTCCCATAGGTGGAGTTCATATACAACAATAGTTATAACACCACCATCGTCATGGCTCCATTTAAGGCCATATATGGGTGACCATACAGATCTCTACTATATTGGACATAAACATATGAGTCGGAAATTATGGGTCCAAAGTTGGTACAAGCTACCACAAAGAAGGTGAGGATCATATAGGAGTAGATAAAGACTGCACAAAGTAGGTAGAAGTCATATGCTGATAGGAGACGTAGTCACTTGGAGTTAAAGAAATGAGACCATGTCATTCTACGGGTCTCACCCCAAAGAATATTATAATGGATTGGACGTGGAGACCAGCTATCATTGAGGTTCATCATACCTTTCTAGATCCTCAATAGTGTAGGTGAGGTGGCGTATTGTATAACTCTTCCCCCAGATATGTAATCGTTCCATAATTTTTTACATGAATCACAGTTGAGGAGGCAAATTCATGATCAATATCACGTTATAGAATGGGGTGAGCTGGACATTGATGATGGGGTGATGTTTGTGGAGATCACTATGGAGTTAGAGTGTCGAATGGAGAAGGTCCTTTAGGGGAGGTCTATTCCTTTGGTGCATGTTTATTGACAGCACTAAAATCATCAGAAGAGAACATGGGAGTAGGAGTCTTAGATATGTGCTCAAGGCCCCTATTTGATTCAATAGTTTTCATTGTATCTTTCAAGGATTAAATGTCCTAAGGTGGGTACAATGTAAAGGCCTGAGAATTCAATATAATATTTATTATTATTTTGGATTATTATGAGTCTGTTAAAAATTGATGGTGCTTGATTACGAGGCCTGGTATTCCTGGAATGAAATATTGAATTTTTTTATGGTTTGTTTAGTAAATGTATGGGTGGTGTTTTAAAACATTTGTACTGGTGCTCGGAATTGAAATTCGAGGGCACCGTTGAATCCACAGAGCCGATATTTTCTTAAGAGAGGCTTAACATGAATAGTAGTAGGTTGGATGAGAATGTTAGTTATTGGACTATTAAAAGATTTATAAAATAACATAACAATTGTTCTTTAATTTTTCATTAATGGTTCAGTGGCAGTGGTAGGACCAATGAGTATTCAATCCATTTAAGGAATTGACCCTTTGTTTTCATAACCACACCATTGAGAGATGGAAGGTGCATTAATTAACATATTATGGAACATTATTAAGATATGTTGTGTTAAACACTCATCCATTATCTAAATAATTGAATTTTGGGTTTGGGATTTTGGTATGACTGTGAGGAGACTCTGGAAATTTACTACGACACCTTCCACTAAAAGAGGATAGAGGTTTGGGCAGCAACAAACCATGATCGATGAATTTTGGTGACTTCATCACACGTGGAATCATCTCCCTCCATTGTGATGTATCCAAAAATCATAGAGTATATGGTTCAAAAATGTTTATATATAATGAATTAAATTTCCACCACCTGTTATGATGTTAACGCGGAGGGTGCGGGCCAAATGAACAAGGTAAAAACCCTCTGCAGCTTCGTTCTTGTCACGTTATTTGGGGGAAAATTTTTTAACTTGTTAGAACCATGAAATCGGGAGGCACAAAGCAACAACAACATCCCTGAAAGACCGTAGGTGTTAGTGGAAGAAAAAACACACCATAATATCTCCCTCATTGTTCTACGGAGGTTCCACCGGCACTACATCTGTGCTCGCTGGCCGCGAAAGAGGGCGGAGCCCCTCTATGCTATGGCAGACAGACAGATGGCCGACTCTCAACTGGTTGTAGAGGTGGAGATGGGGGTGTCGCATGCCGTAGTGACTCTAGCCATGGCATAGAAGCTGTGGTGAAGGCATGGGAATAGATCCCTACTGGTCCCTCAGAAATCCAGGTGTTCCCACCAATTAATAGTCAAATGACTCTTTGAGCCATTTGAAAGACAGACCGCATGACCCTCGCATGGATCCCACGAGCCAGTGGGTCGAGCCCACTGCACCCCAGCCTAGCCAGGGCGGGTCGAGCTATGTTGGACCTGATGCAGGTCTTGTCGGCCCAGGCCAGTTTGGGTCAAGTCTGTCTGACTGCGTCAGAATGGACCTGGACCCCTTTCAAGCTCAAATATACTTAAATCTACGTATCATGAAAACCATATGTCCATTTTATTAACCGTTCATCATGATTATATTCTTGTAGAGAGACATTATTTTTGAGATACTCCACCTAAGTTTTGGACAATTTTGAAGTACAGACAAGTTGGATTGTACCCGAATCCAACCGGGCCTTGTGAACTAAAATTTATACAACTCTCAGACCGGGCATCTGATTGATGTGTCATCTATTGTGTTAGAACCCGTACGACATGGAGGCCATGTGGGTCATTCTTTTTTTGAACGCTAGGGATGGATGTCGCATCATAGAGACCATGTTTGGATCAACATCATAGTGACCATGTGTGGAATAGCATCATAGCGACCATGTAGGGATCATAATTCAAAGAGACCAGTGAGAATCGGCATCATAGGGACCCTGTGTGGATCATTATAATAGGGAACCTATGTGGATTAGCATTATAGAAACATGAAGAGGACCAGCCTTAGAGAGGTCCATCAGGGATCAGCATCATAGAGACCCTGGGTGGATCAACATCATAGCGACCCTCTGTGAATCAGCATCATAGAGTCCCTGTGTGGATCAACATTGTAGAAACCCTCTGTGGATCATCATATTAAGGACCATGTGCGGATCAAAATTATAGAGACCTTATATGGATCACCATTATAGAGACCAAATGTGGATCAACATTTTAGCAACCCTGTGTGGATCAACATTATACCGATCATGTGTGGGTCTTGTAGGGGTTAATACCTATCGATTCTATGTGGGTCTTGCAGGGGTTAGTACCTGCTGATATTGTGTATGTCTTTCAAGGGTTAGTACCTATCGATCCTGTGTGGGTCAGTAGTAGAGCCTCTTAACAGAATAAGATGATATGTCCTTATGACTAATAGTCTATACTTCTGTACATAAGTTATAAATGGTTTGAGCTAATCCTATTGCTTTCTGAGTTGTGATTGATATCATGTTTTGTGGTTTTTCTTTTTTGGAATTATTTGAGAAATTTTTGGGTCTCAAGGTCCCTACTAGATATTTTGATATTCATCCCTGCACTAGCTTCACCAGCACCTTGTTGTGTATTCTACATATGATGGGAAACCTTGTCTGAGACTTGGGGAGCTAGGACGTGATAATGGATGGCAGTGACGGTTGATGTGGAGAGCGGTGGAGACAAGTTGTACCAAACCTTAAGTTAGGATCTTTGGTGGATGATCCTAGTGGTTGTTAACTATTTTTTTGTAGTCGTATCAATCAACTGGACATGTATTCTGGCCACTTTACTTTCAGTACACACTTTTACTACTCCAGTTTTACTTTATGGTTACATCTTGTTGTGTTATTGGTATGTGAGTTTGTATAAAATTAAAGGAAATTCCTTCACATTTCAAGGATACTCCTTTCCGATGCTCATTTCTAGCACATGGCCTATTGAAGGAAGGCTTGGGGAAGTCACGACATTGGCCCCAGAGGATGAGTCGTGAAAATTGTTTTAGTTGAACATAATGTGATACTATCTCTTGATATTGTTTTAATTATCTTTAAAACATATATATTTTATAATTATTAAATTTAATAAAATTTAAAATAATTTTTCGTGGATACATGATATTGTTCGAAAAAATGATTTTCTATGTGTATTGGTTCTATTCATGTATCCTTTTTTACTCTGACGATCCGTGTATTTATTTTTTAATCTTTTTGATTTTTTCCTCACCTTCTAATTGACTATAATTCTTATAATAATCTGATATCCCTAAAATCCATCTTCAATATCAGTGTTATCATTTTTCATGAAATTATATGGATTCTATTTGTCACACTTCTCATTGAAAATCATCCATATTGGTGAAAAACTCAATGCTCCCTCACATAGAATACACAAATCCTCATAACTCGGTTCCACAAAGTAATAGTGATCGACATCTCTGATGCTATCCATGAGGACATATCTATTGTCAAGATTTCTGAGTAAGGATGACCCAATCTTTTTCCTTGTTCCATGATCTCCTTCAAAAAAATATTATATCCTTATACAACCACAACATCATAACAAACCATAAATATAGTAAATGTGAGTAGTTTGGATTATTTTTTTAATTAATATTTGGTTATTAGTTTAGTTTGAAAAAATTGAGGACCCGTGTAGTGCCAAATTCATGCTACCAAACTTATTTTGGGCTCAGATGTGTTGATGTTCAAGAAAATATATAATTATATATATTAATGTCTTTATATAAATTAGTATTAGTATTAAACATATTTATAAATAAATAAACATGTAAATGTATTGCTATCATTTTATTATTATTTTTTAATATATATATGTTATATTTATTATTATTACAATAGAAATATAAAGTTATTTTCAATCATTTATACTTGTTGAAATTAATAATATATATACACAAAAAAATTATTATTGATATATATGTATCTTATTAATTGAATGCTTTATTTATTTATTTTAATTATTATTCATATTCTTTTCTATTTTTTTTCAACCCATATTATTCTTATATGTGGTGGAATTCTTCCTCAAGAGAAGGGGGGCCTCATTCATAGCTCGACTACAACTCCCAGATGGTGGAAGCTATAGTGGAAAGGTTTAGGTTTAGTGGTTCGAGGATTCATGTTTCATAGTGGCTAAATATTATGATTAAGTTGTCAAGGGGAATATGCAGGATTGGATTTGGTGGTTATATGTTTTGGTTATAGATTGAATATCTGGTCATTATGGTATTGGGTTTTCATATAATGGGCCACATATATTACAAGTCTATTTATTCAATAGTAGTGAAAGTCGTATCTTATGTAAGGGGATTAGTTGTGGTTCATGTTCTTACTCAATCATCTTTATGGGTTCAGATTGATTGGAGGATGAAATGGGTGAGAGCTTTAGAAATAATGTTCCAACAAGTTTTAGGTTATTCCATCGAAGATTGGAGGTCTGCGGATATGGTGGTCGATCATAAATAAGTGGAATTAGTGAAATACAATGCTAGTGGTAGTGTGGGATTAAAATATATAATATGATAATTATAGGAATGGTATATTAAAATCGTTTTAGTTGGTGATGATGACTGTAGTTGATGACCTAAGTAAGAATTGTAACAATGGGAAATTACAGTAGGAGACCCTAATGGTTGGTTATTTTATGGTAGCACTTTTTTGTGGATGGAAATTTTTGTGATAGATGAATAGAGTGATATAGTGGTGTATATTCATATGGTATAAATGGATTTATGGCGGTAGTTGTAACAATAAAGGGGTTCAAGCGGTACCATGTGGGAAATGGTATCAAGGATGGAGTTGCTGGCAGTAGTAGAAGCTTATTGGGAAGGGAATAGTAAAAAAATGGTATGTGGTTCTAGAGATAGATTAGCAAGTTTGGGTATTATATTTTAGGTGAAGGTAGTATTTAAATAAGAAGGGGAGTTTTTGGAGGTAGTATTTTTCTATCGTATCATGAGGGGTACCAGTGGAAGTAAAAACCATTGAATTTATCTTGGGATATCAATGACTAGAAATAGTTTGGGGACAATAGAATCATGGATGTGGATGATGGTTGGGAGATATTAGTTTCACAGACTAGAGGGGTGGTAGAACTTGTAGATTGATATCATAGATGGTACCATAACTAAGAGCACCAAATTAAATATGAAGAAATTATTACAATAATAATTTTATCCTTAAATGTTTAATTTGAAAATTTATTTACAATAATTTTAATGAAATAAATTATCTATAATTATTAAAAATTAATTTAATTCAACAAAAAAATTATTTCAATTATATAAAATAAACATAATTTTAGTTCTTCTATGAAATTTTTTTGAAATCAAATAAATAAATTGAAATTTCCATTGATAATCAAATTTCCAAAAAATTGAAAATTAAACTAAAACGTCCTATGAGAAAAAATAATAATAATTTCATAGAATTAATTTTTAATATATAAATTAAGTATGTTTTAGCCTAAAAAATCAGATTAATACAAAAAAATTGAATATTGGTTGTTCAAAATGAAAAAAACCATCAATTATAAATTTATTTTCAATTAATGTTAAAACACATTGAAAATTAAATATTATTAAACTATACATGTTTTTGAATCATGCATAAATAATGTCCACCTAATGAAATAAGGAAAATAATTGAGTTATGAAAACACCTTATAGGTTTTGAAACATTTGAATAAATATCACATGGGAGGTATAACATACAATAGAACATTTAATATCATGAAATATAATAGGATCTTAATACTAAATATGATTAGAGTAGTATATTCATCATTGAAAATGAAATGTGGTGTATAACATAAACCCCCCTTATGAGATTCATATTCAGCACAATGGAAGCTTTACAACCATGGAAAAAATTAAATTAAAAACCCATTAGAAGAGAGATCGGTGAATAAAAAATAAAATTCAATGAATTAACAAAATTACAGAATTATTATATCATATTATTAGTATACATACCACATAAATAATAATTTTTTCATAAATATGAACTACATCTCAATGAATCAAAATTGACATGAGATCTCTTACCTTATTAAAGATTCATTCTGAACATGATCTTAACATCATGGAAACCAAAATTATATTTAATGGATAACTTCTTTGTAAGAATACTCTTTTATTTTTATTTTAAAATGGGACATTTATATTCATTTTAAATTTATATATTATATAGTTCTAATTTTTTCTTCCTTGAAATTTTAATTGGTGAAGGCTTATTTTCTTAATCTTAGCAATTGAAGAGGATATTATAATAGTTAATAAAAATTATTATAAATATTAGAGGACCAAAAAAATAATATTCAATTTTTAAAATTTATAATACATTTTTTATAGTTTCTCTAATAGTAATACATGATGTTTTCTTATAGTATTTATGTATTTCAGTTGTTAAACCAATCAAAATGTGGTGGCATTTTAACTCGATGGGGGAGTATGGTCATCCATCTGATTCCTTTGACTTCTAAAAATTATACAAGATTTATAATTTTTATTTTTTTAATTTAATTATCATGGTGAACTAGACCTGAATATTTTAAAATAAATAACGAAAATATGGAAGGAAATCAAAAAAATTGATTCATCACAGAGGGTGGAGTTAATATATACACATGATTGGTGTTATATTGTTTTTTTGTGTAGATGTAAATGAGTAAGTAAGGGTTTTGAAATTAATATAAGAATATCTATATATATATATATATTGGAAGTTTAAATAACTAATCAAAAAATATTATCATATATTTCAGAGAGTAATATTATAATTATAATGTTAAGAAGGATATAATACCTATGTTGGAGACTGGATCATTTTATTGATTTATTCTTAAAATTCAAGGTATAATGGTTCATTAAGTTTATTTGGGGATTAATAATGATTGTGTTACTTGTAGAATAAAACATTTTGAAATATTTTGAAATAAATTTCAAATAGTAGGTGCATGTTTGAAATTGGGTATGTGACCTAATTTATAAGAGAAGAAAATGGATCTTTTTGAAAAAATTTTTTTATTTTAACAATTCCATAACATTATTAAAAGGTAAAGGGATCCAATGTCTCAAAATATTTTATTTTTAAACATATTGGGGTTAAAATGTCACAAATTTTTTTCCCCATTTTTATTCACCTTATATGGTTTTCACTATTACATTTTTCCGTTTTACTCTTTTACTTTTAAACAAGGTAACTAGTTCATAACAATGTGATTTCTTGTTTTATTAAAAATATAAACTAACCAATATAAAAAGATTTGGGACATTTTAAGACATATGTATCCTCTATTTTTTCCATATCAATTTTTAAATATTATATTATTAACATAAAATTAAATAGATAATGTGTAGAAAAAAATGATTTAGTTGAAAAATGGAATTTTGACCATTATGGGTTCATTTTGTATATTTATTAATGATTAATAATTAAATTAGTATTAATAGAAACATTAATGAGTGTATATATAATATTATATTAATTATTTAAAAAATTTCATTTCAATAAATTTGATATATATTATTTTTATTAATAAAATAAAGAAATTTAAAAATTAATTACATCATTACTATGGTAATTAATAATAGTCAAAAAATATAATTTTAGACCAAAAAATGATGTTCTCCATATTAAATTAAATGAACATTATTATCTAGAATGTTTGAATAATTTTATTAAATTAAATTTAATTATTAATTGAAATTAATCTTAACATTGTCAAAAATAATTCATAAAACCATATTTTTTGAAAAGTGTTTCATTTATTATGATTATATATAAGAAAGAACTATCAATTTCATTGATTTTAATTATATTATTAATAATATTATTTTTCAAATAAGTTTTATTTGAAATCAAAATTAATTTAAAAACTGAATCTCATCATTCTTAAATTTATTGAAATAATGATATGAAAAACAGTTTGCATAAAAATATTTCATGACTCTCTAAAACAATATTCATGGTTTGTATATATTTTTATTATTTTATAAATTAATCATATTACTTTTGAAATTTATAATTACTATATTGAAAACATTTTTAAAACTTATAATTCATATAAATCTGAAGGTTTAATAAAAATGGGGTTTTTTAAAATATTAAAAATGATGATTATTTTAGAAAAATATTAATATTAAATCATATGAGTGTTTTTTTGGAAATACAAAATTAATTTTAATTTCTAAAATTTAAATTAATTTTTTTTATATTTATCTTTTGAAAATAACATATAAAATATATATATAATTGGTTTTATTTTTAATACACTTTTTTATATTAATAAATATTAATTATTTCTTTTCTACTAGAAATAATTATTAATGGTTTAAAATCATAGTGTTTATAATAGATTTAATAATGATTTCTTATTAAAATATTTTTGATTGATTACATTTTGATTTGAGGGTGAATTTTTTTTTGAAAAATTAGTATGATTTTATGGGAAAAAGTCCTAGTAAATTATTATAATCCTATGGTCTAAATTATTTTTTCCTAGTCATACATTTCTGAGGAGGCTTTAAAAGTAATGTTATGGGTACCAAAGTGAGTATTAATTAATCCTTTCTTACATCTTCATACTATATCACTTAACAACCATTCATATCCACAGTTATGTAATGTCTTTGGAATCATTATAATACTAAGGTGTTATTATTTTAATTTATGAACAATTACGTATTCCCTTCCATCCAAAAATAAAATTAAAATAATGTGAATGGAGTGTTCTGCAGACTACCACCACCTTGAAGTAACCTTTATAGATTTTTTATATTTATTTCAATTCATTATAAAAACCAATAAATATATTATTCCACAATTGAAAAACATATAAATAATACAATTATTATTCTATTATAATGATATTATACCCTTCATTAACCATACCTACTCATCAAATTATAGTGTAGTTTTGATTGCAATTATTTAACAACATGCATATACAATGTGATAAACCAATATAAATTATTACTTTTGTAACATAAAAAGTAATTATTTTATAGTTTAATAAAAATTAATGATTTTTTGGTATTTTAATGGTTATATAATAAATTTATCTTATTATAAAAGTATAATATTTAATCTTTAATATCACTAAAATAAGAAAACTCATTCAAATTTAAAAAAATCATAATAAACATATACAGTGTAAATAAATACAATATGATAATAAATTGACTATAATAATGGAAGTATAGAAGAATAAGTTTTCTATGAAAGAATATCTAAAATTTAAATTAATTATTCAATATTTTTGTTACATACATAGAATGAGTAATGAACAAAGGAAGGGTTTTTATGGTCACAATTCTGGATCATTGATACCTGAATCATTTTGTGAAAAATATTTTCCTTGTGTGGTTTATTTCCCATAAATAGTTGTGTTTCCTATCATAACATTTTTTATCTAATGTGATATACTAAGACAAATCATTGTCCCTCTATGGATTCTTTTACGATGATGTGGGTGGTATGTTTGTAAGTCCCATGCCCCTTAAATTTGGTGGAGTTGCCCATTTAGGTTTGTTTGGATTCCCCAATTTCACCATTTAAGCACTTTACTAACCACTACCTTCTCCATATATTTCCTAATATTGAAATTTATCCTAAAGTACCACCATATAAAGATTCTGTTTCTTAGATTTTGATTTCATCCATAGAATTCAGAAATACTTATTCTTTGTTATGTGTCATGATTTTTTTTCTTACACTGGGATGTTTTTTAACAATATTTGATGTATTTAATAGGTTTTTCTTTGAGTCATGGGGTTTATATGAATGGTAGTTTATTGGGAATCTATAAAAGTGTATTTTTTTATTGGTTTTGAAAAAGAAGATGAATTGACCTCTTCTGGGAAAACTACTCCTAGAGCTCTCTATGGCTTCTACCTTTTATCTTTTAAATTGGTAATTATAGTTCTTCATGAAATTTGATCTTGATATAGTGGTTATTTGGATTAATCATATTATACTATCTATTTAGTTTCCAAATATGTGTCATTTATGATCGACTAGTATCATAATTGGTCAATTATTTTTTCTGAAAATTGTAATCATGACTTCTAACACCCTGTTTCTCAAGGGATCATTTGTGAAATTGATTTCTCTCGTGATCGCATATATTTTAATTTCATTTATATCAGTTGAACATCATTGGAAGATATTTCTATTCTTATAGTATTTGGTTAACTTTTATTCCTCTTATAATAATCTATGTCAGGTTCTTTATGTCTGCCGAGATAGAGGGAAAGATAATCCTCATACAAGCCCCTAGGATGAGATTTAAAATTACATTTGAAATTAAAATGTTGAACATATTTGAATGGGGTGAGGCCACAAAAACCTAAACATTGGTTTGGAAACATAAATGTCAGTTTGATGTATGATCTAGAAGGTGTTAAGATAGTATCACATGCCATGTGTGAAGATAGGGTGAGGTCATCAACAAATACACCCTTATATTCCTAGGGTGTGCATTATGGTCATATGTTTAATGGAAGTGATATTTTTGTTCCTCCCAAATAACAAATTTTAACTATTAAAATTATTAATATAGAAGCAACATAATTTTTGTTACCATATTATAGTGTTTCTTGTGGTAATTCAGAACCTACATTGTAAATTAATATAGGTTCATTGATTTCTCATTATCTTTATGAATTTGGTGAAATATATTATTGACATTAATTGGATTATAGGTTGTGGGAACCCCCAGTTAAATTTTACTATAGAAATTAAATAACTCCATGAATTAAACTAAAGGGGTCATAATATTTCGTAAGGGTGGAAGATTATCATTATAGAGTAGAACATGAAGTATGATGCCCTTAAAATTCAAGGTGAATCAAAGGAGAGTGATAAATATTTATACCCTTAGTAAAATATATATGGATATAATTATCATCAAATGATAGTGGGTATTGGTTCTTGATAAATGGATGAGAATAAATTATGAATTGGCTATAGATATTATTTAGTATGTAAATGAAACAAACATGAAAACATAACAGCTAATCTATATAAACAAAACCCATGAAACTAGATCCTTGGGTAATGAAAATATATCTAAGGTAAATAGTAGGACTTCTATAATAGATCCTATTAATGAGGAAGTCCTTGAACTAATTTTTTCTTATGATAAACTGTCACAAACTTTTGATGAGGATGTGAAAACTCAAGCTAGTAGAGAAGATGATCAATATCAAAAATTGGAATTACATGATGGTTTTATGAAGTATATATGAATTAATGAATATTCTAATGAATCTTCATCAGTTTTTCTTGTTTATTATATGGATGAGAATAATGATGTGTAATTACTTTTCAACCATTCATATGGGGAGGGGGTTCGACCAAATTTTTTAAGGCAATACATCGATTGGACCTTAGTAAATTAAAATATTTTTATATGAAAATTTAAGAACTTTTTTTAATAGTTGGATTAAACTAGGGTAAAATATTTTAGGGGGATTACATTGATACATTGGAAAAAATTTCAAATCATTTTGGGGATCTCATAATGGATGATCAATACAAGTTTGTATCCTCTATATAATGGGGATTCTATAGAATGTAGAATTGTGAATTTTTAAAATAATTCATCGATTTAATTGATATGTCATATATGTTTTAATAGTTAAATTGTTTTGAACATTTTGGTATTCCAAATCATCCCTTAACGGTAGTTTTTGTAATATTATTTTATTTTTCATGTATGGATTAATGATGATCTCTCAGATGTATTTCAAATAAGTTTGGTACATTTTACCATTGATTTTATTATATGGTATTATCTCATAGTTTTTTTATAGATTTACATTTGTACTGAATAATTAAATTTATAATATCCCTTACATTATATTTCATGTTTTTAACTAGGGATATTGATATGTCAAATATCATTTTTTAGAGTTACAGTGTTTTACCATGATGTTTTTTTCGAACATCCATCAGTTCCCCCACCCTAATATTTTATATTTTTGTCTTTCATAATACTCATTCATTAAATGATGCTTCAATACTAATATTTTTGTATTATGATAATTAAAATGTCTTTGATTAATAAAGGTAATTTCAAAGTATTAAAAAGGATTCTTTTATAATCTAGTGTTTTATATTTTCCAATATGTTTCTTATAGAATATATTATGTAATTTTCATGGCTTAGTTATTAGATATTATTTAATTAAATGATTTAGAAATCATAAAAACAACCATTTAAAATGTATTTTTTTATAGTAAAATGTATGGTTTTATTTTATATCAATAATAAAAATATTTTCATTATTGTATTTTATGTTTCACCGTGATTTTTATCTTCATATTTATGTGGATTTACAATCATAGTTTTTGTATCACATTTTTTTTCATTTAAATATATATTATAAATTTTATGGATTGGACTCATGGTATTAAACAATGTTATCCTTAGTACCTTCATATATGAGATAGCTCAACAAATTTTTTGTATGGTATTTTCATCTATTTCAACATCTATGTGTGTTTCTATTAATACACTAATCACATATTCTTTTTAGGATATCTAATTATTTTCTAAAGATGTATAATTTCATGTTATTATATATCAATTATATGATCAATAACTACATATTCCTTTCCCAATAATCCTATTTAAATACACATAACGTTTATTCATATTTATGTCATTTTTCAATACCATTTTTTATTGTTTATTTAATGGTGTTAACAATGATGGAATAGATCGATTGAATTGGAAAATTATTAACATACATATATTCCATTACTCCAAGTATTATTATGTTGATATATTCTTAAAATGAATTATATTAAATTTATTTATTGGGTAACTATTTAAATAAAATATATAAAACATTCAATATGGATTTTCATTGATTACTGGGAAAATTTTTCTATGTATTGTAAATATATCTAAAATAATAATCATTATGGGTTGGTTTCATGTTATTTATTTTGTTGAAATTGCTAATAATATTATCATTGTGTATATTTTCATTCAAATAAGTGTGATTAATGGAAATTTTGATTATGTGTTGTCTACTCATTTTCCTATATGATGAATGCATCAGACATAGATTAGTAATAGGTAAGTCCAAAAATTATATAGACCCTTAATTCATCAGTAGGCTTCCTGAGATAAAAACCTTTTCATATTTCGGTATGCTTTCCAAAATAATCAATATTTTTTACTACATTCTTGATGAGAAGAATTTTATTTTTATATGGTCTTCAAAAATGTATAATGTCATAAAAGAGGATATTATGGTTAAATAAATATATGTGGAATTATGAAATTCATAACCATGAATTTAGTTATTGTACTCCATTTCATATAAATATTTTCATTTCTATAAATGGATATATTATAGAATAATTATTAGTTTATTATGTAATTTTGATTCTAAATTTTCTTTCCATAATATTTATGCTGTGTTTATGATAGGATTTCCTCTATTATATGTTTTCTATTACTATGATTTTGATATCACCTTTATTATGCTTATATTTTCTCAGGTTATAAATAAAATCATTATAAATGATATGAATACAGTAATATCATGTTTTTGGATTAATCGAAGATGTTAGTGGCATATCATGGATTAATTAATTTCTTATATTATGAAAAAATAGTTATTAGATGAGAAGGAAAAATATATTATTATTTTATGATTTGTATTAAATATGAATTATTAAAAACCAAAACAGACTTGTGAATATATTTAATAGATTATTTTCATTATTCTATGTTACTATAAAATAGTTATATTTCAGAATCTATATTTGATATAAGAGAGGGTATTTAATATATATTTATGGAACAAGGATTGGAATTGTGTGTATATGGAATAATAGGTAGTATTAAATAAGTGTTTAAATAAATTTTTATATTGATATATTGAAATTTATGAATGTAAATATCATTAAGGAGTTGTAAATTATGTTTTATCATAATTTCAAATGTATAGATATCCCTTAAGGTTATTTGAATAAATATTGAATATTTATGGGATTATGGTAAGATAAAATTAGTGAAAACAAAATGCATTAGTCTAAGAGAGAATTATATATAAAGGATAATATATTTATGTTTTTTTGGAGTCAAAATTGTGTGTTACCCTAAGAATTAAATAATATTTTGGATAATGAAAGTGGAAACAACTATTGGAAAAACTATAACATGGGGTAATAACCCCAATAAGGGATGAATTGGTATTAAATAGATCTTCAATTATTGAAAATTATAGATTCCTAAATAAATACCTACTTTGAAACTCCCAGATTATATGATTTTGAAAATAAAATTATAATTATAATACACTATAAAAGATTTAAATAAATTTGTTGAGAATTTTATATATAATGAACTTGTATAAAATAACATTGAAGGAGTGTAATATGATGAAATGAAAGTATTATATATTAATAGAAATGGTTTCATTGGAGAAGGGTTCCTAATATTGATGTTTTTATATTCTTACTTTTCATATTATCAATAATTTTTAGTTTTATTTTATGGTAAATATATGATTAAAAAATGAAGTCGGGAAAGGTATATATCTAAGAACCACTATCATATAATTGACTAAGGGTGAATAAATAAATGTTTCATAGTTTTAGAATATTCTTGTAATGTTTGGAAAAGTTAATTTTCAAGTCTTCCATAATTAAACATGGTTGATATATGAATATAAATTAAATCCACAAAATATTATTTCTTTATTTTTTATTAATATTTATTGATTATATTCTAGAATATTCTAAAATTATTATATATTATATAAAACATATAAGTATTGTTCTTCATTATTTTATATTAATTTTGTAAAAATATAATATTAAATGGAATAAATAACTTTGTATTATGAATTTATGAAAATAATTTATATTTTATATCTATTAATGAATACATGGTTGAGGGATGGATAACCCTTATGTTTAAAAATGATGATTGGTTTTTGGAAAATTGATCCAGATTGTGTTGATAACCATTAAAATTATTATTTTTTATGGAAAAAGTGAAAAATGATATTATTAGAGTGTATTATCTCTTTTTTAACACTATTGAGTTTTTTAAATTATTTGAGGAACTTAGTAATACCTTTATTGTATAAATATAAATTTAAAGTAATATATAATCTCTATACTATTTAATGTATTTATGATATAAATGGTTATAGGAAAGTCATTTGATGAATAATATATCATTATTATATACACCTATATGGATATATTATTAGGTGAATGAATATTTTTGTTTATGGATCGATAAGTTACATGATATGGCCTAATATAGTCAGAAATATTTCATATTAGAGATTTTATCCAAAATGATGAATTTATTAATAATACCCTCACCTACATTCATTAGAAAGTAATTATTAAAATTGTGACAAAAAATGTATTTAATGGGTAGAATAAACCACATAGTAATTTTAAATTACACATTCCTTTAAGACTAAATATGTTCAGTAGCAATATGATACATACAACACCATACCACAAAAATGTAGAGAACATTATATTGTTTTTTTAATTTAGACATAAAATTACAGAGTAATAATATATGTAACATAATCCTGTAATATATATTTATATATATAATTAAAATTATTTATTAATACCAAGGAATAAATGAAAAATCGTTTAGTGTATATGAATAATTAAATAGAGTGATTAATTATGTAAATTGTAACATTTAAAAAACATTACATTTAAGTTTTTTTAACAAATAAATATATTTTGGATAATATATATTAATATGTGAAAAAATATAAACATAAATTTAATCAATATTTTATAAGAAAATATAATTGGTAATAGTTAACAGTTTTTAAAAAGTTATATTCATATAAAATATGTATTCATTATACTTTATGGATTTATTAAAATTTAAAATAAAATATAATAATAATTTGAATTTGAAATAATAAATATAATTTTTATACCCACTATTTCAATATCATAATAAGGGAAATTTTTGGAATTTCTCTAAAATATTTGATTTTTATGTGAATAGGGAAAATATCAATTTTTATGAAAACAGTTACTTTTATGACATTATCAAAAGAAAAGGAAAATATAAATACTTTTGAACCATTTTTATCTATAAATATATATTAATTTATTAAATTAAATAATTTAAAAAATTATTTATAATCTTTTAATCCCCGTTGTTAAATTTTGGAAACTTAGGTAATAATTTTTTCTAAAAACAATTTATATTCACTTATATTGATAATAAATTTTCATTACTGGCATAAATTAAATAATTAAAATGAAAATATTATTTTAAATGATATTTATAATATTATAATAAGTGATATTTCAAATGTTTTATAAAAGGATGATTAATAATATTAATGTTAATTGAAATGATTATGGTAAAACTATTATTTTCAAACAATTGTCTTATTAATACTCTAAAATTATCTTCTACGAAATTAACAAAATATATTTAAAATAATGAATAAAATATTTTATAAGAAAATAATATAATTATATTAAAAAAATTATACGTAATCAATAAGAAAAATTGAAACAGTTTAGGCAAAGACAACCTTTTTTTGCAAAACCACACACAAGTATATATATATATATTTTACATTTCAAATATCTCTTATTAATAAATAAAATTAGAATATATGGATAATAAATTTATCTGTAGAATATAAAATTTTGGTTAAATAGGTTACCTTACATTTTTATAAAAAAAATAAAATCAATAGTTAACAACTTTTTGTCAAAGGAAAATCCTAAATGTAAAATAATAACAATATAAAATGCTCAACAAAAAAGAATGTTTAAAATAGTTGTGAAAGTTTTTGGAAAAGTATTTAAATATACTAGTAATCCCTAAACTCCATTATTTAGAAATTATATAGCCATTCAACATTTAATAGTCTAACTATATCTGTGAAAATTAAAGGGTACTAACAACAATATCATTTTCATGGCATATAAAATGGAAAACTACAACCAATTCATGACACAACAATTATATTTAATTCTTTTTATAACCTCTAAAAATTACCACCTTCTATAAACTATTTAATATTCATATGCCTCAGGTATAAAATATTTTTCTTAATCCATTCATTCAATAGAATATTTGGAAAATATTGTTCGAGGTACCCGACTAAGTATTACTTAATCCATTTCATTTTATTATTTTTATTAATTTTCATTCCCATCCCAAAATATCATATCCAGAGATATATAAATTACATAGTATCATTACTATTATTAACTGTTATTATATTTTTATGGGCACAATTATTTATTATGTACCAACCACATAAAAAATAGAAAAATGTTATTTATGCTTTGTCAGGACTATGTCTACCATGAAGTAATGTTTTTCATTTTCCATATTATTTTCATTAATTATCAAAATCACTTGTAATATTTTTATATAATAATAAAAAATTTAAATAATATCATTATTATTTAGTCATAATTCTATTATAACTGTCTTTAACATTACACACACATTGAGTTATAGCGTGTTCATGTTTAATGTAGGTTTAACCACTTACATGAACAATTCTGTAAAACACTATCATGGATGACTTCGGGAATATAAATTTTTATGTCAACATTCATTTTTTATGTTTTGATTGTAACGCCCCGACCCCAGCTACCCAGAGCCGGTGCATTACTTCGTAACATTGGCATGATCCCAAAAGATCAAGTCTCGAAAGACCGATTAGTTTAGTAGCCTTGGAAACACTAGATACATTCATAAGTCTTTCATTACATCAAAATTAAACAAACTACAAAAAAAACATGGTCTTCATATTCCACACTCATATCTTCACTGATTATTCTTGCAAGTCAGTCATAAAATACTTCTTCACAACCTGGAAAATTTTTAAACATTGAAAGGGGTGAGCTCAAATGCTCAGTAAGGATAACAATAATGCGGAAGCTTTCATAAATAAACATTAACATTTAAGGCAATGTATAACTAAAACAAAAGCCTCTTAAACATGAACTTCAACATAATATGGCAAAAGTAAAATGAGATAATGCCATTTACTTCTTCACATGGATATTCTACTGGTCGAATAATCACATGTAATATCAATAACCACTTTCATAATGATGGAATGTATAATGCCGGACATTCTGAAACATTTTGTCAAGGCCTCGGCCAAGACGTCTAAAATGATTAAGGCCTCGGCCAAAACCATAAATCAAATTGGGAAAGGGCCTCGGCCAATTCCATGTCTAGTTGTCTCATGAGACCTACCGATGCATCGAGGAGCTATAGCGGGCTCCACCCGTCACTTATTAAGTCCAATACATTCCTCATATGAATAGGTTTAAACATATCATAAACCATAACATAATCGTATCACATAAAACATGCATAAAGGAAACATAAAATTTCCACATTTCAATCACAAGATATCAATACAACACATTGTTATAATAAAAATGCTTTCAAAACCATTTTCAATACCAAAATAAAAGAATGTTAAAACTTTGTATTTATTTTTCATTAAAAAAAAGTGATGGCTTGAAGAGGAAGCCGAAACTCAAATAATGGTCACGGCGGCGGAGAAGTCGTTGTCGCCGCATAAGTACGGAAAGAAAAACATTCCCTTTTGTCGTTTAGCAAAACGCTTCGTATAAAAAAGATTCCTTTTGAATAAACGTAAAAGTCAAAGGGGTTTATACATCGTATAAAAGAAGGTTGTGTATAAAACCAAATATGCCTCAATGAAAGGAGATTGAGACGAAGTCCTTAAAAAGGTCATTTTTAAAATAAAATAGATCTATTATGTGTATTCACTATAGGTACACATAAAGAAAGTAAAAATACAAAATAGGACATAATAACATCATGACATAATTTGAAAGTAGGAGATTAACCCAAAGAATGGAAGTTGGGTTAAGAAATTCCCTTACAAAGATCATTTTTAAAATAAAATAGATCTATTATGTGTATTCACTACAAGTACACATAAAGAAAGTACAAATACAAGATATGAAATAACAATATCATGACATAATTTGAAAGTAGGAGATTAACCCAAAGAATAGAAATTGGGTTAAGAAGTTCCCTTACAAATATCATTTAAATAAAATATATCTATTATGTGTATTCACTATAATTACACATAAAGAAAGTACAAATACAAGATATGACATAACAATATCATGACATAATTTGAAAGTAGGAGATTAACCCAAAGAATAGAAATTGGGTTAAGAAGTTCCCTTACCTCGTGTCTGACTTGACTCAACCGTTCTTTAACCTCCTGAATAATAAACTAGAGTTAATATATACCTTATTAAGAACCATTTTCAACTTCATTATCCTTATTATATCACTTATTACAATGATATGAACATTATGTAATTATTTAAGTTAATAATGTTCATTTTGTCGGTATTTGGTTCTTAAGTCAAAAATAGGCTTCTTACACTTACATGTTGTTAATTTGGTCAATGGTTCATTATATCCAGAATGGTATTCATGATGTAGATATCATATATGTCATATATATCCAGTACATACATTCATTTATAATATTACATCACATTTAGAGGTAAGAAATGAAATGCACCGTTCATGGAGACGGTAAGCCGTACGTACGCATGAACGCTACTTCCATTTCTATTTCATATTTTCTGGAATGGAATCATAATGATATGAGAGTATATTATAATTCCAGTATAATAACATATATAATATCATTAACTTTATCCTTCACACATCCCACATATGGTATTAACGAATCAAATCACTTTCAGGGGGCGGTAGTCCGCGCTTCCTAAAATGAAGATATCGTGTTTTACCCATAATGGAAACCATAAAGGTATGCCCAAAATGAAAAAAACAGAAGCTTAAGGAAAACATAAACATATTATATATCATATATAAAAATAGTGACATCATAATGGCCACCTTTGAAGGTGTTAAATGAGTGTTGAACAATCATCGTTTCGGGAGGCAGAATTTCGCCATCCACGGAAACCTTATGTTCTTTAACCATTTGATGTAGTTGTGTGGAAGTGTAGCTCAAATAAATCTTATAACAACATCCTAGTATATTTAAGATACTGGTGTTGTTACAAAAGAAGTAAATAAAAAGAGTTTAGGGGGTTGGAGAAGCAAAATAAAACAAAAGAACATGAGAGAATGAATTACCTTAAAAAGTGTAACTCCTTTTGAGTTGAGCCTAAAGGCTTCCTTTGAAAGGATTCTGCCCAAAGGGAATCCTCTAGGATGAGGAGAGGGATGTGGAGAGAGCAAATGGGCAGGGGTTGGCCGAGCCAATGGCTTGAAGAGCGTGTGAAATGAGGTAGAGGTGGGGGCCTTTTATAAGAGGAGAGGAGGGGCACTTTTGGAAAGTAAAGGAACATTACATTATTTGAAAATGTGTTTCGGTTTTAAAAGGTTCCACATTGATAGAATTCGTGGATAAGGTGATAAGGCATCGAAATCCACTCATCCAATTGGTTTTGGCCATGTTTAGTTCATAGATTTTATATTATCTTTCCATTTTATTTAAATCGTCAAATAATGATGTCATCGCTGCATCATTATTATGTCATAAATAATTAAATTTATTTAATGTCTAAAAATTATAAAAAAAATACTATGATATAGGAAATCTTTTTATCTTTCCAATGACTATTTATAATCAAAATTTGGACTTGTGTAACCCTACTTAAAAATTGTTTTAGTAAAACACTTTATGTTAGTGTCATTTTCACTTTAACATTAAATAAAAAGTAATTTATGTTATTTCCCAACAAAAGTGGATCCATGGGGTCCCCAAGTTAGGCCATGGCTTGTCTTGGTCGGCCATGACACAACCAATGAGGTTGGGACATGTGTCTAGGTCATTTAATATTATTAAAGTATTATTTATACCTTAAACTACCCTAATTACCACTAATCGCGATTAAGAACTTAATAAGTTACTATTCACCAAAAAATTATTTTTATCCCATTGAACCACATTTTACTTCATAATGACAACCATGTATGTCGGATTTTTGAAAATCAAATCACAGAAGTGGTAATATTTCATTTAAACGAAAAATCAGTTATTTAACAACCACTTAGTGGTTTCACTATTCATCAAAAATTGAAGTTTTTCAGAATAAGGCCAAAATTTCACCCTAAGCTATAATTGATATTCCGAATTGAAAAATGATGTCTATTTTACAAAATTCCAAACATATTAGTTGCATTAATTAATTTTATAATTAATTCCCGCTGTCACAACAAATAGCGTGTTTTTAAGAAACAATTTATATCAAAAGATTGGCAATTGTTTATGTCCAATTTCAATGTTAAATTAATTCTAATGACCACCATTGGATAAAATGGTAAAAATATATTCTAATTATACTTTAAAACCATCAAATATTATAATTTATCACTATAAATTATTTTGATTAAAAAAGTTGTTTTAAGTATTTTTCACTATTTATAAAATTTTAGAAGTTCTCAGAAAAATACCAAAAATTCAACATAGGCTAATTTCGATATTACGAATACAAAAATGAAGTCCATTTTGACATATAAAATTTATAATATTTCAAAAAGAAGGTATTACTATTCATAACGGCTACTTTGATTAGTCGCGGTGTTTTAGAACTCGAAGTTGCGTACAATGCAAGCTATTGTATTACTGAATGAGAAGCGTATCGTGGAAGCTCGGGGTGTTACATTCTCCCCTCCTTCAATAAATTGCGTCCTCGCAATTTGAAATTTTTCTTGGAAAATACAAGGTTGAAAAGAGAAAATACCTTTGAGGAAAACCCACATCGAAAATAAGGTTAATAAATATATAACATTAAAAGAAAGCAGGATAAGTACAAAGGTCACCCGATATAGCCCATTATAGGATTCTATGAAAATATGGATATGGAGGAGAAACAAACCATCAAGGTCTGATGGGGAGTTATAGAAAACAGGATTAGGAGAAAGTTTAACCACAAGAAAATCACAAACTTGTGATTGGTTAAACGGTCATTGAATCCCTAGTTGGAAAAGTTAACCGAAAACATTTTTGTTTTAAGTTACCTTTTATAATGTTGCGGAATTTATTTAGGAGATTTACTAAGAACTTAAGGGAATATACATACTTGTTATGTATACTTTCATTCGTTAATAAATTTTTGCCACAAACCCATCTTTTACTCCAAATGGTAACAGAACTCAAAAATATTCTTTTTATCCTAATTGTATAAGGTTCCAAATATTAACACATACCATTTAGATTAGTAAAACTATTTTGTAATAACCAGGGACTTCCTGTAGGCTAGTGGTAGGAAATAAAGGCTTGTCGCACTATGGTTGTGGGTTCGATTCCTGCAGCTTTGTCTGACACGACGGTTTATGCCCCACCCTGCAGGTTGTCCTTTTCCTAAAACTATAGTATTATAATACTCCAAAAATAATCTTCATAAATTTTTTAACCTTAAACCCTACTATCCAAAAATCAACTTAATCTACTCCAACCTTTATAGTTATCCAAAATACCTCTGTCCAGACTTTCTCTAAAAGGTCTCTTAATTCCAAAATCAATTTATCAGATTCCCCAAACAAAGAAATGTTTCTCTTATTGTCACATACCAAAAATATGATTACCTTAATCATATTAAAACCTTACTGAAATCAAAAAGTAATGCAGTACAATCCATATATATATATTACATTATTCTTATAACCAGAATATAATCCTTGAGTCCAAAAGCACCAATACATTAGTTATTCTGCTTCAACTGTAGTAATAGCATAAGATTGTCCTTGATCCCTTGTCCTTTTCTGAGGTAAGTTTCCTTGACGCTTAGGACATTCATTTGCATAATGACCCATTTCTCTACAATTGTAGCATTCAACTTTGACAGCCTCTTTCTTTCCCTTACAATCACGTGCCTGGTGACCTTTTTCTCCACATTTATAACAGACTCCCATTCCTTTTAGGCAAGTACCAGGGTGATTCTTCCCACAATTATCACATAATGGAAAATCCTTCTTTCCCTTTTTCCCTTTATCTGTCTCTTGTTCCACCGTTCTCTTCTTCTCTTGCTTTACTTTGTTGTCATAAGACTTAGAGAATTCCTTTTCTGTCTTGATAGCACATGAGACTATATCTTCGTATGTTGAGAAAGATTGTGACACTAGAGCTCGACGGAGAAATGGTTTTAACCCATCAAAGAAACGATCAATCTTACTTCTTGGGTTACGTATATAATCTGCAGCATGCCTCGCTAACCTTGTAAAGTTAGCCTCATACTTTGCGACATTCTCATCCTCCTTTTGTCTCAGACTCAAAAATTGCCTTTCCATATCCGCTCGATGGTCTCGAGGAAAGTATTTTTCTAAGAACAGCTCTTTGAACTCCTGCCATTCCATGTTTTTTAATTCATCATCTTCCTTTGTGTTTTGAATTAGTGACCACCATTGATCGGCATCTCCAGTGAGGCGGTAAACTGCCATGACAACATTCTCCCTTTCACTACTCCCCAGGGCATGGAATATTTTCTCTAAGGAATTTATCCATTGCTCAGCTACTATAGGATTTGTACTCCCATTGAAGGTTGGCGGTTGTTGCCTCATGAAACGGTCTAGCATTGATCCTCCACGTTGCGGATCAGGGTGCTCCATACGAGTAAGGTTGTTATTCATAACCTGCGTGAGTTGTCCCAGTATGGTGAGAAGCTGATCAGCACCAGTTGTATCACTAGCTCCACCATAATTATCCTGAGCAGGAGGGCAATCCCTACACGGAGTTCGTGCATTGATACAGTTTCCATTCCTTCTACTAGGCGCCATTTCTAAACAATGGCATAAACTAGATTAGTTTATGAATCAAAATACATAATTCCATACTTGTAAAACACTTAACATAAATTGAACTAATTATGGATATAATCCATAATTATAAAAATTTATTCTTTGAGGAAGTATATACTCGTAACCCTTCATAGTGGTTTGTAAAGAAAATGGGAATTATCCAAAGCATATCCCCCGGGAGTGTCGTAACCAAGAGTGCAGCAAGGCCCGTTGTCGTGCACCAGTTCCCGTTCGAGTCTAGCTCAAAGCGGTGTTTTCGGGTTTTACCCCTAGGTACATCTGTGCCAGAGCCGCCTCTACCTGCTCGTATCCAGACAGGAATGTATTGCTTGGAAAACTCACAAAATCTCTACAATACCAATATTCTAAGATGTTCTTTTATACTAATCCTCAAAGTCTATCTTCGGGCTATGTGCTCTAATCAGAGTTTATCTAAATCTAGCTTCCAAGGTTAGTACTAAACTGCCTCTGATACCAACTGTAACGCCCCGACCCCAGCTACCCAGAGCCGGTGCATTACTTCGTAACATTGGCATGATCCCAAAAGATCAAGTCTCGAAAGACCGATTAGTTTAGTATCCTTGGAAACACTAGATACATTCATAAGTCTTTCATTACATCAAAATTAAACAAACTACAAAAAAAACATGGTCTTCATATTCCACACTCATATCTTCACTGATTATTCTTGCAAGTCAGTCATAAAATACTTCTTCACAACCTGGAAAATTTTTAAACATTGAAAGGGGTGAGATCAAATGCTCAGTAAGGATAACAATAATGCGGAAGCTTTCATAAATAAACATTAACATTTAAGGCAATGTATAACTAAAACAAAAGCCTCTTAAACATGAACTTCAACATAATATGGCAAAAGTAAAATGAGATAATGCCATTTACTTCTTCACATGGATATTCTACTGGTCGAATAATCACATGTAATATCAATAACCACTTTCATAATGATGGAATGTATAATGCCGGACATTCTGAAACATTTTGTCAAGGCCTCGGCCAAGACGTCTAAAATGATTAAGGCCTCGGCCAAAACCATAAATCAAATTGGGAAAGGGCCTCGGCCAATTCCATGTCTAGTTGTCTCATGAGACCTACCGATGCATCGAGGAGCTATAGCGGGCTCCACCCGTCACTTATTAAGTCCAATACATTCCTCATATGAATAGGTTTAAACATATCATAAACCATAACATAATCGTATCACATAAAACATGCATAAAGGAAACATAAAATTTCCACATTTCAATCACAAGATATCAATACAACACATTGTTATAATAAAAATGCTTTCAAAACCATTTTCAATACCAAAATAAAAGAATGTTAAAACTTTGTATTTATTTTTCATTAAAAAAAAGTGATGGCTTGTAGAGGAAGCCGAAACTCAAATAATGGTCACGGCGGCGGAGAAGTCGTTGTCGCCGCATAAGTACGGAAAGAAAAACATTCCCTTTTGTCGTTTAGCAAAACGCTTCGTATAAAAAAGATTCCTTTTGAATAAACGTAAAAGTCAAAGGGGTTTATACATCGTATAAAAGAAGGTTGTGTATAAAACCAAATATGCCTCAATGAAAGGAGATTGAGACGAAGTCCTTAAAAAGATCATTTTTAAAATAAAATAGATCTATTATGTGTATTCACTATAGGTACACATAAAGAAAGTAAAAATACAAAATAGGACATAATAACATCATGACATAATTTGAAAGTAGGAGATTAACCCAAAGAATGGAAGTTGGGTTAAGAAATTCCCTTACAAAGATCATTTTTAAAATAAAATAGATCTATTATGTGTATTCACTACAAGTACACATAAATAAAGTACAAATACAAGATATGAAATAACAATATCATGACATAATTTGAAAGTAGGAGATTAACCCAAAGAATAGAAATTGGGTTAAGAAGTTCCCTTACAAATATCATTTAAATAAAATATATCTATTATGTGTATTCACTATAATTACACATAAAGAAAGTACAAATACAAGATATGACATAACAATATCATGACATAATTTGAAAGTAGGAGATTAACCCAAAGAATAGAAATTGGGTTAAGAAGTTCCCTTACCTCGTGTCTGACTTGACTCAACCGTTCTTTAACCTCCTGAATAATAAACTAGAGTTAATATATACCTTATTAAGAACCATTTTCAACTTCATTATCCTTATTATATCACTTATTACAATGATATGAACATTATGTAATTATTTAAGTTAATAATGTTCATTTTGTCGGTATTTGGTTCTTAAGTCAAAAATAGGCTTCTTACACTTACATGTTGTTAATTTGGTCAATGGTTCATTATATCCAGAATGGTATTCATGATTTAGATATCATATATGTCATATATATCCAGTACATACATTCATTTATAATATTACATCACATTTAGAGGTAAGAAATGAAATGCACCGTTCATGGAGACGGTAAGCCGTACGTACGCATGAACGCTACTTCCATTTCTATTTCATATTTTCTGGAATGGAATCATAATGATATGAGAGTATATTATAATTCCAGTATAATAACATATATAATATCATTAACTTTATCCTTCACACATCCCACATATGGTATTAACGAATCAAATCACTTTCAGGGGGCGGTAGTCCGCGCTTCCTAAAATGAAGATATCGTGTTTTACCCATAATGGAAACCATAAAGGTATGCCCAAAATGAAAAAAACAGAAGCTTAAGGAAAACATAAACATATTATATATCATATATAAAAATAGTGACATCATAATGGCCACCTTTGAAGGTGTTAAATGAGTGTTGAACAATCATCGTTTCGGGAGGCAGAATTTCGCCATCCACGGAAACCTTATGTTCTTTAACCATTTGATGTAGTTGTGTGGAAGTGTAGCTCAAATAAATCTTATAACAACATCCTAGTATATTTATGATACTGGTGTTGTTACAAAAGAAGTAAATAAAAATAGTTTAGGGGGTTGGAGAAGCAAAATAAAACAAAAGAACATGAGAGAATGAATTACCTTAAAAAGTGTAACTCCTTTTGAGTTGAGCCTAAAGGCTTCCTTTGAAAGGATTCTGCCCAAAGGGAATCCTCTAGGATGAGGAGAGGGATGTGGAGAGAGCAAATGGGCAGGGGTTGGCCGAGCCAATGGCTTGAAGAGTGTGTGAAATGAGGTAGAGGTGGGGGCCTTTTATAAGAGGAGAGGAGGGGCACTTTTGGAAAGTAAAGGAACATTACATTATTTGAAAATGTGTTTCGGTTTTAAAAGGTTCCACATTGATAGAATTCGTGGATAAGGTGATAAGGCATCGAAATCCACTCATCCAATTGGTTTTGGCCATGTGTAGTTCATAGATTTTATATTATCTTTCCATTTTATTTAAATCGTCAAATAATGATGTCATCGCTGCATCATTATTATGTCATAAATAATTAAATTTATTTAATGTCTAAAAATTATAAAAAAAATACTATGATATAGGAAATCTTTTTATCTTTCCAATGACTATTTATAATCAAAATTTGGACTTGTGTAACCCTACTTAAAAATTGTTTTAGTAAAACACTTTATGTTAGTGTCATTTTCACTTTAACATTAAATAAAAAGTAATTTATGTTATTTCCCAACAAAAGTGGATCCATGGGGTCCCCAAGTTAGGCCATGGCTTGTCTTGGTCGGCCATGACACAACCAATGAGGTTGGGACATGTGTCTAGGTCATTTAATATTATTAAAGTATTATTTATACCTTAAACTACCCTAATTACCACTAATCGCGATTAAGAACTTAATAAGTTACTATTCACCAAAAAATTATTTTTATCCCATTGAACCACATTTTACTTCTTAATGACAACCATGTATGTCGGATTTTTGAAAATCAAATCACAGAAGTGGTAATATTTCATTTAAACGAAAAATCAGTTATTTAACAACCACTTAGTGGTTTCACTATTCATCAAAAATTGAAGTTTTTCAGAATAAGGCCAAAATTTCACCCTAAGCTATAATTGATATTCCGAATTGAAAAATGATGTCTATTTTAAAAAATTCCAAACATATTAGTTGCATTAATTAATTTTATAATTAATTCCCGCTGTCACAACAAATAGCGTGTTTTTAAGAAACAATTTATATCAAAAGATTGGCAATTGTTTATGTCCAATTTCAATGTTAAATTAATTCTAATGACCACCATTGGATAAAATGGTAAAAATATATTCTAATTATACTTTAAAACCATCAAATATTATAATTTATCACTATAAATTATTTTGATTAAAAAAGTTGTTTTAAGTATTTTTCACTATTTATAAAATTTTAGAAGTTCTCAGAAAAATACCAAAAATTCGACATAGGCTAATTTCGATATTACGAATACAAAAATGAAGTCCATTTTGACATATAAAATTTATAATATTTCAAAAAGAAGGTATTACTATTCATAACGGCTACTTTGATTAGTCGCGGTGTTTTAGAACTCGAAGTTGCGTACAATGCAAGCTATTGTATTACTGAATGAGAAGCGTATCGTGGAAGCTCGGGGTGTTACATTGATTGTCTCATTATCATATCTCATATAAATTGGCTACATTGCACCCCTTATTTCATTATGTGGTATTATTTCAATATTTTTTTCATAATTAAATTCCCACCAAATGAATACTTGTGAAATATCTCTTACTTAATTAAACCTGAATCATATAAGGGATATTGAGTGATCATATATCTTTTATTTGAATTATAATTTTTTATATTGAAATTTTTCTTCTAGGACTAGTTCTCCCAACTTAATAGTTTAATAATGATATTTCATAATCATAATTTATAAATAGAATATTTAATAAAATAATGATTTAATTAATTTATTTATATATTGGGTTTTAAATAAAAGTAATTTCAATGTATTACTATGATTCTTTATGTGAATAATTGTTTTATATCTGGGTCCATGATTCCAATAAAAAGGTTAATTTTACTTTTAAGGAATAATTATTGGGGATTTTTTTTAAACTAAATGTTTTCAAATTATTTATCTAGAGCTTTTAAAAGATGTTTTTTAATGTTCCATGTATGTTTTGTTTTACATCTTTGATAAAAATGATTTATAAATGAACTTTTATGTTTTCATCTCAATTTTCCATTCCAAATTCAAAAATATTTTCACTGATGGGATATGTGATACGTGATTTAATATCTAATATATATATATATATATATAATTTGATAAATATATATTTATCTATAAAAAATTTATTATTTATCCCTTATTATATGATACTATTTAATGAATTATTTATGAAAATATGTCTTTCATATATGTCAACATCATAATTAATTTCCATTATTATAAAAGGGACATGTTATTTTTCAAACAAACACCTTCTTTTTGTAGATGGATTATATAATATTTTTTATGACAAATATATGATCCATAAAAACATATTTCAGTCGAAACAATCCAAGATGATTCTAAATAACATTTCCACCATTTCTTTATCTTTTCTAATACCATATTTTCCATTCCATTGATGATATTATGTTCAAATGATTTCCATTCATCGATTTATTTGGGAAAATAATGACCTAAAAAATATACCTTTTCTCCACAATGTTTTAGTTTCAAGTATAATGAAATTTAATGCTATTCCATTTTTTTATTATGGAATTATTGAAATTAAGAATATGTTTTGTTATAATATGTATTTTTTTCAACACTTTAAAATGTTTTAATAGATTAGTTTACCATACACTTTATTTTTATGGGTGTTTTACGATCATGGTAACAATATTATTTTCATAGGTAAAAATTTTGGTGTCCATATGTGGTTATAATATTATGTATTATTATTTGGGATTTTGACACTATTTTTTTCACAATATCACATATTATGAATCTATATTACATAATCAAGAGAGGAGTGGGTCCTGACATTATATGGCCTCTCCAAACATCACTGAGCCTCAACATAAAACATGTATGGTTATTTGGTGTATTACTAAACAATTCAGAATGATATATTCACTGTGATCTTGATAAAACTAATTATAGTATAAATGTGTTCCTAATGAAAATAATAATGTCTATAATGTTGAATTTATGGTAAAATTATAAGGTTGGGAACTTTCACTACATCACCACGAATTATGTAATTTTTATCTATGTTATCAGTTTAATTTTGTTTTTTATTCATGTGTATAATTTTCCATAAATTTTAGTTCATAATGTAATTATTATGATTACATATTCCTAAAATATTACTAATTAGATTTTCATTCCATGGTTTCCTTAATTGAATTTCTCCCATGCAGATTATTTGATTCACATATGTCTTATGACTAATTCTCCAAGGGTTATAATGAAATTTATTACATATGATTTCACTCCTTTGATAACATATTTTTTGGTTTTTAGGAAATTATGAAAATATATCATGGAGTAATTATTTTCTAATTAGTGAAAAAAATGTACAATAATTGTGAAAATCATGGTTTTTATTATTTTTTAATAGTTACTAAATATCAAAAGATTTAATCCCAGTATGTTTTTTTAAAAGGTAGTTCTTTGGTCAAAGACCAAAGCATAATTTATTGATGAGAAAAAAAGGATTACAAAAAGCGAAAGGAAGGGATTTATTTACAATCTCTATCAAAAAAATATAATAGGTCAGGAGGAATAGAGTCTAGCCAAGTCATGCTTTGATAGACTCCTTTGTTGGATAGAGCATCAGCAATGACATTAGCTTCACAGTAGGCATGAGTAGCTATATAATCAATCCCATAGAGAAAATTAAGGCAGTTCAACCAACGAGCGGCGAGTGACCATGCTAGATGGATGTTTCCATTCCAGATGGAATGTATGATAGTGGTTGAATCACTTTCAATCTATAGTTTTCTCCAACCTTTTTAAAGAGAAAAATCAACTGCATGAATGACACCGAGCATTTCTGCCTCCAGAGATGAAGAGTGACCACATACAACAAAGAAACAACCCTGACATTGACCAGATGAGTCTCTGAAGATAGCACCTCAACTGGCAGGACCGGGGTTTCCTTTGGAAGTGTCGTCAACTCGAATCACATTATCCTCAATCATAGAAGTGTGGGTTTGGGGCATTACACATACATCATCAACTAGACTCACATTATCCTCGAAAATATTATATTATTATCATGAAATATAATGAAATTTAATATATTTTTTGGGTTCTAAAATCTCCCCCATTAAATTTTGAAATATTATAAATAAAAATAATCTCAATCTAAGGTGATATAGACTGTATTTAGGTATTAGGTAGGTTCCTTAACTAGACCCATTATAAGGATGTTCACAATTAGAAGGATTACAATTAAAGATTTATTGGACCTAAGAGTAGAAACTTGATACCTACTTCATGAATTATAATGTAATTTATTATTACTATTAATTATTTTATGATTTAATTCTCTTATATGAATTTAATTTGTGTATATATTTCAATATAGGAAACAGTGATTTTAAATGAAAAAAAATTAGACTTGAATAACTATTATATAATGAAATTGTTAATAATAATTTTTTTGATTACTAGGTCTCAATATGAAAAAAAAATTATTTTTTTACATATGAAAAAACTATATTAAATTAATTTAAACTAGTAAAAAATTTAAATAGAATCATTTGATGTAAAAAACATTTTCCCCTACAAACTTTTTTTATGCACAAACTAATTTTTTATAATAAAAAATTAATTTGATATATAAATAATAATGATTATAAATTAATATTATTAAATAATATTAAATAAAATATTTTATCATTAATCTAATTAAGTTTAAATTGAATTTATTAACTGTAATTTTAGTTTTATGCTTAAAAATACATTTTATGAAAAATAGTTTTATTTTGATTTGAAACCTTATTTGAAAATGAATTTAGAGTCTTAATTTAAATGAATATTTTAATATGGATTCCATATTTATATTCATGATAAATAATATTATTTAATAATTTTTACTTAATTCTTGACCCCTATGAATAAAAATTGCGGAAAAAATTCCTTACTAAGGTAAAGGTTAAAATGCTTTAATAAGATGCTAAACTAAGAATATAAAGTTTGAAATTACCAGTAAACATATCTAAATACAATTTTGTCAATAAATATCAATAAAATATCATCCAACCTTGTAAAGTGATGAAATTTGGGTACACATTCCCAAGATGATGACTTTATTGTATTTTAATCTTCTTAGTAATCAGTGTACAACTCCCCTCAATTATAAAGAGGCACTTGTTCTTCTCTCTTCTCCCCACTATATGATCCATTTATCTCGACATAAAAATAAAAAATATATAAAAATCAATAATATCTCTTACTTATAGGTTATTATCTTTGTAAACCCTCACCCCATGCATCCATAAGAAAAGATTCAACCGAGGTTCCTCAAATAAGAGGTCTATGTTCTCAGCTATATTTTTTATCTTTCATTATTTTGTTACTGGATCAAAATATGTTTTATTAATACTAAAATATTTAATATATTATCATAAAAACACTGATATTTTTTTATTATTATGTAAATAATATGTTATACCTTTTTTCCACCAAATTTGAAATAAAAGTATCTGATGTTCATACATTTTAAAAACTATCCCCCCATAGATGTATGATTCATTTTCCATCAACATATTTCTTGGATACTTATTATGATTAATTTATGGTTTATATGATATATTTATGACCTAGTATTATTATTTAATTATAAAACTTTATCAACCTTCATATACTTACTTTCATTGGAAAATGATAACCTTTCTCGTGTGAATGAGTTGAATAACACCCCAACAAAACGGTGTGACTCATTTTTATTTTCTGGTTTTCATGGATGGTAATAAGGTTATGATTAAGGAATATATATATATTATATTAATTATATAATAATTAATATTAAATAGTCAATTAATGTTTTCCTTTAATTTTTAATATCCAACAAAACGTGAAAATATTACCGGAGCGTATCCATGAATTAACATATCCCAAAAGTGATGCAATATATTTTCAAAAACAGTTTTATATAAATTGTTATTTAAATTTATATATGGAAAAAATATGATAATTTTATCATTATAAATATTATAGGTATGATAATAAAAGTTCCATGGTAAAATTATCGAATCCATCAAATAGAATTATACATAGAAAACATATAATTGTCACCAAAATGTTCGCTTCAAGGATGTATTATTAATAATATAGAAATTAAAAATTATAATATAGTTTTAAAAATTATGATATGTGTGAATATATATTTTTTAATATCTATATTTATAATAAATATATATATATATATATTATTATGTTTGAACACAAATGATGCAAGATAGAACATGAGATAAACGATTTATTTTATAATTACATTTCTTTTTAGGATTTCCTACAATAAATTTCTAGTGATATAAATTATATAGATATTATTCCAAAAAACCTTTTTATTCCTTTATATTTTACATATTTTTATAATTATAATGTAATAGTATAATTTTTCTCTCTTTTTTAAATGATGTTATTGAGAAAATAATTTTTAGAAGAACGGACCATATTTCCTATTTTGTGGATGGAAAATTTTTTTAATGTGATTTTACTATTTTTTTATTCTAAAATAATTTATTAATTTTATATTTTCCCACATTTTACATTCTATAAATGTGTTAAAAATAATACAATTCAATTTTGTTGAATTAGGTACTTTTAACTAAACATTCAAAATATAATCTATATTTTGACATATACCACATGAATGATAAGTATAACCATTATAAAAACTATTTTATTTCAATTTTCCTTTGCATGATGATATGTTTTTTTAAAATATAATATTTTCCATATTATTCCTGATATTATTAATTTTTAAATAATTTATTGAAAAATAAGACCAATATTTTAATAAATAAATATTATTGTGGTCTTTTAAAGGTAGTTTTTTCAATAAAAAATACATTTGATGTTACTTATTTTTCACTGTGTTCATTAACCAATTATATCATTTATTTTCACTTCTCTGTAATTTTTTTGATTATGATGATGTAATCTTGATGATACCCCTTAATTATTCTCATGGGTTAAGCTATAATGATTTGACAATTGTATTCCCAACCACAGGGAATATATATATATGGATAACAAATATATGATGGATGGGTCTATTATATCCATATAATTTATTGGTATTTGTGATATAGATATCTATTTAGATGATGATGATATGATTTTACATACAATTAATATATTTCTCCACCTTTTGATGCATGAGAATGATAGCTAGAAGTTGTTCTCACCTAAATATACATGGAAATGATTATAACTAGCAATTTCCACATATTGATGTGTGAGTATTATTTATTATTCATATGATCATAACATTATGAATGAACATGGTTGTTAATATATATTTAAACAATATTATTTTTTCATATTCTTAATATTTGTCAAGCCTATGTTATGAATCACGAATAATGATTACTAATTTGAAACCATTATCAATCAATCATCTAGATTTTAATTTATTTTGGTGCTTATGGTCTAATATTATATTTTTACCAATATGGAACATTGAGAACATGATATTTATTATTTTATTATGCCTTTATGGCCATATGATGTTACCATATGATTTATATCTCTCATGATTAACCATACTGACCATATAATATCCCCAATACATATGTTTCCCTTACATAGGTTTTGATGGAGATTATAGGTATGATATTTCATGAAGGATTGAAATATGAATATCTATGTCAGATATGTTGAATATAATTTAAAAAATATGTTGACAATGTATATATTATCCAAATAAATTATACATTTATGATCCTTAATACTATAAAATTATGATATAAAATTAATATTAATCTAAAATGATTTCATATTGATATTTTTTATGATCATGTTTCAAAAAATTATAATGGAGTTCAATTTATTTATTTTTTGAGATACATTTATGAGATATATGAGGATATAACATAGTAACTTTTATGGTGACCCAAAATCTATGTGGAATGAAGTAAATTTTTCATATATCAGTATAAAGGTTTCATCAATATTTACATCTCTATATATATTTAAATATTATTTAGTTATCTATTATTTTTTTCTAAATACATATATGAAATATTTTTTAATTTTTCCGAATGTTCAGATCTAAGAGGAATTTTTCTAATGATGAATGATTTGGGTAATATAACGTAATTCCACATGAAGAACCAAATAGAGTTGGATTGGGGATGAAATATAATTTTTCTATGATCACTCGTCTAACTCATTTTATGAGAAATGACATGATCATATAGATATTATGAATTAATCAAGGAGGGGGAACATTTCATTGAGTAATTTATTCAACATTATCCACCATCCATCTATATTTATTCTGATCTAATACTTCTTGAATATTGGATCAGGATGATTGAAAACATATTATCCATTTTGCATTTCATAAAAAATGAGAAAGTGGTCTTAGTATTCTATTTGTAGGAAGGTTGAGACAATACACAATGGAATATTTTCACTAACATGTTGAAATAATAAGAAATAATATCAATGTAATGGGACCAGTTCAAGATAGTTTTTGTGAATAAATATATTCATTAAACAATTCTTATTATGAAGGAAATGGCCTTTCTAGAGAAGAAAGACATAGATGATTAATACATTTATTTCCACCAAGAAAATATTATAATACATTCATGGTACTGTTCATGCTTTGTAATTGATCATGTTATAAAAATTTATTTATTAATTAATAAAATAAAATAATGTATTCATAAGGAATTATCTATAAGAGTCTTTGAAAACATTGAACAATTCATTCAATGTACACTGAAGGTCGAAATAGAGAGTTAAAAATCAATTTTTTCTTGTAGTTTTAGTGACAAAAATGAAAAAATAGAGATTCTCATATTTTGGAATGGTAAATACCATAGTATAAAGAAATTAATTACACCTACATTATAAAAATTTGGTGGTACATTCTCATGAAAACTTTCAGATATAAAATATAAATTTGTTTTGGGGACAACCTAGCCATCGAGAATGTGATTATAAACATACTATTTAATTTTTGGAAAACACATTGGAGTATACAAAAGATTCAGCCATTGATGTTTAATGTTTTATATGTAGAGATATTATGAAATAGGAGAATAAATTACCAAATCTAGGTGTTAAAAATAATTGTAAGCCCCAAAATTACCTCAAAAGAAATGATTAAATTGAATGCATTTTCCATCATTGATAAAGAAGAGTATGTTAATGATATGGTGGAAGATATATATACAATCCAATATAGAGAATTAAATATATTATTTGATTCTATATCTACCTTATATTATATATATATTTTTTTAACATTATCACATTATCAACTCTTTTATTAGATATTGTGTTTAATGTAAAAAACCTTAACATATTGTTGATATCATCAGAAGTCTATAGATAGTATTTGATAGATGATTGTGGGAATTTTATTCATAAGAAACATGTAATTATTCCTCTAGTTAATATCTATGTGATTTTGGAAATGGATTTGATTTCCCTATATATATACCATGATAATTTTTGATGATTTGAATTCGTTATTGACATTCTGAATGAACTCCTGATCATCTATTGATTCAATGGTGAACATGACCTTACTATTTTTATTAAATATATTATATGAGTATTATTTTATATTTTCAGAGTTATATTTCTCAAATTGTTTGGGAGTAACATAGAATTGAAAAATTATTTCATTTTTGGAATATGTTGATGTGATTCAAGAATACATTCTCTATCATCCCCTAAACTGGGATGTGGATATGTCATTAAAACTCACACATAATTTTTTATATATTTCAAATAATATTTATAGAATGGAAGAAATTATTTTGGTTTAATAGAAGAAAAAATGGAAATTTTATGGGGAAAATGGATCCATACAACCAAGTTCATTTCCATGGTGTTTACCTATAAATTATTTAAGAAAAAAATCGTTAATGTGTCATTACCTTTTTTTTATATAAAATACTAATATCACTATGAAGAATATATATCCTATATTTATGACTTGTTTTATCATATTTTTGGAGCTATATTATTTTCAAATATTAACAGAAATTATCAATATCATTAATTAAGGTTAAAAAATTAGTATATATCGAATAAAATCTTCTATAAAAGGTATGTCCATTACGAATTTATAGTTCCATTTTGACAAAACAATATCCCCACTATCTTCCTGGATAAAATAAATTGATTCTATATATATTTCATTGATATGTTTGTGGTAGTCATTATAGATGATATTATTATGTATTTAATGACCATGAGGATCATTAAAATATTATTCTATCGACCCCAAGGTAGGAAAATTTGTATTCATATTAAAAAAAGTTTGAATTTTGGGAATATAATTATTTATTCTTGGGTCATATAATCTCATATGAGGTAATATTGATAGTTCCTAAAAATAGTGTTCGATAACAAATAAAACATACTAAAAATTGTTACTAAGATCCATATTAGGCATGTATTGGTTTATATTATCAATTCATAAAGAATAATTTATCATGTTTCTCTAATCCATCATTAATGTTCGATAAGAAGGGATCCATATTCCTATAAATAGATAGATGTGAGGAAACATTCGAAGAGATGAAAACAAGTTGATTTTTACCTTTTATAACACTACCATATAATTAATATGGGTTTCATATGTATAATGATTAATTAAAGATTTTTTTTGGATACATATTCATTAATAATTACATTTTGATAGCTTATTCTTCATTCTAATTGAAAATTTAAGAGAGAATTTACTTGAACCGTGAATTGGTGATGGTATTATTTTTTTATATGAATCTATGGAGGAATTATATTTATAGTTAATGATGTGATATATAAACTAAGAGTAATATATTGAAGTATATATTCACATCAAAATATCTTAATATGTTACACAAGATATGGTTGGGATTATATATTACAACACCACCATGAGAAGAAGAAATCGTAGTTTATGTTCTAATTCATAAGAGCTACTTGGTTTTTTCCAAGAACATGTTTTAAATATGTAAAATATTTTTGGATTTTTATAATAGTGACCATGGAATTTTGGTGACATAGATAAAATATTATCATTCATATTTAAATTCTCAATTATCCATCCATATATGTATTAATGAGACACAAGAGAAGGATATTGAACTATTGAAAAATAAAAGAAACATTCCTGAGTTTTATAATGAAATTGATTGTAATTACCAGACCCTAGAAGCCCAGAGTTTGTGCATTATTTAATTACATTTCCATGATTATAAGGAATCAAGTACCAAAAGACCAATCAATTTAAAAGTGTTGGAAAATAGATTACATACATGAACTTTGCATTGAAATTTTTATCATAAAACATAGCATAAATAATCCTTTTAGAATACCATTATTACATCTATCTTAACACAATATAACTATAATAATAAACTTCTTAGAATACATAGAAAATAAACCATAAGAAAGGGGTGATCTTAGATGCACAGAAAAGTTAAATAATTTTGCAGAAGCTATAAACTTTTCGAGGAAAAATGTGTAATAAAAACACTAGCCTTTATAACCATAAAAATAAACATAATATGGATACAATTAATCAAATAGTACTATATAATAATGAACATGGGTATTCTACCACTCTAATAAACACATGTAATAACTAATTTCAGAACGATGGAATGCCTAACGTTCTACATCATAACCACATCATCAAGGCCTCATGCAAAGACTACAGATAAAAATTTTACCATGCCCTTATTCCAAGACACTAGATGGACTCATGAGACCTACTGATGCATCAAGGGGATATAGAGGGATCCACCCATCATTTACTAAGTCCACTTCATTCCTTATATGAAAAAAGGTGAAGAATAACATAAACATTTGTACTAAAACTAAAATCAGAAATGTTAATACAGAAACCATTAACCCTGAATGGTTTAAAAATAGAACATCCCTAGTAAAATATATCATAACTAATTAAATAAAATATATAATATTTTATTATAGTATATCATCCTCAATTAAGAATAATATCCAATAAATGATGTTGACATATTTGAAAATGATGAGAATTTTTTTTTGAGAGAAATATCCCTTTTGTGAAATCATTTAAAAGCAACACATTTATAAAGGAAGTCATTTAAAATATATTTTTCTTATAAAAGTGTCCCATAACACATTGAAACTTTTGAAAACAATTTTCATTTAAAAACATTCATGTGTATATATAAATATATATCCATAAAATCATTTTGAAAACATAGACATTAATTAAATGGATTTAGAAACATATGTCATTAAAACCTTTAAAATGATGATCTATTTAAACAGAAACTCCCATAAAACCGTAAAATATTCCTTTTAAAAACATATTTTTGAAATGTCGGTCTTGATGATAAATATTTCCTAGTAAATACTTATACATAAACAATCTTGGATAATAATGAGATTGAGGAAATAACCCTTACCTTGTACATTTCTTTGGTAGATAGTACATTTAACCACTTATATAATGACCATAGAATGTCATTAAATTATACCAGAATCATATTCATATTAATTATAAAATACAAGATTCATTTATGACTTTATACGACCCATTTAATAATTATTTTCATGTCAAATTGTCATTTTGGGTAATAATCGCTTTCTTTATCGTACGTTTTTAAACTTGTTATTCTTGTTCGTACCATTTAAATCATGATTTAAATAAATCCAAAATATAAATCATGATATATATATAACATATATTTAGAATACAAATATGTATTATAGATATATATATGAAATGGAGAACATCCTTTATGGAGACATCAGGTTGTACGTACGCATAAACGCTATTTTCGTTGTCATATCATATTGAACGGAAGTAAGTGAATTATATATATTTATATACATATATATATATATCTAGTAGAATTATTAGGTCATAAATTACATAATTATTAATAATATAAATTTTTATAATCATTGTTGAATGGTGAACGTGGAAATAAATCTCGTTGCGTCATGGAGACGACAAGTCATACGTACACACGAGCGACGATATCATTTCTATAATGATTAAAAGGTGCAGAATTGGATGGTATATTAATTCTATAGAGAAATTATAATTTTATTTTAATTATTTACATTCATATAACTCATCATTATATCCATCCAAATAACATATTGTTGAATAACAAATTACACCATGATGTGGAGATAATAAGTTGTACGTACGCACACATGGTTACATTATCATTCATAGGATTGATAGAATAATGAATATGGTTGTACCATATTTATAACAACATAACAGTATGTAGAAGGTACTGGGGTTATTATTTTGGTAAGGAAATAACTATGAACAAAAGTGTAAGAAGAAATGAAATTTAAAAGAAATGATAAAATAATTACCTCTTCTTTGGGTGTTTCCTTTTTATTTGAAAAAAAGGGCTCTATAAAATCGCTTTATTCTCAAGGTAAGGCCTTTAGGATGAACTGAGGGATGTTGGGAGGAGATTATGTCAGGTTTTGGCCGAGCCAAATGGAATTTGCGGTGTGATTTTGAGAGAACGGGAAGTACCCTTTTATAAGAGAGGTGAGGCTCACTTTAGGAAAAGCTTCAAATGTTATTTGGGTTTAAAATCATTTTCTATTTATAATGGATACAAATTTTTTTAGAGCCATAGGTGGTTAATGGTCTGAATTATCTCAAAAAATAGGTTTTATACAAGTTAATGTTACCAATTTAGCCTTATCTTTAAGATTTAACTCTTAGTTAAATAGTCTATCTTTTACAATGTCTTCTTGTATTTTTATATTACATGGTAAATAAACATACTATAAAATTTCAAAAGAACCCAAAGTGGTTCATTAAAGACATATATTTTATTTTAAGGGTCTTTTGGCCAAAAAATAGTTTTTTAAGAAAATTATATTTTATAATAATATAGTATATGATTTAAAAACTCATTTATGTCAATTTTAACACTATTTTATATTTTGTTTTTTAAAATTCATAAGAGAATTATTAATTTTAAAAAAATTATTTAATCAACCCTAAGATGGCATATTATCCTAGAAAATTAGTGCAATATATTAAAATTCTAAATTTATATTTATTTGGATATTTATAATATCAATTATTTTAATATTTTATTAATAAGGTAATTACTAAGTCATCATTGTGTCAGAATAAAATGTATATATTTAGTGATTAAAAATTATAAATAAGATACGATTACATATAAAATGGTTTTATCTTTCTAAGGATTATTTATATTCGAATTTATATTATGTATAACCCTATTTTAAAAATGTTTAAGTATGAATATTTAAATTTAACACTTTTAACACTTCTTTAAATAAAGTAATAATAAATGTCCTAATCTAATCCAAGTGGGTCAAAGAAGATAATATTTTATTACTAAGTAATATTTGGGTGGAAATAAACTTATCCAATAGAATTTGGACAAGTTTTAGGGAAATTATAATATCATTTTTACCTTTACTTAATCTATTTACTTTTAACCGTGGTAAATAAAATTCAAAATTTACTATTCACCATAATTTATTTTCATCCTGCTGAACCACATTTTACTTTCTGATGTCAACTGTGACTCTTGTGTTTTTTGATATTCAATTCATATTAGGAGTAAAATTATGTTTTATGCATATTTGCAAATGTGCCTAGATGGTGGGTAAAAGATGTTAAAAAGTAAATAAAATTTTATATATCTAATATTATTATAAAATGAATCCAATCAATTAACTTGAACTAATATTGGTTTTATGTATCTATTTTTACATTAGAATAAATTAACATAAAATATAATTATTTAAATTAAAATTCAGTTTTAAATAAAAACATAGTGGTTTTTGGTATTCATAAAAAATTGCGAGTTTTCAGAACAATACCAAAAATTAACCAAAAGATAATTTTAATATTCCTTATTAAAAAATGTGTTATATTTTACCAAATTAAAATCATAAAATTTTTATAAATTAATTTAAAATTATTTATCGTTGTCAAATCCAAATAGTGGGTTTTTAAAAAGTAAAAAATATCTAAATATTGACATGTGTTTATGTATAATTTAAATTTGAAATCACTTATAATGACCTAAATTATATTAAATGACAAAATATAATCTAATTATACTTTAAAACCAATTAAAAGAAATATATAATAATATCATTAAATTGGATGAAAATGTAGTTTTTAATTAAAATGTTGTATTTTCACTATTTATTAAAAAAATGAACTTTATCATAAAAATACCAAACATCTACCCAAAGTAAAAAAATTGATCTCCCAATTCTAAAGAAGAGTTTTATTTTTTCATTTAGAATATATAAAATTGACAAAAACTAGATATAAAAAGAGTTCTCCATCAAAAGGTGGTAAACGACCTTTAAAAGAATATTATTGTATTTTATTCTTAAAATTGGATTTATTATTATTTTAAGACTCTAAAATTTAATATAAAAATGTAATGACGTTTAACAAACATGTATAATCATTTTTTAGTTTTTTTTTCTTCATTCCCTCTAATACAATGGCCTACCGTTAACTACCATTTAAAATAAAAATATTATTATATTATCTTTCACTATAACTCAACGTTGTGTGGAATATTTGATTTCAGAGAAATCCATTGTTGCGTGTTGATTATGTAATAGGAAATAACATCCCATTTAATGAAAAATTAATTTTTAATTCACGAATATTGATAACTATGAAAATATTATATCCTTTATTTACCGAGGATGTTACATTGATTGAATGGAAATATGTATGAACGTTTTACATTTCCTTTTAATAAAAGAAATCAAAAAGGATATATTGGATTTTACTCATTGTTCATTATACCTCATTAATCTAAGAAGTATTATGATTTATAATGATATATTGGAGTGTTTGGGGTTTGAAAATATGAAATGGGGTATTGAATATTACATATGTCAATGTCTCGTGGGGAACAATTTTATGATTTGGAGATAGAATCTGAAGGGGATATTTTTACTATTACCCATACGAAATTGTAAAATGTAAAATCAATAGAATATATTTCAATGTTGGACTCCTCAAAAGTTATAAATGCCAAAATGTTATTTGTGATGTAGTAAATATCCTTATAAAATCACTTCATTTCAATTCCATCAATGATTATTTTTCACTTGATCATAATCCCATGAAAAATATTATTTATTATCTATGATTTAATATATTAAAAAATTCTATTATACCTAACCAGGATTATAAGATTACTTTGATGTTATATAGGTGTCTTCAAAAATCATTGAATATAGAGATGAATTTTAACACAAAATATCATCATCAAATACATGGTCAGTATGAGAGGACCATTTATTACCATGACGATTTGTTGACATAATATTCTATGGATTTCAAAGATTATTGGGATAAAAAAAAATTCTTTATTGGATTTAACAATCAAAATCATATTCACTGGAGATATTATAGGGATCCTTTTGAGTCCCTTTTTATATTTATTTTTACTACATAAATGTTGAGGGATAATGATAGATGAAGATATATTTTGGGTCCTAATCTAATTTCAATTTTTATTGAATGTAAAATCCATTTAGTAGTACATATGGTAGCTCAGAGTCGATACAAAATTTATACATCCAATTATCAGTGTGATCTATAGTTCATTTTCATTGATAATTCTAAAACATATCACTATAGATTTCTTAAATTTAGAGTTTCCACTAAATCTCCTTGATGTTTGAAGTATTCCCTATGTTTCTCTCCTGATGAAGTACATATATAATCCTTCAAAAATATATAACTAAAAGGAATTTATAATGGATCATGATTTATCATAGGATAAATATATAAGAGAGTGACAATATCATAGAGATAAAATGATATAAAACAATATTACTCCCATGGTTTATTTTCTGTACTGATACAATAAATTTGAGGAGGATACATGGTAAACTGAGGATTCGATGAGGAAGAATTTTCCTTTCCTATTTTTTGCTAGAGTCTAGTAATCTCATATAAAAATTAACATAAGGAAGTATAATATTGCACCTCATGATCTTATGATATGTTTCCCTTTATATAAATTTAATTTCATTGATTCCTTTCATTACATGTATCATAGTGTTTAAACAATATGTGATATATAATTAATTTATAATTACAAAAATGTTGCTTATATCGGCGAATAATTTTATTATAGGGTTTTATTAGGACTAAATTAATTATTGATAATTATTATAAACATATATATAAACTGAATTACATAGTTTTTAATTGTTTATATATGAAAATACAAGTATTATAATTAAAATTAATTCTTATCTAAAAATATTTTTTATGCACAAAATATGTTTTTATAAAAAGAAATTATATAAAACCCAATTGAATATTCATATGGTATATTTTTTAGATAAAATATTAAATGATTTTTTTTAACAATAATATTTTAGTTCTAATATATTATAGAATGGTAATATACTATGATTTATGGTAAAAAAATTATTTTTCTAAAAATCACATTTTTCAGATATGCAATATTTTTCTAACAAGAATTTATTCCAACTATAGAAATTTTATATTCTTAAATAGATTATATATTTTTAATAAATACAATTAATATTATATAAGTTGTTAAACCTGATTTTTAGTCATTATGAATTGTAACTGTGGTAAAATTTCACTTCTACTGTAAAAGACATGAGGGGTTTTCAATGGGTTATGCTAAGGTGAAAATTGATAAAATCATATCTAATTTTTTAAAAATCTCATTGGATTAATATATTATGATAATAACTCATTATTTAATATACCTTTATTTTATATGAATACACATTTGAATCTTTGTGAAGTTATTATATATAATTATTCTCAAAAATTACATGTTAATTTCTCCCCACACTTTTAAAAAAATCACATCTCCTCTTCTCTACCCCTCCTGATACATTTAGATCAAAAAACATGGAATAATATATTTTAATCATAAAAAACCTTTCCATGGTGTTTTATCTCTAATTAAATGTCCAACCTAAGGGTCTTAATTAATATATTAAAAAGAGGATTCTTAATGATGATGTACATGTTCTTATCGATCTTTTTCATGTTTCATTATTCTTCTACCAAACACTAATATACTTTAACCATACTAAGATAATTTTTATAATATAAAAAACATAACTAAATGTTTTTATGATCATGGGACCACCATTATCCGCTTTATTTCCACCAATTTGGAACTGAATGTATCACTCATATGTATGAGTGGACTGCCACCTCTATATAGTGATGTGATACTTTTTCCATCACCATATTTCACTATTGGTTGTCATGTTTTTTTAGTTTTTATATTTTTTATTTATGATATAATTATTCATCTATAATTATATGAAATTATATATATTTTATGACTTCATCCATCGGAAAATGTTAGCATCACTTATATGCGTGTGTGGATAACCACCTCCATTAAGAATCTTGATTCGTTTCTCATTTCAACCTTAATTTATTGATAAAAATGATATATTTAATGAATATAGATAGTATTTATTATATAATTATCATTTTTTTATGTTTAGATATAAATTTTCATTATTTTTTTATCCATTAGAATGTGTATACATCACTCATGTGTATAAATAGACTATCATATCAACATTGTGATGTAATTAATTTTCCAACACAATATTTTATGTACATTTAAATAAATTAATTAATAACAAATGTGATATATATTTAATTAATAAAATTATATATATTATGAATATCATCATAAAAGTTCAATAATTAGATCAAGAAAACAATAATATAGATGTAAAACAGAATTGATTTCAAAACATTTTCCTTTTTCGAGAAGCATTATTAACAAAATGATAGTTATAAATTATTACATAGGAGACAATATTAATTTATTTATGAATATGGTTATGGAATATATATATAATTGGTATATAATTATAATAAATCTAGATTTAATATGAATTAAGTAGGTAGAGACTTGACTTGAGTAATTAATGACACAATATAAATTATTTTTGTGACTTTTTAATATAATTTTGATGGGACGTTTTATGGATCATATACATTACAAAAATATTTTTTTATATCTTATGGTTATTAATATAAATTTAATTTATTACTATATTTTTTCAATATTTGGTGATTAAAATAACTGAAAAAGTATATTTTATGAAAAACACAATATACATCCACTTTGGTTGATAGATCTCTTTATAATTATCCATATTTTAAAGAAAATAAAAATATTTTTTAATATTCTATATTAATGTATTAAATTAATTTTTACCCATATTTTAAATTTTATTAAATTTATTAAATTTATATTCATTTCATTTCATGAAAGAGGATCTTCATACCAAAGTTGAGGAGAAATTCATTATTTTATCATATATATCATGAACGAATTCTCTTACATGCCTAAAAACTATTTTCTTGAATCTTATTTTTCCATTATCCAAGGTTATTTATAAATAAAATATTTCCCAATATATTCATTTTATTTTAAATATGTTTCTAAAAATGAAAACCTCATTTTCCTTCATATAATTTTATCGTGGGATTTTAATGTAACATTCATCTATAAAAAACCTTTTCTGTTAAATATAAATCAGTAGAGAAATGATCCAATGAAATAATACATATTCTTTCTTGGGATGGTTGTTGATTATTATGATAAAATATTGATGATACCTAGTTTCCTTTTAATGGTTTACCAGATTAGGAAATGATAACTGTTATCTTGAACTTCTTGAATATTTTTAATATATTTTGATTATTTAATGGTTGGGATAGTCATAGATATCCAATACATTTGGTAATGTGATATAGATATCTCATTAGATGTTTAAATTAATAATGAAAATTAATATCATTATCATAATTTACCTTTTGATGTGTGAGTAAATGTTAGTTATTGTTAAAATAAAAATTCTTAGACATTATTATGAATACATATATTCTCATTTTTATATAGTAAATTATAATTTCGTTTAACTATTATCACAATATAATGATAAAGGATTTTTGAACATATTTATATTGATAATATTATAATTATGACTATTGAATGTTGATTACAACATTGAAAACATAATTAATTATTCATATATCTATGAATAAATTTTGGTTCATAAGATCTATGATTTTTTATGAGTAATTTTTATTGATAATATACACTTTGTTAAGCTATTATAAACTTATGATCATCTTATAGTCTATTATGATTGATATATATAATTTTTAAAGTAACTAAGAATATATGATAACTCCTTCATTATTATTCATTCTATGATGGGTGGATCTATGTGTGATATATGTAGAAGGTTCCAAATTATAATAACTTGGAACACTCACTCATGGATCGAATGCCAAAAACAAGAACATTAGATTTCTAATATCGATACAGATGATGGTGACCCTATTTTTTCTATCCAATATTTTTAACATCAAATTTGTAATTTGGTTCACTTAAATTATCAATTACCATTAATGTTTAGTTTTTTATAAATTATGAAGAACTCTTACACAATCAATACTAATGACATTATATGATAATTTCCCTTACATAACCCAACATTAATTATTTCACATTATGTCACTATAAACATCCACATAAACCCTTCTATACATAATTCACTATACAAAATTCATGATAAATAGGTGAAAAGAAAACATAAGAATGGTTTCCTTAAATTACATATAAGGGTAAATATAAACATTAAAAGTTTATTTTGTTTATTAAGAATATGATCTGAATAACAGTACGAAAACATAATTCGAGTGCATAAGAAAATCATAATAGAAATAAATCCCATCAATTCATAATTCATCAATCCAATGACATGACATAAGTATTTAAAAATGGAATGAGAAAATTAATCATAAAACATGACACATGTGATAAAAATCTTGGTGAAAGAAAGCATTATAAAATCATAGAAATCATATATAATTTTTATTGTCATTGTAGAACATCTTCTTTATACAACTCTAACAAAACTATTACAGAATCCTTATGAATATAATAAGAATATGGTCAGCTTACATACCGAATAAATATTATCACCATTTTGGTGGACCCATATTATAAACAATATCAGGCTCACTTGGTACTATATAGGCACAACAATCATATAAAAATTTCCTTGTAATAGTAAATGAAGTATATAGATATTTGTTTACTCAAAAATCACATAATAATTATTATTCCTTTTATAGACTAAATAAACATTGAAAAATAGGTTCCACAACAATCTATTTGAAACATTATCGACACATTGAAATAGAAACGAGTTTTAAAATACCAAGTTGAATGATTATTTAACCTTAGAAACCAATTATATTACCTCAAAACATATTTAAAACTATCAAAATACAACACAAGTGATAATGTGGATGATATATTTACAAAATTTCTCATTTTGAGAATATATAATTACCAAGCATGTAATATTATAGGGAAACTAGTTTTCAATGATCATTTGGAAATTTTAAAAATAATAATAAAATTTCTTGGAATATAAAATTTTAAAACTAATATTCATAAAAAAATTTGGGAAATTTTTTTCCTTAAAAATATACATTGAATTCTATAATGTACTATTTAAAAATATTTGAAAATATTTATTGATTTAAATATCAATTATTATTGGAACAAAAATTTAGGACATAAAATAATTTGAAAATATATAATTTTTAAATAAAGATTAAAAATATAAATAAAGATTCAAATAATATAATGGTCATCATAATGTGAAGTTTCTTTTATTCTATATATGTTAAATGAAATACATTTTAATTTTTGGTAAAATAAAACATACATTGTTTGAAACAAATAATGATTCATTTCAAAAAATAATAAAAAATAACATCATGGATAAAAAATTTAGTAGTTAATCATTTATTGAATTTTAAAATAATTTACATTAAGAGATAAAAATGAAGGTAAAACAAGTATTCTAATTAAATATAAAACAATGAATAAATTTACTTATATTTCAAATATATATATTATAATATTTCAGTATTGGATGAAAAAAAAACAAAAAATCTTGTTAAATGGAGAGATTATAACATAAAACGCTTACAAAATTGGTATCATTACTTCATAATCCCTATAAAAGAATAAAATCAAATAAATCTTATAAAATAAAAAATTTGAATATTCATGATATATCATGTGAATTTTTCAGTATACACCACACATAAAATAATATAGGTATATATAAAAACAAATATCACAATAATGGGAAATGGAGGCAAAAAAATATGTAACTAGGTGGGAGTTATTTGAATCATAAACCCACTGAAAAGAGAAATCATGAAAGGGAAATCTAAATCCTCATATATTTCATAAAATTTAATATAAAATATATTATTTTATAGTATATACATAACATATTAGATTAAATTAGTGAATATGGCATGTATCTCATAGAAGTGAAAAGTTAGATGGAAATCGATTATTGATATATTAATCATTTATATTGTAATCCCAAATAAATAATAAAATAAAAAAAACAATTTATATCTTTAAAAATATGATATTTAATCCAAAAAATTTAAATGGGTATGTATATAGACCAAAAAAAATAAACAAGTGGTTAATTTACATATGTCTCATTAGAAATAAAAGAGAGACTTCAAATCCATTAACTTATGTCTGGAATTGGTTTTTTTACGATTTTAACCACTATATAATATTTATAATTTTATTATATATATATATATTATAGAACCATAATAATATTCATTATAAAGTATATAATTTAATTATGAATGTCTATTACATATTTTTTACCAATTCGTTGTTAAAGTCACGTTTCAGGTAATGACCACATTGATTTTCATATATGTTTTGATTTTTTATTTTTGGTGCTCTTATATTAATCATGATACCATAAGGATGATAATAATAATAATGAAATAATTATCATATGTATATATATATATTCCAATTATACCTTTATTTCTAATTATAAAAAATGTTTATAGAAAGATATTTATGTTATGATCATGGAGACGGTAAGTCGTATATATACAAGATTAATGTATATATTTTTCAAAAATAATTTTAGAAAGTCGGTATGTAACATTATAAATTTACATAATGGTTTTAATATCATATTAATTACATTTATATACTTATACATATAATTAAAGTGGTTTTTTAAAGAAAAGAGAGAGTCATATCGATTTTTCATGGCTGTAGTCCACATGTACACGAAGAACATTATCATCATTTAGTGAAGGAAAATTTAAGAAATAAAATGATATATTATATTTTCTTAAATATAAATATTTCATAAATAAAATAACTATTTATTTTTTTTATATATCATAAAATTATGCTTCTTGCATTCCATTTAAATAGTTTGTGAAAAAATTAATCGCATCGCATCGTGAGGCGGTAGTCCATATTACACTTGAGTGACATTGTCATTTCCAGTAGGGAATAAATATTTTACTAGTTATATATGATATAATTCCTAAATATGTAATAATTTGTAAGAATTGTCATACATATACTTCATATCCATCATAATTCCTAATCGTAAATGATATTTATTGAAAAACGGATGACAATGGTATTCAAGGCAAAAGAACACCGTACAAATTAATGATGATTTAATTAACCATATAATGGAATAGGAAAGGAATTATGTTATTAAATTAACATAATAGAATATTAAGACTTTCATAATATTTATATAATTATATACTCATGTTTTATTTTTTTTAATGGGTGGTGAATGAAGTATAATAAAAACACTCGTTGAAGAACATTACTACTTATTTCGGTTACTTCTTTTGGTTTTCAACAAAACATTTCATGGAATAAATTTATAAACAAGAAATTATTTCTATAATGATATTATATAATTTATTATGTGAGTTTATAAGGTCGTGTAATAACCACAATGTTTTTAATTTTCAAGGTTGAGAGGACAGGGGCTGGCTTTTTATAAGTGAGGTGAAGGACACACATGTATTTTTTAAAATAAAAATGTGCACCCATGTTTTCTACGTACCAAAATTTTAAAAGATGATTATTTTCTAGAAATAGAAATTATATGGTATAAATAAAAAATTAAAATATTTTTATACCATTATTTAGGTTATTTTGAAGCATATATTTTTAGTCTGACCACTGGTAAAACTGTTTTCACCTTAACTGTGATAATTAATTTTTACTATTTTTTACTATTCATTGTAATCAAATATTACAGTGAACATATTATAAAAAAAAACTATTATATGAAAAATATTAAATCAATTTTACTGTATTCAATTCACATTACTAGAATAACAAAATAAAAAAACATACATGACAAAAAAGAGGGATTTTAAGAAGAGTATTTTTTGAGAAAAATATGATTTCATATTAACTATATGAAAATATTAATCATTTAATGAATATAAATAAATATTTTATGATATATAGTATTAAAATTTAATTTTTTCCATCCCTAATTGACTCTTTTTAATTAATTATATATAGAGAATCATTATTCCCTTTATAAGAGTTTTTTTTTGAAAACCCCGGTTTTATACCCAAAGGTAAACTCATACCAAAATCCAATATGATGTTTATTAAAATGAAATAATGTAGATTAAATTAAAATTAAATATAATTATTTTTCATGAAATAATTTTTACAAAACTTCTTCCTTTTATAATAATAAAATAATTTAATATAAATTACTTGTTTTACAAAAAATGGTACTTTTTACGATTCAATAAAAAAGAAACATTTTCTAAAAATTCTCAAATATCACCCAAAGTAATTTTCTAAATTTTGATATAAAAATATAGATTATATTTATAAAATATATTTTCAATTATCTATAGATTTTAATAAAAATTCCCACAATAAAATAAAAATCATTTTTGAAAAAAAAATCAAATAAAAAAATATTTATCAAAATGATAAATCATTTACTAAAGCATTATAAAAAAATTTATATTGAGTATGACATATACTTATATATATATATATATCATAAATTAATTAATACTATTCATTACCACAAATTTTAAATCTAGGTTATAATAATTATATATTTCATGGGTCATTTAAGCTTACTATTGCATCACTAATATGATATAAACCATATTATCGTTTTATAAACATTCACGGTTTTAAATCCTCTACACCTTTAAAAATAATTCCTAGAAAATTTCAGATTATCACACAAATCAATGGTTGTTTATTTGGAAATATCATTATTGGAAGCCCAAAATTTAAATTTGTCTAATAAAAAATATTCTTCATAAGAGAGAAATAGACATGTGAAGGTCATATGGAATAACACATACAATGTTTCCAAATAGAAGAACATATGTGGTATTTGACTATTTTTACGTAGAAGAAAATAATATTTCCCAAATAATTATTTGGATTAACATAGATAATTTATCACAAGAAGGGGAATGATCAATATAAATGTAACAGCTAAAAAACCATAAACCAAATACGTGTAAAAAGGTCATTGATATCAGTAGGAATGATGTTAATTGGACAAAGAAATTACTCAATACTTTTCTTATAGTTTAGAAATTCCAATACAATATATTCAAAGAGAATAAGAGAATGTAATTAGTTTACTAGTAAATTTTTATATTTTTTTAAATTTCCCCCACCATCTAACATTTTTCCCCATAAAATGAGTATTCAATATGAAATCTTCATGCCTAAAGAAAAACAATAAACATTTTAAGAACACATAACAATAAAAGGGACAATAATATATTCCTCCAATATTTTTACGTTAACAAAAATACTTGGTTTGATCCTGGGAAGATAATTCCAAAAATGTATAAATCATTATATGATACATTAATCTTCATAATTTAATTAAAATACCCATAATTAAAAAAAAATATTTCCTAAAATAAATATATCTATATAACAAATAACTATAGTAAAATAAATGTTAAGAAGTGTTATAACCTCAATGGTTCTCTTATACCTTTCATTTTAAAATCACATGATTATGGGAATCTAAATAAGAACAAAGTCCCGAAATCAATTTTCAATACCATGATTATTTATATGATTTTTTTGGTTCCCATTATTATTTTAATACGCAGGATCACATAAAACCATAAGGTGATCAATAATTTTAGACATAGTTCCATATAATTTGAAGGAATACATCACATTAAACTAAAGAATTAAATATACATAAACCCATTAATATTTCACATAATGTTTCATTAATCATTTGAAGATAAAGTTATGTAAAAACTCCACAACGAATCTAACCCTTTGAATATATGATCACCATTAATATAATAAACTGATGATTGAACACATAACACTTGATATAATCTATCATTAAAAAATATAATATAAAATTTTATATAAAAAATTCCTTTGATAGTAACTATAGTAGCCAATAACCTGCACTCTCTGATCCATTGCTAAAAACATGACCTTTACATTTCCGAAAATGACACTAATGAAGGTGGAATTATATTTTCCCTTAAAAATATTAACATCAAACGATAATTTATATTATATGAAACAAGGAAGACATTTTTTAATTAGATGATTATATAGTGATGAAAAACTCTTAAATAATTAATATTGTAACGCACCAACCCCAGTTACCCAGAGTCGGTGCATTATTACATAACATTTGCATGATCACAAGAAAGTTAAAATCTCTAAAGACCTATTGGTTTAGTAGCCTTGGAAACAATAGATATATTCATAAATTTTTACATTACATCATAAGGTGAAAAACTACTACAACAACATAGTCTCCATAGTCCACACTCTTATCCCCTCATACTATCCCTGCAGGTCATTCATAAATTACATCTTCACATCCTGTGAAAAATAAAACATAGAAAAGGGGTGAGCTCAAATTCCCAGTAAGGATAACAATATAGCGGAAACTTTCATAAATAAGAATAAACATTTAAGGCAATGTATAAGTAATACAAAAGCATTTTAAACATGAACTTCAACATAGTATGGAAAAAGTAAAATGAAATAATGCCATTTACTTAATCACATGGATATTCTACTAATCGAATAATCACATGAAATATTAATAACCACTTTCATAATGATGGAATGCATAATTCCAGACAATCATAACCACATAGCCAAGGCCTCGTGCCAAGACTACAAATATGATTTTGCCAAGGCCTTGTGCCAAGACACTAGTTTGTCTCATGAGACCTACCGATGCATCGAGGAGCTATAGCGGACTCCACCCATCACATATTAAGTCCAATTAATTCCCATATGAAAAGTTTTAAACATAACATAAACATTCGTATTAAAACTAGCATACGAAATGTCAATACTTTCACCATAAACCATGAATGGTATAAAAATAACACATCCACAGTCAAACATATCACAAAACCATAAATACAATATAGAAGTTTTGTATAATAATAAATCAACTTCAAATAAGCTTAAAATCCATCAACGGATGTTGACATAGATGAAATCAAAATTATTTGAGAGAAATATCTCTTTTCTCGAAATCATTGAAAAGTCACACATTTATAAAGGAAGTAATTTAAAAGATATTTTTGAATCAAAGTGTCCCATTCCACTTTGAAACATTTGAAAATAAATATCATTTCAAAAACTTCATGTCCATATAAATAAGTCCTTAAAATCATTTTGAAAACATGGACATTAATTAAAAATATTTAGAAAGATAAATCATTAACATTTAAAATTGTGATCTTGATAAAGAATACCTTTCAAAAATTCTTGAAATATTCATTTTAAAATCATTTAAAAGTCACATAATTATAATATAAAAAATTTACTTTGAAAATATTCTTATAATCTTTTACAGGAAGCTTTGACGATTTTATAACAGCAGTAAATAGCCGCACCCGCTGTATAAGTTAAAAAAACATTCTTACCTTAAATTTGTCGAAAGGTAAAAAGTTCCTTATTTGGAAAATGACGAAAAGATTACATTAAAAACACATAAGGGTATAAATTAATTTAACCCATATTCTTTGTAAATAGTAAAAATGTTTTTAAATACATTTCGAAGAAACATGGATGTGGATGATAATGAAATCTCATTAGATTATTACGTATAAACAACCTCAGATAATGAAGAGATTGTGAAATAAACCCTTACCATTTACTTTTCCTTGGTTGAGGGTTGGTTAAACCCCTGTATAATGGTGAAATAATTATTATTAAATTATACAAGAATAATATATATTAATATGGTATCATGTATGATCTTTTAACATTTCTTTGTTAATAATATCTTAGTATTATCGTCGTTTCGGGTGTTAACTTAAGTGTTTTATTTAATATGTTTTGTTATGTAAGACATGTTTGTCATGGATAGGTTGTATCTTATTCATATCCATAATTATATCAAGTCCTTAAACATTATTTTAAAATCATCAAATGATAATTATACTTGAATGGATACGATGGAGAATTAATCTCATCGCGTTCGTGGAGATGGTAGTTCGTACGTACGCACGAACGACAATATCATTCTTTTGATATTAAAGTAATAAATAATTTGATATTATATCATATATACAGAATCATTATCATGTTATTTTTATTATTTACATGAGTTACACATCATTATTATACCATCCATATAATAATATATTGAATAACAATTACACCACGATGTGGAGACGGTAAGCCGTACGTACGCACATATGGTGACATGTTATTCAAAGGGTGGATATAATACTGAATATTGTTGTACCATATTTATAATAACATCATAGTATATATAAGATACTAGAGTTATTATTTTATAATGTTAATAACAAAGAAAAGCAGAAGTGGAAGAAGATATGAATTTGAAAAAGGGTGGTGAAAACATTACCTTTTCTTCGGATTGTTCATTTTCATTTCATCAAATGGACTCCTTAGGTTGGTTTTCTGATCAAAATAAGGCCTCTAGGTTTTAGTTAGGGAATTTGAGAGAGTATTTGGGCATAGTTTGGTCGAACAAAAAGGCTTTGATGGTGTGAAGAAATGAGAAGGAGGAGTTCCCTTTTATAAGAGGAGTGAGGGGCACCTTTGGAAAAGCAAGAAATATTTATTTATAATAAATTCATATTCAGATTCTAATTGCTCCAAAGTTGATTATTAAAGGTTTAAGGTGGGTATAGGTCCAAAACCATCCAACCAATAGAATTTAGATAGGTTTGGGTCATTATATTAACCTTATCGTTTTTGTTTTAACTCTTAGTTAATTAGTTTCACATTTACTATGTCACTTTCTATTTTTATATTATATAGTTAATAAACGTACTATATACATCCAAGAGACCCCCAAGTGGTCCATTAATGATACACCTATCATGATATAAGTTTCTTGTCCGAACCTTAGATTTTTAAGAATTTAATATCAATTAATAATATAATATTTTTTTTAAAAACTCTTTTATGTCAATTTTGACACTATTCAATAGTTGAATTTTGTGAAACTCATAACAGAATTATTACTTCCAACTAAGTCCATTAAATAACTCCTAATATTCAATATTATCCTATAAAATTAGTTTAAGTCATTAAAAGTCTCAAATTATATTTATTTGGGTATTTATAATATCAATTATTTTAAATTTTCTCTATTATGGTAATTACAGCATCATCATTATGTCATACATAAATTATATTATTTAATCTCTGAAAATTATAAATAAAATAAAATTATGTAGGAAATATTTTTATCTTTCTAATGAATATTTATACTCGAAAATACAACATATATAACCCTACTTAAAAATTGTTTTTCTAAAAGATATATGCTTGTGTCATTTTTTTATTCATTTAAACTTAATTAAAATAAAGTTTCCCTATCACCTACAAGTGGCTCCATGTGGTCTCAAAATAGACCAAAAGATGACTATGGTCTAACATGTATCAACCAATAAGTCTAGGACACGTTTTAGGGTAATATAGTATTATTATAATATTACTTTTTAAGCCTTATTTACCGGATTTACCCTTAACCATGGTAAATAAAATATTTACCGAAATAATTATTCAAAATGTCTAAAAATAAAAGTTACCAATTTACAGAATTTGAACATCCTGATACCAAATATGGAATCCGTGTTTCCAAATTCAAAATACAGAAGAGGTAGAAATTAATTTAAAATTAATTCCCGTTGTTAAAACAAAAAGCGTGTTTTTATGAGATAATAACTATCAAAAGATTGACACTTGTTTATGTCCGGTGTAATTGTAAAATTATCTCCAATGACCAACATTGTATTAAATGGTAAAAAGATATTCTAAATATACTTTATAAGCACTCAAATTCATTATTTATCACTAATAATTTTTTTGATTAAAAATTTTGTTTTTAATTAAAATTTAGTAATTTTCACTATTCATCAAAATATTAAAGCTATCCGAAAAGTACAAAAATTTTAACCTAGGCTATTTTTGATATTTATAATCCAAAAATGAAGTCCATTTTGAGAGATTGAATTTATAAAATTTCAAAAAGTAGGTATTACTATTCATAACGGCTAGTTTGGTAAGTAATGGTGTGCTTTAACTCGGTGTTGCGTGTAGTGCAAGTTATTGAATTATTTTGAAAAATAACACACTATGAAATCTTGGGATGTTACATACTCCCCTACTTTAATAAATTGTATCCTCGCAATTTGAAATTATTCTTCGAAAATAAAAGATTGAAAATAAAAAATATCTTTGTGGGAAAACCCACATCGGAAATTGGGTTACTAAAATTTAGTTTTAATATGAGGAAAAGAGAAATGACAGGACCACCACAAAATTATGATCTCAATTAGGATAACATTGGCGGAAATTAGAGACATATAATTTGAGGAAAAACGTAAATATTTATAGGTAGTTACTGAAGTCATCAATCACAAATAAGTGTAAAATTGAGGTCCTTAAATTCATCCATCTATGATGATTTGAAATACCATCAGTTCAACAAAACATAGGGTTTTTGGATAACACGTTTTTGGATTTAGGATTCCTTAAATAAAGTATAATAATTAATTTCTTCATAGAATAAGAGAAAAAGAAAAATATATTCTTGAAAAGTGGAGTTCCATCCTTTAACTAATTTCTACCATAGACTCATATTTCACTCTAAATGATAATAGAACTTAAAAATAATATTCTATTTATCCTATTCGTATAGGGTTAAAAAATGAATTTATAATTCATCTAGATTAACCTTAAAAAACGACATTATTTCATCGAGGACATCACGTGGGTCAGTGGTAGGTGATACACTCTTGTCACCCTTCGGTTGGGGGTTCAAGTCTCGTGACCTTACCAGACGTGACGGGTTGCCGCCCGACCTCTGGGTTGTCCTTTTATGGAAATCCAAAATAATCCAAACTAGAACTATCCAAAATACTTCAGTCCAAAATTTATAAGGAAGGTAAACCCTATAAAGATCCTTTTTTCAGCGTAATAACATGTGAACACCTTCATCATGTATTTTTTTTAAACACTACAACATCCTGAATTACCATAAAACCTTATTGATTACATTCATGATCCCTCATTCCTTAAAGAATACTAGATATACTCCTTCAATCCAAAAATGTTTTAAACCACAAAAATGATGGAATATACAAATCATTAATCAGTTTCAAGGTAGCCAAGAATATCCAATATAATTTATCCAAATCAATCATGTATTATTCCAAAATCACTACCTCGGTATCATAACTATATTACGGTTTATCATTCTCTCAACCATATATTTTCCAAAAAATTATCCTGCTATTGAGTCACTTTTCTTTGTTCCACACAATCTCAAGTCCTTAATGAAATAGTACTGTAGTACAATCCTTATATACTCCAAAATTATTATAACAAGTACATTGTTGATACAACACTCAAATGAGATTATCAACATAGGAACACTAATCATTCATCTTCATCTGTGGTAGTATCATAACTTGATTATTATCCAATAGCATCATTTTCGGCATAGTCTGATGACTGGGATATAGGTTCGCGTAGTGTCCAATCTCCTTGCAAATGAAGCATTGAACATTTGAAACCATTTTCTTACCCTTGCAGTCATGTACTTTGTGCCCTTTTCCTCCATACTTATAACAAACTCACATTCCTTTCAATCAAGTTCTAGGGTATTTCTTCCCACAGTTATCACATATGGGAAAATTCTTCTTTTCCCTCTTCCCTTTATCCATCTTTATCTCTTCCATCCTTTTCTTCTCTTGCTTCCCTTCAAAGCCATAGGACTCAGTAAACTCTTTACTTGTCTTATCAATAAATGATATTATTTCTTCATATGATGATAATATATGGGAGACTATTTCTCTTATAAATTCTAGCTTAATAACATGAAAGATATGATCCTTCTTCTCTTTGGATCATGTGTATTGTTGGAGTTCTCATTCCATATAATGGGTGCCATTTATAAACAATGGCATAAACTAGATCAGTTTATGAATCAAAATACATAATCTCATACTTAAAAAATACTTAACATAAATTGAACTATTTATGGATATAATCCATAATCATAAGAATGTTTTCTTTGAGGAAGTATATACTCATAAACCCTTCATAATGATTTGTAAAGAAAACGAGAGTTATCCTAAGCATATCCCCCGAGAGTGTGGTAACCAAGAGTGAAGCAAGGCCCGTTATCGTGCACCAGTTCCCGTTCAAGTCCAGATCAATGTGGTGTTTTCAGGTTTTACCCCTAGGTACATCTGTGCCAGAGCCGCCTCTACCTGCTCGTATCCAGACAAGGATGTATTTCTCGGAAAACTCACAAAATATATACAATACCAAAATTCTATTATGTTCTTCTATACTAATCCTCAATGTCCATCTTAAATATATGTGCTCTAATCAAAGTTTATCTAAATCTAGCTTCCAAGTTTTGTACTAAACTTCCTCTGATACCAACTGTAATGCCCCGACCCCAGTTACCCAGAGTCGGTGAATTATTACATAACATTGGCATGATCACAAGCAAGTTCAAATCTCTAAAGACCGATTGGTTTAGTAGCCTTGGACACACTAGATATATTCATAAAGTTTTACATTACATCATAAGGTGAAAAACTACTACAACAACATAGTCTCCATAGTCCATACTCTTATCCCCTCACACTATCCCTGCAGGTCATTCATAAATTACATCTTCACATCCTGGGAAAAATAAAACATTGAAAAGGGGTGAGCTCTAATGCCCAGTAAGGATAACAATATAGCGGAAACTTTCATAAATAAGAATAAACATTTAAGGAAATGTATAAGTAATACAAAAGCATTTTATACTTGAACTTCAACATAGTATGGAAAAAGTAAAATGAAATAATGCCATTTACTTATTCACATGGATATTCTACTAATCGAATAATCACATGCAATATCAATAACCACTTTCATAATGATGGAATGCATAATTCCAGACAATCATAACCACATAGCCAAGGCCTCGTTCCAAGACTACAAATATGATTTTGCCAAGGGCTTGTGCCAAGACACTAGTTTGTCTCATGAGACCTACCGATGCATCGAGGAGCTATAGCGGACTCCACCCGTCACATATTAAGTCCGATGCATTCCCATATGAAAAGGTTTAAACATAACATAAACATTCGTATTAAAACTAGCATACGAAATGTCAATACTTTCACCATAAACCAGGAATGGTATAAAAATAGCACATCCACAGTCAAACATATCGCAAAAACTTAAATACAATATAGAAGTTTTGTATCATAATAAATCAGCTTCAAATAAGCTTAAAATCGATCAAAGGATGTTGACATAGATGAAATCAGAACTATTTGAGAGAAATATCTCTTTTCTCAAAATCATTGAAAAGTCACACATTTATAAAGGAAGTAATTTAAATGATTTTTTTGAATAAAAGTGTCCCATACCACTTTGAAACATTTGAAAATAAATATCATTTAAAAACATTCATGTCCATATAAATAAGTCCTTAAAATAATTTTGAAAACATGGAAATTAATTAAAAATATTTAGAAAGATAAATCTTTTAAACATTTAAAATTATGATCTTGATAAAGAGTACCTTTCAAAAATTATCAAAATTTTCATTTTAAAATCATTTAAAAGTCACATAATTATAAAATAAAACATTTACTTTGAAAATATTCTTATAATCTTTTAAGGAAAGCTTTGATGATTTTATAACGGCGGTAAATAGCTGCACCCACCGTATAAGTTAAAAAAACATTCTTACCTTAAATTTGTCGAAAGGTAAAAAGTGCCTTGTTTGGAAAACGACAGAAAGATTCCATTAAAAACACGTAAGGGTATAAATTACTTTAACCCATATTCTTTGTAAATAGTAAAAATGTTTTGAAATACATTTCGAAGAAACATGGATGTGGATGATAAAGAAATCCCATTAGATTATTACGTATAAACAACCTCGGATAATGAAGAGATTGGGAAATAAACCCTTACCTTGTACTTTTCATTGGTTGAGGGTTGGTTAACCTCCTGTATAATGGTGAAATAATTGTTATTAAATTCTACACGAATAATATATATTAATATGATATCATATATGATCTTTTAACATTGCTTTGTTAATAATATCTTAGTATTATCGTCGTTTCGGGTGTTAACTTACGCGTTTTATTTTATATGTTTCGTTATGTAAGACATGTTTGTCATGGATAGGTTGTATCTTATTCATATTCATAGTTATATCAAGTCCTTAAACATTATTTTTAAATAATCATATGATAATTATACTTGAATGGATACGATGGAGAATGAATCTCATCGCGTTCGTGGAGACGGTAGCCCGTACGTACGCACGAACGACAATATCATTCTTTTGATATTAAAATAATATATAATTGGATATTATATCATATATAAAGAATCATTATCATTTTATATTTATTATTTACATGAGTTACACATCATTATTATACCCATCCATATAATAATATATTGAATAACAATTACACCACGACGTGGAGACGGTAAGCTATGCGTACGCACGTCTGGTGACATGTTATTCAAAGGGTGGATAGAATATTGAATATGGTTGTACAATATTTATAATAACATAAAATTATATATATGATACTGGAGTTTTTATTTTATAATGGTAATAACAATGAAAGAAGAAGTGGAAGAAGAAATGAATTTGAAAAAGGGTGGTGAAAACATTACCTCTTCTTCAGGTTCTTCCTTTTGATTTGATCAAAAGGACTCCTTGGGTTGGCTTTCTGATCAAACTAAGGCCTCTAAGTTGTAGTTAGGGAATTTGATAGTGTATATGCGGAGATTTTAGCTGAACAAAAATTCTTTGAAGGTGTGACGAACTGAGAAGGAGGAGTGCCCTTTTATAAGAGGAGTGAGGGGCACCTTTGGAAAAGCTAGAAATATTAATTTATAATAAATTCATATTCGGTTTAAAATGGCTCCAAAGTTTATTATTCAAAGTTTAAGGTTGGGATAGGTCGAAAAACATTCAACCAATAAAATTTAGACAGGTTTGGGTCATTATATTAACCTTATCATTTTGTTTTAACTCTTAGTTAATTAGTTTGACATTTACCATGTCACTTTGTATTTTTATATTATATAGTTAATAAACATACTATATACATCCAAGAGACCCCCAAGTGGTCCATTAATGATAAAAATATCATTATATAAGTCTCTTGGCCGAACCTTAGATTTTTAGGAATTTAATATCAATTAATAATATAATATTTGTTTTAAAAACTCTTTTATGTCAATTTTGACACTATTCAATAGTATATTTTTATGAAAATCATAACAGAATTATTACTTCTAAAATATTAAATTAAATCAATCATAATATGTCATAGTATCCTATAAAATTATTTTAATTCATTAAAAGTCTCAAATTATATTTATTTGTGTATTCATAATATCAATTATTTTAAATATTCACTATTATAGTAATCACCGCATCATCGTTGTGTCATAAATAAATTAAATTATATAATCTCTAAAAATTATAAATAAAATAAAATTATGTAGGAAATCATTTTATCTTTCTAATGAATATTTATAGTCTAAAGTACAACATATATAACCCTGTGTAAAAATTGTGTTTCTAAAAGATATATTCTTGTGTTATCTTTGTATTAATTTTAACTTAATTAAAATAAAGTGTCCCTATCACCTACATGTGGCTCCATGGGGTCCCAAAATCGACCCAAAGATGCCTATGGTCTAACATGTATCAACCAATAAGGCTAGGACACGTTTTAGGGTAATTTAGTATTATTATAATATTACTTCTTAAGCCTTATTTACCGGATTTACCCTTAAACATGGTAAATAAAATATTTACCGAAGTAATTATTCAAAATGTCTAAAAATAAAAGTTACCTATTTACAGAATTTGAATATCCTGATTCCAAATATGGAATCCACTTTTCTAAATTCAAAACACAGAAATTGCAGAAATTAATTTAAAATTTATTCCCGTTGTTAAAACAAAAATCGTGTTTTTAAGAGATAATAACTATCAAAAGATTGTCACTTGTTTATGTCCGGTGTAATTGTAAAATTATTTCCAACGACCAAAATTGTATTAAATGGTTAAAATATATTATAACTATACTTAAAAACTACAAAAAATTATTATTTATCACTATTAATTATTTTGATTAAAAAAGTTTTTTTTAATGAAAATTTAGTAATTTTCACTATTCATCAAAATATTAAAGTTTTTCGAAAAGTACCAAAATTTCACCCTATGCTAATTTTGATATTACGAATCCAAAAATGATTCCCATTTTGAGAGATAGAATTTATAAAATTTTAAAAAGTAGGTATTACTATTCATAACGGCTAGTTTGGTATGTCATGGTGCGCTTTAACTCGGTGTTGCGTGTAGTGCAAGTTATTGAATTATTTTGAAGAAATAACACACTATGAAATCTTGGGTTGTTACAAATACTCATGTATTTAAATGAGAATTATTTGATAGATCACTACCATTATAATTTCACATTATGTAATCATCACCATTCATATAGATCTCTTCTAGACTTAATTCGTTTAATTTAATTATTGATAACCTTTCTAAATGAAAAAATAAAAGGGTGATATCAAATTCTCAGAAACAGTAAACAGAAATATTATGTATTGAATGACATCGAGGAGAAAATTAATTTCATATGATTATGATGATATAATTCCCATTTATTAGAGAATAATAATGGAACTCATTCTCATAAATAAATGAACCATCAACAATAAACAGGGTTTAATCCATTAACAGAGGGAATATTCTTCTGAATCCGTTATTCTATGTCGTGTGATATCAACCATTATTAAAGGAAACATTATATACTAGTATATATAATAAATATCTCTAGTGAACTCTTAAAAACCCTTATTAAATCTTTAAAAATTGAATAACCAAACAATAAACCTCAATACCAAATTAATTAGAGCTCAATGTCTGCACACAAATCATATATGTTATTTCGGGATCACCATTTTATATTTGGGTGCACTAATCACAAATCAATGTAAAAAACCATAAATCGTATAGATATAGATTTATTTTAATTATTTAATTCATAAGAAAAAATTTATTCATTTTATTAACAGATTAACCATTTGAAAAGAATCCAACTTCATTACATTCTCATTGAAACATGGTTAAACTGTTGAAATGAAACAACTTCCATGAAAATATATTTCAAATATAAATTACATTTTGAAAATAAATTGGTTCTACGACAATTTCATTGAAATAATACTAATCTATCCAAATAACGAATCTCAGTGTTATCATAGCATAATATCCTATTTTGAGAATAATAAACAACAAAGGATTTCATCTTAGATAGAAAAATAGTTTTGAAATATTACATGAAACTTTTATTCAGGAAAATAAAAATTTATGGAAAATAAAATATTATTATTAAAAATAATTAATAATAAAATCAAATCCATTTCATAGAAATAAAACAGTGAATCATTTTATGGAATATTTAAAAATAATTTGATATAAGTTTTTATGAAACCTTTTAGAATTAATGTTTTTTAAAACAAAAAAGATTCACAAAAACAACTCATTGAAAATTCCATTAATAAAATATAATTCACTCTTGAATAAAATAATGGTCTTGATTACAAAAATTTCCCATCATTCCATATATATTAAAACCAATATTATGTTCACATTTTCATTAAAATCCTAACGTACATTGTTTAGAAAATACTGGACAATTCCATACATTTTTTTGTAATAATTTTAAATGAGAATAAAATAAACTAATAAATAATTTCTTCAATTATATGAAAATAATTTCAAATCCTTTTTTGGATATATGGTTTTGGAAGAAAATGTTATTTTGACCAAAGAGGGAAATCAATACGATTTTTCAAAAAAAATAATTTGAAATTATGAGTACATTAAGAGAGGAAAATGATGTGAAAATATATATTATCATAAAATTACCATATTAGAGAATAATTAATGAGTTTCTTGAGAGATAATACATAATATTTTATTGTTGTTTTCATAATCATAAATAATCTCAATAAACAATGTGATTGTAATATTAAACTCTTACCACATTGGTAACATTGATTCATAATCTTGATGAAATAATAACAATAAATGTAACATATAATATCAATAAAATAACTATAATCATGATATAACATGTCAAATATGAGGTATAGATACCACATAAAATAATAATGGTATATACCATAAAATATGTCTCAATGAATGAAAATAGAGTCAATAATACCTTACCGCTAGGGCATATTTTGAATCGTATTCCCTATGAAATAGATAACCTAAATCCATAAATAAGTAAAAATAAATTTCATTTTAATATATATATAATACTTTCTTGGAATTTTTATTCACCACATACAAGAAACATGTGGTTTCTATGGAATTCTTCTTATAGAATTAAAAAAAATGTTAGATAGAGATCCCTAAACACATTAGTAATATTTTAAATCATAATCCCCAATAACGAAGAAAATAAAAGGAAACAATGAAAATAATTAAAAGGATTATATTGTTGAGTCAATATGGTTTTCCTTATGAATTTTACATTCCTACATACTTGAGTAAGATTGTTAATATAATATGTTTTCCTTATGACATGACCATTCATTCTTGTTTTGAAAATCACAAACACCTTATCTTAAGGAAAATATCATTTTACCATGTGTTTTACTTCTATAAAGAAAAATTTTCTTTCCCAAGGAAATTTTACCTTACCATGTTTTACATTGTTCTCTCTCTTGTTTAAGTATAAAATTCAGTGTCATATCTAAATCCATGGAATCATCTGATACTTTGATATAAAGAATTTTGTTTAAGACTCAGAATTCTGGACATGAATGTTTATGAAGTTCAACTCTGAATTCTGGATACGAACATTATGAAGTTCAACTCCAAATTCTGGATAAGAAAATATATGAAGTTCAACTCCGAATTTTGGATATGAACCTTTATGAAGTTCAACTCCGAATTCTAGATACGAAGGTTTATGAAGTTTAAATCTAAATTCTAGTTATGAACTCTCATAGTTCGACTCCAAATTCTGATTATGAACTTATGTAATGTTCGACTATGGATTCTAGTTGTGAATTCTGATTACAAGATCTTATGAATTCTAACTACAAATTCTGATTATTAATTCAGAATACAAACTTCTCTATGTTCAAACTTCGAGTTCTCTGAATACAGGCTCCAAACCCTTATGAGTTCTGACTCCGAATTCTCATGAACTCTGACTCTGAACGTTGTAATTCCAGGTTCGGAATTCCTAGAAAATAGAATCTGAATATACTTATATCATAGAATCCGAATTCATTTTTTAGACTCTGAACATTCATTTTCTTACATTCCAAATATCGGATTTTAGTTATACTTATACTTGTTTTGTTATAAAATGATGTCGTGCTTTCAGTTACTAACTACCCATTGTTTGAGTGACACGTGTACAGGTCCCTCTTAAATTTAAGGAAAAATATGATTGTTGGAGGAGGCAGCCGACCGTTGGAGATGTGCCTATAAATAAGAGCTCATTTGAAAAAGCTCAGGACTTTTGGAATTTTTGAAGCATAGAGCATTCATATGTGATTTCTAGAGAGAGAGTCTCTTATAAACTTTTAGGTTTCATGCAGAATGTTTGAACGGATTGTTCAAACTTTTCTTTGTGCAGATTTTATTTTTGCGACTCTGATTGTTGTTGTGTACAATCAAGGGCTTCCGGGGATAGTAAGACATAGTTTCCAACTACCTTGAAGTTGAGGTCTTTCAGGGATAGTAAGAAAGACTATGATCATTGTATCTAGGGCTTACCCTAGTGTGGGCAAGATAGACATTCTTGAAAGTATAAATCAAGGGGCCTTTATCCAAGGTTGTTTCATACCCTTGTTTTTGGGTTAAAAGATTTACCTTGTTACTTGTTTTTTTACAATTGTTCCGCTGAATTTGTATTTTTGAGGAATGTATAACTATGTTATACTTCCTTATACTTTTACTCTGATTTAGTTAGATTCTATAAACTTTAAGGTAAAATCATATTTGTTGTCAACTTTTGTTAAATTTCATTTATAGAAACACTTTTCCAGAATCAAGCAAGTTATTATAATTTAGAGGTGTTGTGAATTTTTGTTATGAAAAATTTCCTTAAGGATTATTTAAAGTGTACAATTCACCGCCTCTTGTATTTGAGCATCTCATGTTTACATATTTGATCCTACATTTGGTATTATATAGTATATCATTAAGACATACCATCTCAACAATTGGTAACAGAGGAGGTGATCTACAATCCTAAACCAATATAACAATTGGAATCAGAATTTTGGTTCAATCTGAATTAATCCTACTATTAGATTCATAAGAGAATTCTTCTTATTATTTATGGAATTTAATTTTCCGGATTCACTTGTTCAGAATAAATTTTTCCGACTCATATAGTTCAGATTCATTTTTTCTTATAGATTTTATTGTTCTTTATTTTCCATGCATAGGAATATTTTCCTTATTTACAAACTTTTAATATTAACAAGTTTTTGTGGAAATAATCTTCATTAAGATGGTTGGAATACATATTGGTTCCATAAAAAATCTCAATCCAAGTAGACAACCTATCATTGATGAAAATGATTACAAATACTGGAGAGATCGTATGCAGACTTTCATTATCAATACTGGTGTAGATAATTTCGTCATGCTTACTAATGGATATAAAATTCCTGGAAAAGAATTTATTACCTTTACTAATCAAGAAAAACATGAATATCAACTGAATTATAAGGTACACAACACATTTCTTTGCTCAATAACTATAAAAATATATATTCAAATTTCATCTTGTGAAGTAGAAAATTTAATATTGGATAAACTCAAAGATACTCACTTTGGAACTTCCAACGTTATTGAAACAAGAAGAGTTATGCTTAGAGCCGAATACCCGGGATTTAATTTTCCTTATAGAGAACACATATGTAAGGTTAAACAAAGATTCATGACTATTGTGTATAGTTTATAATACATGGGTGAAAAAGGATTAGATGATGAAGCTCTTGTTGATAATATCATAAAAATAATGCCAAATGAATGGGAATCCAAGAAGACAGCTATAGATGAGAATAGAAAGGTTACTCAGATTTCCTTAGATGAGCTGTTTGGAACTCTTCTTCAACATGACGCTATAATGAAGAGAGATACTGATAACATAAAGAAGAATAATGGAAATAGCAGTGTTTCTTTTCCTACAACTTCTAATCATATGAAATCCAAGACTCCCGCAAGAGTTACTATATCCAAATCTAAGAAAATTGTTATCCAATCTGAATCTAGTGGAAGTGAATCATCCGAGAATGAGTTATCCGATCGTTCTCAAAAGATGAACAAGATAGATGGACAGAGGAAATTTCAATCTAGATATAAGAAAAAGAAAAGGAAAGATAAGAATGATTCAAAAGTCACATGTTAGAAATTCAAGAGAGCTGGACATATAAGACCTGATTTTCCTATGATCAAGAAGAAAGAAAGAAAGTAAAGGCATTCTAAGAAAAAAAAAGAAGTTTTACATGGATAAATCTAAGAAATTATTGAAAGCTAATGACACCTGGAGTGCCAGTGGTGGAGACTCTTCATATGAGACATCTGATAATGAATCTTCTGGACAGAAGAATCTTGGTCTAATAGCCAGATTACCTATTGAAAATCGTTGTTTAATGGATAAGGTACACAATGCTGAATATATGACCAATATATCCTTGAATTCTAATGATAGTAAATATTATAACTCTTTCGATGAAGAATCTTATTCTGATGTAGATAATACTTTACCTACCTATAAAGAAGATTCTACGTTTTCCAAACTTCATGATATTGAGAACTCAAAACTCATAGAAAAACATGATAGGGAAAATTCTAGGCATGATATTCTTACTAAGGAAATATTAGATCTTTCTAAAGATCATGATAATAAAAATTCTGATTTTAAAGTATTTCAAAATATCATGGGGAAGTAAATTCTGAGAAGAATAATCTTTCTAAAGATCTAGAAAAAGTAATTTCTAAGAAAAATATTTTCAAGACCAGCTCTAGTTCAAAATCAAATGTTTTTGAAGAAAAGAACCTATTTATCAAACTTAAATCTGAAATATTCTCCATGAGGAAGTGTTTGTCAAACATTGCCTTAGGTAAGGAAAATTTTGATAAAATGTATTCAAAAAATCGACCTCTAAGGAATAGTTCTGGTTTTGGTTATACTGGTTCTAAACCGATTTTTAGTAACAATTATTTTGTTCCTCAAAGTGCTCTATTATTAACTAAGTGTTAGTGTGGTGGACACTAGGAAAATAATTGTTCTCTAAACAAAACCCTGTCTTTAGGATTTCATAAAGCCTATTTTTCTAAAAATATGTGGGTGCCTAAAATTTTTCTTTCTAAGAATTCTGGATCCATGAATGTTTGGATTCTGAAAATCTAACTTATTCTTATTTTCAAGAAAATAGAGAAGGTACCAACAGAAATACATGGTACATTGATTTTGGATGTTCTCGACATATGACTGGTAACAAGTACTATTTTGAGAAGATTATCAAGAAGACAGGAGGAAAAGTAACTTTCAAAGATAATGCTCAGGGCGAAATTATTGGTATAGGAAACATTTTTCTTCTTTGAGAAACATTGATTTCAAATGTTTTAATTTGTAAGGGTCTTAAGAATAACCTTATTAGAAAAATACAATTATGAGATGAAGGTTACCTTGTTAATTTTAGGAATAAAAAGTGCCTAGTACACAATTCCAAGGAAACATTTATTCTTTCTTCCCATAGGCAAGAAAATGTATACACACTAAACATAGAATACCTTAAGAGCCATGATCTACCTTGACTTTGTTCAATGGAAGATCATTCTTGGTTTTGGCATTGAAGGTTAGGACACTATAACCTTAGGAACGTAAGAAAACTTCCTAAGAAAATATTAGTTAAGGATCTACCAGAGCTTAGATTTGATTCTTCTAATGTTTGTGACCCTTTTCAATATGGAAAGAAACATAAATCAGGTAAGAAACATAAATCATGTTTTAGATTAGTTGGTGAAGTCAAAAATACTAATATATTACAGCTAGTGCATATGGATCTTTTTTGTGCAACACAAACTGGAAGCATTGGGGGAAAGTATTATCTTTTTGTATTGGTTGATGATTACACTATATTTACGTGGGTCTATTTTCTAGCCAAGAAGTATGAAGCTTTTTCAAATTTCAAAAGTTTTAGAGACGAATTGAAAAATGATAAAAAAACTTCCATTGAAATCTATTCATAGATATCACGGAGGAGAATTCCAAAATTCTGACTTTGAAACTTTTTGTAGTAGAAAAGGCATTACTCATAACTTCTCAACACCCAGAACACCTCAACAAAATGGTGTTGTTGAAAGAAGAAATATAATTCTTTGAGAGATAACTAGAACCATGTTGAGTGAGTATTATGTAGCCAAACATTTTTTGGCTGATGCTATACGTACTGCTTGTTATATTATAAATCGAGTTTTGATTAGACCTTTCTTAATAATACTCCTTATGAGTTATGAAATGATAGAAAACCTAGACTTTCCTACTTTAAGGTTTTTGGTTGCAAAGTATTAATTCTGAATACTAAATATAATCTTTATAAATTCACACCAAAATCTGATGAAGGAATTTTCTTAGGCTACTCCACAACTTCTATGTCTTATAGAGTTTTCAATAAAAACACTTGTACTGTTGAAGAGACAGTGCATGTTAAATTTGATGAAACTGATCCTTTTGTTTTTAAAGAACCCCACCCTACATCCTCAGATGTGTTTTCAAAAACTTATTATCAACCTTTGATAGAGGATCCTTTTGATGAGGAAAATTATCAAAAGATACTTTGGAATCATTTACCCCAGAAGATTTTCTACCCTATGATGATGAACAAGTTTTAAAAAACACAAATCAGTCGTTTCTCAAGAATCATCCTAGTGATTGAATCATTGGGGATGTAAATCAAACTATAAGGACTAGAAGTTCCTTATGAAATGAAGTATAAAATCTAGAATTCCTTTCCCATTTAGAGCCAAAAATCACTAATGAAGCTTTAGTTGATGATGATTGGATTAAAGCCATGCAATATGAGCTAAATGAATTCGAAAGGAATAAAGTCTGGACCCTGGTTAAAAGACCTAAGGAAGCTTCTGTAATTCGAGTAAAATGGGTCTTCAGAAATAAGTGTGATGAGAATGGAATCATTGTTAGAAATAAAGCTAGATTAGTTGCTAAAGGCAACAATAAACAAGAGGGAATATACTATGAAGAAACCTATGCTCTAGTAGCTAGAATTGAATATAATCATAACTTACTTGACTTTTCAGCATTCTTTAGTTTCATACATTTTCCGATGGATGTCAAATGTGATTTAATTAATGGTTATGTGAAAGAGGACATTTTTTTTGAACAACCACCGAGTTTTAAAGATACAAAACATCTTGATCATGTTTTTTGACTTACTAAAGCTTTGTATGGTCATAAATAAGCCCCTAAAGCCTTCTATGATAGAATTACATGATTGTTTCTTCAAAATAACTATGTCAATGAAAATGCAGATCCAACCCTTTTTATAAAGAAATATAATAAAATAATTTTTATTTTTCATATGTATGTTGATGAAATTATATTTGGTTCAAGTCAACAATATTTAATTGATTCCTTTGCGAATCTAATGAAATCTGAGTTTGAAATGAGTATGATGGGTGCGATAACATTTTTCCTTGTTTTTCAATTTTCTCAAAAACCACAAGGAATTTATATATACCAATATATGTATAATAAATATCTTAAAAATGTATGGATATGAAAACACTAAAAGTATAAGTACTCCCATTGGTACCTCAAACACACTTGATCTTAACGAAGATGGGAAACCACTAGATCAAACTACTTTTAGAGATAGGACAATAAGTCTAATTTAATTAACAGCTAGTCGTCTAGACTTAATGATTTCAGTATACTTATGTGCAATATATCAATCCAATCCTATGGAATCTCATTTAAACGCAGTGAAGTGAGTTTTTTGCTACATAAAGGGAACCATGGATTTAGTTTTTTTTTATTCTTCTAGAAATGATTTTGTTTTGAAAGGTTTTTCAGATACTGGATTTAGTGGATGTGGAATGGATAGAAAGAGTACATCTGGAACTTCTCATTTCTTAGGAGATTCATTAGTTTCTTGGTCTTGAAAGATGCAACACTCAGTAGCACTTTCCACTACTGAAGCTGAATATGTAGCAGCTGGAAGTTGTTGTGCTCAAGTGTTGTGGATGCAACACACACTCACTGACTATGGTATTCATTTAAACAAAACAAATCTTTTTTGTGATAATGCAAGTGCCATTTCCCTTATTAAAAGCCCTGCACATCACTCTCATGCAAAGCACATATATATTAGGCATAACTTTCTTAGGGATCAAACAGAAAAAGGAGATATCATTCTTCAATTTATTGGAACGTAAGATCAACTTGTTGACATTTTCACAAAATCATCACCTTCCGATAGATTTGAATACATTAAATAGTAGTTAGGGATGATAACTATAAGGTAATCTCCCTTGATTAACTTCTTGTTACACCAATCTCTTTAAAGTAATATACTCCTTTTCATATGGTGATTACATTTGTAATGATTGATTTTTTATATTTTTTGTAATGATGTTTATCAAATTTTTCGTACATAGTATTTTTTTAAAAAAATATTGTAATGAAAATTTTCATAGTTAGTTTTTCATGTTTTTCATAATAAAATTTTCGTAGTTATATTTTTAAAATTTTCGTAATGAATATTTTCATATTGATGTTTTTTCAATGAAGATTTCTGTAATGAAATTTCCATACTCAAAATATTTGTAGTGGAATTTTTCTACTCAAAATTTTTGCAATAAAATTTTCAACCATAGATATTTCGTAATAATTTTTTCATATTAATTTTTTTTAAATATTACGTTATTCAAGAAGAATATCACCTATTACGAATAACCTTCCTAGCAATCCGAATGGTATGATTTCCTTCTTAAGTTTTCGTTGCCATTATTTCACAACTGATATTTTCTTTGTATTTTAAATTCTCAAATTATTGGTTTTCCTCAAAAAACCACAAAATATTATATCCTACCCATTTTTTTCCTTTCGGCTATCATATCAACCGTTAGATCTGTTCAATAGGTTTCTCAACCGTTAGATTGTATTTTGAAGATGAATGGTAACTTCCATCACCTATATAAAAGACCCATGAATGGTTGTCCCACATCGTATTTCAAGCTCTCATGTGCTGAAGTTCTGCCCCCTTTCATTAGCCCGTTCCGAATCTTCATGAGTTCTTCCAATCCAAATATCTATAGAATATTCTTCTCAAGAGATGTCTACAGTAAAGCCAATCTCCAATTTTCAAGTTTATAGGGAATGGTTGGTCCATCCGAACTTCTTCAAATATGATTCTATTATTTCGAAGAATATCAGGATTAATGGATGGGAGTGCGTGTGCATATCAATGATAAGAAATCAAGACTTGGTTTATCTGGATTTTATTATAGAATTTTATGAGCCAGTTTCTTTTTTTAAGGAAGATGGTAGGGAATAGTTTTCCTTCAACAGTTAGGGGAAAAATTATAAGCTCTCACACACCAAGGCAGCTAGCTTGGTGGAGTTATATTATTAAGGGGAAGCTGAGTTTTTCTCTCACAAACTACTAGACGTTCAAGGAATTTTTTTTAAGGTGAATGATTTGGATTGTCTTGGACTATCATATGTCAAGACCGCAACGATTTCTCATTTATCTATCAACAATTGGATCCTGTTGTTATGGGTTTAAGGTTTTTTCATACCGAGAAAAGGTGATATGGAAACCTTAATGAAAAGTAACATATATATCTTGGATTTCTTAGTAAATCTAAGGAATATCAATTTGATGTGGTACATTCTCATTATGATAGATAATATCAAAAATCGGAATTTTTGAGCTGAGATTAGTATGTATCCCGCCTTACTTTAAAAGTTGATAGTTCGATGTCTTGAATCATTTTAGATCCCTTGAATTTACAAGACATGTAATTGTAAAGTTATGCTTGTAAGTGATGAAAATATGAAAAGAATGAATATGGGATTTTTTAAGGAGGCAGGAGAGTTTTATGATCTACCAGTGGAAGAGGTATAAGACATTCCAAAAAATGGTGAAAATGGTGATCCATCAAAGAAGGCTAGAAAGAAAAGAAATATTAAGGATGTGGAAGTAGAATGAGAAACTCTTAAATATAAGTAAGTACAATCTGCACCTCTTAAACCCAAGAAGCAGAAAGCCTACCTAGAAGATGTTGTAGAAAAATAGAGGGAGGATAAGAAAAATAGAAAATCATGGGTGCCACAGTTCCGTTTAGATCCGGCTGAGTCTATAGCCTTGAAAGATTCAACAGCTGAAGAGCTTGAGAAGAAAGCCAAAGAGATGAAACTTAATAAGAGAATGTCTAAGTCCAAGATTGTGCAATCTCTCTTGAAGGATACTGAATTAGCATCCGAGAATATTCTGGTTCCACAATCTTTCTTAATATAGCCTTTACCTGAGACTCCAGGGAAGAATTTCTTCACTCTGGAAAAATATAAAGAAGAACGTGTTGATGAATTTGAAGAGGTGGAAGAGGAAGAAGAAGAAGGGAGTGGTAACACATGTGATCTTATAAATAAAGTTGAAGATTATCAAGACAAGGGAACCCCATCCAAAAAATTATAACTCTAAACTTGTTAAGCTGAGTCCTCAAGGATTGTCACTCCTGGAAAGAAGAAGAGAATATTGAAGAAAAAGTAAACAAATTGACAGATGAAGAAAGTCTAAATCGTGATTTTATTCATCCTGAGTATGTTGAGGCTAGAAATCAGAAAGAAGTGACTGATGAAGATAGAATTATTAAATTATCTGAAAGTGAGCATGAATCTCTATATAAGGAAGCTGTTCATAAAACTGATAAGGGTAAACAAGTGTTTGTTGATACTCCTAAAAAATAAATAGTGAAGAAGAAGGAATTTAGAGGAACATTAAATTGGAATCTTGTTGATTTAGAGAAACAAGCCTCACTAAGTAATGTATCTGATTCTGAATCATCTTCACTTGGACCTAATTTTGTTGAACAATCCATGAAGAATATTTTCATGTCCATTTTGACATTTTCATGAATATACTCTAGATGCCAGATGGTTCAATGTTCACTTAATCAGAAATCAGATTCAGTTTCCATGGTAATGGACAAAATTTTCAGGATGGAATCAGATTTCAAAACCTTCCTCGGAGGCTACGAAGCTCATAGAAAATCTTGTAAGAAGATAACAAACTAGACAAAGAATTCAATTCAATAAATGAGTGATCTTGATGAATTTAAAGATGGATTCAAGGAATCTTTTGATATAGAAGATGGAAAGATCAAGTATCTTATAAGAAAATTTGAATAAAAGCTGAATCCAGAAGCAAATAATCAGATTCAAGAGGTGAAAGACTTTAATGGAAAGTTGAAATCTGTAGCTCAAAGCTGGGAGAGGGAAAGAGATCTCCGGATTGAGTTTGAAGAGAAGCTTGAGAAGAAAGATGAGTTGATGTATGCTCAAGAAGATGTTCTTATGTCTTAAGAAGAAAGAATCAAAGCTCTAGAGAAGAAATCTAAGGAAGATCACAAAAAATTAAAGAAGATGAAAACCATCGTCAAGAAGCTAATACCCAAGGGAATATAAGAAAAATAAAAAAAATATGATCTTTTCTTGTAATGTATTACCTTGTACAAATTCTTCCAATCTTAATGGAATTATGGTTTCTTGTTTTGTATGGATGTTTGTACTAATATTTCTGGTACTATATTGTTTTTCAATTCCCTCAATTTTTTTTAAAAAATTACAAAGGGGGAGAACGAAAAAGAATTCTAATGGGGATAAAGAAAAAGAATTATATGGGGGAGAAGGAAAAATAATTCTATGTAAATCTTTCTGGAAATATAGAATACAATCCATAGTGCTCCAAATCCTAAGGGGGAGTTAGTCGTATTCACCATTTTTCATATGTAAAGGGAGATAAGTTTTATTTTCAAAGTCTAGATAATTTTTTCTATGTCCTTATATACTTTTTTTGTAAGGATGTTTTTGCTTTCCAAAAAGGGGGAGATTGTTGATTTAATAAGTTTTTCCTTACGAATTTTCCATTCTTTCATACATGGGGGAGATTGTTAAGACAATAAGTTTTCCTCATGTCTTGACCATTCCTTCTTGTTTTGAAAATCACAAACACCTTATCTTAAGGAAAATCTCGTTTTCCCTGTGTTTTACTTCTATACGGAAAAATTTCTATTCCCCAATAAATTGAACCTTAAAATGTTTTAATTTGTCCTTTATCTTGTCTAATTATAAAATTTGGTGTCATATCTAAATACTTGGAATCATATGATACTTAGATACGAATAATTATGTTTAAGACTTTGAATTATGGATACGAACATTTATGAAGTTCAGCTTCGAATTGTGGATAAAAAAGTTTATGAAATTCAACTCCAAATTCCTGATACGAATGTTTATGAAGTTCAAATCTAATTTCTGGATATGAAAATTTATGAAGTTCAACTCCGAATTATGGATACAAACGTTTATGAAGTTTAAATCCAAATTCTGGTTACGAACTCTCATAGTTGGAATCCAAATTCTGATTACTAACTTATATAAAGTTCAACTATGAATTCTGGTTACGAATTCTGATTATGAATTCTTAATAATTCTGACTCATAATTCTGATTATGAATTATGAATATGATCTTCTCTAAGTTCTGATTCTGAGTTCTCTGAATACATACTCTAAATTCTTATGAGTTCTAACTCTGAATCCTCATGAACTTTGACTCTAAACTTTGTATGTTCAGGTTCTGAATTCCTAGAAAACAGAATCTGAATATCCTAATATCATAGACTCTGAATTCATTTTTGGTTCGACTCTGAACATTCATTTTTTTAGACTCTGAACTTTCATTTTCTTACATTCTGAATATCAGATTTTAGTTATGCTTACACTTGTTTTGTTATAAAACAATATCATGCTTTCAGTTACTAATTAACCATTATTTGAGTGACTCGTGTATTGGTCCCTCCAAAATTTAAGGAAAAATATTACCGTTGGAGGAGGGAGTTTACCATTAGAGTTGTGCCTATAAATATGAGCTCATCTGAATGAGATCAGGACTTTTGGAATTTTTGAAGCTCAGAACTTTCAGAAGAGATTTCTAGAGAGAGAGGATCTTATAAACTCTCGGGCTTCATGTAGAAAGATTGAACAGCTTGTTGAAACTTTTCTTTAGCAAGATATTCTTTGTGCGACTCCGATTGTTGCTGTGTACAATCGAGAGCTTCCAAGGATAGGAAGAAAGAGGTGCCGACTACATTGAATTTGAGGGCTTGTGGGGATATCAAGACAGAATCCGATCTTTGTATCGAGGGCTTACCCTGGTGTGGTAACACATACTTTCTTGAAAGTATAAATCAAGGGGCTTTTATCCAAGGTTTTTGGATACCCTTTTCTTTGGGTTAATATATTTAACATGTTACTTGGTTTGCTACACGTTTTCTGCTTCATTTTTATTATTGAGGAAAGTATAACTATGTTATACTTCCTTATACTTATACTCTGATTTAGTTATATTCTATACGCTTTAAGGTAGAATCTTAGTTGTTGTAAACTATTGGTAAATTTAATTTCCGGAATCACTTTTCTAGAATCAAGCAAGTAATTAGAACTTAGAGGTGTTGTGAATTTTTGTTATGCAAAATTTCCTTATGGATTTTTTAAAGTGTACAATTCACCCCCCTCTTGTATTTGAGCATCTCGTGTTTACATATTTGATCATACATTTGCTATTATAGATTATATCATACTCACATACCATATATACATATATTAATGATATAAAATTTCAATGTTGTAATATATAAACCACAGAAAACAAATGTGTGGTGAATTTGTTTATGCTTCCATGAAAAATTGAAAGAGTGGAAATAATTTACATTATCACTTGACATCCTTCATACATTTTCAAAGATAATATATAATAAATAAAATTTTATTATAAATTTGTTATATAATGACAATTAGATATATATTAGCATATTACACTTAATAACTCCTGTTTATTAGATGTTTATTACCAACATCTTGTTAAATTATGTTTCTGGTAATAACATATTTTTTTTCATATATGGTTTGATTTTTTATTTTTGGACTTCTTAGTTTTATCATGGTTACATCATATCCATAACAAAAATAATGAATTTTTTATAATAATAGTATGTCAGTTATAATTTTAATACTAATTATGAAATATGGAATTGATAAATGAAGTATGTTATGATCATGGACATAGTAGGTCATACATACATATAAGTAACATTTAAAATTATCAACGATCATTATATAAATGAGTTAGGTATTATTTTTCATTACCATAATGATAATAATATCATATTAATTATGTTAATGCTACTATAAATATCATCTAATTATTATGATTATGAAAAGCGAGATTTTCATCACTTCATGAAGGTGGTACTCCATGAATACACTAAAAAGTTATCATTTTTCAATTAGTGAAAATTTCAGAAAAAATGATATATTATATTATTAGTATGCTAAATAAGTCATAAATTTAATAGTTATTTCATTTATATCACATATATTAATTACATGTGTCTTTATTATCATCCATGTAAAGCATTAGTGAAAAATGAATCACAATTCTCCACGAGGAAGTAGTCCATCATTCACATTTATGATGTTATCTTATCACCCATGGAATGGAAGGAAAAAAATGAAATATTTTATATGGTGAATCTATAGGTAAAATAATGTTCCAATTTTATTATATATAGCTTATATCCATCACAATAACCAACCATGAGAGGTGGTTATAAAACAATTAATGACATTTATTTGGAGGGGGTAGTCTTTCCTAGATAAAAATACTGATTTCATAACCCATTTTCAGGAAGAGGATATAGATTTATATTATTTTATAAAATAGTAAAATATTATGTAATGGAAGAAATATATGTTATTATATAATAAGTTTATAATAAAAATTTAATGGGTGTTTGGGAAAATAAAACAAAAAAGACCGTTGAGAATTATTTCCTCTTCCCCAAGAAACTTCTTTTGGTTTCCAAAAAATGGATTCTTAAGAAGAATTTTTGACAATAATATTGAATATAATATTATATAAAGGATTTTTTGGAGTAAAATTTTCAGGTATCTTTTGTTCTAAAAGGGTTTGGATGATAGAATTAGATAGGAGAGGGTATGGCCTTTTAGAATGGCAGTGAGAGGAACATTACTAATTATTGAAAACAAAATAGGCCCATCCAAGTTTTTTATATCCTAAAAGGGTCCAAAATAGATTATTATTGATCAATTTACTTGATATGTTATAACTAGGTCCATAAAATATTATTTGATAAAATTTTTAGTTTATTTTAACCCATATATTATTAGTTTCACCTCGGATAAAATTGTTTTCAACTTCTGTAACAAACCGACGAGGTTACCCTCATACCCAGCACCCGACTCAATTCGTCACAGACCAGAAGGGTGTTCCTGATCCCTATGTGCTGGATATAAGCACTCGGTCATCGAACAAAAAAATGATGGAACAATTTCTCCAATCCTGAACAACCACATGTCATATATATACAAATAAAAAAGAAAACATCAGAAGATGAAAAAAAAAATCCATAATAGTAAGAAAACAAATGAAACCGAATAGATTTAATAGATGCTAAAAATAAAAAATAAAAATCCAAAGGAAACGGACTGGAAACAAAATAGCTATTCCAATAATGGAATTGAAGAACTCCATCTATCTCCCCACTATCTATCCATCCTAGCTAACACGAACCTCATCGACTCACTACGTCGCCTTGTCTTTCCTTGTTGTGAAAGACTATCAAATGTCATCGCACTACTAAAACAGTGCAAATGGTGTGGGATATTATTATAGGTAGGATCCCAGCCAAAAAATCCATAATAAGTATATATATAACAAATCTTGTAAGATCCTTTTTAAAATAAAACATGGCATGATAAACATAAAGTAGTTTTATAAAAAACATGATAAACATTTCACTTTTTCATAGTCTTAAATAATTTTAGGAATAACAGTGTCAAAGCAAATTTAATATAAAATGTTTCTTTAAGAATGAACATTCATATCAAGGAGAACTCATAAATACATAAAATACAAAATAAAATTACAATTATAACACACAAAGGAATCATATAGGTCTAGGAAATAGAAAACTCATAATAGAATAGTCAAGTTCACAAAAACATATCCTAGAATAGTTTCCTAGGATTTAGAGAAATACCCCATGCGTAAAACCCCCAAAACCTCACTTTTGGACCCCCTAGAACAACAGACCTAGGAAATAAAGGAAATATACGAGACAAACATTTTTAATAATCAAACTTAAATTGAATATGGCCTCAACAAAAACCATCAACCACCATACCCATGGTAGCACATATGCTCTTTTCACAAACCAATTTATATTACATTAAAACCATTAAAAATAAATTATAATCCATTTATCAGAAGACAGGGAGGACCAACTTTATTTCAAAACCCATTTTCATCAAAAAATAATCATTCATATTTAATAAATCATTTTATAAAGCTATTTTCAAAGAAAAAAAGAAGGTTCATTATAATAGGCTTGATACAGAACCACCTGCCTCAAATTTCAGGTCTCACATTCCCACAATAAAATCCAAAACCAAGAACAAAACCCATCAGTACCAATAGAGACCGTATAATCCCGTCCATGATAATATTGATTCAAATACAAACACAAAAGATCAATGGATGAGTTAAAACCCACATAACCTGAATAAGGATGTCCGCTGCACTAGAACCAATTAAGGAAAAAGGAATTTGTAAGAATATCTCACAACTAATCTAGAATAAGAAAATAAGAATCATCCATCTTAGTTTATAAGATCTGATATCCCAAGTCTATGGTGCTATCAAGATCACTTGAAAGGGATTACTAGAAGGAACACATACATGACATGATGGACCACATACTCAATGAAGATCCAACACCAATCAGAATGATATAGATGATTAGAAACCTCTAAAATCACTTAGGGGGAGTCTATGGTTGAGATCATATAAGATCTAAAAGAAATACTGAACCAAAATAGTCGAACACATGATTTTAAACAAGGCATGGGATGGGTCATGAAATGTACCCCTTTGTCATGACATGTAGGATACATAGTATAAAATACATCAAATTACCTATTTACTTAGGTATAAAATCTTTTATTTAACTCCTACATGAAGTGTACCTCATGTACACTACCTGTACTAGGTCACAACAAGATTTCTCATTAATCTAGTAGTCAATACATGACATGTAACTTAAGTACAAGACGTATACCTATTCTACAACCATCAGTAATATCAAAAAATAACATCTAAGGATTTTAAAACTATAAGGGAAAATAGAAAAGGTTAAAACAAACTTGATCAAGGTAATGAGAAGTTAAAATCTCCCCATCATATGGACTTTCCATCCCTGGGAAGTCATGTGGCAGATATACTCCTTTTAAAAAAATGAGTCCAATACTACCTCATGTAAAAAATATACAATTTAGTTTTCTCAAATGGTCAAACATATCTCAGATCCAGCTTTTCCTCTTTTACAAGCAAATGGTGACAGAAAAGAGGAGAGAATTTCAACAAAACCCAGTCGCCAACCAAAAAAACCAAATGATGATGTTGCCGATCTGGATACGATTTCTATAGACTCTTGGATATAACCATTTTTCACCACACCTCAGAAATATTTGCCAACATCTCTAGTTCTAGACTTGGTCAAACAAAAGCTACTTCACCCACCTCTTCCCAAAAAGGAGTGATTTACCTGGGTGACCATACAGTACCTCGAGAGGAGCCATTTTGATCGACAACTGGTAACTATTGTCGTAAAAAATCTCAACATGTCCCATATGGCTATACCATGATCCACCAAAATAAAAGATGGAGGAATGAAGTATATCCTCTATGATATGAATTACATGAACCTTATTTCCATTTATATGTGGATGGTATGTTGTTCTAAACATTACTAGAGTCCCTATAGGCTCTTGAAGACTTCTCTATAACATTGAGCTAATCCTATGATCCCTATCTAAATCGACGATAGAAGGACTCCCATGTAACCTAAAAATCTCATGTACATACAATATACCCAGATCATTAAATATATATTTGTCTTTGATCGGAATGGAATTTTCAGACTTCGTCAACTGATCAACAACTATCAAGATAGCATTTTTCCCTTGGGGTAACTGTGGTAACACAAAAAAATCCATGGAAACCACATCCCACTTGCAAACTGGCACTCGAAGAGACTAAAGAATACAATTATGTTTCAAGTACTATGCCTTTATCTATTTACAGGTGTTACATTGGGACACATAATATAAAATGTCATGCTTCATACCCTGCCACCAGAATCATATTATAATGTCATAATAAATCTTTTTAGTGTGTGGATGAATGACCCATGAAGAGATATGTCAATAAAACAAGGTTGAACTTCTCACAGGTGATGGGATGAAAAATCGATTCCCTAAGTGAAGTATTCTATCTGAATAAATAGACCAACCAGGAACTGTCTCCCCACTATAAATATTTTCCTGAATCATCTGAAACTTATCATCTTTCTATTGAATTTGTAAGATAGACTCTGAGAGAGATGATGACAACTATAAATTAGTTAGAACCATACCTTAAAAATAATAATGAGTATCTAAGTGAAACTGAGTGAAATTTCCCATATGATTCCACTCCCCCTTCAATTATAGAACTGTTGTGATGGTACATTCCTTCTTAAAGTGTCTGCAACTACATTCCCTTTCCTTGGAGTGTAAGGTATTTGAAGTCAAATGTCTGAAGGTATTCTACCCATCACATATGTATGAGATTAAATTCCTTATAATACAATATATAGCTCAAACTCTTATAATTAGATAAAAACAAGAAATTTGCCTTAAAAAATAGTGATTCCATTACTTAACCACATGGATCACAACCACAACCACTAAATCATGAGTGGTGTAGTTCTTATCATGCGGTTATAGTTGACTAGAGATGTAAGATAGCACATGACCATCCTACATCATCACACATCCCAATAAAGTCCCCAATGCATCACTAAACACCAAGAACACTTTATGGTGCTCCGGTAAGATCAGAATAGGTGCCTATGTTAAAAGTCAATTTAGTCATCGAAGGAAACCATAAAATTTTCATCCCAAGATAATATAACTAATTTCTTCGTAAGAGCAGTCAAAGTTGACACATGGTTAGATAAATCCATGATGAACCATCGGTGGTATCCAACTAGAACATGGAAGATTAGTAACTCAATGGAATTTTGTTGTACCTTATATGAAGAAATAACTTTTACCATATCTGGATCAACTGATAAGCCATGCTAAAAAATATTGTGCCCCAAAAACATTATTTCTCAAATATAACAACTACATTTTGAAAAAATTCCATACAAGTAATGATTTCATTGAATCTATATAACCAAAATCATATGTTTCCCATGATCACCTTCATAAATTGAATAAAACAGAAAATCATCCATAAATACGACCACAATAGTGTCATGATATTGGTGGAATATCGGAATAATAAATTCTATAAAAAATGTATGAGCATTAACCAGAAAATTTTTTATAAAACGTTATTCATAATGGCCATAACCACTCATGATATCCATATTATGTATACCAGATTCACGAACATTGATCTGATGATATACCGACCAAAGATCGATCCTTGAAAACCATTTTTCTCCCTTCAACTAATCAAAAAAAATCATCCAAATGTTAAAAATGATTTTTTTCTTAACTGTAACATTGTTTTACATCTGATAGTACATATAGAACTAAAGTGATCCATCTTATTTCATGGAAATGGGAATAGGGGACTCCCATTGAAAAACACTTGAGCGAACGTAATCCCCCTCTAACAGGCCATCTAACTAGAATCATGAGTTCTTTCAACTCTGTTGGTGCAATAAGGTAAGAAGACATTGATATTGATTGCATTCCATGCACCATGTCAATAATATAATCTAGGTCCCACTATATTGGATGATTAGAGAAATAACTTGGGAAAAATTATAGAATGTATCGGACCACACAAGTTAGATCAGAAATAGAAGAAACATCCTCGGGATCAAACACAACGGTAGAGAAAAAAACTCCCGAGCTCTGTGTAGGAAGTCCCTGCACGACCTGATCTAAAATCCCACTCCCCCTAAAAGACATGAGATCCCCCATCCGTAGTAAGAAATAAAACATGAACATAATAACATTGAACCTCATCTCGATGAACGAAAAGCCAAACCATTTTGATAATGACCTCAAACAGATCAAGATCATGAATGAGAAAATCACAAACCAAATTTGTCTCAGGTATCACTAACGAATAAGGACACTAGAACCCCTAATCATTACTCTTTCCAAAATGTTACACTAACTTCATTTTTTGAGGAATAGGATCCATTGTATGTTTTAGAATATCAACAAAATGTGCAGATATAAATGAGTGGGAGGAACTACTATCAAACCAAGTAGTAGATAATGAAGAGGCCATAAGAAGAAAACCTATAACTGTTTACGAGCCTATATAAACATCCATTGGACACTCATATACTACATGTAACTGATTTACTCTTAAGGCCTATGGCTAGAGCCATGTAGTCATCGAAGCTTCTGATTGAACTATAGTAAACTTTGGAGATAACAAACCCTGACCATAATAAGGTGTATTCTTAAGCAGATAGAAGCCCTGTAAATGACCAACACATCCATATCTATTTCAAGTTATCATGGGAATAGGAAAAGAAAATATAGTGTAACCCCTCTTTATGAACTTTTATAAAGTCAGAGGATCACTACTAACATCAATAGATAGTGCAGAGGAGGCTGGCTGCTGAGACCCACCTCCACCACTCCCGCGATGCTCCTACCACTTCCTCTTCTTCATTTTCCAGCCATTGATTCTATCACCAGTTGGATGAGGGGAGGTAGAAAAGTTAACTTTTCTGGCCATGTCAATCTCTTCCATCATTTCTCTCTCCAATATCTTCGCATAGGTAAAATTATTCCACATGAATACCTTTTATCAATTGTTAGGTCTCAACCAATGTAGGTACTTATACACATACAGGTGGTCATTCCATACCAGGTCTAGATTAAATTAGAAAATCCCAAAATACTAGTTGGTGTTGGATAACACTGATATCTCTCCCCGCAACAATGATAGGAACTCCAAAGATTATTCCAAGAAAGGAGACTAGGGAAAAAAATTCTTCAAGAAAAGGGTTTTGAAACCCTTCCAATCCAAGCCCACATGTCATTCAGCCAAGACCATACAGTCCCGCCAATTATTTCTAGAACCATAGAGTCTTAACATTGCGCACATCACACCAATATTCTTAGGTGTCTTCATGAATTATAGGATTTTATGGATCATGTGCAGAAAATACTCAACCTCTTAATGTTCATTCGTTAATTTAATGGATGGTGGATTCTCGTGAATGAACTCCTGCAATCAATCTCTTTCTCCCTTAACTCTTAGTTGTACTTCAACCTCTTCTTTCTGAACTCATGGAACATCCTGATGGATAGAACAAACTCTCATATGATAATCTTGATGATATTTTTATCCATATGTGGATTTAATTGAGTCCCATCAGCTGCACCACCTTGAGGAACCTGTGGAAGATGTCTGAGATCCATAATGTTGTATACAAAAACATAAGAGTGATCATACAAATAGAAAATATTTGTTTCCACTAGAAAACAAACGTAGTTATAAAATTTTCAAATCATGTTTTAAATAACATTTTTCTAAAATCATAAACATGCATATCAAGGCTAACGAAAAAATCCAAGTAATACAAAACAGAATCACATATATCACACACATAGGAATACTATTGGTCTTTGTAGTAGTCTACTCGTACTAGAAGAATCAAGCACACGAAACTGATCCAAGAACACAGGCCTAGGAAGAAGGGGAATACCCCAAGAGTAAACCCCCCAAAAATAACTATTGGTCACCTAGAATAACATTCCTTGTAAATGGAAGAAATCCCTAAGAAAAATCATCTTGATAATGACAATGAAATGGACGATGGCCTTATGATAAACCTTCATCTTATTTATCCAGTGTAACCCATGTAAACCTTTTCACATACCAATTTAAATTCCTTGAAAACCATTAAAACCCAATTATAATAAATTTATCAAACTTTAGTGAAAAACATTTTTTCATATACACAACAATCATTCCAATATCAAAAATCAATTTATAAATCAATTTTTAATGAAAAACAAGAAGGTTCATTATCATTGGCTAGTTACAGAACTGTTTACCTCAAACTTTGGGTGACACATGCCAGTAATGGAATCCAAAACAATGATTTATCCTCAAAAACACCCACATATAACCTATGAGTAGTCCACAACAAGACTGATTCAAATAAAAAAATGGCATAAGAGAGGAAACCCACATTCATTGAAGAAGGATGTCCACCACAGAACAACCAATGTATTAAGAAGGCATCTAGAATGAATTCACACATCAAATCTAGAAGAAGATAACATGAATAATCCATCATAGATCAGAAGATCTAATAATTCAAGTCTAGGGTGCATTCAATATCAATAGAGTAGGAGAACCAAAAATAACACTTACTCAGAGAGACACACCATAGATGAAATGATGATCCAAAGTCGATCAGATCGATTCAGAACATAAAAATCCACATTAATTCTACTAAGATGGGAATAGGGTCTAAAGCAACCAAGATCTGAAGAACGACTAAAAAATAGATGAACATATGATTTTAAACTCGGCGCGGGCCTGTTCATGTCGTATACCCCATTGGTCCCAATGTATAGGCCACACTAGACAAGTTATACTGAAAAACCTATTGGTTCGGGTTAAAATCTACTATTTAACCCCTAAATGATATGTAACTCATTTACATGATGTGTAATGGGTCACAATATGATTTATCATGAATCTAGTAGTCACTACATGATGTGTACCTCAGGTAAATGACATGTACCTGTTCTCAACCTGTAGTAAACCCAAAAAATTGATGTATGGATTTTATTACTAGAATAGAACATATAAGAAATGGGAATCTTACCCGATCACGGTAACATGATGTAAAAATCCCCCCGCAATAAAAGCTTTCAATCCCTTGTAAGTCATGTGGATGATGTACTCCCTAGAAAATATGAGTCCATTGGTCCCTCATCAATATCCTGCGTTCCCATGTCTCATGAGAATCTGATCCTTGCTGCCATAGAACTTTGACAAAAGGAATAGAATTCCCATGCCAGACATTATCTTAAGAGTCAATGATATCAACTAGTTTCTTCAATATAGAACCATTTTCCCCTAACTCGATTTCTTCACAACTTAGAACATGAGATGGATTAGGGTGACACTGACTAATACAAAAATGGGCATTATCAGTGTTCAAAATGGGCATTAACTACACTGAACAAGCATTGTAAATCTCTATGCTGATAAATTACCTACCTTTTATAACAATAAAATCTACAGTAGCACAACAAAACAAGAACTTCAAAAAATTAAGCATATCAAACAAGTAGTTCACACATATAAAATATATAGTGGTATTCAGTCTAGGATTAAACGACGCAAAATAGTATACACCTAATGTAAAGTACTAATTATTCATTATGATTATCAAAAGTTACCTTTAAACACTATCTATTCAAATGATATCATACATTGAATGAGATAATATATAGAGAGAGTTCAATGTCAGAGCCTTAAGAAAAATTTGATTAAGGTATGCATGCGAGTTATTCTTCATGTTTTTTATGGTTAAGAATCATGTCGAGCTTGGATATGGATTTTGTTTATATATTTTGAGTTCCTTTTGAGATATGTTGCCTTATGACTTAGAGAGATTCCCATGTATATGACTCATAGTAGATCGATTTGGGAGATCCCTTTGGACACATAATGAAACATGTTCTTCTGGTTGATGCCTTTATCTTATACTGTGTTGTCTTCTTTTCCCACCATTTATAGAAATTATAAATTTTGGGGAGATATATGCTTATTATTTTTCTGTCCATGTATCTTGAATAGTAGTAATGTAATTATTTTATTGGGGAACATAATTTAGAATAACCCTTGTCGGTAAAATTTCATTGGTATGTTTCCAATTCATTTTGAACTTTTACTATTTTAAATACTTAGGAATAAGATGGGTTTTATGACTCCATGTAAAAACTATGAAACATGCCTTTTGAGGGAGTTGTTAAGAACACATGTTTTTTAAATTTTATAGAAACCATGTGGTATGAATATATAGTTTAACTAAGTCATTTTTCATGATTGGAACACAGTTAGTTAACTATTTTTCCAAACTGTGCAGAAGTGGGTTTCTTATCCAATGGCTCCCAAAACGTTGATGAACAGTTTGGAAAACTGCCCAACCAGACCATGAAAGTAGCTGATGATATGGCATAATTTATGGGATTTCAACATATTTCCTCCCATTCCCTTCCCAAAACATATTGTAAGATCCCTTTATCTTGTATATATATCCAATTTAGATCCTCTATTATTTTTTCTTTCCCTTTAATTCTTATCCATATCCCTTTCCTCTTTGTTTTCATCCCTCACAATGAACTCTAGGGATAAAGGTTTATATTTATGGTTTGTGATGAATTATTAATGGGGTATTATTTTATAAGGGCTACATAAGACTCTATGAGGCTTTTTTATGTGTCTTATGTCATAGGTAATGACTTTTGTATTGTTTTATGTACACAAGTTTTTGTTTTCACTTAAAATTATGTCAATTTTAATCAAAAGAGAGACACTTTGAGTGATAAAGGTCACACCATGCCCCAAATTGAGGTGGGGTTGACTCTTACACATCAAAAATGACACATGGATCATTCTCTTAAAGTATCAACACAATACAAATGCGTTTGGTCAGTTCTCTGTATGTTAGTTCTTGTTTTCACTTAAAATTCTATCCATTTTAAACAAAAGAGAGATAGTTTGACTGATATCGGCCACACCATACCTCATATTGATACAGGGTTGACTCGTACACATCACAGATGATCCATGTATCTTTTTCCTAATGTATTAACATTATCTGAATAATTTTGATCAGTTTCTGTATGTCAGTTGTTGTTTTCACATAAAATTTTGTCCATTTTAAACAATGAGGGACACTTTAAGTGATACCAGTCACACCATGCATCATATTGAAGAGTGGTTGACCCATACACATCAAAAATGACCAATGGATCATTATCCTAATGTATCAACACAATCTGAAGGTGTTTGGTCAGCTTTCTGTATGTCAGTTGTTGTTTTCACATAATATTCATTATATTTTAAAAAAAGAGAGAAACATTGAGTGACACCGGCCACACCATGCCTCAAATTGAGACAGGTTTGACTCTTACACATTACACATGACCCATGGATCATTTTCTTAATGTATCAACTCAATCAAAATGTGTTTGGTCATTTTTTTTGTACGTCAGTTGTTGTTTTCACCTAATATTCTGTCCATTTTAAACAAAAGAGAGAAATTTGAGTGATAACAGAAACATGATGCCTCTTATTGAGGCAGGTTTGAATCATACACATCAAAAATGACCCATGGATCTTTATCCTAAAGTATTAACACAATTTGAATGTGTTTTGTCAGTTTTAGGTACATTAGTTGTTGTTTTTATATAAAATTCTGTCCATTTGAAACAAAAGAGATACACTTTGAGTGATACTGGCCGCATCGTGCCTCAAATTGAAGTGGGGATAAATCTTACAGGTCACATATGACCCATGTATCGTTTTCCTAATTAATAAACACAATCTAAATGTGTTTGGTCAATTCTCATTATGTCGGTTGTTGTTTTCACTTAAAATTCTGTTCATTTTAAACAAAAGTGATACACTTTGAGTGATATAGGTCACACCGTGTCTCAGATTAAGGAGTTAATGACTAATACAAATCCAAAATTACCCATGGATCTTTATCCTATTGTATCAATACAATCCAAATGTGTTTGGTCAGTTTTCAGTACGTTAGTTGATGTTTTCACATAAAATTTTGTCCATTTTAAACAAAATAGAGACGCTTTGAGTGATACCAGCCACACCATGCCTCAAATTGAGGTGAAGCTTATTCTTAAATGTCAGATATGACCCATGGATCATTTTCCTAATGTATCAACACAATCTGAATGTGTTTGCTCATTTTTCTGTATCTTAGTTGTTGTTTTCACATAAAATTATGTTCATTTTAAACAAAAGAGAAACAATTTGAGTGATATCGGTCACACCATGCCACATATTGAGGAAGGGTTTACTCATAAAAGTCAAAAATTACCCATGGATTGTTCTCTTAAGGTATTAACTCAATAAAAATGTGTTTGGTCAGTTTTATGTGTGTCCGTTGTTGTTTGTACTTAAAATTCTATCCATTTTAAACAAAAGAGATATTCTTTGAGTGATAACAGACACACTTTTCCTCAAATTGACGTGGGTTGACATTTATAGATCACACATGTCCCATGGATCGTTTTAAAAATGTATGAACACATTATGAATATGTTTGGTCGGTTTTCCATACGTCGGTTGTTGTTTTCAATTAAAATTTTATACATTTTAAACAAAGAGAGACACTTTGAGTGATAACAGGCACATTGTGCCTTAGATTGTGGTGGGGTTGACTTTTACACATCATATATGACCCATGGACCATTTTACTAAAGTATCAACACAATCATAATGCATTTTGTTCAGTTTTATGTATGACAATTGTTGTTTTCGCATAAAATTATGTCCATTTTAAACAAGTGAAGGACAATTTGGGTAATACTAGTCACATAGTGACTCATATTGATAAAGTGTTAACTATTACAAATCACTAATGACCCATTTATCATTATCCTAATGTATCAACACAATCCAAATGCTTTTGGTCAGTTTTCTGTATGTCAGTTGTGGTTTTGACTTTAAATTTTGTCCATTTTAAACAAAAGATAGACACTTTGAGTGATAACAGTCACACCGTGCCTCACATTTAGGAAGTGTTTACTCATAAACAACAAAAATGACCCATGTATAGTTTTACTAAAGTATAAATACACTCCGAATGTGGTTTTTTGGTTTTCCATACGATAGTGGTTGTTTTCACTTAAAATTCTGTCCATTTTTAACAATAGAGAGACACTTTGAGTGACACCGGTCACACCGTGACTCAGATTGAGCTGGGATTGAATTTTACACATAATAAATTTCCCATGGATCATTTTACTAATGCATTAAAACAATCTGAATGCGTTTGGTCAGTTTTATGTACGTCATTTGTTGTTTTCACTAAAAATTTTGTCCATTTTAAACAAAAGAGAGACACTTTGAGTGATACCGATCACACCGTGCCTTAGATTGAGGATGGGTTTACTCGTACAAGCCATAAATGACCCATGGATCATTATACTAATGTATCAACTCAATACGAATGTATTTGGTCAGTTTTCTGTACATTAGTTGTTTTTTCACTTAAAATTCTGTCCATTTTAAACAAAACAATAGACACTTTGAGTGATACCAGACACGCCGTGCCTCATATTGAGGTGGGGTTGACTCTTAATTATCATAAATTACCCATGTATCATTATCCTAAAGTATATACACAATATGAACGTGTTTGGATAGTTTTCCGTACAATAATTGTTGTTTTCAAATAAAATTGTGTCCTTTTTAAACAAAAGAGAGCCACATTGGGTGACACCAGTCACACCATACCTTAGAATGACGTAGGTTTGAATAATAAATTTCAAAAATGACCCATGGATCGTTCTCATAAAGTAAAAAAACAAAATCCTAATGTGTTTGGTCAGTTTTTTGTATGTCATTTATTGTGTTCACTTAAAATTCTGTTTATTTTAAACAAAAGAGAGACACTTTGAGTGATATTGGTCACACCGTGCCTCAGATTAAGGCATTTTTGACTATTACATGTCACAAATGACCCATTTATCATTGTGATAAATTGAAATCATAGATGTGGGGGGGGATACCCTGTGGAGGATGGAGGTTCCAACAACATTCATTTTCTTATTATGGATAATCAAAAAACATACAATTTATACCAATGAAAATTTTCAACGCATGGGAATCCATTTGGCATCTCAATTATCATACTGCAATCAACTTAGGGTAGAGAATTTTACTCATCATTTCTTTGAATTTGAGTGAGCATGCGTGATATGACGATATTTTGGATATTTTACTAGTTTTTCTAAACCAAAGCCCATAGAAAAGTAGTTCATCATTCTTGTATGTTTCCAGTGAATTTCATCTATTATAATAGAAAATGACTCATTGGAGAAAATATTTTTTATTTAATAACAATTACAAATTTCTTACAAACATTTACATACAACTATGTCTCATCTTTTGACCTCCGTTAACACCTCACGAAAATGTCCACTAATTATACCCATCCCCAAGTTAGATCTTCATGTTATTTTTGTACAGTCTTCCATCGGGTATGCGGCCCACTCATTTATGAAAAAATCTATATCATCTTGTGAATATAAGGCCTTTCGATAGTCAGAGTTGTACTTCATAATATATAAATTTTGAATAAATATAGAATTTAAATGAAATAGTTGTTGTTTTTTAAAATACAACTTTAGGGATGCTATTTTGTTGATGTAAAATGTTATCTCTCATAAATTTATAGACATAATAACCACATTATTTTCTATTTGGTTGTATTGGAAACTACAAAAAAATCATCATTATGAGAATAATGTACATGTTTTGATATGTGTTTGGATAGTGAAATTTCATTATATATACCCTAATACCTGTCCAGAACTAGTAGTTTCTCACCTCTTTATGCTTAGCCACTATCCTGATTCCTTTTTTTAGACGATATTGATAAACTTCCCTATCATAACATAATCCTCAGTAAAAGAAAATATAAATTATATAATTTAATGTTTAGACCTAAAATGTTTGATTTAGTGTCTTACTTATTCAAAAACTCTATCATGTGTGGTTGGTTTGTTGGATATCCTTGCATTGAATCTAGAAAATAAATCTTTGGAGAATCCAATTTTACCGTAATTAGAATCCAATGGTTCCTAAAAACACAAAAATAAATAAGTAATAAAAGAAGTGAAAATATAATTTATATGCTATAATCGTAGAGTTTTACCCCTACGTGGTTCATATTAGGAAGAGTATATCATCTGTAATATTTCTTTCAAATGTGTTTTACAAGACTTTCACTGTTTCATTCATTATTGGTGGACCTAATTTTGTTAGTTGTGTAGATGTGGTATGAGGACTAATGATTTTGAATTTTGGATCATGGGAAAATACCATCAACTGTTTTTCATATATATTCCTTCTAATAATTTAAAATGCTTTCAGTCATAATTAGCACATTATATCAGCTTTTAGAAAATCAATTCATGAAAACATACCTCATATATAAATATACAACTATGACACCTAGAAAATCGTATTCAAGGATGTCATTTACATTTTCAGTAGCAAAAAAATCATCAATTTCCTCTCTATATATATTCTTTTCAAAAAAAACTATATGAATACTACCTCTTTTAAACTTCGTATCTACGTGAGTATTCAATGCTAGTAAATGTTTATAGAGAAAAGGTAGTGTAATTATGCTTTCTTTATATCATTTGCATCGGTTGGTCGATCCTTTAGATGCTTTTGATCCCACATTTCCTGTCACCCCCTTCACTTTATCCGTCTATAATAACAATCATTTTTAGATATTTTTGTGATTAATTTTTAAAGGTTTAGCATGAAAAAAATGGAAATAAATACCTCTTTGTCCTCGTGTACTCTTATAAGTTGTGTCAACCATACAATAAATGTCCCAATAGTATTTTTTACTATATAAATATCATCTTCATCAAGTGGAGTAGGTAGCTCTGCATTTGGCTCATGAGCTATATTAATTGTCACTTTCAGATGATCTATTGGAAGTGGTCTATTATGCAGTATGTCCTCTAGGATCTTGAACACCATAGCCCTCACTACAAGGTGATAGGTGGGTGTTGAAAAATATAAATCATAGTCACTATCACCCTATAGAAGATCAGTACAGTAAAATTATCAATGTTTGTCTAATTCAAATTTCATGGGAACAATTATATGAATATTGATTACCATGGATACGACATCTCTTTGAGGGGAATGGCTCACTTAAAGCTGGTGGGGGTGGGGCGGGATCTGAACACCCTGGTTGTTTTTGAGTTGTGTCTTCTCCTTGCTTCTCACCAATAAATGATTCTAGAAACTCTCCCTTGCATTGAAATTTTTCTTCAAGAGTTTCTACTCTTTCTCTCATTTGATTCATTTCTTCATTTCTATCATCCATTTTTTCCTCAAAATATACTCGTGTTGTCACCCCAAACCCCACACCTATAACACCACCATATTGTTCTGGCCACTTCAATGCTGTCAATAATGGGTTTGTATCCACTACAGGAGTAGCTGATTCCTGTGACTTTCATATATAGGAAAGTGAGTAATTACAATGATGTAATTTCAATTTAAAACAAAACTTTTTATCATGTCATACACACACATATTTCCCACACTTTTGTGTGTTTTCATCAACTAGCTTCCCTTCCTTATTCAACGATTCCTCCCTCTATAGCACATGATGTGGGATGGAAGTTTCTTTGATTTTGACTCATCAATCTACAGATAAATATAGAAATATAATTATGGTATTGTTTCTGGGAACATAACAATATTACTATAAATTTAAAATACGTACCATTTTCTTTTCTATTGAAGCGTACTCCATCCTTACATTACGGTAGGTGTATGTTGGTTTTGATGCAGGTTAATTATTTTCAGTGCTGAGTTTCTATTTTATAAATGAAATATTGAAAATCAAAGTGATGAATACACATATCCTAAAACAAAGTATTATCGGCTATAATGTACCTGAGACTTCTCATCCCCACGACTACTAAAAAATACATCCCATGCTTCTTGGGATATCTGGTGAGAGTAAAAAAGGGGTGGGTGCAGGTTTATTTTACCATTAAAATATTTCAGGTGACATTTGATTATGATAGAGTGAAAACCTTGAAGAATCCTTCCTACAAGTCATGGTACATAATTCTTGTGTGAATCTTCTATTATAAATGTACTCTGCAAGGTATTGCTAAGAGGAAGACATCGTTTCATTATTTTGTTTTCTAGTAAATTAATGAATAAAATATCACAATGTTACCATAAATTTCAGCCCAGATCATAGTCTTCAGCCAAGACACAACATGAAACCATGAATCAATATCAATCGCCATGTGTTGCTCAGTGATAATTCCAATTTAACTAATAAACATATCCTTTTTGGGATTCACATGTTGGCCTCATGCATTCCATCTGACATCAAATTTGAGGTCTTTACTTTTTACCTTAATAACTTTGGATAACACCATCAAACTATGACGCACCTATATTTTTTGCGACGTCGATACTTCACAACTACCATTTCATCAATATCAACATCATCAATATGATCATCTGAAAAGGTAGCAATGGCATGTGTTGATAGTTGTTGGACCTCAACTCTAGAAGCAACAACATGTTCAAAAACATGTATTTTCTCTGCACTGTGAGTAGCAGCAGCAACAGTAGCTTGAGAAACTTGTTCAGACTCGAGGTTAAGATCAACAAAACATGCATAAGTCATTATCTGCAAAAGTGGGTTAATATTTAATTTAGATTTAAAAAATTAGTGATGATAAGATAATAACTTGAGGAAATACGATCTATATTACAATAAAATTATAACATGTTTATTTAACTCTATTTTTTTAATGGCTGATGGTATTTGAAACCTTTATCGATTATCAAAATATATTCATTGTGGTCTCCTATAACATACAAAACATAATCTATATTGGGACCACTGTGAGATGATTGAGACATTACACTGAAATGTTCATACTCAATTGAATTTTCATCAGACCCTTCTATAGTTTTGGAAAATAACAGAATAATCAATAATGTTCGGTTTGCATGATCAGGAACCAAAAATTCTTTTACCGCATATGATTCCATTATAAACTATTCGACTTTGTACCCTTATTATCTAAAATCAACTTTCCCAAATCCCAATTCATCTATTTCAACACCACTGTTGTTATCAATCGATTTTCATTGAAAAATCATATATTGAAATGTCGTATAATCAAACTCCCATTTTTGTTTGATAAAGACAAAGTATGAAAAATTCGCATAAATTGGATTTCTGTCCTTACTACCAGAAACATGCATCGCATCATCCACAAATGTAACTCCATTATATTGCATGATACATTCTTCATCATGTTAATTTGTATAGAATGTATATCCATTAATTACAAAACCATTGTAAGATAATACATAGAAACTTGTTCTGACGGCTAGCCATAAATGTCATTATGAAATTAAAATCATATTTTCATCTAACTGTTTAAAAATATGGTCCCAAAACCATCCTATAAACTGGTGATTATGTGTATTTGATATCAATTTTCATCCCTTGATAGATTCAACTGCCTAAGAATTTTTTATTGGTTTCAATATATAGAGCAGCCTCCAAACTATTATCCAAAAAAATGGCGGGCCTTCACCCATTTTGTAATATTGATGGTCACAACATCTCTTCATGAAATTCCCTCACCCTCAATGCATCCAGTGTGATGAGATTTCAAGAGACCAATGCTTTCCACATAAGATAGGTATTCGGTAGAGAATTCAATGGCTTACTTAATAATATATTACTCCTCAATAAAACCATCTGCCTATTTTTGACAAACTCTTTCAAAATATTCATTTACCGTTCAATGCGGTACAACCATCTATGGATAACATGAACAAATAGTCGAATATCTCTCATCACGTGATCCATCAAATGAACCATCATATCAATGAATTTTGGTGGGAAGAATAATATTAATTCAAATAATATGATGAAAATATCTCTTTCCATAGATAGAAATTTCGCATGGTCTAAAACATTACTACATTTAACTTTGAAAACGAAAAAATGTTTGGTTTACGTATGAAGAACATTCTTGGGAAAAATACAATGTAAATATATAGGACTTAATCTTACATCAAAACATGGAAATCATGTGATTTCAAATATTTTATCATGAAATAATTTATTGAAACAATGTTCTTGAAATTTGATGAATACCCCTCTGGAACCTTTAAATCATTGAAGATCTATCAAAACTGATATCTCTCCTTCCTGGAATGAGTGTAAGAAGGTGGAGGAAGAAACATTCAATTTTTGCCCTTCACGAGATCCTACTCTTCTCGTATTCCCATGTCAACCATGTCCAACATTGATTTAATTCCATATTTTTTTTATAGGGGAATTTAGCAATGTTCCAATAACACTGTCACATAAATTTTTCCACATACATCACTTCAAAAAATTTATGACGTATATTAAATTATAGTATGGTAATTCAAAAAAATCTGAACGCTTCTTCCAACTGATTTTCGTAAGGTTTTTCGATAATGGTATACCAAAAACAGTGTTCACGTATTTTACATTCTCAAACAGCTTATAACCTGTTAGTTGAGATGGTGTTGTGTGTTGTTCTTAACATTCATTGAATGATGTCATCCATGATCAGTACATATGCCGACTAGGTAGAAATCTATGATGTCCTAGAAAAATAAATTTCAGTGAATGTTTCAACCTAATTTATTCCGTATCATCTTCTCACATGGGACACCCTTGAGTTCCTTTAATGTTGTAGTTTGAGAAATTTCCATAAGTAATAAAATAATTTATCATCCCATTCAACATCGCTCTCAACATTAATTATTAAATTTTATAAGAATCGTAAAACATAACACCTGAATCCCACAATAACTTAAAATCCTAGATCAAATGATTCAAATAAACATCAATATCGTTACATGGTTGTTTTTGTCCTGATATAAGCATTGATAATATGAAGAATTTCTATTTCATGCATAACCATGGTGGAAATTTATAATTTTCCAAACATAATTGGCCATGTACTGTGAGTGATGCTTTGAAAACCAAAAGGATTCACTCCATCTATAGATAATGCAAGACGATGTTTTCTCGACTCATTTCTTAATTCAAGATACTCAGGATCAATTACCTTCCATTGAGGAGAGTCTTCCAGGTGACATAATTTCCCATATTTATTTTTTTATCTGCATGGTGAGATAGTTTTCTTGAAGTTTCTTCACTTCCATATAGACGACTAAACCATGAAATGATTGAAAAGTACCAAAAAAAATTTGTAGGACTGGATTCATATTTCTTATATCAATAATCACCACACTTTGGGGATTATATAGGTGATTTTTTCTTCTTTCAAAAATATATAAAGTCTTTTAGACATGTAGGTATTATTTAAGTAATCATACCCATCTAGAGTTTCATTCGTTTAGCTTTATATGTCTAGCTTGGGAGATCATTATCTTCTAGGAGCATGTAATTCATGAGAGAAAGTAGTTTCGTAAAACTGACATCACTCCAGAAATTTCCTGCTTTCAATTTATACAACTTCTGTACAGTTGACAATGTTATATATTTAGTGTAACCAGCATTCAAATGCATCTTTGCACAACTCTTTAATGTCTAAATCAATTTTGGGCAATCACGAAGTTCATTTTAAACCATCCTTGTCATTTAATCAATATAATATGCATCATCATTGACATTTTTAATCACATACTCCATACAATATTCTTCATTATCCATCTTTGTAATCCTATATCAGGATCAATAAAATGTAGTTTTATTCCATCCATTAGCTACATTTGATTTTTCTCCATGTTTAATCCAACATTTATAACTCTGATATATTCCATGACAAGTCAAATGTTATTCCAAATCCTATGGAGTAATTAGTCTATAATAAAAAAACATCAACATAGAAAAAGGATTTGAGAAGGATCATTTACATGATCTTTTGAAAACATGATGAACTATTTTACTCCGTTCTCACTCTAATGTCAACCGATTAGCATCCATCCCATCATTATTCATCTCCATCCTATTTGGATCTCATATATTATTATTTATGATTTAAATACACAAAACAAGACATCCAAATTATGTATAATAGAACAATTTCCTTATAAAAATATAGATGAATATTGCCTAACCATTTATAACAATGATTTATAAATAAACGGAACCAGGATCGACCCCCATCAATATCAACACACTTTACAGTGGACTTACCAATAGTTCTAGCACCCACCATCCTTGCAACAAAACATTAAACATCATTTTAACCACCCCTACTAGACACCTCATTAATAATAAAATAATCTCATTAAACATCCCAAAACTAGTGAACAAACACCAATAAATTGAAAAGAATGATACCATTTTGATGACAAAACAAATATAGTAGTTACATATAAAAAAAATGGGTTTGAAAGGGAGAAAAATAACCTAGGTTTATCCAAAAGTACTTTGGAATATCACTTGTTTTGTTACCCAAATTAACTTAAGAAATTAAAAAATTGAGGTTAGTGAAAATAAATTTTCTCATGAACATCTAAACGATATGCAATAAATCTCCCTAACCTTCCCAAAACGTATTAATACTATCCATAGACACCTCTTACATCCATTCTATAAAATTTTACATTCTCATACAAAGGGATAAAAATAATCCCTTAGTGTTAAAAAAACTCACACAATAAGGGATAAAAGTATCAAATAGTGATAACACATCCATCACCAAGGGCTGAATTGTTCAAGGCAAAATCAAGAGATCCAAAAAAAGATTGAAAAGATAATCTATATAAGGTGTAATCTAGACATTTACCATAAAAAAGATAATATAATTCAATCTAGTTCCCATATAATAAATACACACTTAATATAAATTAATTTTTTTCATAATCTCAATCACTCCATAAAAAATATTCCAATACATCATTTAATTCATTTTCCTCTCTCATTGAAATATGAAAGCATCCAACGAAGGAACCATAAACCCTATACCTCCACAACTCAATGACTATAATTTCATGTAAATATCGATTTTCTATAAGACAAACCATTTTCTATTTTTACTAACACCAAAACCGATTTTAAATACATTTTTCATTACCCACACATTTGAAAATTTCCACTTTTATGAAAAACTAAAAAAGCATACACATAATATATCAACATCATGGGTCAAGCCCCCTTGCCAAATCAAACATAAAAATGAATAATTTCCAAAAAAATTCCCTTCATAATTTGAGAAATTTACAACTCCTACTTAAAAATTCACAACAATCCAATCATGCTAAATTATTTTGTTTCCTTTTTAAAACCTACCCCACGCACATTCGCAGCTCTTGTTCCTTTGAAGGAATATTTCAGACCATTACAACAGCACATAATACCCTTTCTAATAATTATTAAATTACAACACACACAAAACATAACCATTTCATTTATTAAAATTCATTTCAAACACATCGGCATGCCCAATGCTTTTAAAACACAATTCACATCAAAATATTAATTTATAGGATAAGAATAAATGAATAAAAAATCATATCAAAAATTTCTAGAAATTTTTGGGCATGGAACTTGTAACGCCCCGACCCCAGCTACCCAGAGCTGGTGCGTTACTTCGAAATATTGGCATGATCACAAAAGATCAAGTCTCGAAAGACCGATTAGTTTAGTAGCCTTGGAATCACTAGATACATTCGTAAACGTTACATTACATCATAAAGTGAAAAACTAAAATAACAAAGTCTTCATAGTCCACACTAATATCCTCTTCTGACTATCCCTGTAGGTCATTCATAATATACTTCTTCACATCCTGGAAAAAATATTAAAACATTCAAAGGGGTGAGCTCAGATGCTCAGTAAGGATAACAATATTGCGGAAGCTTTCAATAATTAACATAAAAATTTAAGGCAATGTATAACTAAAACAAAAGCCTTTTAAACTTGAACATCAACATAATATGGAAAAAGTAAAATGAGATAATGCCATTCACTTATTCACATGGATATCCTACTGGTCGAATAATCACATGAAATATCTATAACCAATTTCATAATGAGGGAATGTATAATGCCGGACATTCTGAAACATTTTTTCAAGGCCTCGGCCAGGACGTCTAAAATGATTAAGGCCTCGGCCAAAATCACAAATCAAATGGGGAAAGGGCCTCGGCCAATTCCACGTCTAGTTGTATCATGAGACCTACCGATGCATCGAGGAGCTATAGCGGGCTCCACCCGTCACTTATTAAGTCCAATACATTCCTCATATGAATAGGTTTAAACATATCATAAACCATAACATAATCATATCACATAAAACATGCATAAAGGAAACATAACATTTCCACATTTCAATCACAAGATATCAATACAACACATTGATATAATAAAAACGCTTTCAAAACCATTTTCAATACCAAAATTAAAGAAAGTTAAAACATTGTATTTATTTTTCATTAAAAAAATGATGGCTTGTAGAGGATGCCGAAACTCAAATAATGGTCACGGTGGAAGATAAGTCATTGTCACCGCATAAGTATGGAAATAAAAACATTCCCTTTTGTCGTTTAGCAAAACGCTTCGTATAAAAGGATTCCTTTCGAATAACCGTACAAGTCAAAGGGGTTTATACACTGTATAAAAGAAGGTTGTGTATAAAACCAAATATGCCTCAATGAAAGGGGATTGGGGCGAAGTCCATAAAAAGATCATTTTTTTAAAATAAAATAGATCTATTATGTGTATTCACTATAGGTACACATAAAGAAAGTAAAAATACAAAATAGGACATAATAACATCATGACATAATTTTAAAGTTGGAGATTAACCCAAAGAATGGAAGTTGGGTTAAGAAGTTCCCTTACCTCGTGTCTGACTTGACTCAACCGTTCTTTAACCTCCTGAATAATAAACTAGAGTTAATATATACCTTATTAAGAACCATTTTCAATTTCATTATCCTTATTATTTCACTTATTACAATGATATGAACATTATGTAATTATTTAAGTTAATAACGGTCGTTTTGTCGATCTTTGGTACTTGAGTCAACAATAAACTTCTTATAATTTCAAGTTGTTTATGTGGTAGAATATCCATTATCTCCAGAATTATATTCATGATTTAGATGTCATATATATCTTATATATCCAGTATATACATTCATTTATAATATTACGTAACATTTAGAGGTAAGAAATAAAATGCACCGTTCATGGAGACGGTAAGCCGTACGTACGCATGAACGCTACTTTCATTTCAATTTCATATTTAATGGAAAGAAATAATAATGATATAAATGTATAATATAATTAAAGTATAATATAGTGTATAATACCATTTACTCCATCCTTTATACATCCCACATATGGCATTAACGATTCAAATCACTTTGAGGGGGCTGTAGTCCGCACTTTCTAAAATGAAATTATCCCATTTTACCCATAATGGAAATCATAAAGTATGCCATAAATGAGAAATACAGAAGCATAATTAAAACATAAACATATTATATATCATATATAAAAATAGTGACATCTTAATGGCAACCTTTGAAGGTGTTATATGAGTGTTGAACAATCATCGTTTCGTGAGGCAGAAATTCGCCATCCACAGAAACCGTATGTTCTTTAACCATTAGATGTAGGTGTGTGTAAGTTTAGCTCGAATACTTCTTATAACAACATCCTAGTATATTGAGGATACTGGTGTTGTTACAAAAGAAATGAATAAAAAGATTTTAGGGGGTTGGAAAAGAAAAATAAAACAAAACACCATTAGAAAATACATTACCTCAAAATCGGGTAACTCTTTTTGATTTGAGCGAAAGGCTTCCTTGGGAAGCGTTCTGCCCAATGTAAGGCTTCTAGGAGTAAGAGGGGGATGTTGGGAGAGTATTTGGGCATGGGCGGGCCGAGCCAAATGTATTGAATGTGTAAATGAGGTGGGAGAGGTGGGGGCCTTTTATAAGTGGAGAGGAGGGTCTCTTTTGGAAAGATTGAAATGTTACATTATTATACAATGATTTTAGGATTCTAAAGGTCCCACACTTATATAATTCGTGGAAAAGGTGATAAGGGTTCGAAATATCTTCATCCAATAGGCTTTGGACAAGTGTAAGCCTTTTATTTTGCATTATCTTCTCATTTTATTTAAATCGTTAAATAATGAGGTCATCGCTGCATCATAATGATGTCATAAATATTTTAATTTATTTAATGTCTAAAAATTATAAAAAAAAATACTATGATGTAGGAAATATTTTTATCTTTCTAATTAATATTTATAGTCAAAATTTGGATCTGTGTAACCCCACATAGAAACTGTTTTAGTAAAACAACTCATGATTGTGTCAATTTAATTTTAACATTAAATAGATATATATTAATGTAATTTTCCAACTAAAGTGGATCCATGGGGTACCCAAGTTGACCCATGGGTTGTCTTGGTCGGCCTTGACTCATCAAATAGGAGAAGGACAAGTGTCAAGCTCATCTCATATTATTAAAACATTATTTTTACCTTAAACTACACTAATTACCTCTAATCACGATTAAGAACTTAAAAGTTACTATTCACCAAAAAATTATTTTAATCTCATTGAACCACATTTTACTTCTTAATGACAACCATGTATGTCGGATTTTTGAAAATCAAATCACAGAAGTGGTAATATTTCATTTTAACGAAAAATCAGTTTTTAACAACCACTTAGTGGTTTCACTATTCATCAAAAATTGAAGTTTTTCAGAATAAGGCCAAAATTTCACCCTAAGATATAGTTGATATTCCGAATTCAAAAATGATGTCTATTTTAAAAAATTCCAAACATATAAGTTGTATTAATTAATTTTATAATTAATTCCCGCTGTTACAACAAATAGCGTGTTTTAAGAAATAATTTATATCAAAAGATTGGCAATTGTTTATGTCCAATTTAAATGTTAAATTAATTCTAATGACCACCATTGGATAAAATGGTAAAAATATATTCTAATTATACTATAAACCAACTAAATAGTATAATTTATCACAATAAATTATTTTGATTAAAAAAGTTGTTTTATGTATTTTTCACTATTCATAAAAAAAATCGGAAGTTCCCAGAAAGTTACAAAAAAATCAACTTAGGATAATTTCGATATTACGAATACAAAAATGAAGTCCATTTTGAAATATAAAATTTCTATAATTTTAAAAAGTGGTTATTACTATTCATAACGGCTACTTTGATTAGTCGCGGTGTTTTAGAACTCGAAGTTACGTACAATGCAAGCTATTGCATTATTGAATGAGAAGCGTATCGTGGAAGCTCGGGGTGTTACAGAACCACTGAAATTGGGTGAAGACGTTTTTTAAATCCAATGTGGTATCCCAATCACACCTCAATCGCACCACAATGAAAAAATAGAAAAGAGATATTTACACAAAAACAATAAGATTAAAACCTAACTTAGAAGGTTAAATCCAATCAACAGAACCCTACCCTTTAGAAAATATAAAACTGCAAAGAGAAGTGGGAGTCTTACCTTTAGTAGATCACGCCTGTGATGGAGGGATATGTGAAGTGTAGAGCGATTAGGGATCCTTCTGCGCTACATCAGGAGGGGAAGGCGCGACCGCCAGAGGGGGACGTTCACAGGAGGAGCTTCCAACCATTGATAAATAGACGAGTAGGGTTTGTGGGGAGTAGGGTCCAGCAGGGAGGAGGAGAAGTAGGGTTCAATGGGAGGAGGATCTGCATAATTGGTTTGAGGGGGAGGATAAGGAGAAGGGTTCACAGTGGAGTAGGTCTAATGACGGAGTTCTGACAAAGAGAAGATCAGGGGGAGGCGAGTTGCCGCAGGGGTACAATACTGCTAAAGGTTTAGGGAGAGATAAATAGAGGGCACTGTGAACCCCATTTTTTAAAATGGGACTATGGAAGCTCTAATAATGATCACCCTTCATTAGAACTTTTAATTATCACTGATAATGAATTACCTTAATCATCACTTTTTTCTTAGCACTGATAAAAGGTTGTGATTCCCTTGGCCGTTTTTTAGTAGTGACTTCTTGAGTAGAGATATGTGGAAAAAGTCATGATTTCACATCAATTGAACAAGTAAACCAAAACTATAAGATACATTCACATTCCATTTACTGATCTAAAATTATCCAAAATATCTCAGACCCAAATTTTCCTCTTTTACATGTCAATGGTGACCCAACTGAGGAGAAACATTCAATTAAACCTAGTATCCAATTGAAAGCATCCATGGAAGGTGTATCCGATCTACATAAAATATCTATCAAATATAGGCTATAATAAGATTTCATCGTACCTCTTGAATCATTTATGACATCTCTTGAACCAGACATGGTCCAACCAAAGATACATCGCCAACCTCTTTCCAATAATAGGGTGATCTGCAGGGTCGACCACACAACACCTCAAAAGGATCCATTTTGATTGAAAATAGGTGAATCCAGTCGTAAATAATCTAAACTAGTCACAGATGGTTATCCCACTATCCACTAAAATCTAAGATGTAGGCACGATGCATATCCACTAGGATCTGAATTACATGATTTGTCTATCCATCTGTCTGTGGATAGTATGATATGCTAAACATTACATGAGTCCTCATTGAGTGTCAAATACTACTCCAAAAACTCATTGAAAACGTAGTATCACTATCTGAAATGATAGAAGAAGGACTCCCATGTAACCTCACAATCCCTTGTACATGGATATTAACCATATCATGAACTTTAGTGGTGTCATTGATCAGAATGAAAGTTACAAACTCCATTAACTGATCAATAACCACCCAAATAGAAACATTCGACCATGGAATCTGTTGGAATAGAAAAACAATTCTATAGAGACCACGTCCCACTTCCACAATGGCACTAGAAGAGGCTAAAGCATACTATAATTGTTCTAGTTCTCTACCTTTATCCATTGGCAGGTTTAATAGTGGGAAAAATAATCTACAATGTCATGCTCTATAGTCGGCCACTAGAATCATCTTCTCATGTCATAATACATCTTTTCATCACCTGAATGAATGTCCCATAAAGGGCTATGGTAATCAAAAAATACTAAACATCTAAAAGGTTATAGGATGACAACTCACTTCTTGATGTGATGTATTCCATTTAAATAATGATACCATCCAAGAACTGTATTCCCCAAAAAAATATTATCATTATCTTATAAAACTCATCATGTTTTAGTTGAAATTATAAGACATACTTTAGGAGAGATGATGAGAAATAAACCCTAGTCAGAACCATACCTGAGACATAATCAAGAGTCTCTAAGTAAAACTGAGTGAAAATCATCAAAATAATCCTCTCCTTCAATTCCAAAATTTTCTTTGATGGTACCTTCTTACATAAAGTGTTTACAACTACATTTCCATTCCCTAGAGTATAGGCAATATCGAAGTCAAATGTATGAAGGTATTCTACCCATCATCTCTATCTGATATTCATGTCCATATGGAATATGATATAGATCAAAATCTTATGATCAGATAAAACCATGAACATATACCCAAAGAGATAGTTCCCCCAGCACTTAAGCACATATATCACCACCAAAAGCTGTAAATCATGAGTCAGGTAGTTGTTCTCATACAGTCGGAGTTAAAGAGATCCATGAGAAACCACATGATCATCCAACATCATCACTCATATAATTCTAGAACAAGATGCATCAAAAAACACCATATACCCTTTACCTGGCTCAGGTAAGAACAGAACAGTTGCCTATGTCAGAATTAATTTCTGTTCATCATAGGAAAATAGAAACATTTCATCATAAGAGAATTTTATCACATTCATGGTTTGTACAGTAAAATGTGGCTTCAATATAGGTAAATACTTGATGAACCATCAGTATTACCTAGACATAAGAAGCAATCATTGCATTTCAAAGACATTCCATAGTTTCTTGTAGGACAAAACACCTTTTACATCCTCAAAATCAATTAATAATCCATGCCCAGAAAATATGAGACCCATGAAATTTACTTCTCGAATCCAGAAACTGTAATTTTAAACCCTTTCATACAGAAAATGATTTCTCAGAATCTGTAGATCCAATCATAGATATTTCTCATGCTCACGATCAGACATTAAATAAACCAGAATGTCATACAAGAATACTACCACAATCATTTCATGTTATTGGTTTAATATACAATTAATCAAGTCCTTAATAACTACAATACTGTTATATAGACCAAAAGGCATCACAAGATATTCATAATAACCATACATACTCCTGAATGTTGTCTCAGGTATATCATAATCTCCAAATCTAAGCTGATTATGACCCAAACAAAGATAGATCATTGAGGACGTCATTTATACCTTCAACTGATAAAAAAAATTATCCACACAAGGTAAATTATATTATTTCATAATCATTACATATTTTAAATTTTTTTATTCCACACATAAATGAATTAAAACATCCTTTTTCTTGGAAAAGAGCATAGGGGATACCCATGTAAAAACACTAAGGTGAACGAAACCCTTTCCTAATAGGTTGTCTAACTGAATCTTTTTTTATTTCAACTCCACTGGTGCCACATGGTAAAAGACATTGATATTGGTTTCCTTATTGGTATGAGGTCAATCTTAAACTATACCCCCCCCTCTAGAGGAATACTAGATAAATAATCTCCTACAATTCTAGGAAAGAATGAGACAATAACAGGTAGATAAAAAACTGAAGAAACATCATTGGGATCAAACACAACGACAGAGACCAAACTCTTATGCTCCCGGTTAGAAGGCCCTATATGACCTGATGACAGATGCCACTCACCCGGAAACACATGAGATCTCCCATTACTATCATGAAAAAAACACTGATGATATCATTCATCCTCTACTCGATGAGAGATAATACAAACCATACTAATGATGATGTTAAACATATCCAAAACAAAAACCAGAAAATCCAAGACCAACTCTATCCCGACTATCGTGAATGAACAAGAAGGATATTGGAACCCCTACTCTTTCCCCTTTCCAAGAGGAGTCACTAAATCCATTGTAAAGGGTATAAGACCCATTGTATGTTTAAGAGTATCAATAAAATGTGTAGATATAAAATTGTGGGACACACCAGTATTGAAAAAAGAATAAGCTACTGAAGCTGAAATAAGGATTGTTCCTCTAGGTATTGATGGACCTACATCAACATCCATTGTACACTCATAGAATTCATGTAAATACTTTAATTTGGAGGTTTGTGGTTGGAACCCTATAGTCTATGATGCTTATGACTGCAACATAGTATCCTTTGGTGCCGATGAACCCTGACCATAACAAGGTGTATTAATAGCCTAATAGAATCACTGTAGAAGACCCACACGTCCAAAACTATTGCATGTATTCACTGGAATATGACACAAACGACTGGTTTGACCCCCATTGACACACTGGGATCCTGTTAGAGGTAGACTAATAGTTGCAACAGATGGTGCGGAAGAGGCTCACTACTAAGACCCACCTCCCCCAATCTTGTGATGGTCCTTTCAGTTCCTCTTTATCATGTGCATTCCATTGAAGCTGTCACCGGTTGGAAGAGGAGAGGAAGTAAAGCTAATATTTCGTACCATTCGTATATCATTCTTAATTTCCCTATCCACAATCGACGCATAGGTATAAAACATCAACATGTACACATGTGATCTAATGTCGGGTCTCAAACACTATTGGAAATTTTACACATGACGCTAGTCATTCCTTACCACGTTCGGAGAAAATCCGAAAAGATCAGCCACCTAGTTTGTGTTGGCTGACACTGATTGCTCTTCGATCTGTAACAATAGGAAATCTAGAGATTTTCAAAACATCAAAGACTCTAGAAAAAAATATTTAAAGAAAGGGGTTTTGATACCCATCTAATCCAAATACACATGTCTCTATGACAAGAATATAGCGTCCCACCGATGCTTGCAAGAACCACCGAGAATGAACATTTCACACATCACCTTGATATTATAAGGGTCTCTAGGATGTCTAATATTTGATTAATCCCGTCTCAAAAATACTCTACCTCTTGAGGTTCAGTAATCCCTTTAAAAGGACTGTGGCTTCTCCCATAAGAACTACTGTGATCGATCTCTTTCTCCTCTATCTTCTAGTTTTACATCAACCATTTCATTATGACCTCATGTAATATCCTGATCGATAACATGAAATGCATGTACGATATTATCGATGAAATTATGACCCATAGCTGTATTTTCTTGAGGTTCATCAGCCGCACGTTCCTGAGGAACCTATGGAAGATGTCTCATAGGAATATTATAGCATACTGAATCATATGAATGATCAGATATTGATAATATATCATTTCAAATATGAAAACCCATAAGCATAAATTGATATTTTAAATTCCAAAACTAACACTAGATACACCTATCCTGACATCCCATGGTAAATTGAGTCTCATTACAACATGATCTTTCCAGGCACTCATCGCAACATTGCTCTCATGTCCCAAAAATCGTATCTTCAATATAACAGACATCCCAAGAAAATATTCTTGAGGACTGACCTCCCATGATAACAAATTTTAATGAGGCGACCCGGGTTACCCTCCATCTCACACCTGACTCGATCTGTCACATACACAAAGAGAATTCCCGATCCCCTTGACTAGCAGAAACCACCTAGGAATCTAACAACAAAACTAAGGAAATGATTCTCCCAACCTAATCATCCACATGACATATAAATACATAGAAAGAAGGAAAATATAGAAGTTGAAAAAATATATATTCCATAATAGTAATTAAAAAATAGAAACTGATTATATGTGACATAAGGTAAAGACTCCAAAAGAAAAGTCTGACTGCAAGGGACTCAAAACTAAATAGCTACTCCAACAATGGCATGGAAAAAGTCTAACCATCTCACCAACAGCTACCCATCATAGCTTAAAATAACCTCTACACCTCACTATGACACATTTTGTTTCCCTACACTAGATGAAAAACATAGTTCTACACACCACTGAAGTAGTGTGAATGGTGTGATATAACATGATCAGTAGGATCCCACATAGGTGTTCTATAAAAAGACTATCTATAATAAATCATGTATGCTAATTTCTAAAATAAATCCTTGGATGATAAGCATTAATGATGTTTTTTATAAAACAAGGTAATCATTTCCATTTTCAATAATTCTAAACAAAGAATTTATAACAATTTTAAAGCATATCTCCATAAAATTTTTCTACAACCATAAAGATGCATACGAAGGCTAACTCTGAAACCGAATCAATATAATACAAAATAATATTTATCACACACCACAAAATATTGCAGGTCTAGGTAGTAGCCTATTAATGCCAAATGAATCAAGTGCAAAAAAACTGATCCAAGACACAAGACTAGGAAATAGAGGAATACCCTATGAGTAAACCCCCCAAAACATCACTATCAATACCATATAATCACATGCCTAATAAAAAAAGAAATACCCAAGAAAAACCTCTTGTTAATCACATATCAATTGATAATGACCTCAAACAAAACCTTCTACCTATTTACCAAAGGGAACCCATGTTCCATTTTTCACAAACCCATTTCAGTCCATTGAAAACCATTCTAAACCATTTATAATCCATTTATCTAAACATAGGGAAAAAATTTCTTTCAAAACCCATTTTCAACAAATAAAAAAATCATGCCAATTTCATTAGTCAATTTATAAAGAAATTTTCAATGATAAAAAAATAGGTTCATTATCATATACTAGAGATGGAACCACCTACCTCATTTTTCATGTCGCATAAACCTACAACAGAATCAAAAATAAAGAAAAAAACCCTAATAGAACAAATAGAGACCCAAGAATCCAATCCATGTCAAGATTGATTAAAATTAAAACACAAAAGGTTAGAATAAGAGAGGAAACCCACATGCATCGATGATGGATGCGAGTCGTACAACAACCAATGAATGAAAAATGACTCTAGAATGAGGTCTCATATTTGATATAAAAGAAGACAAAAAAGAATCATCCATTATAGATCAGTGGTTCCAATAACAAAAGTCAAAGGAACCGTTGAGATCAATATGAAGGGAGAACTGGAAAGAACAATTACCCGAAGAGATACACCATAGTTACAATAAATATCCAACACCAATCAGATCGATCCAAAAGGTGAGAAACCACACAAAATCGCCTAGGAAGACTCTAGGGTCGAGGGCGACCTAGATCAAAAGGAAAAACATAAACAATATACCAAAATGAATGATTCTAAACTGGGAAAAGGCTAGGTCATGATGTGTATCACTTGTTCATGACATGTATACCACACTGAATATGTTATGCTGAAAAACCCATCACCTCATGTTAAAAATATATTACTTAACCCCTACACGATGTGTACCTCATGTACACGACGTGTACTAGGTAAAAACATGATTTATCATGAATCCAGCTGCTAGTGCACGATGTGTTACTCAAGAACATGATCTGTACCTATTCTGCAACCATCAAAAACCTCGAAAATCACATTTTTTTCAATCATTAATGAAACTTAGAAAAATGGTAAAACATACCCGATCAAGGTAATGAGATGTTACACCTTAACTGAACTAATTAATTTTTACTATTTTCAAGATTCATTATTATAAACAATAACGATGAAATTTTAAGATAATTGAATTTATAATATTCAAAATATGAAATCCATTTTACAAAATTCAATTCACATAAGTTGAAAAAATTAATTTTTGAAACCTCACATATGTGATGATAAACTGGTTTTCAAGGATATTTTTTAAACAAAATATTATTTTATAAGAACTATATGAATTACAAATATAATTTTATGTATTTAAATTTATATTTACTTATATATAACCTAAAATATAAATTTTATTTAAACTTTATTAGGTTTTTCTTAATTATATAAAATGGATAAGAATAATGCACTTTAAAAAAGTTTTTAGAAAGATCATGTTTTTAGCCCAAAGAAAAACATATAATAAATAAAAAAAATTTATCTTAAATAATTTGGTTATCATAATATGGATTTTATGAAAATTTAATTATTTTAAATAAAATAATTTTCTTTTAAAAAATCTGTATTTTTAACTATTCACTGATGAATAATATTTTCAGCAAATTTACATATTTTTCCCCTATATAAAAATTGAGATTCTCATTTAAAAAATTATTTTATTTTTATAATATATTATTTCCTTATGGACTATAAATTAGTTATAATAATTTTTTTGAAAAATAAATAAAAATCATTTTTTATGAAAGTATATTTTTGATGAATTTAATTACTCTACTAAAATTGACTGATCATTTAATAAATTTGTATCAATTATTATATATTTATTTTGATATATATAACTATATATTTCATAAATAAGATAATATTGTTCATACCCCTAAATTTAACAACTAGGTTATAATTGATACATATTTCTCATGTCATTTGAGGTCAATTTCGAAAGTCGAAAATGCTATCAAAAATTGTTTTTTTAAAATAACATTTGTAATGATACACTAATATAAAAATATTATTGAGATAATTTGAAGATAATTTAATAAATTAATTTATTTTATATTAAATCTCTAAAAATGTAAGTATTATCATCTTTTTGTGTGTATAATTTTTATTTGTGTTGAATATTCATCAAAAGTTGTGGTGTATTAATGATAATTCTATATGGATTAAATTATATGGTATCTGAGCATTGTATATTTATTCTAACATATTATATTCTCTTAAATATGATGATAAAACCTAATAAAACATATTGTGAACCAAAAGTTGTGTAAGATAATCCTATGATGTGAAATTTTTTATATGAACGTGTCATAACTTCACACAATTGAGTAATGATTTATTATGATTGTGTATTCTAATTTTTGTTTCTCAATTCTTATGTGGTCTATTTTTAGTTTATATTGTGGATGGAACAAAAATTACATTGGAATATTATTAATTTGAATGTAAATCACATCACTATCCTTATGGGGACACAATGTTTTTTGGAAATGGGATATAATATATTGTAGTTATACTCAATAAAATACACTAATTTATGATAAAAAAAAGAAAAAAGTTTATTTTTCAAAAATATTAATGTTGTTGACAATTGTTCTTAATTATTTTATGTGAAAAGTCTACCCTCCTTCTCTAGGTCTACATATCCAGTAGTTTTCAAGTACATAATCAACATGATGGAAAGGATATTTACTATTATTAATTACATCGACCATGGGATTGATATATTTTTAATCTATCACGTAGAAGATGATGCTAATCAATTATGGAATGTTATCAAGAACCCATGGAATAGAGAAGAAATAATATCCCTAAAAATAGTAGAGTTTAATAAGGTATTTTTAAATTAAAATATTCGATGAACTCTTTGTTGAATATCAAATGGTAATTTCCATAGATGAATGAAATTCCATCCACCTACATTCCAAAAACATATAGAAAATAATCATTAAACTATATGAAATGAACTAAGAAATGCATTAATTATTGAAATTCAAGATATGGATCTAGTTTTTGTCATTAAGGTATAAAAATATAGTAAAATTTAATATTGGAGAAGAAGAATTCAACAAATATATCTTCATGTTTCAAATGATGGTGTATTGTGAATATTGTGACTTAGTTCACTCATAGATTATCTAATGAGGATGGTGCACCTCAATAACCCCTTAAGAAAAATTATAAAGGGAATACATTTTCTATCACAACTAAAGCGGGTTAGGAGATTGACATGGATTACTATAATTTTACCATATTGTCTAAAATTAATAATATATTATTTAATATGAATCTACCCACTAAAATAAAATTGATGTATTTTTTAACTATATCACATATCTACCCTAATGATTGGAAAATTAGTTGGCAATAGAAATACTTTTTGGAATAATTAGCTGATAAAAAATTTATATATCCCATTACATTGATGCATGTTGGGATGTTGTTCTAGTAAATTTTTTGATTCTACATCTAGATGAATGTGATTTGATTGTGGGGAATTTTTTATATCTTCATATAAATTCTATAACAATATTTATAGATGTTAGGCCATGTTTTAAATTAAGAATCATTCTATGGGTTTTTATTATTGTGAAGATTAACATAAACATCCATGTAACATTACTTCCACTATATAGGTCATAATACCTATTATTTAGGGTTATTTATTTAAATGGTTATAACATAATCAACAATGATGATACAACTGTTGTTCAGGTATATTTTATGTTTTTCATAAAGAAAATTATAACCTTCCCCTAAATTTTGATTATTTTTAAACACATACCTTGTTCTATTCCTATGTAAAAAACTCCTTATATGATGGTTATAATTGAGTTGGAATAATTGAAAAAACAAATCTATAAAATTATAGAAAAGTGATTCATAAACGTGATTAATTCACCATATCATAAAAATATTCATTTTCTTGAGAGAAATTAATTTTCAAAACATATTTTCATTTATTATTATATAATTATCAAGATCACAATAATGAATCTATATCCTTCACCCAATATTGTTGACTTATTTGATAAACTACATGGATCTTGATACATTTGAAATATTGACATCCATTTCGGATATCACAAAATGATATTAAATAATGAGGATATGTCAAATACAACCAACTATATAAAGTTTGGACCTTATGAATATATAGTAATTCAATTTGGAAATTCCAATTTGACCACTATATTCATGGATTTGTATTATAGTGTCTATATATTACCATGTTTAGTTTTTGGTGGTACAAATTTACGATATTATTATATATTCAAAAATAAAGTATGGTTATGAAGATCATTTGAAGATTATTTTAATGACCTTGTATAAGGAGAATATTTATTCAAAAATAAAATTTGTTAATTTTTCATATAAAAGGCTACATTCTTGAATATATAATATCATGTGAGGATTTATTAAAATATCTTTGATAAATACTTAGTGAAAGTATATTATATTAACAATGTGTATTGAGATTCATTATTTTCATAGATTGGATAGATATTACATATTCTTTTTAAATATTTTATCAGGGATATATAATTTAATAACCATATTTAAATGGAATGGATATATGTTCCATTGACTAATGAATGTGAGGAAAAATATAAAGGAGCTATAGGCAAAGTTTGACAACATAAGAAATATCAGACTACCCTATAGTATATAAGGGTTTTTTGATCATTGGTTATTTATTTACGAAGGGACTAGGATGCATTCTTATTCATAATAACATGGTGATATCTTATGCCTCATTGAAAATAAAAATTCGTAATCATAATTACCCAACAAATTATTTAGAGATGGAAGTGGTATGTTTTTCATTGAAAATATAGAGGAAATATAATTATGCTGAAATATATGATATAATTACTTACCCAAACATATTGAATTATATATTCAAACATAATTACTTGAATTGAATCCCATTTATATAGAAGGAATTGAATAAAGTTTAATATTTCTAATCAATATACAGAACACATATTCTAAACAAGGTGGTTTATGCCTAGAGTTATAAAATAAATGCTAGTTTGACCATGTTGAGGATTGAAATATATATAATATTTATAGTTTTGTAGTATATGGACTTTAAGTCAAGAATAAATGAGGCAAATCATATATTTTAAAAATAATAGTTCAAACATCCATCATTGTGAGGATTACATACGAATTTATGTATGTTGTTTATCTAAAAATATTCTAACAATTGGTACTATTTTTTGACATTATTTAGATGGAATAATCATGTATAGGTACCAATTAGTTTTAATATATTTTCATAAATCGAATTGTGTGATGTTTGATAAACCCCATAGTTTATCATTTTCAACTCATCCTAGATGCATGAAGATGCATATAAATCAAAAAATTGTTTTTATGGAGGGATGCCATAAAATGTGATATTTTAGTGTTTGTATCTTGATGTCTGGAATTTTGGAAGGTTATTTCCAATAGAAATATTTTTAAGGGGATATTACAACCATTACCCATACCCAAAATAAAAATGTTAGATCATTATCTTTGATTTTTTTGCTAATGAATGAAAAATTACTTTAGTCGATAATATTGTTTGGTTTATAGTTTATCTCCTTAAAAAATATGTAAATTTAATTACCATAACAAAATATTTCCCTGTTGATCAAATTTCCATGTTATGAAATATTTTTGTGGTAAGGTTTCATGGAGTACAACATTATATTATATATAATCATGATTTGAGTTTAACATCATGTTATATAAAACATTTCATAAAAAATTGAATACATAATTTAAAATTAGAACTCCATATCATATTTTTACAGATAGTTTGTTTTAGATGACCATTAAAATAATTGATTTTGAGAGGTTGTTCTATGAATTCAAATGGGTTTTGGATTGAATACATTATGGGTTTAATTTGATTTCCAGTAATATCTTTATCTCAAGAATTATTATGGATCATTTTTTATTACTTTATAGAGGTAAGTTAAAAACATCAATGTTATTGTAAGAATTTAAGGAAAAATGTTATTAATAAAATAGAAATTCTAGGAAATAGAAGAGAAGTTTAAATCAACTTAGTGTTACCTTAGGGTATTCTAGAGTCCCCAAAAATTTTATACCAATAATCATCTGTGATATATAGAATATTATATTGTTGACATAGTAATATGATATGTATCTCCTTTGAAAAAAGTTTTTATTTTTTCAAATAAGTGAATTTTTTTTCCTTGATATATCATTCCCTTCATAATTATTTATCATATTTGGATTATTACTTATCTATTGGTGATTCCACTGAATCTCTCCCAATGTTCAATATTAGTTTCATGTATCTCTCCTAAGGAAGTTCATAACTAAAACTTCACATGTATAGAACTCAATGGTTTAACCATAAGAGAATGATTTATGATATTTTTAACAAACATTTGGAAATTATTGATCATGTATAAAATAATCTATTAAATAATACTACTCAATTTGTGTAATTATTATAGTTATAACTGAATTGTATAGAAGCTATATGGGAACCTGAATATGTGATATGGTAAATGTATATTCAGTTGTTTGAATTAGAGTTAAATAATTTCGTGGAAGAAATTATTATAATGTCATATAATATTACCCCACCTATATTTGAACATATATTTCTCATTATATATATTTAATTTCTTTGATAGATTTCTTTATACATAAGAACATGTTTACATCAAATGTGATATATTATAGAATTATTAATATTTAATGTGATAATTATCACGTTGAAATTATATTTTAGAGTATTAATAGTAATAATTAAAATATTAAAAATTATCATTTGTATATTTAAAAAATAAATTTATTGGTTTTATGTTTTTTTAAATTTTAATGTTTGAGAAATTAAAGGTAAAAAGTCGTGATTTTCTTAAAAAAATGTTTTTATATGCACAATAGTTTTTTATATTTATAAAATAAATTAATCCACTCTATTATTGATTTTAAATAATTGTGTTTATAATATATTAAATAAGAAATTTGATCATTCATTTTATAATTTTTTACATGTAAATTAATCATGATAAAACCATTTTTATTATTAAAAATGATTTTTTTAAATGATTTTTGTAAATTTATCACACATATATGAAAATTAATTTGAAAAACATAAATAAATTTTATTATCTAAAACGGTTTAATTGTTTTGATTCAGTAATATTAATATTTTTTAATAACATGAATGTAATTTTTTTCCCTAAAGATAATAACCAATGTATAAATATTATATTATGCTAATTGTTAAAAAGGGTTAATGAGGCATTAAAATAAATATATAATGGTTAAAATGAAATAAAAAATCTAAATACTATTTTATATATATTTATTTTTGTCATATATCATCAAATAATTTAACATAATCTCTCATGGTGAAGCATTCCTATGAGAGTGTCTTTGTCATTTTCATATGTTCTTAATAATTACAAGTTGCGACACTACTCACATATAAAATAGAACCCATATCATATCTTATCATCACCAAAAAAACCCCTTTTCGAATTCAAACCCTACCCAACTCTCTTACCAAAATAACTAACCATATATTATATGTATTTGACTTATTCTAAAAATATTATATGTTTCCTTAAAAAGAAATTCATAGGGTGTTTGTCAAAAATAAGTATATCTTCTAAATAATATTTTTCATATTTCAATTATCTCATACTTATCCAATATCTATTATATCAATACTAACATTATTTATCCATTATCCATAATATATTGATATATCACTAGGATTATGGGATATCCATTTTCCTCCTTTACATGAAATGTGAAAAGATTGTATCACTTATGCATAGATTTAGACTATCGATTCCATGTAATGATATGGCTATTTTTCCATCACCGTCATTCATGGTCGGTTAATATGATGGATTTAATGTTTAAATATAATATTTCTAAATTATTTATTCTTTAATATTTATATAATATAATATGTATTCTTACCTTATGATACATTGTAAAATGATAATGTCACTTAGATGTATGAGTGGGCCACAACCACCATAATGAAATGTGATTCAATATTAATTTACTATTTATATGGACTGTAAAAATATTGGATTTAATTAATATTATATATATATTAATAATGTCTCTATAATTAGGAATTTTAATTTATTCTTCTTTTAATCCATATATCTAAAATTTAAAAACATTACAATGTCATACATACATGCCACCATATCAATAAAGTGATTTAATTCATTTTTCATCACCGCTTTATTTGTATTGTTGTTAATGTAAATATATTGAATAAATATGATATTTATTTCATTATTTATTCTTCAAATAATACTATACCTTGGATAAGGTTCATATATGGAATCCATCAAACCAACGCATGGAGGGAAAAAATAGTAATTTTCAATGAAAGGTCTATTTTAAGATTAAAAAATATATAAAATTATCATTATAAATTATAAATGAATGATATATAGTTTTTTTTTATAATATGTTTCTAAAAAAGGTATTTATTAATTATATGTATGTAGCATACGAGGTATGAATTATTATTAATCATTATAGATCTTCATGTAAGAAACATATATTAAAACCTCACTTCATTTCAGAAATTTCAATACAAAATTAACATTGCGTAAATTATATTAATCATATCATCTAGATCCGATATATTTTTTCTTCTATAGGTATTCTAGGAATTTCTAAAAAACAGTACAGTTTCAATATCTTTGTTATTGATTTGGATGGTTAAACATCAATCCCACTTTGATAAATTCCATTTTTTTAATAATTAAATATATTGAAACCCTAGGATTGATTACTCAGAGAGGGTACTCAGACACATTATTTTTCATATAATCAATATTTATATAGAAACTAATATAATACACCATAATAAAATAATAAAATTATATATATATATTTGAAATGAATGATATAAATATAAATCCACACAAACACATATATACATATAATATCAAAATATCTTGATACCTAAAAAAGCGACAATGAGTTTAGTGATATGATAATTCCATTTTTAGGAATTCATAATGATGCTCTCCTTTCTATTTATAAAATATATATCCCCGTATTCCATTCAAAAATAATATCATAGATATAACTATTTACCCCTTCATTGTAATTGTAATTAACCCTCACCAACCCTCTTCATGTAGAATAATATCACCGATATCAAACCCATTATTATACACCACCCCTCTGCATTAAACATTATGATAATGATTGAGAGGAATAAATAAAAATAAAATGGAGACTAAAATAATAGAAATAGTAAAATGTCCCCACACCCTAAATGATTTTAAAACGTCCTAAATTCATTGAATTAAATAATGAGAAGTATTTGAGTAAAACAAACAGATTAATCACCCTTGAATAAAGTTAAGGGATTAGTTATATAAGTTCATTTTTTTAGGGAATAGAGGAAGAATAAAAATGGTAAAATTGAAGAGGCAGAATGAGGAACTGATCATAATTACATATTTTAATACCATTACAATAGAAAATTTAATAATAATTTTTTTCTCAATATATAGAAGGTCTCAACATATAAATAAGAGATATGAAAAATTTAAGAACAAATTATTTCCTTGGAAAATTCTTTTATGGTTAACCAAATTAAATTTAGAATAAAAAACATGGTATTTATCTGTATTTTTCTAATACATATCATTGTATATACCTAATAATTTTATCATTTTTTGGAGACTTATTTTATTTGATACTGATTTATCATTAATGAAAATATTTTTGACTAGTCATACTATATAGATTCAATGAGAATAATGTTCACATTATTTTTTGATTTATTAATGAAAGAATATTGGAATATGGTATTCTATGAACATGTTACATGATATTTTTTTTTGAATATAACATAAAATAGTAATCCAATTTAACATTTTTTGGGGATATTATGGTCGAATCATTCACGATGGTATTTCTATCTTGGTAGATTCATTGAATTTCTATTCATCGACTACACATTTAATTTTTAACTTTGACCATTATTTTATATGTTGTTCATAAAATTGAATTAATTTAGTAAAAATAATTTATTAATAAAAATTTATATATTTAAGGCCAATGAAAATATGGAAACAATTTTTAGGGGTGAATTATCATGGGGGACCAACAAGTTAGATCCTAATCAGTGTTAATTTTATAGCCATTTATCACCCCTCAAACAGTTGACCATGAAATCATTGTCTCCATAAAAAATTATATTTTTTAGCTTTTAATACCTTATAAATTTTTTTATACAAATTCATTATATAAAATATCTTATGAAAAATATAATAATGTTTTGTTTAAAATGATTAAATGAATATTTTCATAGAATTAACTTACTCAACTAATTTTTTTTAAAAAACTGAAAATACATTAATCACACATAAAATATTAAATTATTATGATTAAAAAATTTATTAAATTAAAAAATATTTTAAATAATGAGTTTTATTATTCCCCTACACCAAAATGTTTTACTCCAGAACCATTAATAATAAATGGGTAAAAACAAACATTTTAATGTATAGATTCAAAGGTAAGTCATTTACCGCATTAGACAAAAATTTCATGCCACATACATGGATAAAAACTAATTATTTAATTAAAATATCATAAAGTTAAATTCAATATCTTGTTAGTATCCATGTTCATGAATCACCTACCACCCCAAGTGTTTATTTCTCTATTACTCAAGGATATTTTTTTTAAAAACAATCTATTACAATTCTTGAAAACATGATCGATCTCCATAATCCTATGAAATTATCATCTATCAAAAAATCATTCATAAAAATCTATTAATCATGTGTAATTTTAGGTGGTTTATTAGTTTACATGGGGTTGGTGGTTAGCGACATTGAGAAATTTGAATGATGAAACGAGGAGGTGTAACACTTAAATGTAATGTGTGAATATTCATGTTAAATCACCTAACAAACATCCTTAAACTCCGTTTATAAAAGTTAATATTGTATACTCGTTTTTATTAAATAAAATTGAACCTAATTTAAAAAATAATTGTCATTAAATATTTCAACCAAATTAATAAATTTATACATTTTAATTTTTTCGTTATAGCTGGGGTAAAAAGAAAATACTAAGAATGAAAAGTCATGTAAAATCAATGAATAATTCCATCTTATCCCTAATTGTTTCTTTTTGTTTTATATTTATTTATTTTTTAAGAAAGTTTCACATATATTATATCATATTTACCCTAGCTATTCTCATATGATTTTAATATCATTTGTATATTAATGGTGATTTTTTATTACCAAAGAAACAACCCATGATTTTATTTTATTGGATAATGAGATGATACAAATGAATTAAATAAAATATTTCTGGACACCAATTTATATCTACCCACTACCGAAATTAATGTCACAAACCATAAACACAAAAAAAATGAATTTAATCACAATGAAAACATGTAAATTACCTTAACCAAGACTCAATCTTGTAAAATCCAGGAACAATATGTAGAGTAAATGTATATAATAGAAAATTTGAATTTGAAGTTGTATAAACCAATATTATAATTATTGTAACCTGTTTAAAAATAAAGATTTATGTTAATGGTTGGTCTCACTATAATATTAGTTCTGGAAAATAAATTCCTCTATCATATACAAAATGTTTTATGAACAAAAAAGATTTTAATGATAAAAAAACATTCTTTTCATCACACAACATGACCTAAGACTGCTAATAAAAATTAAATTTTAATGAATATCTCAAAAATGGTTCATAAACCTCTCAGTTTAGGAAAAATATTCATTTAGGATAGTACTAGTTCACATGAGATTAAAAATAAATCGATAAATCTTCAATAATTATATTAAAATCAAGGAATAAAACTAATTTTAATAAAATTTTAATCCATAAATTTCCAGACAAAATATTGTTACAAATATTCTATAATGGTTATAATTTAAAAAATTATTCAATAATATCATGAGATCTAATAATAAGTTTTATATTAAAAAAATGAACATATAACGTTATTTGTAAAGGGAATAATTTTATAATGGTTGGTTGACATACACCCATACATAATATCAAACAACCCATTAAGTTTAGAGTATTTTTATTAATGAAAATGTATGTATAACTAGAAAAATGGTAATAAAAAATGTAATATTATATTATTTTGGGGGCGTTTAGTTACGCACTTTGATTCCACCACCATAGTCATATAATTAATTGATGGTATAAAAAATTATATATTTTTTGGAATAAAATTATACACAATGAAATAAAAGAAGGGATATAAGAGGGAAAAGGAATAGTTTGGAACCAAAAGTGAGAAATAGTATTTGATGGCCTCCAATTTCCATTTCAATTTGTGACCTAAAATTAGACAGAGGATGAAATTTGTCTTATATAAACCACAAAATTATATTACATGGAATGAAAAATAATTTTCATTATTTATAAATGTTCCCATTAATGGAATACTAAAATCCCATCCACATAGGAATATATTATATATTGCAAAGTGGGGTAGCAAAATTAATATGTCCCCATTTTCTCATTGGCAAAAACATTTTCCACATCATTGTCATCATCTAGGGAAAACTCATGTGTTTTTTTATAGAAGTTTCAAAAAATGGAATGATATAAAATAATTCAACATGAATATTATTAATACAAGAAGAATCAATACTGAAATGTTCCCTATTAATATAGTCAATGTGATTTTTTTCTAGAAGACAACTGGAAACTCACTCTCAACCAGTGTATAATTCCCTTAATAATTTTCTTCCAAATACATACATATATTATCTAAATATGAAAAATAAAATTATTGTGATGTAATATAAAATTCATTTTCTATAAACTAAAAATAAAATGAAATTGAGAATTTTTTTATCCATGATTATTATTTCCATTTAAATATTCATTTCTACCCAATTCCACATAGAGTAGGATTTATATAGATGAAGTTAGGTAATTAAAATCCTATAATTTTTCTTCGAATTCAATAACATTGTAGTTTATTAGTCCAAATAATGAAAGGGGTATAGAGGTACTTATTTTGAAATGTAAAATATGGGATAATTGTATACCAATATAGCTTCTATATAATCTTCCCAATATTCATCCAATTTATATTGATCTTCCTCAATTGAAGAAGATAAACTGTAATATTCATTCTTCTATTATGCAATTACTATCAATGAGATATAGGGTATTTTATTCTTAACTACTTCCTCACATGATTCTTCATTAGAAAATTTTAAAATCTAGTTTTGATTATTTGTTTTCTAGAACCTATTTTTTGAGCTTCTAGTTCTTTCAATGATGTTGAAAAATATTAAATTTATTCCTTATTTATTTATGAATTTTTATAATCTCCACCAATTGAGTATTCAAAAAAAAATTATAATATGCTTGAAAAAATTTCTAATATTAGTCCAAGCATTACAAATTTCAAAATTAAATTCCATTATTTTCTATAAAAAATGATATGAAAAAAAAATGATTTTTTTGTTTTTTAAATATGTTATTGGTGGGGTTTCAAAGTAGTTTTTTCATGAACATGGAATCCCAAAAATGGGTACACACAATTGTGTTGGATTTTCCAGAATCCCAATTCAATGAATTGTTATTTTTATAATAATTTAATATAGTAAATCCCAATGTTCGACTTCTCATGGGGGCACTCCTACAAACAATTTTTTTATTATCATTATTTATATAAAAGTAAAATAATACATAATTATATAATTTTATAACAATTTTGGTATTGTAAATGAATGATATAATTATATATATGATATAATAAATATTAGATTATATATAAATAAAACAAAAAAGATGATGGTGTAACAATTTTGAGGGATTATAAGTATATCGAAATTCTATCATCGTTATTTAAAATATATATCTCAATATTCTATTTTATGGATAATTATTCCCATCAATTATAAAAAATCACATCTTAATTGTAATTACCCTTCTCCAACCCTCTTCATGCAGGATAATCATCATCACATGACTAAAATAATGATATATATGCCCTCTATATTAAAAATTATGATAAAAACATAGCAGAATAAATTAAAATGAGAAGAAAAAAAAAATTAAAAAGTATAAAAATCAGGGTCACCTCGCAATAAAAATGATTTAATAGGTAATATAACTATTATAATATAATAATAAAAATAAATGAAGTATAAAAAACTCAGGCATTTAATGCTCCCCCACCCCAATCAAATAACAGCCGATGTCAGTTATAAATTTTCTTGTAGTTGAGAAGGTAATGGTGAATTAATCAAAGATAATAAATATATAATACTCTTTGGATATGTAAAATATAGAAACAATTAATAAAAACATAAAAAAAACATTTTTTTTACTATAATGTCTTTTTACCATGGGATGATGATATATCAATTTAATGGCATGATAAAAATAAAAAATATGGATCAAAAAATGTAATTTTAATATTCACTCCATATTGGTAAAATAAATAATAGAGTCTTATTAATTTTTTCCAAAATTATTTCCTCTATATATACAATTATCTACCTAAAAATTTCATATTATTTGTAAACATATTGAATTATTTTTATAAAAATAATTGATGCATATATTAATAACTAGATAGAATTTCAATATTAAATTTACAAAATTATCATGAATTTATGGATAATTTAATGGAAGGATATTTGAAAATGATATTTTGTGAACATGTTCCATGATGTACTCTTCATCCTAAATCAATATTTCAACCTCATAAACAAATTTTCAAAGTTTTTAATGTAAATAATTGAGGACAATAATTCTTAAATAGATGATTTGTTGAACTTCCATGGAAAAGTATAACATGAATAATTAAATATGATAAATTATGAAAAATTTTCTCTAGTTTGATTAAATAGTCCATCTACTGTGTTTTAAAATTTTATTAAATTCACGTTTTTTCAATATAAAGGGATAATTTTTTGTATAATAATTATTATTATCATTAGACCCATCTATGAGGATCTAGACCATTATTGAATTCAAGGAAATTTCTCACCCCTAAAATGTATGATCCATCATTCATTATATAAATAAAATTTTATGATATAATAATTTCAAAACTAAAAAATATCATAAATATATAAATATATATGTATATTTATTTTCAAAAAACAAATAAGGTGGACATAAAAATTGATAAATATATTTTTTTATCGAAATCATTAACATAATTGTATTTATTTAAAAAATGAAAAATATGATAATTATAAACATGATTTTAAAATCATGTGAAATGAAATTAAATATAAAATTATATATATCAATTTATGATTTTTATCATTCCCCTAAACAAAAAAATTACACTCTTAGTAAATCAATAATATTATGATTTAAAAAATCATCAAAAGGTATAAATGGAAACACTTCTCATTTTAAACATTCAATGAAAATGTAATACCTCAAAAATGGTTCTAAATTCATCAATTTTGATATTATTGTAAAATTAATTTCAATATCATGTTCTTCATCATGTGCATATTATATTACCCTAATAGAAATTAATATCACTCTAACTGAATGTTTTTTAAAAAAATTCTTTTCAATTTCTCAAAAACATGTTTGA